>JARFIW010001480.1:0-1200000 GCA_036346225.1 Platerodrilus igneus
CTAACCTAACCTAACCTAACCTAACCTAACCTAACCTAACCTAACCTAACCTAACCCTTTTTTTTTTAGTTTATAGAGGGTTGGATATCTTCATATACCCCCATAATAATTTGCCCTTCTGCCTTGCGGCTTTCAAACTCCTTATTATGGAGAAGACTCCCGCAGCGAGGATCTTTGCTGCAGGTAGTGTTGGGTTGGCAAGGAGTCCTACCAGGGTAATACCAGAGTAGAGACAAGTCTCCACTCTGGGCCCCGGCAGGAAACCACGTCGACCAACTAAAACCCTTCCCTCTAGTGACAGATACTCCCCCGGAACCGCCTATTTAGGCATCTACCTCGGGGGAGTTCGAGGGGTATGTTTGTATTAATTTCCTCTTTGGGGCTCTCTATCTCTTTCCTCCATCTCCTTCTCTCTCAATATTTTTCCAATGTATGTATTTATGTCATTCCATTTTTGCTTAGAATCTAGCATTTTTTCTATCACGTTGTCTGGTGTGATGGTCTGTCCCACCTTGAGTTCCATTTGAGTGCGAGATCTTTCCCATCTCGCACATACAAATGTCGTGTGGCTAGCATCATCGTTTTGCTCGTCGCAAAACCAGAATTGGCTAGAAGCCTCCTTCCCAATTCTATTTAGGTACGCCCCAAAACATCCATGTCCCGTTAAGAACTGGGTGAGGTGAAAATTTACCTCCCCATGCTTCCTCGTTATCCATTTCGCAATATCCGGTATTAGTCGTGCTGTCCATCGTCCTTTTTGCGATCGGGTCCAACTATCTTGCCATTCCTCCATTAAAATTGTCCTATATTGCTGCACAATTGTTTCATACTCCAAATCTGGATACTTCTTTCGTTCCAAGAAGTTTTCCGCTCTTTTCTTTATCAGCAGGTCCAACGGTACAAGCCCAGATATTACCAGTACAGCGTCTGTTGACACAGTTCTATACGCACTACAGATGCGCAGTGCCATAATTCTCTGACATCTCGAAATCATGAGCCTGCATCGCTGGATCCTAAGTGCATCTTTCCAGATTGGAGCAGCGTACAAGATTATCGATTGCATCGCTACGCTCATAGTTCTTCTCTTATGGACGTTGGGACCTCTCACATTAGGCAGTAGCACAGTCAGCGCCTTCATTGTTTTGCCAGCTTTCGCTGTCACTTTCTCCACATGTTTGGAGAATGTCAGCCCGTAATCAATTGTAACTCCCAGGTATTCCACAGTTGGAACTGCTCTTATCTGATGGTGCTCTAATTCAAAGATAAGTCTTCTCCCCTCTCTTCCCATATTAAAGATTACGGCTGACGTTTTTTCAGGCGCGATCTGAAGCTCATTTCTTCTCATCCACATATATACCGCATGTAGGCTATCGTCTCCCACTAGCTTCAAGTCTCTCGGGTCCCTTCCTGCTACAAAAATTGCCAGGTCGTCTGCATAGCAAATGATGTGAACATAATCTGGGACGTCAATCAGCATGACATCGTCATACAGAATATTCCATAGTGTGGGGCCAAGGACAGACCTTCGGACTCCCACATAGATCCCTATAATTCTCTTTGTCAATGTATATTCTCCTATGGCTTAGATAAGACTCTATGATATTGGTTAAATGTATAAGAATGCCCCTCTCTTTTGTTTTTTGGATAATCAGTTGCCAAGATGCCGTATTGAAGGCATTTTTCACGTCTACAACAATCATGCCACACCATCTTCTCTTCTCAGTTCTATATTTTTCTATGAGCCTAAGTATCTCATGCATTGCATCCATAGTACTCTTACCTTTTCGGAATCCATACTGATTTTTATGTAGACCTCCTTTCTCGTGCAATTCCTTCTGTAGTCTACTATTTAGCAAATTTTCGTATACTTTCCCTAAAACATCTATAAGGCAGATCGGGCGGTACTTTGTATTTAGCTCGCATTGCTTTTTTGGTTTTTCAATCAGAACCAACTTGGCCCTCTTCCATTCAGGGGGAAAGATGTTCTGCTTAAAGTATCGATTAAATAAATCTAAAGTAACCTGGCTTGCCTTTTATAAGCTCTCTGATGACTGCCGGTATTATCCCGTCTGGTCCAGGTGCCTTGCCAGATTTGATCGCGTGTCCAGCACGTTCGACCTCCTCCAGTGTGAGGAGTAGGAGGGAGTCTTCCGTGTCCAGTTCCGTTGTGCGGTTTTGAAACCGCCATAGTATTTGTTTCACCATGAAGAGTTCTTCGCATATTTTAGTTTTCTTTCGTTCCGTTAACCACGTTTTGGGAGGAGCAGTTTGTAGCTGTTGGCGGACAATGCTATAGGCGTCGCCAAAGATATCTAGATCTAGTTTATCTATCAAAAGTTGCCATTTCTCTTTCTTCAATTTGGCTATAGCATACTTAATTTCTTTCTTTGCCAGGTTGTACTCCAGTCTTCTTCTTTCTTTATTTTCAGAGCCAATTTGTGCCCTGTGATACTGTCTCCTTTTTTGACGGCACATCTGTGCCATTTGGCCTATGTTATCTTCCCACCAATAAGGCATTTTATAGTTGGTGTCTGCTTTGACCTTTCGTGTTGTGCGCCTGTACGCTTCCTTAATTAGTGCATTACATATTGGTATTGTTATGTGCTCCTCTTTAGACCCCTTCACTAAGTTGTCAAAGTATTGGACCAATTTTTCTTTATTTATGTTTCCATAAGTCCATTTATGCTTGTAAGGTATCTTTTCCCCTATCTGTGCCAGAATATATCGATGATCGCTGTGTGTTTCGTCCGGTAGAATTTGCCAGCTATGTTTCGATGCCAATAATCCATTGCTGCTCATAGTAACATCTATATAGGAGGTTCCGTTTCTTCTTACCAAAGTTGGCTCTTCTCCATCATTAAGTATATTGAGGTCTAAGGAGTTTGCCCATTCCAGCAAAATCCTTCCTCTCTGGTTATTTATGTTTCCCCCCCAGTATGTATTCTTGGCATTGAAATCCCCAGCCACTATAACCTCTTTTTTGGTTTTTACTATAACCTGATTGATGTCCTCCAAATACCTCTTATATTCGTCGATTCCACAGTTAGGGCTGATGTACACCGAGAGTAGCACTAAGGTCTCGGTATACACTGCCACGAAACAGGTACCACTTTTATATTTAATTATGCCGTCTTTTGAATGGCGTTCCTTATTTACTCGCGTAATCGCAGCTGTCTTGGTTTCATTAATATAGTAGTTTGTTTTCTTGCGTATTTTGATATTCGGCTCGCTAATTACAATATAGTCACACTTATTTTGAGTAGCTACCACTTCCGCCAAGTCTTGAGCTGTACGATTCCTGTTTACGTTTATTTGTATGAATTTGGTCATAAAATTGCAGTTGTTTACTGTTTGTGGAGTGTAGAAATGAAAAGCACTACATCGTGTTATGAGTTTTCAACTATTGACAACTGAGGACTTCTTGTTTTCAGATTAACGTATCTTCAGTTCACTGTCTTTCACAACTGCGAGCACGATGGTAGAAAGGAATGAACAGATGGCAGCAATTTCTATTGTAAACTAAAGAAATTTACTGTTACAATACTAAACCGTTAAATATGAAATGTATTATCAAGAGTTTCCAACATTCAGTCTACCACAGTAAATATATAATGATATTTAAATTTGAATATAACATAAATATAAAAGTTAATATTATAAACACTACATTGGATTTTTCATGCTTCACCCAAAGGTACTATGTTGGTCGGGAAGTGACCTTTTCTTACCTCAAAATTTTGAATTTCACCAGACCCTTTTAATTCGTCAAGGTAGGGATCTTTAGCGTGCGTGACAAAACACGGACCTACATTTTACCTCGTCCTAATGATATTTTTGTGTAAAATGCTCGCCTAACATTTTTCAAGCGGTCTGCATTGGGAATCGAACCTGGGACCTTGGCCTTAGTAGTCGCACACGAACCAACCCATTGAACATTATGAAAATGAACTGAGAATTGAACTTAATGCATATAATTAACAGAAGTTTATATTGCTTCAATTTGATTAATATCTTAAAAATCTATTTAAAGAATGTCTGTTTCTAAAAATGTTTCAAAAGTGATTGTATAGATTCGAACTGCTTCCTATAATTTATAAAAAAAAAATAAGTAGACAAATTATATTTACACTTTCATAATTTTTTTCAAAAAACTGCACAAGGATTACACAATAATTTAGTGTATTAGTTTATCCAAATCGATTTTATTATAGGACATAATAATTCGTCATAAGTATCACCATAAGGTTTTCGGTCGTGAATTTGTTAGTCACGTTGCCCACTTCTTTCATTATATGTGTGCAATAGTCTAATTTCGTTCTATCTCTTTTCCTTTCCCTCGTGCCTTAGTATGTATTTTATCTTTTACTTTTTCTACACGAGCGTCTCGCGGCAGTAATGCTGTGGCTGCAATGATAGGTTAGGTTACTGTTATAAATAGATATTATTATTAAAAAACACAAGTCACTTAACACGCATATCAGAACAGTTGTTCTAAAACTATTGCAGACTGTTCTGATATGCGTGTTAAGTGATTTGTGTTTTTTAATAATCCCTATAGTAGGGGATAAAGAATACTACTATAGTAAGCCTGCTTATCGTAAAAGGCGATTAAAAGGCGCAGCAAGGGGCAGCAGTCTTGCTGGCTAAAAGATATTGGAGGAGGGTCGGTTGGTTTCGGGCGATCCTCAATAATTTACAAGCTTGTTGGGGGTTGGCTGTGATGGATACGGCTTTTTGCTAAAATCTTTAAAAACTGCGTTGTGGAAAGATATGGGAGCCAACCACAATATTTCCCAGGTGTGCGTGGCCTAAAACACGAAATACATACAGTATTGCCCGAAATAAACAGTACTGAAACTAAATTGGCGGTGTTTTTATGCGTGCGCTGTCACACTCAAGTTAGCTAGTATAGACCTGTCAAGTAAACCTCAAACAAGTAATTAGTAGGTCCTAATTGTTAAAAATGGTGTTAAGTACAGAGGAGAAAGTGTTTCTGGTAGAGCATTATTTTCGTTCATACGGAATCGGCCGACGTAATGGTGCAAGTTTGCTATACGTGTCTGATCAATTCACACAAAGGTTTAATAAACGTTCTCCAAGTAATGCTGTAATTTTGAAGGTTATTGAAAAGTTTAGAAATACTGGTAGTGTATTGTGCCAACGAAAAGGAAACTCAGGGCGTCCCAGGACAGTTAACAACAACAATAACCATGAACGTGTTTTGAGCAAATCTTAGAAAATCCGAAAGTCAGCCATGCAAGGACAGCGTTACAACTTGATTTAAAAGAACTTCCTTTCAAAGAATCCTGAAGGAGCTGGGTACATTTTCGTATGTGATTCAGGTACATCAACAACTACATCCTCGGGATTATCGCAGTAGAGTGGAATATTGCGCCAGAATTCTCGCGTTACAGTATGAAAATCCTGAATTTTTGAAAATGTTTGGTTTTCAGACGAAGCACATTTTCACTTGTCAGGCTATGCGAATCGTCACACAAATCGATTTCTGGGCTTTGCCAGACCCGATGAGGTTCAAGAGGTTCCTTTACATAGTGAAAAGTGAGTGTCTGGTGTGCTGTTTCCGGACACGGAATCATTGGTCCGTACTTTATCGAAGAGAATGGTAGGCAAGTCACACTTAATCAACAGAGGTACAGACAAATTTTAACACGATTTATCCCTGATCTACGTCAATTCTGTCGTGCACGTAACTTGGCATTTCGAAACCAATTTTTTCAGCAGGACGGGCAACTTGCCATACTGCTGCCGCAATTCGTCAATTTCTTCAAGAACATTTTCCAAGCAAATTCATATCACGATTTACTGACTTCCCTTATCCTTCACATTCTCCAGACCTCACACCTCCAGACGCATACATTTGGGGCATGGCTAAAATGCCGTTTTCAAACGGGCACCACAAACCATCGATGAATTAAAGGATGCCGTTAGAGTCTTCTTCGCAGCCCTGAGACAACCCTTATTCAATAACATGACCAGAAACTTAGAACATCGTTATGAAGTCTGTCTCGAACGAGGAGGTGCACATTTAGAACATATAATAAAGTGTCAATAATATGTATTTTTTAAATATACAAAACAATTACAATTTCAGTACTGTTTATTTCGGGCAATACTGTATGATGGAGAGCTCACAAGTAAAATTCTTGTCCGAGGTAAAATACTCCCTCATTCGGATCTCCGGGAGGGGGTACTTGGGGCTCGTCATCGTAAGAATATAAAACAACAGTTCGACTTAGTGATAGGGACTTGGAATGTAAGGTCATTACTTAGAGTAGATAAGTTAACGAATTTATTAGTCGAAATGAGAAAGCAAAAGCTGGACATTTTAGGTATTAGTGAGGTGAGATGGCCAGATAGTAATGACTTTTGGAAAGATGATTATAGAATAATTACAACTTCTTCAACTAATGCACAGGCAGGCGTAGGAATAGTGTTAGGTAAAAGATTAGGGCATAAAGTTAAAGAGTACTTACAATTTAGTGATAGAATAATTATGGTTAGATTGAGTACAAAACCCACAGACACTGTTTTAGTACAGGTTTACATGCCAACAACTCAGTACGAGGATGAGGAAGTAGAAAAGGTATACGAGGATATAAATAGTATAGTGAGAAAAATAAAAGGAGATGAGAATTTAATAGTTATGGGCGATTTTAATGTGTCAGTGGGAGAAGGTAGTGAGGGAAAAATGGTAGGAAAATTTGGGTATGGCAGACGAAATGATAGAGGAGAAAGATTAGTTGAGTTTTGCCAGGAACATATATTAGTAACTGTAAACACCCTATTCGAACAACATGTTAGGAGAAGATATACCTGGAAAGCCCCAGGTGATAGGGCTAGATACCAAATAGATTATATTTTAGTTAAACAAAGATTTAGATACCAAGTTAAAAACTGTCGTAGTTATCCAGGGGTTGACATAGATAGCGATCATAACTTAGTTAAAATGAAGTGTAAACTAAAATTCAAAAATTGAGAAAGGTTAAAAGAGAGGGATGGGATCTAGGTAAGCTTAATGATAGTAGGGTAAAAGAGGAATATAAACAAGTATTAGATAATAAGAGCAAAGAGATAGCTGTAGGAGGAACGTAGAAAATAGATGGAAAGAAATAAAACTGACTGTACATGATACAGCAACACAGACTATAGGTAAGAAAAAAATAGAAGCGAGAAAACCGTGGGTAACAAAGGAGATATTAGATTTAATAGAGAATAGAAGAAAGCTTAAACCTTTCAGAGAAGTGGATAGTGAAAGTAAGCAAAAATATAATACAGTTAGAAATAAGACAGTACATGAGTGTAGAAAAGCTAGAAATAAATGGATGGAGGAGAATTGTAAGGGAATACAAGATGATTTGAGAGTAGGTAAGACAGACAGTGCTTACAGGGTAGTTAAAAAGTTTTTTGGGGAAGATAGGAAAAAATATAATGGTATTAGAGACGAGAATAATGAGCTTCTAATAAATAAAGTTGAGGTAGCTAATAGATGGAAAAGATATTTAGAAGATTTATATAAGGGAGACGATATGGATGAGTTAGAGAACGACCAAGAAGAGGATGTAGAAATAGGGTTCTCAATATTAAGAGAGGAATTTGATAGAGCTATTCGGAATCTTAAATTAAATAAAGCGCCAGGGATAGACGATATTCCGCAGAATTAATAAAATATGCAAGTCAGAAAACTTTGGACAGATTATATGAACTAGTAAATGTAATATATGACACAGGTGAGGTTCCAATAGATTTCGAAAAAAATATTACTATCCCAATCCCAAAAAAGTCAGGAGCTGATAGGTGTGAGAATTTTAGAACGGTTAGTTTAGCTTCTCATGCTTCCAAAATACTAACAATAATAATTAAAAATAGAGTAGAAGCGTTGACTGAGAATTATTTAGGCGAAGACCAATATGGTTTTCGTAAAGACAGCGGGACTAGAGAACCGATACTAATGATTAGGGTAATTATCGAAAAAGGTTACAAAAAATAAAAGACTCATTTCGCGTTTGTAGATTTAGAAAAGCATTTGATAGGGTTAATTGGATTGTTATGTTCAGGGTTTTGCAAAAATAGGAATCTCTCATAAAGATAGAAAAATTATTTACAGTCTATATAAAACCAAAGCGTAGTAATTAGATTTGATGAAATAGAAAAGGCAGCTAAGATTAGAAATGGTGTTAGACAGGGTTGTATACTGTCTCCCTTGATTTTTGATGTTTATATTGAGGAAGCTTTAAACTTAGCCAGAGAGAGAAAAGAGATAGGTATTAGTGTACAGGGACAGAAAATAGACATGTTACGTTTTGCATATGATATAGCCATTATAGCAGAGTCTAGAAAAGAGTTTGGAGAGTTTTTAAATATTTTAGATGAGATACTACGGAGTAACTATAGTATGAGAATTAACTCAGTAAAGACAAAGATAATGACAAGTGAGTTACAGCCTAGTTCTAAACCAAAATTAAAAATAGGTAATACCGAGTTAGGGGAGGTAGATGAATTTTGCTATTTAGGTAGTATAATTACAAAGGATGGACGTAGCAGAAGGGATATAGTAGCTAGAATAGCTCAAGCTAGAAAAATGTTTTTAAAAAAGAAAAACTTACTAATAGCTAATAGTATTAGTTTAGATAATAGAAAAAGTTTCTTAAAGTCGTACGTATGGAGCGTTCTACTATACGGTAGTGAGACTTGGACAATTAAAGAAGTAGATAAGAAAAAGATAGAAGCTTTTGTAACTTGGTGTTATAGGAGAATGTTAAAGATTAGTTGGACAGATAGAGTAACAAACGAGGAAGTTTATAGAAGGATAGGTGATGATCCCTGTATGTGGAAACAATTGAAGGTCAGGAGAGATAGAATGATAGGGTACCAGTTAAGACATGAGGGACTATTTAGTAAAGTCTTAGATTATAGACTACCAAATAAAAATAGAGTAGGAAGGCCTAGACAAAGCTATATTAGTCAAATTATTAGAGATGTAGGTTGTGAAGGGTATGTAGACCTTTTTAGACTAGCTCAGAATAGAAAAGAATTTAGAGCTGCGTCAAACCGACTTTAAGTAAGTTCGAAAACAAAAAAAAATCAGTTAACTAAATGTCACCAGCACATAACTCACAATTAAAAAAAAAATCAGTTAACTAAATGTCACCAGGACATAATTCACAATTAGTTAGTGGTCTGGCATGTTGGTAGCGTTTCGTTGCTTAGGCCTTACCATAACATATAATTTAATAAACGTCACCATGACATAACTCACAATTAGGTAGCGGTCTGGCATGTTGGCAGCGATTCGTTGCTTACGCCTTACCATAACATATAATTTAACATTTTTCCTTTTTGAAGCGGATAACCAGGTTATATTTCATTTCTTTATAAATGGTAATCATGTAAACATGTTAGAGTTCTTTAACAACCATCAGGTTGCTAATATCTATGTAGAGTCAGCTGGATAGGAAAGAGATAGAAGGATTTAGGAAGACCTAGACCAAACTATATTAGTCAAATAATTATAAATTTAGGCTGTGAAGGGTATGTAGAGCTTTTTAGATTAGCATAGATTAGAAAAGAAGTTAGAGCTGCGTCAAACCGACCTTAAGTAAGGTCGAAAACAAAATGATGATGAATAATAATATCTATTTCTAACAATAACCTTGCAGCCATGGCATTACTGCCGCGCGACGCTCGTTTTTCTACATTTTCCCCTAGTATTTCTGGAACCTCTGTTCTCGACTTTGTCTATGATATCGTCTGTAGCACCACATCTCGAACTCTTCAATCTTTTTATTGTCTGCTTACTGTCCGTATTTCATTGCCATGCAGTGTTGTGTCCCACACATATGCTTTCAGCATTTTATCCTTGTCTTTAAATACAGTAGTTGCTTTTCCTTGATGCGAATATTTGCTTTATATTTTTTACACTTTCCCATCTTGCGTTATTTAGCTTTCTACATAGCAAAACTCGTTACCCTGTTGTAAATTCTTGTTTTGTAGTGGTACTCTGGTTTTTGACTTATTTCGCCCTTTTTTACATTCTAGTACTTTAGTTTTATTTTTGTTAATTTTCATACCGTATTTCTCTGTTAGAACTGTTTCATCTTCATTAAGAGACGTTCTGTTACCGCTGGTTTTGTAGCTTTTAGAGTTTTTGTTTGTACTTTATCTGTACCCGGTGCCTTATTATTTTTAAGGATTTTAATGCTAATCCAAACTCGTCTTTAAGTATAGGATATCCCGTTATCCTTTTCAATGTTTGATTCCTATTCTGATAGCTCTAGTTCCAGTCCTGTATATTGTCTACATTTTCAATAGTGATGTCACCTGCGTTTCTTATATCTTTTGCTATATGGTCTTTTATCGCTAAAAGTCATTCTAATTAAGTTGTATACTTTTGATATTTTTCCTATTTTCATCTTAGTTTGTACCTCTTTGGATTTCTCAATCCACTGTTCTTTAGCTTTCATGCTTTTGCGAATAATTTCCCATTTTATGGCTTTGTATCTCTGTTTTCCTGCCTCGTTTTATCTTTTTGTATTTTTGCCTTTTTCTCTATTAATTTCAGAATATCTTTTATTACCCATGATTACTTATTTTCTTTTTGTTTATATCCTAGAATATCCCTGACTGCAATGTTGAAGCTGGATTTGATGTTATTCTATTCTGTTTCTTCTGCCTTGGTATCAGAAATATCCTCGAAGTCTTTCAACAACTCGTTTGACTTTTCTTAAATAAATCATTGCTGGGTATCTTAGTTTCTCAAAGTCAGTACCTTTTTCTATTCGTTTTTTCAAATTTTTAAATTTAAGCACGATTTTCATAATTACTATGTTGTGGTCAGTGTGTAATTGAAAGTTAAGTCGATGCATGGTTGTGTACATGATTTAGATTTGTCAATTTTACAATTGTTGTCATTGGTGTTAGTGGCATAATTGGAAAAATTCATGGGTCACGAAAGCCTAAGGTACGGGTTTCATTCCTGTCCAAAACCTTATATTTTCCATTTTTCTATTACTACCTTGATTTGAAATGATCATTTGGACTTTGTGTAAAAGTTTCATTTATTATTTCATCTTATTAACTATGATACGTTAGTATTTATCAACTTATCTTGTGTAATTAATTACCTAATATATATATATATATATATATATATATATATATATATATATATATTACTCATATTTAGACCAGGGTAGAAAATTAATTAACGACATCAAATAATTTTAATCACCGTGTATAAGGAAGCTTTGGGAAAAAGTACGCGTAATTAAAATGCCTAGTGTGAAGATTTAAATCATTCAATTAGAATGTAAAGTTTGTATAGAATTTTATTAGATAATACGCGTTATCAAAACCGTGGAGCATAAAAATTTATTCGTTTCATTAAAAATAAGGGATTTAAATTATTCACTAGACGCTTTCTATAAAAAGAAGCAGAATTAAAATGCTCAACGTGCATTTAATTTAATTGTTCCAAGAAACAAATAGAAATTACGTGCAAAATTTATATTAATTGATTCAATTTTTGGGTAACGGGTGTTAAACGGAGTGTACAAATAATGATTGATATTTGGTTAGTATTCGCTAAAAATTAAAGAGTAGAAGTCAATGCCATTCATTATTATTTTAATTGGAGTTAATTGAACCATTAGTAATACATAATATGCATAAAAGCTTTCAAAAACCCAATAATACCAAATATGAGACGCGTTGCTAGCATACAAATCTATCAAGAAGGTTAAAATACGTAGAAGTATTACGATTGAACACCTGCGTATTTTTAAATATCAAAGTTCTAATAAATTTGAATAGATAAACATGAAAATTCTGCGTCTATTGCAAACGGTCGGATAAACCGTAGCTTATATTAACGGGAAGGCTAGATACGGGGTTATTTAACTCAAGTAAGTCACGTCGCGAGTCCACGTGGATTGAAATAGCCCATAATAAAGAATATCGATTTGTACCACTTAGATAAGGGTAGAAAGAGATGGATGAAACGCGCAAAGCCGAGACACGGATAATAAAAAGCGTGATTTGAGCAACGTCACTGGGTTTGCGATTGGTGGAAATAAGATGCAGATATGAGAGGTGTAAACGTAACGATTTCTATACAAAATTAATTAGTTGTTCTCGGACGTGTTTGCGAGCCGTGTGAAAATTCTTAGATTTTCAACTGGCGCGAGTGCAAATTTTGTAGAACCGCGTGCCGAGCCGTCGAAAGGGGGAACAGAGAATGCGAAATACTAAAAACTGGCGCGAGTTATAGGATCCCCCATCTATTATACATATAAAACTAATATCTGTATTAGGAAATGTTAGGACAGTGCAACAATGTCGTTGCAACAATTTATTACATTATATTATGATGATTTAAGTTCCCTCGAGTGGAAACGCTACAAAGTAGCACAAGGATAAGTGACACTGCAGAAGTCAGGTCACAGACGGTCGACGGATGTCACGTACCGTGATTACGCAGAATAAGCCTGCAACATTGTAATTATGAATAGCTTTTAAGATAGCAACTAAGTATTGTAAAGTGTAAGCGGACATTACGTCCGCAGGTTCCCACAGAAATGTGAGGGGGAGAAAGTTATATAAGGACTGGGAGCTCCACTCCTAGTCAGTTCATCAGACGTTCAGCTTTAACCTTGCAGTTCACTGATAACTCACTGTACAAATTAATTAATGTAATTCGACTTAGAATAAATTAGTTCAAATTGTTATTGTTCAAATCTGTAAATCAAATAAATTTGTTAAGGACCAAAGAAGTCTTTTTAAAAAGGACCGCTCGAAGCCACAAACCTTAACTCGCGTCGCGGGACAAAACCGACGTGCAGGCGAGCTATTATTTAAACCCGTGTTTATAGGAGTTTCGCTCTCTTAGATTTTCGATTTTGATTTTTTGATTCAATACTTTAAACAGTTTGCTCTTATATTTTGTGATTATTGAATACTTTAAAACAGTTTGCTCTTAACGTGCTACGATACAAGTTATTATGCATTAGTGCACTTAGAAAAGAAGATACAAGGTAATAAAGTCTAGTTATATTTGCGAGTATTACTGTACCAATTATCCAAATTTGTAACGATAAATGAATAAACAAAAGTAGGCAGTTTTGGGTATAGCGTGAAAGAATTATGAATTTCAGTGCTATTTTTCGGGGGTGTTAATAATCAAATGTTATTCGTAAACGTGATTGAATCCACGAAACAAGATTTAGATATACATAGATGCGTTCCTGAGAAGCCCTGAAACTTTTTAAACGAATGGTGTTGTAGATGAATTTTAAAAGGCGACCAGGAATCTGAGGACGGAAACATAACCCAGTTGGAATGGTGAAATTAGCAAGGACAATGTACATTGAAGCCACTTGTGCAGTAACCTTCAGGTAAATTATACAATTTTGTTCGAACTTTGATGTTTTGGTGTGTGTTGCATATCTTTATAATTTATTTGATAAAAAATGGACAGTAGTGAATTTGTATAAACAACAAATTTTGAATTTAAGGTAAAATTTTCTTGTTTAAGTAGAAAGGAGTATTTAGCAGTTTATGTTTTGATTATGATGAAAATTTGGGTCTGTCTTTGAGCTCAATTAGACTAACCTGTTTAATTAACGTAAAGGGGTGGAAGATGCTCCCTTTTATTCAGACTAAGGTCTGCACATATTGTAACTTAATTAGTATGCATCCTACCAGGACTTTAATTCTAGATGCAAATTAAAACTGATGACAAATTTAAACTTGAAATTTTATGATACTGAAATTTAGGCTGAAATTTAATTTTGAAATTTTAATGTATTATGAATATTGATGTAAATAGATTTAACGTTGATGTTTGTGGTAGGAATGTGTTTGTTTTTTTATGAATGAGGATGAAAGTTATCTAGGAGAGCAGCCGAGGCGGAAAGAGTACAGAGGCGATTATCAGAAGAGAATCACAGCAATATATATATATATATATAT
Source organism: Platerodrilus igneus (assembly GCA_036346225.1). Classification (NCBI taxonomy): domain Eukaryota; kingdom Metazoa; phylum Arthropoda; class Insecta; order Coleoptera; family Lycidae; genus Platerodrilus; species Platerodrilus igneus. The sequence continues at coordinate 13,987 of JARFIW010001480.1, forward strand.
ATATATATTAATAGAGAAGAATAATCCACATTTGGAATGCAAATGAATGCTTAATATATATTAATAGTTATTAAGATGAAATTAAAACCCAACTTTGTATTTAAAGTTGAATTACCATTTCAAATCGAACTAGTAATTGAAAACCACTAAAAGAACGGCTACAGCAGGATTTGAACCTGCAACCTCTGATTCTCCGGATCAGTGCTCTAACCAATTGAGCTATCTAGCCTAATTGTTTAGATGATGTTATACTTAATACTACTGAAGCTTGGCCCTTGTTAATGATTTTCAATTACGTCTTGCATTTAAGGAAATTGAATCTAGTTATATACATAATTCATGTACTAATAACTTGATCATCCCATTTTTGCAACGTTTGGAATAATACAAACATGTAATTATATTATTATTAATAGAGAAGAATAATCCACATTTGGAATGCAAATGAATGCTTAATATATATTAATAGTTATTAAGATGAAATTAAAACCCAACTTTGTATTTAAAGTTGAATTACCATTTCAAATCGAACTAGTAATTGAAAACCACTAAAAGAACGGCTACAGCAGGATTTGAACCTGCAATGGTAATTCAACTTTAAATACAAAGTTGGGTTTTAATTTCATCTTAATAACTATTATATATATATATATATATATATATATATATATATATATATATAATATACCTCCACTTTATTGACCAGGAATTAATGTTCGATAGTAAATAATATTTTCTTTTTTGGGACAGTTTTGGTCAAGAATAGAATAAATGTCAATTAATCATTTATTTAAAATTACTTGACGTTTCGGTCTAATATTCAGACCTTAATCATAAGTCTAAAAAGTAAGGTAATAAGATAAAATTAAATCAGTGTATAACCTACATTTAAATTTGATTAATACTATTTGTAAAAGTATTACAAAGTTTTTGAAAGATATAACTTGACAGAAGAATAAAATTGTTTTGTTGGTAACTAGAATAAAGTAAATGTCACTTTGATATTAAATTATGAAAGTAGAAGATAGAATTAAAAGTCCATAACACTGAATTTAATGTTTATAAAGTTCACAGTAAACCACACTTAAGTTATCGAGATCTTGTTTGTTGTTTATGCTTTTTTCTTCTTTATTAATGTGAAAGGATTCAAGGAATATGCGTTTCTTAAGCCTGCTTGCACCGTTACTCAATTAAGTCTAACTTTATAAAACTCAGCTTTACACTTAAGCCTTGCTTAAAAATAATTCTTGTTGCACCGCATATCAGAAAACCAAGCTCTATAAAGTCTTTGTTTGTTCAAAGTATTCATGGCAACGTAGCACGTTTCTAGGAATTTCATACATTTCAGTTGAATATAAGACCCTCCTGAGTTCTGTCTTTGAAATATCAGGTTTTCTATACCTAAAACCATTGACTGATAAATTTATTAGGCAATGTTGAACCCAATAAATATAGTTAATTGCTTTCAAATCAATATTAATATACCAAAAAAGTATTAAAATGGAATTTGTTGTGTGGGACAATCTGTTGGATGATGATTTTGATTTTGGTTTTCCACGTCAAATCCAGTATTACCGAACTCAGGTTATTTAGACACTAATTGCAGCGAATAACAATTTTTGCAATAATTACTATTAATAATAATTAATTTATTATTATTTTAGAAATAAACAGTTTAGGTAATGTCATTGACAGCAGGAGGATGGATCTTTTAGATTTAAGTCTAGGTTTAAGTCGACTCAAACAAGGGCTTTATTAAATCTCGGTTTAATCTATGACCTAGCAGCGGCGCGAACGCATTTCAGTTGTAAAACCCTACTTTAGCTTAAATCTTGGCTTTAACTATGCGGTGCAACTGGCCTTTATAGTTGTTTTCTTTTTCTAAAATTTTTGTTTCATTAAATGCTGGTGTATGTTTTGTAGTAAATATGTGTGTAGAGAGTGCACAGTTGTTTTTTCCTAATTTTGCATCACTGCGGTGTTGTGTTAATCTCAACTTCAGCCATTGACTCGTATGACCTATGTAGTGGTGGTTGCAACTGCATTGAATCTTGTAAACTATGTTATTGCACATTTGAGTGTCTGTTTTATCTTTTAGTGGTGAAAATAGTTCTTTGATTGATTTTGTATAGTAATATGCAATTTGTATATTTGGTTTCTTTAAGATTCGAGTGATTAGAGGCGTCAGCTTTTCAATGTATGGAAGCTTGTGGAATAATGTTGGTGTAGTTGTTCTTTCTTGTTGGATGATGTTTGTGTCAATTATTTTATCTAAAAGTTGTTTTGGATAGTCATTATTGATGAGAACTTTTTTTAATTCTTCGATGTTTTTTTGGATGAAGATTGGATTGCTTATTTTTGTGATGCGATGTTTAAGTGCTAAGATGGTATTGATTTTGTGTTTGTTGCTGTGATTGGATTTGTAGTTTATATATCTTCCAGAGTTCGTTGGTTTTTTGTAATAATCAAAAAGTAAATTGTTGTTTTCTGATCGAATAACTAGTGTATCAAGAAATGGTATTCTTCTTTCAACTTCTTTTTCTATTGTGAATTTAATGTGTTCATTGAAATTGTTGAAATATTTTTACCTCTTGTTGTATTTTGAAGTTGTTATATACATTTTATAAGATTTAGAACGAAAATAACTTTTATGTTAATCGCCAATTTATTATAACCTCGCCTTAATGAGTATACAATATCATTTAATGTTTATTTATCAATTCTGTTATTGTAGTACCTTTGAAAAATGATTAAAATAAATCCGAAAGCTCAGGTTTATAAAAAAGAGTTTTCTTAAATAATCCAGTCGACCTAAAACCCACAACATTTAAAAAATATATATATTATCGTGTAATTAAGGGGTCATTGGGATATATAAGGGCACAAGTGAACTCATAGGTTGAGAGCTTTTGAATAAGATAAAATAAATTTATTCAGTTAGGGAGTTGGAATATTTTTAACAATTTTTTTTTAGCTTAAGTAATGTATAATAATGTAGGGTTAATTTAATTTAGCCAAGGATAATGTAACATAATATTTGTATAAATATAAGGCATAATAAATAATAATTGGAGTAAAATCATTCTAACGTATTTAAATTTGTAGTAAAGTGTTATATGAAATTCTAAAAGCGTGGCGCAGGTGTTAAAATAACATTTCTATTTTCAAACGTAAAATCTAAAATGTTTAAAACAAAACAACGAGGGGAGATAATATTTCTCGGTAAGCTTGGCAACAAACAAACGTTAATGGGTTATTGGAAAAGAACAGCCGTTGGAATTAATTTAAACTCGGTTTGGTGATTAAAATATTGATTTCAATCTTGAAGGTAGTATAGGAAAGAGCCAAGAAAAGACCAAGACAGAATAAAAATGTATTGAGTACAAAAGGGATGCGTATACTTAAATTCAGGAGACAGTGTAGTAGAAAGACTTAAATAAAATCAATAATTTCTAGGATATTTAGAAGCAAATACGCATCTGTTAGAAAGTGGAAGAATGGAGCCAAGCAAAGTGATTGGTGTAAATTGTATAAGAAGGGCAGAGATCCAGCTGGTAGAGGCATATGTGTGAGATAAAGCTATAGATACAAGGAAGATGAGAGATGTTTGTTCAAGTTGGAGGCGTAGACAAATGAAAATGTAGAGCCTAAATTAGAACGGCGGTTGACAGTTTGAAGCGATTTACGGAAAAGATTTTCAAGAATTATAGGAACGGGTGTACAAGCGTACGTGCCAATTTAAAATAGGGGGAAGGGCGAATTTTACTTATTTAATCACTGGCATAGAGGGGCCGAACTTTTTCTCTCTTTCGTTTTGATTTCATCCATCATTGGTGATAATAGTTACTATCAAGTGAACTAGTGCAATTTAATAAAAATTTATGTAGAAGCTAATAAAACGTCTTTGTATTAGAAGGTTAAAGTGGTATGTAAGTACAAAGCTTATTATGTTCGTATTGGAATGCACGGAAATATTAGAATTTGAAATTGTTTGGATGATGAAAAAAGCGGTGTTTGAATAATAAAAGTTAATTTTGGAGATTGGAATTTTTGTATTGGAAATTGTAAACAGCTGCATGCATGGCAGGTATGGTATTTGGACCAGGGAGTTAGCTGATGGACTGGGAATCTACTAGATGGCAGCATTTCCAAGGAGCTAGGTGGTGGAGCACATTTAGAAGATAAAAACCAGGTAGGCGATAGAATAGAACATTGAGTGGTAAATATTTTTATGGTGTTTGTGATTATTTGGATTTAAGGAAGTTCTTGGATGTAACTGGTAGGTGTCAATAATTAATTTAGGAAATTTGAGTTAATAGGAATTATTGGAAGCAGCCGAGAGCAAAAATCGAGTTAAACATCACAATATTATGACGGCCCAACAGTGGGGTACGTTTTAGTAGGGTAAACTACACAGCATTATGGCGCCCAACAGTGGGGAAAGATTCGAGTTTAACTACAAAAGTATTATATCGGCCCAACGTGGGGCATGATTTGAGGTTAAACATCACAGCATTATGTCAGCCCAACAGTGGGGCATGATTCCAGAGACGTTTTAGTAGGGTAAACCACACGATAATATATATAAATATTTTACAATTAATAAGATGAAATAATAATTTAGACTTTTATACACAGCCCAAATGATCATTTCAAAACGAGCTAGTAATTGAAAGAAGAAAAATATAAGGGATAGATAAGTCAAGAAAGTAATTTTGTAAGGACCTTGTATATTGAAAACAGGAATATACTATTTACGCTTTAAATTAATTAGTTTTAACCTTAAGACAAACGTATAGTAGCATACATTCGTATCAATAAGTCGTAATTTTAAAGTTGCATAGTGTGGAAGCTTTGTAGTATAAATAGCGTTAATATTATAAGGTTGTAAATCGAGCATATCAAATAAAAGGGGGAAAGCTTTTAGTTCACAGCGTATAAAATTAATAATTTAAGCGTATTTTAAATTCCATAAAGGTAACGTGTAGTACGAAAAGCTTTGCAGTATATAAAATTGATAATGTAAACGCGTATATGCATTTAACTAACAAAGCGTCCGTTAAAAACAAATTTCTAGAAAGTCTACCGGCGAAGCAACTTGGGAAAATACATTTTCAAACTGGCAAACAGTTCATAGAAAAGACTTTCAGATAAACAAACAATTCGAGAAACCATAAAGTACGTTGAAACATAATTCTTTAGAAATTTGAGCTAACGACCGAAGTAAAGGTTGAGAAACATCAGGTAGTTTTAAAACAAAGCGGAGACAAAGTATAAATAGCACAGGGTAAAAGAGGATGAAGAATAACAGACGTTGTACAAAACAGCCATTTAAAGCACGCGATAATTTGTAGAGGCTAATGACAATATTGATTTTAAGTTGCTATAGTGGGATTTTAACAAAGACAGCAAATATGAGGTATACAAGGATAATAGGATTGGACGATCGACCTGTAACAGGGGAAATGTTTCTGATTGGTTGATTGCGATTGGGGTGAGAAGCTTTTCTGGGAGTAGTACGACTGTTGAAAACGCTAATCAGTATTTCGGACTAAAGTTACGGTAGAGTGAGGAAATTCTAAGTTTTCAAAAATCGTTGTGATCGAGTTTTAAGAATCGGTTAACGTCGAGGTGCATTTCGATAAAAATAGAGTACAGGGTGTAGGCTGAGACGCTTATAAATACACTAGGAAACGTAGTGAGGCTCTCTTACTTCTTCTGTTCGCTTCAGACCTACAAGGTGTAACATCAAAGCTGAAAATGTGTAGATCGATTATAGTGCAGTCCGTTTAGTTAAATTACAAGTGTTTAAAAGCACGAGTACGTGCTATTTTATAAACGGGGCTGTAAGTTTAAATACGCATAAAGAACAAGAGATGTGACTAAGGTAACCAAGCCAAGTTATTTTTCGCAACGAAGGTGCTGGTTGTATGGTATATCCAGAGGTCGATGAACTTATTTGAACGATTATATGGGTAGCTGTATTGAAGGAGTATACTTAGAATTGGATGAACGAGTGGAAATGAGTTTGCTGTAATTCAACGACGAGAATTTGGTGAACGACGTCTACAGAGGTGATGGTTTAAGAACACACTCCAGGTAAAGAAATTTGCTTTTTGGTTATTGTTTGAACATTTTGGTGCTGGTATTTTATGTTAGAGTGATTTGACGTATTTCAAGAGATATTGTAATGAATTTTTTTTTAAATTCCGTAGGTGTTAACTTTATTTTACAATAAGTACACTGCAAATTTATGACAGTCGAACGGTAAGGCTCGATTTTAGGGTTTTTTTCTAGGATAAAGCCATAAATTACTGTGTAGTTCTGGAATAAAACCCTAAAATCGAGCCCTACCGTTGAGCTGTCATAAATTTGCAGTGTACTTATTGTAAAATAAAGTTAACACTTACGGAATTTAAAAAAAAAATTACTATAATTTTATTTTCTTGACCATTGACCATATTGTAGAGGGCTATTACTACCGCGTTTCACTAATTTAAAACAAGTAATAACAATAGTCTTTATTACTCACTGCTCACAAGTCTAATTAACAATATATTCCTTATTTATAGATGTTTTCAGTCCAATTAACAATGAAGTACTATTGTTACGTTACGTAATTCATGGCAGTCCCTGTTCGGGCGCCAAAGTTATGCTACGTTGGCTCGTAGCCGTGCGTAACACAAAGAAAATCAAAGAAATGACTAGGCTCAATCGGAGATTAAGGGGGTTGTAGAAAGCAGACCAACATACAATGTACGCGGCTGTAAGGAGTTAGTGATAATACCTGCAAGAAAAAACATAGTTAAGCAAACCTGAAATAAAGAAAAAGCATAGCAGCAATGAAAAGTCTAAGTTATTCAGTACTTTGTAGAATGTAAATAAAACTGTTTAGATAAACTATATAATATAATCACGATAAAAGCATTATAAAATTTTTATTACAAAGTGAGGTAATATTGGGGAGTAGCAGAAACGTTTCCTCACACACCAATTAAACATAAATCAGACAAAATGTTAACAAAAGATAAATAGGTAAGACACAATAGATATGAGTAATTCAGTAGGATTGATTTCTTTTTTTTTCTTTCTTTTTTTTTCTTAATAGCAGGCAAGTTTATGCTAAAAGGTATCACAACGACAAAGATATGGTAAAGTAACGGATAGATATTTAAAGTAATAACAAGTAGGAAATAGTTCAACTTACAAAAGTCCTTCAGCAACGCTTCCTTGCAACGGAAGTGTGAGATTCACGAAGTCCTGCACTAACGAAGCACTTCACCCTTGACTGTGAGGGTGTTGATGGAATTTCTTACACTTTACACTAATCACACCTATGTATTTCACTGGCGTTAGCAGCAGACATTATCATACTGATGGAACTATGTAGCATTGATAAATTCTTGTTAACTCTATTTCCTGAGACAATAATTTCGAAACCTTTTGTAACACAAATCGTAAAAAAAACTTTTAATAAAAATTTAGAATCACGCTTTCAAGGCACGATGTAATGCATTAAACTAACAGTAACGCGAGGTGTTTTATTTGCTACCTAGGGTAACAAAGAAAAATCTAATGCTTTTGAATAACGAAAATTTGCGCAAACAACGATCTATTTTAGATTCGTTGGGGGTAGTAAATTCAGAAACTACAGTATCAACTGTCTTTACACGTGAATGAGATACCTGTTTATAAGAAGCAACTTTTTTCCTACTAAACCTGCTACAACTGTATCATCTTTTGTTTTTGAAGCACTCAAGCTTAAAACTGTATTTGGATAATCCAAAGTATGCACTACTCTGATAACAAAAGGACCACGAAAACTAGATCGCACACACAGTTCAAATATAAAAAGACAAATCAACTAAAAAAAACACAATTAGTAGAGCAACGCGCATCACTAAAACCGTCCGTCAATGACCTTACCACAACACTTGTGGTCAACCAAACACGTTACATATATAGCATCCTTCCTTCAAAAAGGAATTAGAACTACACACTGCTACAGTTAATATACGACTTTTATTTCACAAGAAAGACAACTAAAATCGTGCCGCGCTTGTTCAGGAACAATTCGAAATTGATCCCGCATTAATTCTCACTCTTGTCAAAGCAAAAAAGAAACAGTCTTTTCCACGTAATTAATATATAGGAACCAAGAACGAACTCCGACTCCTCATCTGTTTATTCAACTCGTTGTTACAACCGCTTATCGTCTCTTATCTAGACTTGTATATCCACATAAGGAACAAAATTTATATTTACGGCAAGACAAGAACGATGCAATCTACTCATTATAATACGATGCACTCGCCTAAGGAGTTAATAAATATCAAATATAAAAATAGTAATTTGTAGAAATGTATTTATGAATTGAGGATAGCGTAAAATATTAAATTACAAAAATGCCCGTTACAAATTCCCCCCTAGCAAAATAAAGACGTCGGGGTGAAAGAAAAAAAAAGAAAAACGACAGACAAGGAACCAAACAAAAAAATTATTTTTATCCGGTTCGAAGGATCAACACCAGTATAAGAAAAAGAACATTTTTTTTTTTAAAAGAAGACAAAGTCATCTATCGTAACCAACAATGACAGAATAGGTAAAAAAAGTATTAAGTAAACACCCAATGAGGATTAAAGGTCTTAGCTACTTTCAAAAGCGTCAAAAGACGGATGTCCCCAAAAGGGACATTTCAGTTCTCCACCTCGAAGAAAAGTTTTGGTTTTCCGCGGAGAAACCAAGAGAAAAGAAAAAAAACGAGGAAGAAAACTCGTAGCAAAACTGTCAACCTCAAGTGTGCAGCAAAGAAAGAACGAAGACAAAGTAAAGGGCAAAGGCAAGCTAGTACACAATCTAGAATACTTCCAACTGAGGTAACACAGATTCGTATGAAACGTCTACTCAAGCAAAGTATGGCTAACAGACCTACAAAAGCGACCAAGTCGAAATACCTAAAGGAAAAGAAAATAGATCTGAAGCCTACCTCAAGGAATGGATGTAGCAAGCGACTATAAAGTCAAATAGTGAACAAATGGTGGAACTAGCCAGAAGAAAAAGTCACGGGATGGGCTAGCTACAAAAAGATGAATAGGAATACGAAATGGGCGCCAGTGTTTTCGGACACAAGCTTATCAGAGAAAACACAAGACCAATAAGCCAAAAAAATTACAAGTCAAAAAAACATCAAGGCCATAATAAAAAAATTTTTTTTAAAAGTCGAGCAAGTGAAAGAAAAAATCGAGCAGGAAAAAATAATCGAGCAGGAAAAAAAAATCGAGCAGGGAAAAAAGAAATCTAGCCCCACGTTGGGCGCCAAAAATGTTACGTTATTCGTGGCATCTACATTGGGCGCCAAATTTATTATGTTACGTTGGCTCGTAGCCGTGCGTAACACAAAGAAAATCAAAGAAACGACCAGGCTCAATCGGAGATTAGGGGGGGGGGGTTGTAGAAAGCAGACCAACATACAATGTACGCGGCTGTAAGGAGTTAGTGATAATACCTGCAAGAAAAAACATAGTTAAGCAAACCTGAAATAAAGAAAAAGCATAGCAGCAATGAAAAGTCTAAGTTATTCAGTACTTTGTAGAATGTAAATAAAACTGTTTAGATAAACTATATAATATAATCACGATAAAAGCATTATAAATTTTTTATTACAAACTGAGGTAATATTGGGGAGTAGCAGAAACGTTTCCTCACACACCAATTAAACATAAATCAGACAAAATGTTAACAAAAGATAAATAGGTAAGACACAATAGATATGAGTAATTCAGTAGGATTGTTTTCTTTTTTTTTCTTTCTTTTTTTTTCTTAATAGCAGGCAAGTCTATGCTAAAAGGTATTAGAACGACAAAGATATGGTAAAGCAACGGATAGATATTTAAAGTAATAACAAGTAGGAAATAGTTCAACTTACAAAAGTCCTTCACCAACGCTTGCTTGCAACGGAAGTGTGAGATTCACGAAGTCCTGCACTAACGAAGCACTTCACCCTTGACTGTGAGGGTGTTGATGGAATTTCTTACACTTTACACTAATCACACCTATGTATTTCACTGGCGTTAGCAGCAGACATTATCATACTGATGGAACTATGTAGCATTGATAAATTCTTGTTAACTCTATTTCCTGAGACAATAATTTCGAAACCTTTTGTAACACAAATCGTAAAAAAAACTGGTAATAAAAATTTAGAATCACGCTTTCAAGGCACGATGTAATGCATTAAACTAACAGTAACGCGAGGTGTTTTATTTGCTACCTAGGGTAACAAAGAAAAATCTAATGCTTTTGAATAACGAAAATTTGCGCAAACAACAATCTATTTTAGATTCGTTGGGGGTAGCAAATTCAGAAACTACAGTATCAACTGTCTTTACATGTGAATGAGATACCTGTTTATAAGAAGCAACCTTTTTCCTACTAAACCTGCTACAACTGTATCATCTTTTGTTTTTGAAGCACTCAAGCTTAAAACTGTATTTGGATAATCCAAAGTATGCACTACTCTGATAACAAAAGGACCACGAAAACTAGATCGCACACACAGTCAAATATAAAAAGACAAATCAACTAAAAAAAAACACAATTAGTAGAGCAACTCGAGTTATGTATCCCCCAATTACATATATATATATATTGATATATTGAATCTAATAGGAATTATTAGAAATTATTAAGTAAAAGTATAAGTTCAATGCAACATTGTAACACAAGGATAACCCAGAGAGGTTATCGACAGTTCATGTGAACGGACATGCAACTTTGCATCCGTGAGGGCAGTGATACTGCAGGTGGCAGGTCACAGGCGGTCAACAGACCGCAATTACTTAGAATTAAGTTGTTACATTGTAATAAAGTGTACAATTAAAGAGAAACGCAGACATGAGATCTGCAAGTTCTCACAGCCGTGTGAGGGGCAGGTTATTATAAAAGGCCCGGGAGCTCAATGCCCGGCAGTCAGTCTTCGAACTCCATACTTCGTTGTTCAAGCTACTCACTAGTACAATAATTAATTTTAGTATTATGTACAAGTTAATCTAAATTTCATAAATTAAATTTGTTAAAGTATCGACGTTTTTTTTAAAAAACCAGCTCCAAAGGCCCGAACTTTAACTGGCGCAGTCGTAACGGATGTCAAAAGGGCACTGGAAATCCAAAAATCGGAAGATTGGTGACCAAGAATTTTAATTCGAAATTTTGGCAGAACCCAAACCAAGTTGGAGGAAGAACACAAAACGTCTAAATCCAGCAACAAACCAAGTTGGACAAAGAACAAAAATCGTCTAAGGCCAACAAACAAACCAAGGTGGACAAGATACAGAATCGATCGAACCCACCAAAGAAACAGATGAAATTAATGTAAGTTCATTTCCATACCTTTTTTTAACCAAAAAATATAATTGATATATGCTAGTATTATAATTATTGATTACCATTTATTATTACTGTTTATGAATTTATTTTATAAATATTGTTTTGAAAATAATTACAAAGTGAATTATTTCCAAAAAAAAAACGAGACTGTATAACATTTTATGAAACTTGAATGTTAAAGAGATATTTTTTCTTTAAAAAGCAAATGAGACTTGAATTTTAAAAAAGAGACTTTCTTTTAAAAAGTAATTGAGAATTGATATTAAGAGATTCTTACCACAATTATTAGAACAAAAATAATCCAAAAAATAACGGGCGCACATTCACTAACACCAAAATAAGAAACATTAACCAGCGCGATTCAAAAGCACGTTTTCAATCCGGTAAAATAAAACACAGAACGCGAAATTAATTTCAAAGCTAAAGTTAATTCTTCAAAAAGCAACCACGGAACGATTGATTAAACCATTGACCTCTATAATACTGAATAAATCATAGCAAAAAAACACTCTGCAATAATTGAAACTACGGTAATTTAAAACTACCGTAACCCAAAACCTCACCTAAGATAAGCGAAGTCTGCGAACGCAATATCATTATTACCTTAAAGAAATAGCTTTCAGGATCTTTTGCACAGTACTAAAGTATAATTTCAATTTGCATCATAAGTAATAAACTCATCACGACATAATAAAGCAACGCAGTTCTTGCATTTAATACCTACAAGCAATTAATCCATAAAAGCGTGTACAATTGCAACAATCACGGTATAAAATCTAAACGTTTCTCAACTAATTAATCAGCATTATAAAGTGCATTATTCTAATAAGAATACAGAATAACGCTAAACGTTATTAAACGCTCATAATTGTAAACCTGAAAACGCACGTAACGAAGAGTTCAATTTCAAGTCGTGAACACCGAGATATCTAAGAATAAAACTAGACGTAACACTTTATGCGAAAGCATTAGCAAGTAACTTAGTAATTCCTATAAACTGAAAATAAAACCTGTAAGTGCAATTACCTCAACGTACGTGATTAAATAACAAAGCCTACAACTTAAGTATTTAAATTGCGACAATAGAGTACAGGAGCAATTAACCTCAAGTTATATTTAGAATATAAGACAAATTAAAAGCTGCATAAAAACAAGCATATCCAAGACTACGGTAATTAATCTAACATTATTGAAATAAACCTCACAAGTACATCACCGCACTGTGTAAATAAGCACAAGTAACAGCGACTACGATTCTAAAAATAATCAAACGCAGTCTAAACTTAAAATTAATAAATCAAAACCAAAATTAATACTACAAGTACGAAATTAATCTCAAATTTTTACCAAATTGGAAATTACCTAATCTAAAGGAAAAATTAACAAACCAAAACCAAAGTTAACGTTTCAAATAGCTAAATCAACCCTAATTTTTACAAGATTCAAAATTATTCAATCCAAAAGAAAAATTAATACATCCCAAGCATAATTCACGCTACAAATAACAAAACCAACCCCAATTTCTACAAAATTTGAAATTTTACAACCCAAACGGAAAATTAATAAATCCGAAGCAAAAGTAACAATACAAATAGCGAAATAAACGTCAATTCAAAAAAAAAAATAATAATAATAAATTTTTTTTGAAATTTCCCAAAATCGAAAACAACCCTTAACCAACATGAGTAACACAGACTTGCGACTCTATTTGGAGACAATCCAGATATTTGATGGCACGGAAGCCCATCTCTCAAATTTCATTGGAGCAGCCGAAATGTTCCTAAAAACCTTCTACAAACCCGGAGATGACGCAAAAAATTCATTGCTTATACGCTTGGTAATAAGTAAACTAACCGGAAGGGCACTAACCTTAATCGCCAGTAGGGACGATTTACAGGAAAGGCAGGAGTTTAAACAACTACTAATTGCATATTTTGGGGACCAACGTAATATAAAATGCCTGGTACGAGACCTAATAAACCTTAGAATGGAACACAATCAATCCCCTACCAATTCGGAATGAAATGCCAAGACGTGAGAAGTTTAATTTTAACAAAATTAAAAATCGAAGAAACCGATCAAAACGTTAGACATTTAAAAACAAAAATGTATGACGAAATGGCACTAGACACATACATAAACGCTTTACCAGAACAACTATCGGATAAAATCAGATTCCAACGACCCCAAAACCTAGAAGAAGCTATGAGCCTAGTAATAGAAGAAGAAAATGTAATGTATTACCGCAACAGACTATACAATCCCAACGCGAATAAAAGTTATTCACCAATAAAAACCATACAAGCCACAAGACAAACAATCCCTCAACAAAAATTCACACCCTTTAACGCACAAACAAATCAACCGCGAAGTAATAACCCAAGTTTTAACAATACCAATTTTAATAATCAATTTAAACATTTTTCAAAACCAACATTTAACCCAACTTTTACGAACCAGCATTCCAACCAAGATTTAATCAAAACTTAAACCAACAAAGACCAGTATTCAACGCAAACCCCAATAGAAATACACCAATGACTAATACTCATAACAACCCTAACAATTATTACAAACCAACACCAATAAACACAAAAATAACACATATCCGACCAAACCCTCATCAGAAACGTAATTTTACATCGGAAGAATTATTTCATCAAGAAATAGAAAAATTTGACACTGACCAGAATAATTACATTGAGACACCTATGAACAATGAATCAAACCATGCAGAAATTTATGAACGTGACGAACAATACGAAACTTACGAGGAGTACGACGAAGAAAACTCGAATTCAAATTTTCAAATGGACCCATTCATAGACAACCAAACTTAATAAACTTAAATAACATAAATCACTTAGTATTACCATACATAGAAATACCCCACGCCAAATTCAAACTATTAATCGACACTGGATCATCAAAAACATTAATTAGCCCCAGAACCGTACAAAAACATTATTTAGATTATGTAGAAAGAGAACCATTTAAGATTAAAACAGCCCATCAAACAACACTACACCAATTCGTAGCCAATATACCCTTACCGAGAACATTTAATGTTAAAATGAAACATAAATTTTGTGTATTCGAATTTAACGACAAATATGACGGATTAATCGGAATGGACCTTCTAAGAAAATTAGGAGCCAACATTGACATTAAAAATCGCTTATTAAGGACAAGATACGGAAAAATCCCAATTAAATTTCAAAACACACAAGTTGAACAAAAATACACTATAGAACCCCGAACGGAAAGAAAAATAAAAATCCCAGTAAAATCTAACAAATATTTAGGAATAATAAATCATATGACATTTCAGCAAGGAGTAGAAACCCCAACCGTCTTAGTGCAAATAAAAGATAATTATGCAACCACAACAATATTAAATTCAAACGACTATCCCGTAGAATTATCACTAACAGACCCAATTAACGTAGAAGAACTAAATTTTAACGAAATGGAAATAGACGAGAATTTAGAAAATAATTACAACCCAATAGAACATGACGAAATGTTAAGAGAAAATTTAACTAACATCCGCTTTAACACCGATATCAATCAAGAAGAAGAAAGAGCAATTAAGAACTTATGTTTTGAATACCGCGACATATTCCATTGCGAAGGAATACCATTAACATTCACCAACACAGTAAAACATAATATCGAGTTAACAGACAATAAACCAATCTTTACAAAAGCATATAGACTACCTCATGCAAGCCAAGAAGAAGCTGACAGACAATTAGCAGACTTATTAGACCAAGACATAATCCAGCACTCCAATTCACCATCGAGCAGCCCCGTGTTAATAGTACCTAAGAAATTAGACGCAACCGGAAAGAGAAAGTACAGAATGGTAATAGACTATAGAAAGATAAATGAAAAAACGGTAGATGACAAATATCCACTACCAAATATTACCGAAATTTTAGACAAATTAGGCAAATGCCAATATTTTACAACATTAGACCTCGCATCAGGATACCATCAGGTAGAGATGGAAGAAAAGACATATCAAAACAGCCTTCAGCACACCTAGAGGACATTACGAATACAAACGAATGCCATTTGGACTAAAGAACGCACCCGCTACTTTCCAGAGAGTCATGGACAATATACTACGAGGAATACACAATGAGAAATGCCTTGTATACCTTGACGACATCATAGTTTATTCCACCTCATTGGTAGAACACATAGAAAGATTGAAAGAAGTATTCAAAAGACTTAGACAAGCACATTTTAAAGTACAATTAAACAAAAGTGAATTTTACAAAAGAAGTATCATTTTAGGACATGTAATAACACCCCAAGGAGTAATGCCAAATCCAGACAAAACAAATGCAGTTCTAAATTACCCATTACAAAAACAAACAAAGAAATTAAAGGATTTCTAGGACTTAGTGGTTACTACCGCAAATTCATTAAAGGTTACGCTCAGATAACCAAACCCCTGACAAATTGTTTAAAAAGGGAAACAAAATTGAACACACCCCAGAATTTATTAAAGCTGTAGACAAAATTAAAAACATATTAACAAATCACCCTGTATTAGAATACCCAGACTTTACAAAACCATTTATACTGACGACAGACGCATCGAATTTAGCATTAGGCGCAGTATTGAGCCAAGGAAAAGTAGGTAGCGATAAACCTATCAGCTACGCATCCAGAACCCTAAATGAAACCGAACAAAAATATAGCACTATAGAAAAAGAATTATTAGCCATAATTTGGGCAACAAAATATTTTAGACCTTACTTATACGGAAGAAAATTTTACATATATACCGATCATAGACCACTAGTATGGCTATGCAAACTGAAAGAACCGAATTCAAAATTACAGAGATGGAGAATCAGACTCGAAGAGTATGATTACGAAATTATATATAAAAAGGGAATTTATAACAACAACGCAGACGCTTTAAGCCGAATCCAACTCAATGCATTAGAAACGGAATCCATTATAGGAAACGTAGACGAAGCAGAAATAAGGGAAGATCCAGACGAGATCGACACAATACATTCGACACAAAACGAAGAACCAAAAAACGCGATTAAAATTTTAAACGAAGCAATCGATATGAAACCCAACCAATTTATAATAACCGAAGTTTTAAATAACCCCAACCCAGTAAAATATACAAAAGTAGACAATAAAAAAATATACCAAATTCAAATAACTAAAGATGACAATGAGGAACAAATAATTAAAATTCTAAAAGAATACACCCCCGAGAAAAAACTCTGGACCTGAACTCATCAGATGTACTAGAAAACTAATAACACTAGACGACCCTGACGAAATAAACGATGTAATTAGAAATCAACACGAAGGAAAAACCAACCATCGTGGAATTAATGAAACAATAAAACAACTCATAAGACGTTATTATTTTAAAGACATGAAGGACTTGACCACAGATTTCATTAACCAATGCGAATTATGTGACAAAGCGAAATACGATAGGAAACCCCCAAAGATACCCTTAATGTTAACCAAAACACCCGACAAACCATTTCAAAAACTACATGCCGATACTCTAGTAGTAGAAGCGCAAAACTATCTAACAATTATAGACGCATTTACAAAAATAGGCCAAGCAATACCAATCACATCCAAAAATAGCATTGACGTGACCCAAGGATTTTTGCAATATTTCACATTTTACGGAACACCCGAATCAATAACTTTAGACAATGGTAGCGAATTTAAAAATGAGACAATTCAAAACACTTTAGAACTACACAAAATAAAAATTCATTTCATAACGGAAAACCACCCTGAAACAAACGGACTAATTGAACGATTACATTTAACCCTGCTAGAACAAATTCGATTATTAAGAATAAATTATAAAAAGGAACATATAACCAATTTAATGTCATACGCACTAATCGCCTATAATAACACTATTCATTCATCAACAAATTTTACACCCTTAGAATTAACCTTAGGACATTCAGATTCACGAAATCCCTATGACATACACTACAACAAGGAAGTATATCAACAATATGCAAAAGACCACAAAGAAAAATTAAAAATAACTTACGACAAGGTAAAAGATAAATTAGAGAACGATAAAGAACGTATCACCACAACCCGAAATAAAAATACCGACTCAAATAAATTTTCAATAGGACAAACCGTGTATGAGAAAAACTTTCAAAGCAAGCGACATAAAACAGCACCCAGAAATTTAGGACCATTCAAAATTAAGAAAATATCAGATAAAAACATAGCAGTAGTAGACAACGGTAAAATAACAAAGTACATTCATTTGAAAAACCTAAGACACCCTGTAATTTCAGATGGACAATCATCACCCTTACCGTCAACCTCCACCCAGGTAGAACGGGCAACCAAGTAATAAAATAAAGATATAAAAACAACCCCGGTATACTACCAATTAAATTAGGCAGTATGCAAAACCCAATTAACATTTGCAAAATTAAATACCTTACACTCTAGTATTATTGAACCAACCGATTTATTAAACGAATTAATAAGAATTAGATCACTTATATTTAACAGTAAATTACCTTTTGATGTAACAGAATCGAACATTCTAATATTTGAAAAGATAGCTATAGTAAAAGGCTACATTAACAATAACGAAATAATATTTTTGATAGAAATCCCGATAGTAGAAAGTAACAATTATCAATATTATTATTTATTTGCTTTTCCAACAAAGGTTACTAGCACATACCAAGTAATCATACCCAAAACCAAATTCCTATCCATAAATGAACTTAGATATGGTTATACAAACGAAAAATGTACTGAAGTAACACCAAACCAATATTTATGTCAATCGATGACGACAACAACCATTCAAGAAGACAGTCCTTGTGAAGTACAACTATTAAAATTCTCAAATCATTACGAAAACTGTGAAACTAAACAAGTGCAAATAACTAATATGAAAATTCAAAAAGTTACAGATAACAAATGGATAGCCATTTTCCCAACAGAAGTAATAGCAACCATCCACTGCAACCAAGATGAAAATAACCAAGCATTAATCGGAAGCAAACTAATTACCCTCAAAGAAGACTGTTATGCGAAATTGAAAGGAGAAGTAATCAGAGTTTATCAAGATCCCATAACAACAAAGAAACTTGCAAACCTACCGGAACTACAATTCAAAATACAACAAGAAGACGAAGAAATAATCAAGAAACCTATGAAGCTAGAGCATCTAGACTTAGACGACCTCAACCACGCCGTGAAATTAGTGGAAAGTTATAAAGAACAATTAAATGAACTCAAAACGCCAAAGTTACATTATAATAATATAAGTATTTGGACAATTGTATTGATCATTTTAGTAATTTTGTAATCATGTATGTATTATACAAAATGTACCTTAGATATAAGAATGAAGGAAACAGTTCTAGATTTAAGGAAACAAAAGAAAACAAAGAAACGACAAGTATACCTTTAGAAATAATGAATTTTAAATGAAATTGAATAATGTATTTTATGTATTTAAAAATTAAGAAAAACCTTAATTTTTCATTTACGGTGCGAGGAGTTATGTATCCCCCAATTACATATATATATTGATATATTGAATCTAATAGGAATTATTAGAAATTATTAAGTAAAAGTATAAGTTCAATGCAACATTGTAACACAAGGATAACCCAGAGAGGTTATCGACAGTTCATGTGAACGGACATGCAACTTTGCATCCGTGAGGGCAGTGATACTGCAGGTGGCAGGTCATAGGCGGTCAACAGACCGCAATTACTTAGAATTAAGTTGTTACATTGTAATAAAGTGTACAATTAAAGAGAAACGCAGACATGAGATCTGCAAGTTCTCACAGCCGTGTGAGGGGCAGGTTATTATAAAAGGCCCGGGAGCTCAATGCCCGGCAGTCAGTCTTCGAACTCCATACTTCGTTGTTCAAGCTACTCACTAGTACAATAATTAATTTTAGTATTATGTACAAGTTAATCTAAATTTCATAAATTAAATTTGTTAAAGTATCGATGTTTTTTTTAAAAAACCAGCTCCAAAGGCCCGAACTTTAACTCGCGCATCACTAAAACCGTCCGTCAATGACCTTATCACAACACTTGTGGTCAACCAAACACGTTACATATATAGCATCCTTCCTTCAAAAAGGAATTAGAATTACACACTGCTACAGTTAATATAAGACTTTTATTTCACAAGAAAGACAACTAAAATCGTGCTGCGCTTGTTCAGGAACAATTCGAAATTGATCCCGCAATAATTCTCACTCTTGTCAAAGCAAAAAAGAAACAGTCTTTTCCACGTAATTAATATATAGGAACCAAGAACGAACTCCGACTCCTCATCTGTTTATTCAACTCGTTGTTACAACCGCTTATCGTCTCTTATCTAGACTTGTATATCCACATAAGGAACAAAATTTATATTTACGGCAAGACAAGAACGATGCAATCTACTCATTATAATACGATGCACTCGCCTAAGGAGTTAATAAATATCAAATATAAAAATAGTAATTTGTAGAAATGTATTTATGAATTGAGGATAGCGTAAAATATTAAATTACAAAAATGCCCGTTACAAATTCCCCCCTAGCAAAATAAAGACGTCGGGGTGAAAGAAAAAAAAAGAAAAACGACAGACAAGGAACCAAACAAAAAAAATATTTTTATCCGGTTCGAAGAACCAACACCAGTATAAGAAAAAAACATTTTTTTTTTTTTAAAGAAGACAAAGTTATCTATCGTAACCAACAATGACAGAATAGGTAAAAAAAGTATTAAGTAAAGACCCAATAAGGATTAAAGGTCTTAGCTACTTTCAAAAGCGTCAAAAGACGGATGTCCCTAAAAGGGACAATTCTGTTCTCCACCTCGAAGAAAAGTTTTGGTTTCCCGCGGAGAAAGGAAAAGAATATAGATCTGAAGCCTACCTCAAGGAATGGTTGTAGCAAGCAACTATAATAGTCAAATAGTGAATAAATGGTGGAACTAGCCAGAAGAAAAAGTCACGGGATGGGCTAGCTACAAAAAGATGAATAGGAATACGAAATAGGCGCCAGTGTTTTTGGACACAAGCTTATCAGAGAAAACACAATACCAATAAACCAAAAAAATTACAAGTCAAAAAAACATCAAGGCCATAATAAAAAAAATTTTTTTAAAAGTCGAGCAAGTGAAAAAAAAATCGAGCAGGAAAAAATAATCGAGCAGGAAAAAAAAATCGAGCAGGGAAAAAAGAAATCTAGCCCCACGTTGGGCGCCAAAAATGTTACGTTATTCGTGGCAGCTACATTGGGCGCCAAATTTATTATGTTACGTTGGCTCGTAGCCGTGCGTAACACAAAGAAAATCAAAGAAATGACCAGGCTCAATCGTATATTAGGGGGGGGGGTTGTAGAAAGCAGACCAACATACAATGTACGCGGCTGTAAGGAGTTAGTGATAATACCTGCAAGAAAAAAAAAAAAAGTTAAGCAAACCTGAAATAAAGAAAAAGCATAGCAGCAATGAAAAGTCTAAGTTATTCAGTACTTTGTAGAATGTAAATAAAACTGTTTAGATAAACTATATAATATAATCACGATAAAAGCATTATAAAATTTTTATTACAAAGTGAGGTAATATTGGGGGAGTAGCAGAAACGTTTCCTCACACACCAATTAAACATAAATCAGACAAAATGTTAACAAAAGATAAATAGGTAAGACACAATAGATATGAGTAATTCAGTAGGATTGATTTCTTTTTTCTTTCTTTTTTTTTCTTAATAGCAGGCAAGTCTATGCTAAAAGGTATCAGAACGACAAAGATATGGTAAAGCAACGGATAGATATTTAAAGTAATAACAAGTAGGAAATAGTTCAACTTACAAAAGTCCTTCAGCAACGCTTCCTTGCAACGGAAGTGTGAGATTCACGAAGTCCTGCACTAACGAAGCACTTCACCCTTGACTGTGAGGGTGTTGATGGAATTTCTTACACTTTACACTAATCACATCTATGTATTTCACTGGCGTTAGCAGCAGACATTATCATACTGATGGAACTATGTAGCATTGATAAATTCTTGTTAACTCTATTTCCTGAGACAATAATTTCGAAACCTTTTGTAACACAAATCGAAAAAAAAACTTTTAATAAAAATTTAGAATCACGCTTTCAAGGCACGATGTAATGTATTAAACTAACAGTAACGCGATGTGTTTTATTTGCTACCTAGGGTAACAAAGAAAAATCTAATGCTTTTGAATAACGAAAATTTGCGCAAACAACGATCTATTTTAGATTCGTTGGGGGTAGCAAATTCAGAAACTACAATATCAACTGTCTTTACATGTGAATGAGATACCTGTTTATAAGAAGCAACTTTTTTCCTACTAAACCTGCTACAACTGTATCATCTTTTGTTTTTGAAGCACTCAAGCTTAAAACTGTATTTGGATAATCCAAAGTATGCACTACTCTGATAACAAAAGGACCACGAAAACTAGATCGCACACACAGTTCAAATATAAAAAGACAAATCAACTAAAAAAAACACAATTAGTAGAGCAACGCGCATCACTAAAACCGTCCGTCAATGACCTTACCACAACACTTGTGGTCAACCAAACACGTTACATATATAGCATCCTTCCTTCAAAAAGGAATTAGAACTACACACTGCTACAGTTAATATACGACTTTTATTTCACAAGAAAGACAACTAAAATCGTGCCGCGCTTATTCAGGAACAATTCGAAATTGATCCCGCATTAATTCTCACTCTTGTCAAAGCAAAAAAGAAACAGTCTTTTCCACGTAATTAATACAGTATTGCCCAAAATAAACAGTACTGAAACTAAGTTGGCGGTGTTTTTATGCGTGCGCTGCCACACTCAAGTTAGCTAGTATAGACCTGTCAAGTAAACCACAAACAAGTAATTAGTAGGGCCTAATGGTTAAAAATGGTGTTAAGTACAGAGGAGAAAGTGTTTCTGGTAGAGCATTATTTTCGTTCATACGGAATCGGCCGACATAATGGTGCAAGTTTGCTATACGTGTCTGATCAATTCACACAAAGGTTTAATAAACGTTCTCCAAGTAATGCTGTAATTTTGAAGGTTATTGAAAAGTTTAGAAATACAGGTAGTGTATTGTGCCAACGAAAAGGAAACTCAGGGCGTCCCAGGACAGTTAACAACAACAATAACCATGAACGTGTTTTGAGCAAATCTTAGAAAATCCGAAAGTCAGCCAGGCAAGGACAGCGTTACAACTTGATTTAAAAAGAACTTCCTTTCAAAGAATCCTGAAGGAGCTGGGTACATTTTCGTATGTGATTCAGGTACATCAACAACTACATCCTCGGATTATCGCAGTATAGTGGAATATTGCGCCAGAATTCTCGCGTTACAGTATGAAAATCCTGAATTTTTGAAAAATGTTTGGTTTTCAGACGAAGCACATTTTCACTTGTCAGGCTATGTGAAACGTCGCACAAATCGATTTCTGGGCTTTGCCAGACCCGATGAAGTTCAAGAGGTTCCTTTACATAGTGAAAAAGTGAGTGTCTGGTGTGCTGTTTCCGGACACGGAATAAATGGTCCGTACTTTATCGAAGAGAATGATAGGCAAGTCACACTTAATCAACAGAGGTACAGACAAATTTTAACACGATTTATCCCTGATCTACGTCAATTCTGTCGTGCACGTAACTTGGCATTTCGAAACCAATTTTTTCAGCAGGACGGGGCAACTTGCCATACTGCTGCCGCAATTCGTCAATTTCTTCAAGAACATTTTCCAAGCAAATTCATATCACGATTTACTGACTTCCTTATCCTTCACATTCTCCAGACCTCACACCTCCAGACGCATACATTTGGGGCATGGCTAAAAATGCCGTTTTCAAACGGGCACCACAAACCATCGATGAATTAAAGGATGCCGTTAGAGTCTTCTTCGCAGCCCTGAGACAATCCTTATTCAATAACATGACCAGAAACTTAGAACATCGTTATGAAGTCTGTCTCGAACGAGGAGGTGCACATTTAGAACATATAATAAAGTGTCAATAATATGTATTTTTTAAATATACAAAACAATTACAATTTCAGTACTGTTTATTTCGGGCAATACTGTATATAGGAACCAAGAACGAACTCCGACTCCTCATCTGTTTATTCAATTCGTTGTTACAACCGCTTATCGTCTCTTATCTAGACTTGTATATCCACATAAGGAACAAAATTTATATTTACGGCAAGACAAGAACGATGCAATCTACTCATTATAATACGATGCACTCGCCTAAGGAGTTAATAAATATCAAATATAAAAATAGTAATTTGTAGAAATGTATTTATGAATTGAGGATAGCGTAAAATATTAAATTACAAAAATGCCCGTTACAAATTCCCCCCTAGCAAAATAAAGACGTCGGGGTGAAAGAAAAAAAAAGAAAAACGACAGACAATGAACCAAACAAAAAAATTATTTTTATCCGGTTCGAAGGATCAACACCAGTATAAGAAAAAGAACATTTTTTTTTTAAAAGAAGACAAAGT
The DNA here is from genome assembly GCA_036346225.1 of Platerodrilus igneus. Lineage (NCBI taxonomy): Eukaryota > Metazoa > Arthropoda > Insecta > Coleoptera > Lycidae > Platerodrilus > Platerodrilus igneus. Next base: position 37,930 of record JARFIW010001480.1, read on the forward strand.
CATCTATCGTAACCAACAATGACAGAATAGGTAAAGAAAGTATTAAGTAAACACCCAATGAGGATTAAAGGTCTTAGCTACTTTCAAAAGCGTCAAAAGACGGATGTCCCCAAAAAGGACATTTCTGTTCTCCACCTCGAAGAAAAGTTTTGGTTTCCCGCGGAGAAACCAAGAAAAAAGAAAAAAAACGAGGAAGAAAACTCGTAGCAAAACTGTCAACCTCAAGTGTGCAGCAAAGAATGAACCAAGACAAAGTAAAGGGCAAAGGCAAGCTAGTACACGATCTAGAATACTTCCAACTGAGGTAACACAGATTCGTATGAAACGTCTACTTAAGCAAAGTATGGCTAACAGACCTACAAAAGCGACCAAGTCGAAATACCTAAAGGAAAAGAAAATAGATCTGAAGCCTACCTCAAGGAATGGATGTAGCAAGCGACTATAATAGTCAAATAGTGAACAAATGGTGGAACTAGCCAGAAGAAAAAGTCACGGGATGGGCTAACTACAAAAAGATGAATAGGAATGAGATTATGTTAATTTTAACCGTAAATAGTTTAAATTATTGACATAACCTCAATTAAAATTGTGAAGTTTTACTCATGAATTTTCTGGTATGTATTTATAAAATAATTTATAAAATAGGTAATATTTTTAGAATAATTTCAAAATGGTTAATGAAACCGAAACGCGTAAGCTGTACAGAATATAAGTTACAAGCGTTATCCTGTCCTAGTGTTTTTATTAAAAAGTTTTTACTGACCAAGATCCAAGAATCTATCTTATATATATATATATATATATATATATATATATATATATATATATAGTGAATAAGATGAAATAATAACTTAGACTTTTATGCAAAACCCAAATGATCATTTCAAATCGAGCTAGTGATTGAAAGATGGAAATTATAAGATCTTGAACAATGTCAGATATGATTGACAAAAATGTCAAACGTAATTGAAAGTTAGGTTTATGTATAGTTGTGTACACGATTTAAATTTCTAAATCTCCCAATTGTCGTCATCGGTCTCGGTGGCGTAATTGGTAAACGCATGGTTTCGGCAAAACCAAGATACAGGTTCAAGTCCTGTCCAAAACCTTATATTTTCCATCTTTCAATTACTAGCTTGATTTGAAATGATCATTTGGGCTTTGCATAAAAGTCTAAGTTATTATTTCATCTTATTCACTGTAATACGATAGTATTTATTAACTTACCTTGTGTAATTAACTACCTAAAATATTTATATATATTGCTATGTTAATCGAGCCCCACGATTGGGTCGTGCATAAAATGCTGTGATAAACCCCTATATTATGCCCTTGTACAAATGTTAACTTTTTGTCTCTTTGCCTCAACTAGCTGATTCAATTAAATAAAGCAATTCTACAATACACAGTATAATGATTAAATACTTACAACCTTTTTTTAAATATCTTCCCCTTTTTAAATTATTTACATCTGTCTAATTTTGAGAAAATGAAGACAGCAAAACGAGCTTTTTATTGTATTTAGAGATCTTTTGAAACGTTTCAAGATGCCTATTGCCTTTCATAAATTTATCAAAGAAACCCCGGTTTAGTCGACTCTTACATTTTTGAATTATTATTGAATTAAAACAGTTTACAGAAATAAATCATATCAAAGTATCTAACCTGGAGTGGTTCAGTAGCTTCTCTGCATCCCCAAGAGTTTTCGTGTCCAGTTTGAAGGTTTGAGTCGAATTTGAAAGTTGACCTCCAACCAAAATACTATCCAAATCGTTATTAATAAGTTTATTCCAATAAATGGTGTTCCATCTCCGTAATTAACAAAACAGTAATAGAATATTTACTATGTCAGTGATTAATCTAACAGGCAGTAATCTCCAGAGTTTTCCTGACTCGTATCCAAAAGTCGTATCCAAAACTTGTACTTAAGATCGTATCTAGACTCGTATCCTTGATCGTATCTAGACTCGTATCCAAGAGCCCTGTTTTATTTATTTTTAGAAATTGTATAATTTCACTAAATCTGGTTTACTTACGTCTGTAGTAGAACGGCTCGCTTACACATTTTTACACTCTTATAAAAATGATTTTCACTTTACTTTTATTTAGCTGTTTGCGTGAATAATTTAGCACTTTTGAGTATAGTGACTGCCCAGTTACAAATGTATACTAACTCGTTGTTCAATTGTTATCGTATTTATAGGCCTTGCCCCTTTGTTTGCGATTTGTTGATTCCACGTGTTGGGCGACACCAATTGTATTATCTCTTGTGTTATTTCGGAAACTTTACCAATTGTATAGTTTAATTACTTGGAAGAACGCTCAAGTTGTTACGTAATTCATTTACATAACATCACTTTTAATTCAGAAATCTCAGGAATTTTCGTTTATTAAATCACGTATTCTTGTTATTTGCTTTATTCTAATCTAAATAGAAATAAATTTGGTGTTTGTTTATTTCCTAGTTAAATTAGATTTTTGAACAAAAGTAATACTTTTCTATCACATACGCTTTTCAAATAATGTATAATTTAACCTGCGTAAATGATGATATATTTAACGCACTTGTTGAATATTTATCTAGCCAATTCATATAGCTTTTCCGTTGATTTAATTTTTACGCATTTTATTACATTTTTAAATCTTATATTTGCTCGTAACTACTCTTGGATATGCGTTTAATCGCTTGTACTGTTATATACAGTGTGCTTTCAACTAACCATATTTATAATGACCTATTTGCTCTTCTAATATCTGTAATTATGTGCTTTTGTTATTGGGTTTTTTTTTGTTTATTCTACGATCCCTATGACTTAACCTACCCCTAAATTAACCCTATAATTACAGCAATATATTTATACATTGCTGTGGGACCTCAGTAAATATTTCTCACCCCATAAGGATTGAGCTAACAAAAAAATTTTCAAAAAAAAATAATAAAATTTTCTTACCCTCTATTTTGGGACGCCTTCGGGATTCTCCGCTCACTCTGGCTAGCTCAGCAATTGTATTTTTCTTGAATACCTATTTTTAAGTACATATTTCTCTCACACACACATATCATCCAAACTAATTACCAAAATAATACAACAATCATACAACCTTTTATTTATACATATTAATAGATAAAATATTTACACATGAGTACAACGGTTTGGTACAATTGTTACCATCTCAATTATTAAATGCTTTAAGGTCCTTGATTTTTAAATTATTTTTACAAAATTCTACATGATATGAGTAGATGGGCCCCACATGCAACCCTAGTTTGACATCCTACTGGTCTATTGTAAGCTCATTATAACCCAATTTGGTAAATGCTTTTAAAACCTTGCATTATTGAAAACAAATTTACAGACCCGTTTACTCCTTACAACTACAATTTATAGCCTGAATAAACCTTTATATACCATCAATAAACCCTTCTTCTGTAATCAAAATTAATTGTTCTGCACATGTACCTTTTTAAACAAGTTTTTAAAAATAATAAATACTTCACCAATAAGTCAAACACACAACACCAAAATATTAACACAAATGTTTATACAAAGACAGAAATTTAAAGTTCCTTACCTGGAGTCACCTACATTCTTCGTCACTGCTGCAGATGGCTACCAAAAACCCTCGTCGATGTGTCTATCTACTACGGTAAAGTCTGGATTCACAGATCCCCACCATCCAATATCTCCGCTACCACACCAGTTCTTCTCCCAAGATATTAGCTTTGACTCAACAGTAACATTCCATACCAATATTTCATGCATACCAATTACTTTCAGTTTCGCTTACCCCAAAATCATCTCTTCATTTAATAACTTTGTCGTAGTAACTATATCTTTTATCTAACAAGCATCAACTCGGGCAAACACTTTTATAACAGGCGATACGCTACTACAGCTTTTATAATTTCTAATAGGATGTTTAATACAATTTAACTGCACACACAATAATTGATAACCGAAAGCTTTTACTATTATAGGTTGTAGATCTAAATCCGTATTCAGATCTAAATGGAAAGAAAAGAGAAGAGAGCTTTAATATATTCGTTTGTGTATTATATTATTCTCAAACCCCCTCCCCCCTAGTGCTGTTTACATAGAATTTTGTTTCCTACCTTACCGTACGCGCACTTCTGGAAAACTGCTCGTTATCGACCAATGATAGCATTTTCCTCCGTTCAGACGCGCCACCTCTCAGCTATATATCTTCGTTCCACGCATATCTGTTATCTTCTTTACCCCCCCCCCCCTTAAGTTACAGAAAATCGATATTGTAGTCGTCCTTCACAAATACCCGTGTATATTTTACGTGACTTCTATCCAACGCTTCATTTATCCTTTTCTCTGTTTGTTTTATATGATCAATCGTTTATTCCACTCACTCCTTAAAGTACTGGTTATTGCAACCGCTTATCCAAATTGACCGTTGAAAACAATTTCTATGGAATTTTGTGCTAACGTTCGTTTAATATTCTATGAACCTGACATATAACAACAGGTGTTTGTTGAAACAACTGACCGTTTGAAATAACAATTCTCGGTTTCTTCCTTTGTAGTATTTGTATAACCGAATGTTGGCTTTTAAAATGAACAACATTTGCGTTTAAAATTATTGATTTTCTATGCAAGCAAGCTTCCCTTTTTGCTTCCATGTGTTTGATTAAAATTTTTTATAATTACTTATGCGTATCCTTGAGTTGTTTATGTACTCTAAAATTTTTCTTCTTTTATGTACTTTTAACATTCCAATTTAAATATAAAAATATCTTAATACCCGTCCGTTTTCATTATATAAATTAATTAATTTGGCGCGTAAATAATTTGCTCTTATTTCTATATACACGGTTGCTATAATTTTATTGTCTACACTTATTTACTCTCTAAATCCACAACATAATCCCCCTATTTCAATTCGACGAAAACTCAATATGTTTTTTTGAATTTAAATATACCCTAATTCTTACTACCTAATCTTACATAATATTTCTAAACACCTATCTACTCACCTAACTCTATCTATACCTATCTATCCAACCTATCATTCCGTATCTACCTATTTCTACCTATTTCTATCTATCTCTAATTATTTCTATCTATCTACACCTATCTTTATTTATATCTAACTATGCACACCTATCACTACTTGTTAAATAACTATTTCTATCTATCCCTAAGCTTTTCACCTCCTATTTCTATTTATTTTCCTTTTACTCTTTTTGTCGCGTACTGACTCTTTAAGTACCTCACTTCTATTCTTCTGTATCTATCTTTAATTTATTGAAATTCCTTCTTCTTATGTCCCAATGTTTTATATTTAACCTTACCTATTACTATCACTATCTATTTATTACACTACCTATACACCTATCTCTATATCTATCTCTAACTATCTTCCCTTATTTATCCTATTCCTAGTTCTACTTTTTTATATACACCTATTGCTATCCCTATCTATTTAAATTTTACTCGAACTATCACTTATTTTTATATTTTTATCTACTAAGCGTTATTTCCTCATTTAAATCTGACTCTTTTCTTGATCCTTTATGTCTTTCTTCTAACAATCTTAATAAACTTCATTCCTATTTTTCCTTCTTCTATTTCTATACTTATCCTCCTTATTGCTTCACATAAAATCAAATTATCCTTATTATCTTGACTCTCAAATATTTCTTCTTCAGTCCCTACACTTGTTTGTTTCTCACTCATTATTATTCCCTTTGCTGCAGACAAACCAAACAATACTACCTTAACACTTTCATCTTTTCCCTCTATAGAAAATTCTTTACCTCTTCTAGACTCTTCATGTACAATATTCACCCCGTAAAAATCTCCTAAATCCAACTTATCAAAATTATCTTTGCCACTTATCTCCTTTATGCCTATTTTTAACTCTTGTGTGTAACATAATGCTGCGTTCGCCTCTACTCCTATTAATTCAGACTCTTTATTCACTACTAATGCTGCGCTTGACTCTACCTCTACTAGTTCAGACTCTTCGCTTACACCAATTGTACCCCTTCTAACTTTTCTTTCGTATATTCAACTGTGTCGATCTCTTTTACCTCTGCTTCATCTACCTCTATAATATTAATACATATTCCCATGTCATCCTCTGTGATCTTATAACTTGCCTTTCAGGGCAATATCCTATCTCCAATCCTAACTACCTTCCTCTCCATATCTATTGCTACTTCTAACTTCACCATACAATCGACCCCTAATATCCCTTTAAACTTCAATCCAGGTACAATTATAAATTCCTGCTCACAGCTTACTGAACCTAACTCTACTTTCAAAATAACTACACTATTCCCAACAGCAAATCGCTTTTTATTCGGCGCAACCAAGTGACTTCTTTTTATCGGCATAATTCTGTCACACACTTTTCTCTAATTTCATTGACGAAAGTAGTAGATTCTTGGTTGTTTTGGACCCTCATTTCCACCAGCATCCTCATTTCCACACACATTTGGATCAAATTTACATGTAAATTCCCATAAGGAGGAAATGAAGGAGATGAATCTCCTCCTTGTTCCTCTTTGCTCTCCTCCTTGCTCGGACATCCCGACATCAACCATTTTGATTACGTCACACCCGCATTCTTTCTGTTGTAACCGGAATCAAAACGCGTAACCCAAGGTGCCGCTGTCAACGCGCCTCGGGAGATATAAGAGAACAACGGAAAATAGAATATAATCAAAGTTACCACGAATATAAAATATTAATAGAAGAAACGTAAACGAATAAATTTAAAGAATTCTGCACGCGAAACTCAGAGAAAGAATCCTGGGGAACCGCATACCGCGTAATTAGAGGAAAACAACAAAAAATCGCGCTAAGTAATAAAAAGAAAACAAATGGCGAATACACGGAAGGTTTTAAAACCAAGTCGGAATATTTACTAGAGAAATTTTTCTCATCGGATAATCTCGAGGGGGATGAAGGGTCGCACGATTTAGTACGTCGGGAAGCTGCAGAGGCGCAAGGAACAGGTGCCGATAAGGCAATCCTAGTTCACGAGGTCGTCAGGGCTCTTAGGAGGATGAATCCTAAGAAGGCACCGGGGCATGATGGAATCACTTCAGACGCAGCTCTGGAGGCGTGCCTGTTAGCCCTGTGTGTCTTTGTCGGGTTGTTTAATCTTTGTTTAGAAAGGGGCGTTTTTCCGCGTTACTGGAAAATCCAGAACGTGAAATTTATACCCAAACCTAAAAAGGCGGATGCGTCAGATCCGGGCAGCTATCGTCCAATTAGCTTGCTACCGGTGCTGGGGAAAGTTTTAGACCGCGTTATGACTACGCGTATTGAGCACCTAGTGCGAGACAGCGGCGGTTTTAATAACCGACAGTTTGGTTTCGTGGAGGGCAAGTCGACTATCGACGCGTTAGAGTTCGTTGTCGGGGAAATAAAGCAGGCGGGAGATGCTAAAGAGTACTGTGTCGTTGTTGCTTTGGACATTTCAGGAGCATTTGATGCTGCCTGGTGGCCATTAATCGTTTGCGAGTTAGATCTTAGGAGTTGTTTGCGAAACTTGATGTCCTTGGTTAAGAGTTATTTCTCGGGGCGATTGGCACAGGTTGAAATTCCGGGTGAAGTTCTGTCGCGTGAGGTGGAAAGGGGATGCCCGCAGGGGTCATGTTCTGGTCCCACATTTTGGAAGTTGTTGTATGAGAGCATCTTTAGGGTCAAGTTGCCCGCAGGATGCTCAATCGTTGGGTTTGCGGATGACACGCTTTTAATTGTTAGATCGAGATTGTTAATGGATATGCGCACAAAACCGAACAAGGCGCTTAATAAATTACACGAATGGTCGCAGGCGGTAAAATTAAAATTTAACACGGCGAAGTTAGAGGCGCTTTATTTCGGCACGAAACCAGGACAGAGACCTCTTAGGCTAGAGCTAGGAGGTAAGAAAATCCCGTTTAAAACTTGTATTACGTACCTCGGCGTCAAGATCGACGATAAATTAAATTGGAAAGCGCACGTACAATACGTAAAAAGTAAGGGCGGCGAAATATCAAATAAAATGATGGCGGCGGCTAAAATAAAGTGGGGTTTCAGGGGCGAATCACTGAGGACGGTTTATGCCGGAGCAATTGAGCCGGCGATGCTGTACGCAGCTTCTGTATGGGCAGAAAGTACTAAAGTCAGGGAGGTACGTCAATTAACGAGTGTACAACGCATAACCGCAGTAAAAGCGGCGAGGGCGTACAGGACCACCTCCACGGAGGCGGTCTTGGTGATCAGTAGGACTCTCCCTATCGAATATGTCGTAAGGGAGATTAGAGATTAATAAATATAGGAAAAGGGTGCGAAATTATCAAAGATCTTAATCTTGGTAATAGAAAAATTGCAAGAAAGATCGTTGTATCTGAGTTGGGGCACCCGGTAAAATGCTCATGTAAAATCTTGCCATATTGGTACTCAGGGTTTAATCAGTTTACTTCGGGAAAGATTTTGGATTTTAGGTGGAAGGCGATATATCAAACGAGTGATTTCAAAATGCATATCGTGCAAAAGACACGTTGTTACGCCTTTTCAAGTTGATATCCCACCTATACCCGCAGATCGCGTGTGTAATGCCGTTGCTTTCCAGATAACTGGAGTGGACTTGGCGGGTCCCCTGTATGTGAAAACAGACCAAAAAGTATGGGTGTGCCTGTTTACATGCGCGATATATAGAGCAGTGCATTTGGAACTGGTCACCTCGTTCTCGACGCCTTGTTTTATGCGTGCGTTACGTAGATTTGTAGCACGCAGAGGAAGGCCAAAAGTCATTTATAGCGACAACGGTACGAATTTTGTAAGCACTGATAATTTGTTGCGGAAAATTAGCTGGACCGAAGTTGTTGAAGAGTCTGCTATCTAACGTATATCGTGGAGATTTAACCCACCCACAGCGGCATGGTGGGGAGGCTTCTGGGAAAGACTCATTGGGATATTAAAAAATTTATTACGCAAAGTGCTGGGAAAAGCTTCTCTAGATTATGAAGAACTTGTATGTGACTGTGAAGGTATGATGAATTCGAGACCTTTAACATACATGTCAAATGATGTTAACGATTTAGATCAATTGACTCCTGTTATGTTCATTCGGTATCAAACTGAAAGTGAGTTGGCTGATTGTGATGTTGTAGATCGATCATCGAATATCACATTCGTCGATACCAAGGTCTTTAATCAAAAGAAAGCTGCGCTAAAAATCAATTCGACAATGGGAAGAGAGGTGGAACAACGCTGCCACGGGCAGGTTGACCCACAAATTCATACCGAGCATAGAAGCCAGAGGTAAGATCGAGGTTAAGCTCGATCACAAAATGGTGCAGTTGATAACAGGGCACGGCGCCCTGAAGGCGTATTTACAAAGGTTCGGTCTAACCAACAGCGACCGCTGCGAATGCGGTGAGGGCGCGGAAAACGCAGAGCACGTGCTCTTCGACTGCCCGCTTGAGGCGGGAAATCGAGGGTTGGCTGATAGCAAACTAGCTATCCTAGGTCTGGCATGGCCAAAGAGCCTAGAGGAAGTCGGGAAGTGGTTAACCAGAAGGCGTTCTGGACAGCCTTAAAAGAATTCGCGGAAGGGTCGCGAGATTAGACAATCAATGACGACCGCGTGTAAAAATTCGGTGGGGTTGGTGGGAGGATTGAAAAATTTAGATTGACTTGGCGTGAGTAAGGATTCGAGCATAACCAAAACCTGATATTAAATAAAAAAAAAAAAAGAAAAAAAGATAATTATACCAAAATGTCCAATATGCACGAGAAACCCCCCCTCCATTAATACAATCACTGCCTATCTTCATAATTATGTGCGGAAAATCGGGAATAAATAATACCAAATAAACAATAACAAATAAATCAGAAACCCTCATTAAATTAAATCAATAAAGTAAACAAGGATAATAAAACAGAGCGCAACCGCGCATCCCCCCAGGACTTGAAAGTGAAGTGATAGTGATAGTGATTGTGATCCCGCAAGAACATTTAGTGCATACCCACCAGGACTTTAGCAGTGCACCCCGTCCCACCTTTAGAAGTAAGTTACAGACGACCAGATCTTCGGATGCTGGAGAATTTTATTATCGAGGTAAGACTTAAATTGTGGCGGCTGTACTCGCACAAGCATTGATTTACATTAATTAGTAGTTTTGAAATAATTTAAGAAGCACGTTTGGTGTGTAAAGGCGCTAGCCGACATAATGCTTGTGCGAGTGCACCTGATAAATAGGGTGATGCTTTCGCTATTTTGTGCACTGCTATATGCTTAACGCTTATTAAACATTTATTTATATATTTACATAATTATATTTATTTATATTTTATATTTACACTTTATATTTATTTATATATAGCATGTATTATGTGGCTTATTTGTTTTGTTTGACGTTCTGTCGCCATTTTGGTTGCAGTATATATTTGGGAAGGACGAGCAGAATTGCGAAGATTGTAATCATAATGTAAATCAGTTAGAGAACGATAGGAAAGCTAGGGATGGATTTAAATTAGTTAGCTAGATTTGGATAGTTTTAGACGACCCTTCAGGTCGCACTGGTAAGCAGAACCGGCGTCTGCTATCCGGTATTACGGATCCCTCCCTCTCATTTTTGCTTGTTGATCGGGTACACTCGAAAGTCAGCGCTAGGGATACCATTATTTACAACTCTGTTTTTAGTTTTTGTTTTGTTTTGTTCCAGTTTTTGTCAGATTTTTAGGTTTGTTAGATTGTTAGAGTTTGTTAGGTTTGTTAGATTTTTAGATTTGTTAGATTTTTATTTAGTTTTTATTTAGGGTGAATCAACTATGAAGTAAGAATAAATTAGGAGCACGACTATTTTTCGCGTTTAAACCCAATGTAGTACCTCCGGGTGGAGCATTGGGGACGTGGCCGCAAGTATAGCGGCCCTAATTCAAATTATAATGTAGATCGATCATTCTTGTGTAAAAAGGTAATCCGTATGCAAAAATTGCGTGACAATTTGCGGAGCAGATTTCGAAGTGAATATCTTGGACAGCTTAGGATGTTATCCAAAGTTGAGCCGTCACGAAAAATCACAATAGGAGAGGTCGTGTTAGTGGGAGACGATAAAACAAAACGGTTGGACTAGTCGGACGTGTAAAGCAACTCTTGCCGGGAAAAGACGACCAAGTGCGTGTAGTACGTGTGATTACTGATAAGGGGCGACTGTTACGTCCGGTTCATAGGTTATATCCATTAGAGGAGAGTGTCGTAAGTGATGCTAAACTTCCTCAAGAATTGGTCGTGAAGTCAACACAAGAGATGCAGGAATGTGTTATTGTAACGAAAGGTGTATCGAATACCGTTGTCGACGAAGGTAATAGAAGCAGTGCAAATACACCGAAGTTTACTTCTAGTGGTAGACAAATAAGACCGCCGATTAGATATGCAAAGAATTAGTATAGACATAGTTATATCTTGAACGATAGTGTAAAACTTTCTTTGTTTTTCAAGTTTCACAGGTGGGAGTATGTTGTAACCGGAATCAAATTACCTTGATAAACAAGTTTTTTTAATGATTGATTAAGTTGTCAGTTGTTCCATATTCAAAATAAATAAAAAGGCGTTTACTTTAATCTTTAAGAATAACCCAACCCTAGTACCCCCAGCGAACCAGGGATCTTTACTTAGACGGGTAGTCTAGAGATACGAGATCCCACACTTTCCACCTGCAAGATAAATCTTTTTCTACATTTCCACCCACGAGATGAATCTATATTGTTTGGTATCAATTAATATTAAAATTTTTTCAGCTACCTAAATTTCTAGAAATTTTTCAGATAGCATCATCCCCCAGGGAGCTACCCTTATTTTAAGAATTTTTACCAGCAGCGATTTTTGGCCGTCGGCATAAATCTTTTAACCATCCGATACATTAAATTAGTCTAGAATTTTACGCAGAATTAGAATCTGCAAACAGATTTGATATAGGACCACCCTTTGCGAGATAAATCTTTCTCCACCTTTTCACATACGAAACAAATGTGCCTTGTTTGGTATCAATTAATATTACATTTAGGAATTTTTTAAATAGCATCATCCCCTAGGTCGCTACCCCAATTTTAAGATTTTTTTACCAATGTCGATTTCTAATCATCTCTCCTTTTAATATTTAGAATCCTTTAACCAAACACTTAGAGGTATTAACACAAAGAAATTAAGCACGCAAAAGTTTAATAATTTATTTTATCCGATTTACAGTTTAAGAAACTAATAGAATACAATTTTTACAAAGTATAACATTATTTTATTTTCTTCATGTAGTCGAATCCAAGCAGGTTAAAGTAACCTGTAACAAAAATGACATTAATGTGTTTAAAAAAAACCTGTAACAAAAAAAAAGATTAATGTGTTGTTTAAAAAGAGAGGAAACGTGTTTCGGTCAATAAGACATATCGTCGTTAATCTAACAATATGAGAATAATGTAAAACATTCCAATGTAATGTGTTTTTAATATGTAAATGGGAAGGTCGAGTTTAACGTCATCATCGCCTGTATTACATGTGAAAGTAGTGTTAAATAATTTTTACTAATACAGTTTAAATTTTGTAAACCACATTTCTAAATACATATTCACAATTTTTATTCTTAACCTAGAACTCCTCACATCGGCTTATACTTATTAATATTTATTTCTAAATAGAGCACCTTTTCCAAAGACTAACCGAACCCACGTGTTTCCAATTCCTTTGATTTTGTTTTCATGGTTTCGCTTAAGACCTCGTACATATTTTTCAAATTACTTGAAGATGTTATAACCATATTTTTTGTGTTAAAAGATTTCACATTGGTAGTCTCTTCTACCATTTTGGTGTAGACGCCGTAGAGTTCGCAATTAACTTTTATTGCTGTATATTGTGTTCTTTTTTTATTAATTAATCGAATAAACCGCTCTTTCTGCTTTTAAAGAAACTCGAACACTCCATCGTCGACACTGGCGTTCTTATTGCGATAGCTAGCCATATTGTTGTTAAACGCTGTGCTAACCATTTCTACGCCATTGTCGCTAGTAGCGGTAACTGTTGCATTTTATGTCTGTTGTTCCTCAAGTGTGCGGCATACGTAGTCTTTTCCATATCGAAATCGCATACTTTACACAATAATTCGTGGTTGTTTCGTACAAGAGCTTTTAACAGCTGGCGGAGCTTAACGCTTACGGTTTAATGACATACCGTGCTGTATTTCCTTATGTCGCAGTAAGTTGTCCATTCTCGTAAAAGCGATACCGCAAGACACACAGTTTAAGTACTTTGCTGCTGACGGATGTATAAGCTTAACCCTGGACGACGTTACACCACGACATTTGTTCTGGTGCCTGGTAAAGTAGATGCGACAGGGCTCGCATTTAAAAACGTTTGCGGGTACCATTTTAGTACAAAACAAAATCCACACTATAGCACTTTGGTGAAACTTGTAAGCGAACTAACTTATAACTAAAAAGTTTACTTTAGCGTACCTGATTTATGTACCCTATAGAATGCAAATCGAAGGTTTCTGAAAACAGCCGAACGGAGTTGAGGATTCAACGGGGAACTAAATGACGTCATCTTTTGCCAATCCTTGCTGCTCGTCCAGTACATTTAGCATCAATGCATGCACCCGGTTCGCATCGTCCATGCTGCGAATGCAGTTAGTAGAAACACCGGAAAGTTTTTTCCATGTTATACGGATCAGCAATCGCATCGCGTGAATATTAAAAATACTATAACAGGGGAACGTCGTGGGCGTTTTCACTTAGAAAATTTATATCCATATAAAATTGTACAAGAGGAGGGTTTAGCATGATAAGAGTTCATGCGACGGAAGGTTTAAATTTGTTTTGTTCTATAGTGGAAGTTAGTATATAGCGTAGTTAGACAGACGTGAAAGAAAAATGAAATTAGGGGTTGAGTAATAATTAATATGTAGAAATGCGTGGAGTGGTTTTAAATAAAACTAGAAATTATGCACATCAAGAAAAGAGTTATGAAGACAGACGAAATTTCCACTTTTATCTAAAACCAGTTGGGCCAATGAAGTGTTAGTAATAGCTAAAAGGGTATAAAGATTATTTTGTTTGAAGGTAGTGTATATGCCAAATAAAGCCAAATATAAGATCACGTAACTGAAAATTTTGTGTTTGCCGTACTTTACAAATGTTAAAGTATTTGAAGTATATTAGATGAAGTATAAGTGCCAAGACGTAAAACAATGACTTGATGACGTGAGAAAGCACAGTATTCAAGGATGTATACTAAGTTGTACGTTAATAAGCCAAAGAATGTACATTTGCTGATCGAAAAACCGGATGCGTCTGTAGAAGTTCCACTATTCACCACACAGAGCCAGGTTTATATGTGGAACATTTCGGCACTTATTTAGTAAAATCAACCTTTGGACAAACTTGTAGTATCAAAATTATAAGTGAAAATATTGTCAAAGCTGATTGAAGGGTGACGCGGTCTTATGAACCAATGATTGAACATTTAAGTATAAAATTGTAAAGTGTAAAAGATGAATTATAGGTATTAGTGACACAAACTAGTTGGGACGATTTAATTGGATGGGGGATTTGTAAAATGTATAAAGAGTAGGCATAATTTAAAAGGTGGTATCACCTAGGTAAAACATAAATAAAAGAGAGATTCGATTAAAATATTTTGGTAACAAGACGTGTTTTTTTGTATACTGCGCTAATTTGAATATTAAAAAGAGTAAATAAATTATTTTGAAAAGTTCAAGTCTTTAATTGAAACAAAGAAGAGTATAGATAAGTGAGTGGAATAATAATAATAATAGTAAAGATGGGTGGAAAGTTGTAAGAGTGGATTGGAGCGACATTGAAACAGGCGGAATTAATAGTGGATATTTGGAATGAGTTGGATTAAGGCAGAAAGGAATTAGATTGGATTTATTAGACTGAAGGAGAAACTACTTGGAATGATTTGGATAGTGCATTGCGGATAGATTGGTATTGAGTGGAAACTAGAAAGGAGCATAGAATTGGAACGAGCAGATTAAAGAAAGGATAGCGTTGGATTAGCAGGAGTATTATACGGAAAGAAGGCATAACTATAGGAAAATTAGCGCGGGCGGAAGTAAAATTGCAAGGTATTCAAAATTCTAAATTTGGTCATTATAAATAGATTTGGGGGATATCAAAATTAAGTATAACAAAACCTGGTGTCTGGAAAGCAGAGGAGCCATAGTGATAGTGCAACGCAGTGTCAAGACCCATCCGGTGATTGAGATTTTGAGCCAGATTTCAGAGAGGCCTACAACGACGCGTAAATCGGGTGAGTACTGTGTTTTTGATACGCCAAAGTCAATTTGGTAAGAGTAATTGATTTGGCACAAGGCTACGTAGATCTGCTTATTAAAAATTTGGCATATACGAATATAAGGTTACATGTACTAAAATAAAGGTAGGGCAGTTTGGTTGGTGTAGTGAACATCTACCTATCACTGAACCCACGGTAGGTAGGTGTGGATACCCTGAGAAGGCGAGTTTCAATAGTCGAGGCATATTCATATAGTTTTGTTTTGTAGACCGACCAAACTTAGTTAAAGCACGAAATATAAGAGTCAAAATTTTCACACTGTTAAATATATTAAAAAAATGGTAAATAAATAAACCACAGTTAAAGTAAATAGCATATTAAAAAGGGGGTGAGCATAAGAATATATATATATATATATATATATATATATATATATATTGTTATGAAGTTCGCCCTGTAAGAAGCCCCGCTTGGGTCGTCATATTGCTATGCAGTTCGCCTGAATGAATCGTGCTCCACAACTTGGTCGTCAGAATTTTACAAATCTTACTTCGGCTGCTCCGCTCCAAATCAATATATTTTATAATCTACTTAAGAAGCTTACTGCTGAAAAACGTTACCTAACTGTAATTTTGCTTCAATCCGAAAACTATTTCCCTACAACCCCATCAAAAAAGAAAACGCAAAATTCATCACTTTCTATTTACACAAAAAAATACAATTAATACTTCAATAAACCTTTTCAATCATAATGGTTCACATAAAAATACTTACATATCTTTGATTAGGAAACAATTTATTTTCAAAAATATTGTTAGATTAAAATTTTCTCATTATGCAAATGCCCTATTTAAAGTAAGTGGGTTAACCTCATATCTGACTTTAACCCCTACCTTAATATAAGCTCACGGTAAAACCCTTTTAAACTCGTGTGCAAAATTATAGCACTACAACAACAGAACCTTTTTTTGTACATAAACAGCCTTTATGTCATTATTTTAAATATCCCTCTCTATATTGTAGCGGGCTACTACTACTGCGTTTCACTAATTTAAAACAAGTAATAACAAAAGTCTTTATTACTCACTGTTCACAAGTCTAATTAACAGTATATGCCTTATTTATAGATGTTTTCAGTCCAATTAACAACAAAGCACTATCACACTAAAGAATTTACAAGCACTAATATCTTCTTAAACTAAATTCTTAACCATAGGTTTATTAATAACACTAACACAACTATTTATTTATTACACTTTTGTCTATTTATGTATTCCACAAACTGTCGGTACAATATGCACTTTCACATAATATAAATTTATGTTTACTTCCAAAAGTTTAACTATTTAACTATTTAACTTTACACGATATAATTTATATTCGACATTCTGATATACACTAACTCTGTTCTTCATCATCGGTCTTATTTATACCCTGAATTAAAAAGATGATTCATAATTCAGTATATCCTAGAAAATTCTAGGTTTCTGTAGTATATACCTTGCTTACGGCGCTTGTGTGTGTGACGGGTTACTTAATAGTAGTTCGTAACACTGCCCCCTCTTTAAAACCGTTACGTCTCGTAACTGTAAAAACATTTTGACGCCAATTCGATGACTGATGACAGTATCGGCAATGATTTCCTCTGGTGCATCCACCACGTCGTTGGAAATAACATTCAACACTCTGTTCTTGGTCTTGGTAGGCAACCGGTTGATAACAACAAACAAGGACCTGGACGTTGGTTCCCTGGAAAACTACTTCTAGCATATTTCGGACTATCCTCCAATCTAAGCGATCCAGTCTACAGCCTAGCTTGGACACCGCTAGTCTCGTTACTCCATTTTCCATCATCTGAACCTTAAGATTCGGCAAAGCCTCCCATAGATGTCCATAACTAGGTCTCTGCCATGAAGAATTTTTTGGTGGCCAGATAGTAAACAACGATTTTTATCCTAAAGAACCAAAACTTTTCCTACAGTTGGCTGCTGTTGTACTAATTTATCCACACATCCAAACTTTTTCTTGAAAACAACAGTTATTCTTCTTGACATTTCCAAATTTTGAGCTATGCAATGTGCAAGGAACAACTCTTCTGATGCTCTAAACAGATCTTGCTGTTATTCAACAACAACGTCAAATCTCGCCTTAGCGCAACCACCACACGCCGCCATGAAACTCTCAAAATCTGCTTTCTATGCTGTTCTGCAATTAACCAGGTTCTTCTAACGCAGACTGAACTTTGTGACTCACCCTGTGTGATGTTTGCTTAGCTGCTTCAAATTCAAGCGCATGAGCCAGTGCGTCATCTAACATTTTTGGTTGTGTTAATCTTAGCGCTTGCTGTATTTAGCCATCTTTAACGCCATCCACAAATGTTTGAAAGGCCAGTTGTTCGAAAAAGTTATCTGGTGCCGTTGAATATGCCAATCTAACCAATCAGTTAATGTCAGCTTCAAATTCTTGCAAGCTTTCATTTGTTTTTTGCGAGCGGTTCAAAACTTGTGCATACTAAACCTGTTGAAGGTGAGCGTCTCCATGTCTCATCCCAAGCTTAGATGTTAAGAGACCGTAATCATTCTGCTGATGATCGGGAATCGTTTGCAAGATGTTAAAAGCTTCCCCCCTGTAGGGCCGCTATCAAGGAGATAGCTTTCCCTTTGCTACACCAACCGTTGGCTATAGCAGCGGCTTGAAATTGTTTCAAATATGTGGGCCAAGGTGTTTTACCATCGAATGTGGGTGGTTTCACTCTAAATTTTGACGGTATTGACTCGCTTTTTTCTATGCTTCTTATTTCTGAGATGTTCTGATTTACAATTTGGTTTGCTCTTTCAAGTGGCCGCGTTGTTAGTGAAATCACTTGTTCTTGCAGCCTCATCCCATCTTCTTCCATTTTTACCAATTTACTTTTGCTCAACTGTTTTTACCTGTTCAGTGAAATCTTCTTTTAGTACAATGAAGTTTTCTATTATTCTTTGTTCTAACGTGGCTGTACTTTCATTCAACTTTTCTTCCATTTTCGCAGCATTTTCACTTAACCTTTCCATTTTCTCAGCATTTTCACTAAGCTTTTCTTCCATTTTCGCAGCATTTGTACTTAAATTTTCTTCCATTTCCTCAGCATTTTTACTAAACTTTTTTTTCTATTTTCGCAGCATTTTCACTTAACTTTTCTTTCCTCTTCGCAGCATTTTCACTTAACTTTTCTTCCATTTTCTCACAATTTTCACTAAGTATCACTTCTAGTTTAGCCGACCTCTCTTCCATGCCGGATTTAAAATCCTTAAGGAAATTCATTAAAGTTTCTGTATTCATTTTACTTTGGCTTTTTGTAACAGGCATATACAGACTACTCAAATGTTTTTAGCCTTATGTGTTTTCTTTTAAATTAATCAGTATAAACCCTACACATCTGAGACAAGTGTAGCGGCCTACTATTAACGCGTTTCACCAATTTAAAACAAGTAGTAATAAAAGCCTTTATTACTCACTATCCACAAGTCTAATTAACAGTATATACCTTATTTATATATATATTATCAGTCCAATTAACAATGAAGCACTATTACACTAATGCTATTTACAAGCACTAATATCTTTTTAAACTAAATTCTTAACCATAAGTCTTCTTAACAACACTAAACGCTACTATAATTTATTTATTACACTTTTGTATATTTATGTATAAGCTGTCGGTACAATATACACGTTCACATAACACAAATTTATATTTACTATAGGACTTTCAAAAGCGTAACTATCTAACTTTACACGATATATTCATACTCTGGTATGTGCTCGAACTTTCTCGATTTCTGGAGAATGCACTTGGGTTATGTAGGTTGTGTGTTTGGCGGGTTGCCTAAAAGTAGTTCGCAACAGTATCGACAAAAGCTAATATTGTTTCGGTCGAATATAGAGTCGATATTAGGTAGATCGACGTAGGGGTTAGGAACATACAAAACGACGTCTTTTATTCGTTACTCTGATTCTTGGGAAGTGATGAGACCTTATCATTTGATAGCAAAAGAAATCACAATTTTAGTTTTGATCGGTTCTTGTTTCTGTGTTGAATATAGACTACAAACACTATAAACATATTATTTTAGTAAATCAGTGTTAAACATAAGAAAATATACAGAACTTGTTATCCTACAAACTAATTTCGTATTAGTACGAGTTCCCCTTTTATTCTTGTTCTTAGAATACGTTTATCCTATACTGGGCCTCTCAGTTGTGTTGTTCCAACTCCGTATCTCTCTTATCTTAAAAAAATTTAATTTAATATTTTATACGTCCAACAGACCGAACATCCTCTAAATCAAGCAGAATAACAATATTCAGTCACTTCCGGTTTAACTGGAAACGAACCTAATTTTTGGAATTTTAATGACACCCTGTATTGTAGTGATCCATAATGTTTCTAAGTCGATTTCTCATTGGTTGATAATTATTGCAAATATTATAGTGTACATTTCGATATTTGAAGGAATTTGTTAGAATAGCTCAGTAATCACTCGCAGGTTTCTGAACGCATTCCTTTACATCAGAATTTATGTTATAAGGGGCGCATAGGTAGGGATGATGAATTTAGTCGACAGGGTTAAACGACTTTGTATTTAGATTTCAAAATTTCGCTTTGCCGTTCTTTTATTAAAGATAATATTTTATGTTGATAATGTAGTTGCTATTTAAGGTAATCCGATTACATCTGGTAATTCCAGCCTTGTTTTGAGTGTGATGTTGGTATTTATTGTAAAACCGTTAGTTATTTAATCATTGAAGGAAATATTTATGTGTTACCTGTTGCTTTTGACTTAGAACTTGATGTGGATTGTTTAATATACGTAATTTCAGGTGAATTTACTATTTTAATGAATATGTTTTATGTATAAAAATTGTAACATTTTATTTTTCAAGTCGTAATTTAGTTGCATTGAATCGCACGCTAAGCATGTATTGTTCCTCAGAGATCTAATTATAATAAGATATCTGTGTCGCATAAAGCTATTTCCAAGTACATATCTGTTTGATTGTTTCGTGTTCCCCCTCCGACGGCGCGACCGCTTAGCTCTGGTTACGTTGAATAGTCGGCTACGGGCATCACCTTTGTTAACATATATTTTTGGCTAGAGGCCGGCAACCTTCGAATCAATTATAAAGTGTGAGATATCTTCTAATAACGGTTGGTAAAGTATACTATATTATACGAATTAATGTAATTTGAAGTAATTTATTTAGTGCGACAACTTAGAGAACAACAACTTAGAGAACAATAACTTAGAGAACGACAACTTAGAGTATGACAGCTTAGAATTCGACAACTTAGAATACGACAACTAAAAATGCGACACGTAGGAAAGCGACCCTTAAATGCGACTATGTAAGATGCAACCTTTGGAATGCGTAAGCAATTTTTAGAACATGACAACGATGAAATGTAATTAGACAAGAATAGTCAATTTAAACTTTGCCTGATAAGAAATTTGCCTGAACGGAGATCCCGTCTCAGTTTGTTGTAAAGCAACTAATGCAGTTTTTGGTTCATAGATAGCTATAAGATCTTTTTTGCATGTGTTTTAAAGTTTAGAACACGTTAATTTGCTTTTATGTTTAGTACACGTAAATTGTAAAAATTTCAATTAATTATTGAGCTGGTTTTACTAGCTGTGAAATGAAATTTTGTTAATTTAGCTTTCTGAAGTAACGTGCTTGTTCCATATGAACCGTCGATAAGTTCAACATGTGTTTTCGACGTCATATTTTTCTACTTTGTACAGTTGACAGATGTTGTCTTGAAAGCAAATGCTTTGAGCAGCTGTAATACAATTAAAATAACCATGCCTATTTTTCTGATCAGCTTTATCTATACTTTGATTATTACACGTAAAATTGAAAGCTCAAATTCTGATTATGTTAGGTACTAGTAATTTGTTATCTACCTGAAAAGATCTGCCCAGGTTAGAATTTAATTCACTGTGTTATGCTTGCCAATCATTATTACTTTAAGTTGTATAACAAGTTCATGTATTGAGTAAATTAGCTTGATTAATAAAAGAAAAAAGGAAAGTTAAAACTTTAATTTTGATGTAGTTGATTATAAAATTTTTTTTGTTACAAGTTCCGATATTTTAAAAGAGTTTTTTAGTAAACATTTAGTTCAAAATCTAAGGCTTTTATTTTGGTCAAGTACGATCAAATCTCATTACATAAAGCTAAAATTTTTCTGAGTAATAATTTGATGCCAATATTATATTGAAAATACTTTTTTATTATTTCTTTATATATGTTTATAGGACACAAGTGGTGTTCTATTTTTTTTATTTATTTAACCATTGTAATTTCTTACAGGAGCTGCGTCTTATTTTGTTAAGACAGGTTTTTGTTAACGAAGGCGATCATTTGTTCTTTGGGTTTTCACGTCCGCCCTTAGAACTGTGCTTTGCAATTATCGTCATTATCTCAGGACATGGTGGCGCCTATTTGATTTAGCTTAACTTTGGTTTGCAAACAGAATTCGACTTACCCCCCCCACTTCTCATTGCTCTACCCAGGAATAGACCCCTAGTTACGTCGGAAGATATTTGTTCACTGGCGCCCATTTAGAAAAAACACTGACGCCGCAACGTATAAAAAATATGCGTGGGGCCAGCTGTTACGTTAATCGAGGCAGCCACGTTGGGCGCCAAATTTATGCTACGTTGACTCGTAGCCGAGCGTAACACCAAGAAAATCAAAGAAATGACCGGGCTCAATCGGAGATTAAGGGGGGTTGTAGAAAGCAGACCAACATATAACGTACGTGGCTGTGAGGAATTAGTAACAATACCTGCAATAAAAAAGTTAGAATAGCAAACCTGCAATAAAAAAAAATTAGTCCTGCAAACCTGAAATAAAGAAAAAGCATAGCATGCTGATCGAGCATAGATTGTTCAGTACTTTGTAAAATGTAAAAAAAAACTGTTTGGATAATCTATATAATATAACAACGGTAACAGCAATACAAAAATTTTTAGTACAAAGTGAGGTAATATTGGGGAGTAGCAGAAACGTTTCCTCACACACCAATTAAACATAAACCAGACAAAATTTTAACAAAAGATAAATAGGTAAGCACAATTGATATGAGTCATCCAGTATTGTTGATTCTTCCCTTTTTTTTTGTTTGTTTGTTTGTTTTTTTTTATAGCATGCAAGTCTATGGTAAAAGGTATCAGAACGACAAAGATATGGCAAAACAACGGATAGATATTTAAAGTAATAACAGGTAGGAAATAGTTCAACTTACAAAAGGTCCTTCAGTAACGCTTCCTTGCAATTGAAGTGTGGGATTCACGATGTCCGGCACTAACGAAGCACTTCACCCTTGACTGTGAGGATGTTGATAGAACTTATCACACGTTACCCTAATCACACCTACGTATTTCACTGGTGTTAGCAGCAGACATTATCACGCGACGGAACTATGTAGCATTGATAAATTTCTTGTTAATTCTATTTCCCGAGATAATAATTTCGAAATATTTTGTAGCACTAGTTTAATTTCAACTGGGACCAAATGTATATTATTTTCATAAACATCCAAAAAGCAGCGAGAAACTTGAACCAATACCTTTGTAAACCGGTAATCTGTTATATTTCGCCAATAACAAAATTTGCGCAAGCAATGTTCTATTTTAGATTCTTTGGGGTTAGCAAATTCAGAAACTACAGTATCAACTGTATTTGGATAATCCAAAGTATGCACTACTCTGATAAAATAAAAAAAAAAGGACCGCGAAACTAGATTGCACACACAGTTTAAATATCAAAAGACAAAGCACCAAATAAAAAACCACAATGAGTAAAGCACGTGTATCACTAAAGTAAGTCCGTCAAATGTTCCGTAAAACACGCGTGCGGGTCGAGTTTAACAAGTTCTACCACTTTTATTTCCAACAGAAAATCAACTAAAAACAATTAGTAAGGCACGCGTAAACAATAAAACCGTCCGTCAAATGTCCTTAAAACACACGTGCGTCGACCAAACACGTTCGCCTATAAACCATACTACTTCAATCGAAATTAGCACTACCCTCTCTACAGTTAATATACAACTTTTATTTCACAAGAAAAACAACTAAGATCGTGCCGTGCTTGTTCAGGAACAATTCGAAAATTGATACCGCATTAAGGCTCACTATTGTCAAAGCAAACAGAAACAGTATTTTCAACGTAATTCATTTATAGAAACAAAGAACAAACTACAACTACTTATCTGTTTATATCAACTCGTTGCTATTACAACCTCTTATCGTCTATTATCTAGACTTGTATATCCACATAAGGAACAAAGTTTATACGAACGGCAAGACAAGAACCTTGCAATCCACTCATTATAATACGACGCATTCGCCAACAAGTTAATAAATATAAAATATAGAAATAGTCGTTACCGAAATGTATTTACGAATTGGGTAGTGTAAAATGTTAAGCCATAAAAATGCACGTTACACAGCCATATATAAAAAATACGCTTCAAAGTGTGTTGTTTGGTTTAACAACCGAAAACTAATATTTATTTATTTAAATTGTGTATTTAATATCTAAATCAGAGTTGTAACTACAATTGTGTTGCACTTATTGCAGAATCAATAGCAGAAGTAACATTACTGTAATTTTACGACAAACAATAAAAAGTACTGACATCATATTAAATTAAATTTTTGCGCAAGTTTGAACCCGAACAACATTATATTTCTATGTTATCTTTGTTTGATATTTGTGATGCATTTGACATTTTATTTATGTGTAATTGTTTTATTTCAGCATATTAATCACATTTACAACTGCACTGCTTACATCTGGATTTAGCTTAATGAGATGTTTGTTGTTTTGTTTATCCTATTATCTATGTTCCTATATAATTAACTAGTATTTATCGTTTGTGATAATTGTTGTGATGTAATTAAGTTGAACCTCTGGTATGACCGACCTTCACGTGCATTTCGCGTTTGCATTTATGACTATGTTGGAGATAGTCTATTCAATAACCAGCGCCTTTTGAACTATGCGCAATTATACCATAACTTTATTTCAGCGATTCGTGTTGTCTTGTCCATGTACTTGTAGTTGTACTCTTTTGCAAATAATAGGAAGTCGGCTAGCCTTTGTGAAATATTTTGTAGTACGGGCTGGTAACTGTTAATGCATGTATGTGGGCGCGTGTGATTGAGCCTTGTTGAATATTACTAATATTTTATGTCCGTGAGGGGAGGAACATTGGGAGTCAAGGCAGATTTTGCCTTCCTGGTGTCCCCCCTTTTCAACTTTAGCTGGGTAGTATTGGTTATTCGACTTCAGTACCTGTCAGTAAAGACTAGCTGACCTACACTAACATTTCTTCAGTTGTCATGTGCGGTATGTCTGGGTAACAGTTAACATCCCGTCAATTTCAGTGTTGGTGATTTGGGTACTTGTACGTTACCCGTCTTTATCGAGAAGATTTATCAAATGTAGTTGGAAGTGTAAGGGGAGTTTGGGGTTTTCTCTGCCGTGCTCTTTCCCCAATCGCCCAGGTTGAGTACGGTACTGTTTGCTTTAAATGTTATTTTTCTATGCTTTCATTGGTTATTCTTTTGATTAAAAGTAAAATTAGGTAAATGCTGTAGTTTTATTGCAAACCTTCCCGCCTTAACGCTATCTTCCCAGTGTGAATTTGTGTTACATTATAACAACACAACGTAGGAGTCGTCGAGCCATTGCCACTAGATGTTAGATCACGGAGCCCGGTGTTCTGTTTATAGAGGGCGTTCAGGTTAGCCTTTAGGTCGGTTACACTACTGTATATTCATTTATAAATTTGAATTCTATGCGAAATTTCCTTTTCAGTGATGTATTACACTTTGTGTTTACGCTCAATTTTAATTAATGCTAAATTTTAAAAGATAATAAAAGTATATTACACTATTACTGGTGAAAGTTTATATGGTCGGTAAAACAGTTAACAAAGTATTACACTTAGATGTGGTACATTTATATGGCGATAGATGGTTCTTAAAAGCCTGTAATACAGTTACCAAAGTTCATAAGATACATCGCGCAAGCGCAATGAATATGGCGAGTGACGCCTCTAGCGGAGGAAAGCGCAAACCTTTTACAGATTTGGTGCGCGGCCATCCACCATGACGTCAGCAAACTCACTATTATGACGTATCGGAAGCACCGCCTAGTCTATTTAAAAATTCCCGCGTTTCGCGTATTTGAAAATATGGCGGGAACTCCCGTATATCAAAAAACTAACCTAAAAACATGTTTAAGTGACCCTTGGCACGTAACAAGTATGTATTTAATTTTTTTTCCTTAATCTTCGTTGGGAATTAAACCACTTATAGTTTCTAAAATTATATTTATTTACGTTTCGATCCATGACCTAGGATCGTTGTCAAAATAATAAAAACTTCAAGTTTGACATCTATGACATAAATTGAAGGCGAGTTTGATTTATTGATGTTCGAAATATTTGGTTTGAGAACATTAAGTAAATTTTTTTAATGTACTCAAACCAAATATTTCGAACATCAATAAATCAAACTTGCCTTCAATTTATGTCATAGATTGTTACGTTCATTTTCGTAAATAATTGAGTGTTTATATATATTTTTTTTCTCTATTTATTTCAGGTTTCCTTTTAATTTATCTATAAGTATAAAACCCCAACCACTCATCGATTGAGTCCGGTCATACTTACATCCTTTCTTTCTTTCTCTTGGTTTTTTTTATGTTACGTCAATGCACGTAGCATAAAATATTGACGCCCTGGCGTGGGGCTGCGATTTTTTTTTTGGGAATTAATTTCTGCTGCGATTCTTTTTGTGATTAATTTTCGCTGCGATTTGGTTTAGTTAATTTCTTCTGCAATTTGGTTTTCGTTAATTTTCTTGTACTGCGATTTTGTTTCATGTAACTTTGGCTCCGATTTTATTTTAGTTAGTTTGGCTCCGAGTTCGTTTTAGTTAATTTTTACTCCGATTTTTTGTTTATTATTGTTAGTTCCTAAGTTCCAACATGGCCTGCATTTTCTCGGTTTGATATTACTTATGTTTCGTCCCTTACGCTATATTATTGGTTGGCTTATTTCAGATTATTGGTCTTGTGTTTTCGCCAATAATCCGAGTCCATTGAAAACGCTGGCGCCCAAGATTTTTGTTTTTCTTCATTCCTTCTCTGTATATTTTGTTCTCCCCGTCACGTCTAGAGTTAGTTTGTTCCTCCGATTTTTCCTTTATCCTACAGCCCTATTTTAATTTCTATTTTGTTTTTTTCGCTCCTATTGGTGTTCCCGAAGTTTATCCGTCAGATGTTTTTAATTGTTCTGTATTCGCAACAATTTTTTTTTCGTTTGAGCTTTTATCGAGTTACTGTTAGCCTTTATTTCGTTACCTTCTACCCATTTCTTTCTTGTTCGTATTCAAAATGACTTCTTTTTCGGCTTCCAACTACGGTCTCCCAATGTGGGAGTGGAATTTGAAATTTTCTGGTGCCCCAAATACTCTTACCAGTAGTGGGGTAGGGCCGGTCCTAATTCAAAACGCGACAGACGTATTTTCCATGTGTAGAATACACCTGCACCGTTTTGGATTAGGATCGGCCCTATATAATTTCAATGTAAAATAGTCGTGAAAACATTTCAATGTAAAATAGTTGTGAAAACATGAATTCTTATATACTTTCAATGTAAAATACTTGTGGGCACGTTTTGAATTAGGATCGGCTTTATATTACTTTCAATGAAAGATATTTCAAAACACACGTATGTTGAAAAATGTAAATGCAGAGAAGAATGTGTGTAGCTGTTTTGAATTCGGTTTTCTAGCGAGAAGTTTCACGTGCACCGTTTTGAATTAGGATCGGCGTTATATACTTTTAATGTAAAATGTGAAAACCTGAATTCTTTTCAAATGTAAAATACTTGTGGGCACGTTTTGAATTAGGATCGGCTTTATATTACTTTCAATGGAACATATTTCAAAACACACGTATGTTGAAAAATGTAAGTGCAGAGAAAAAATGTGTGTAGCTGTTTTGAATTCGGTTTTCTAGCGAGAAGTTACACGTGCACCGTTTTGAATTAGGATCGGCGTTATATACTTTTAATGTAAAATGTGAAAACCTGAATTCTTTTCAAATGTAAAATACTTGTGGGCACGTTTTGAATTAGGATCGGCTTTATATTAATTTCAATGGAACATACATACTTCAAAACACACGTATGTTAAAAAATGTAAGTGCAGAGAAAATGTGTGTAGATGTTTTGAATTTGGTTTTCTAGCTAGAAGTTATAAAGTATGACAGATGCAAAATATCGCATTCAAGTCAATTGTGTTTAATTAAAGTGGATTCTGATTTATGTTTAGAGGCTGCAAATACACATGGGCCGGTTTCAATTCAAAATGTGTTCACTCTTGTGATAGGTTGAAAAGTGGGTTCGCAAAGTACGCAGATGGCGGTAATCTGCTATATAAGGAGATTGCTCCTAATATTAATTTAATTAGTCGAAGTTTACTGCATATATTTACATACAAACATGTATATAATTGATATTCAGGGATTTAAATACAAGAAAAACGAGTTTGTGTGCAAAGAAATTGCGGTTTTGGACTTGTTGGAAGGTGTTGTTTGGCATCAAATTTTTAAACTGCCAATGCAGTCTAGTTGTTTGAGTCAAGATCATATAAAACATAACGACTGGGTGACAAGGAATATTCATGGTCTTTCTTGGGATGAATCTTCAACGGCTGGAATGGTGTTATCATATATAGCGCTTTATTTGAAGCAAATTATCCGACCCGGTGAAGAAGTATTTGTGAAGGGTCTAGAAAAGAAGAAATTGATCGAAACCTATCTAATAACAAGTCGTAGTTATTTAAATCGCGAACTCAGTTTATCTGCAAGAAATATATAAACGTGGAAATTTATGAAATGCTCCAACTTTAAAAAAAGCCACTATCATTATTCTTTCCTGACAAGGGTAATTTTAACAAAAGTTTTCATTTTTGATTTGTGCTATAGAACACAACTACAACTTGACAACAAAGATTGAGCGATTATCACACACATATCTTGAGTATATATAAAGATATTAAACAATAAGAACAGCAGAAAATTCAACCCATGTCAGACAGCTCTTTTCTTGTCAACGATAGTCTAGTCTAATGCTTCTTCAGCATTTGCATTTCCATATTTACGTACTGAAGGCAACTCTGCAATTTTAGATCACATGCATTTCTAATTTCAATTACAAAAAATATGAAAGCATCTATTTGAAATGCATTTCTAACTTTAATCGCAAAAAAAATGAGAGCATCTATTCGAAATATGCTCTCAGATTAAAAGTCAAAAATTGTTTTACACCGTTCTGTAAACTGAGATTACGTAGTTATTAAATCGGGAGTAATGTGAAATGAAACACACAATGTATTTTTCTTTATTGTAATCTATAAAATACATATATATAATGTTATGTACTCTAGAATAAACATACTGTAACGCGCTACTACTACCGCGTTTGTTTAATTTAAAACAAGTAATAATAATGGTCTTTATTACTCACTGTTCACAAGTCTAATTAACAGTATATGCCTTATTTATAGATGTTTTCAGTCCACTCAACAATGAAGCACTATTACACTAATGAATTTACAAGCACTAATATCTTCTTAAATTAACTCCTTTACCATAGGTTCATTAACAACACTAACACAACTATTTGTTTATACACTTCTATTTATTTATGTATACTACAAGCTGCATGTACATTAGACACAGCATATCACGTTTATATATACTTCTAAAGCTCAAAACTACTATTACTTTACACGATATAATTTATATTAGACATTCAAGAATAGACTGACTCTTGCATTCATTAGCGGTCTTATATATACTCTGGATTACAAGGATGACTCATGCTCCCGTAATTTCTAGAACAATTCTGGAATCCTTGAGAATACGCCGTGCCCCCAGCGTTTTGTGTGTAATTGATTGCTAGAAGAATTCTCGTATCCTGAAAAGTATGCAGAGTCTACAGCGCTTGTGTGTTTGATGGGTTGCCTAGTAGTAGCTCGCAACAATACTATAATTCACTTAAGTTCCCAAATATAAAAGAACAGTTCTAAGTCACTCCAACTCTGAACGGTTAAAAAAAATATTGCATTATCAATTCTACGGGGGCTGTCTTCTTCATCTTTGACGCGCGGTCGTTTCTGGTTGTTCTTCTTCGTGTTAACTAAAAAAAGATTCAAATGAATATTATATTAAGTAAATGCATTAAGAAAATTAAATCTATATATTAAGCTAACGAATACATACTCTGTATTGGTGTTATTAGGTCGTACGTTGCAATTGGTGGATCTGCTCACGGCGTCAACGATTTTTTTCTCCAGTACTTAATTTGGATTGACTATAAACTACTCAATAATTTTAACCCAATCACTATCATTATTCTTTCCTGACAAGGACAATTTTTTTTAAAAAAAAAAGGTTTTTATTTTTGATTTGTTCTATAGAACACACAACTACAACTTGACAATAAAGATTGAACGATTATCACACACACATATCTTGAGTATATAAGGATATTAAACAACAAGAACAGCAGAAAATTCAACTCATGTAAGCAAGAATTTAATGCTAAGGTATTGTCTAGATAGCAATTGTAGAAAATATGAAATCTATAGAAAATTTAATAAAGCCAGTCATGTATAAATTTTTTTAATGCTGACATCCACAGGAAAAATAAAAAGCGAGAAATTTAATGCTAACATCAACAAAATAATAAATAAATCCACTTAGTCAGCATTAATGGAAGACCGGTCTGGCTTCGAAACTGTGCACGCGTATATACCATATTTTAAAATTAAAGTTGTCAATTGCAAAACAAAAAAATTAAATTTTACCTACAAATCATTTTGAAATATTTACTTTTTTTCAGTACAACTGAAAGAACTTGACTTTTATACATTTTTTTAATCGATATCATAGACTTTTTCTATACTGTTGGTAAAAATCTACGTGAAGTATTTATATTAAATAATAAACTGACCTGTTAGAAAAAATTAAAAATTTGCATCGTTTTCTGAAAAAAAATTGCGTACTTTTTCAGTACAACTGAAAGAACTTGAGTTTATACATTTTTTTAATCGATATCAGACTGTACAGAAACAGTAATGTTTAATTATATCAGTCAAAAACATGATGTGTTTACTATTAAACAAAACAAAATTGTTCTTAATCCAAGTGATGATAAAAGAATTCTTAGTACCTCAACCACTGATACATACGACCAGCGAGTACTGTGTTAAAAATTGTTTTCGTTGCAGAAAGTAACATCAATTCCCGTCAATATTACTGTATTAGTCGATTAAGGCATGAGTTAATTTTTTTTACAACGTTTCTTTTTATTCGCTTAGGGCAATGCAGAGAAGAAGTTTGAATTGGCCACATTTTTTTATAATAAAATAAACCTTGATACAAAATCACATTCAGTTTTACTGAAAAGTATAGGTACTGCTTAGCAGAAATAATGAATTACATTCATTGACTGAAAAAGAAATTGCAAGAAGGCGCATAATAAAACCTAAATTAGATTAATATCGTTTTATATTACTGCTAGCATAATTTATTTTCCATAAAAAAATTAACAAAAATTGACTTTATATGCATATATAGGGATATAGTGATTTGTGCGGGTGTATGTTTTACGCGAATCATGCGGAATAATAAAAATTCTTTAGTTCTATCAACGTACTGGAAAATGTTTTTCTTAATATCGGGTTTTTAAAAAAAACCATGAGTGCGTGTAAATTATGATATTTTTCTTTAGATTAATTTTTCGTTTAAAAATAATGCAATGCAAATAAATCCTTAAGTAGTAATATTTATAGAATAAGTTTTAGATTACCGCTGACACAATTTATAGGCATATATAGGTAATTTGTGTGAAATTCTTTAAAGGTATTGTTTATATAATAAAACTGCAGAATGTTTTTTTAATACTGGGTTTTTAAAAACCATGAGTGCGTGTAAATTATTAAACAAAGACGGTTTAATCTGAAAACGTTTTTTTTTCAAATTTGCTTTGTTTTTATTTAAAATATTTCATATGTAATCATAAAAAAATAGCGCTGTAATGATAATGTATTTTCTGTATACACATCATAAATCAAAGGTCGTATAAAACATTTTTTGTAGTAAACGCAACTGAATGAATGAAAAATGATGTTGTATGCTAATTCTTTTTGCAGTTGTTTTGCTCAGAGTTGCCTTCAGTATGTAAATATTGGAAATGCTTGCATAACGAATTGTTTGTCATAGTCACGTACTGAAGGCAACTCTGCAATTTTTTAGATCGCATGCACGATTCAAGCTTGAA
This sequence comes from Platerodrilus igneus, assembly GCA_036346225.1. NCBI lineage: Eukaryota > Metazoa > Arthropoda > Insecta > Coleoptera > Lycidae > Platerodrilus > Platerodrilus igneus. Next base: position 69,623 of record JARFIW010001480.1, read on the forward strand.
AATCGTCTTGAATAAAAACGTAAATAAAGGCGATTTTTTTTAACAATTGCATTCAAAGCAATTCGCTATGCAATTATTTTGATTTGTATGCCATTTCTGTTACAGTTGTTTTTGCTTACGCGTTTTCAGTAAACTCAACTGAATGAAAAAATTATGTGAGATTGTTGTTATTGGAAATTAAAATTCAGTATTAATTTTTTCTGCTGATGAACGTGATTTGTTCAGGCAAGAAACGGCTGGAATGGTGTTATCATATATATAGCGCTTTATTTGAATCAAATTATCCGACCCGGTGAAGAAGTATTTGTGAAGGGTTTAGAAAATAAGAAATTGATTGAAACCTTCACAAGTGCGCAGTTTTTTTCGTTTTGGATTTATCTAAAAATAGGATACCTTTCAATCTACCGAGTTTAACTATATTAGCATAAATGTATTGTAGAGAAAAATAGTAGTAGTAACCGTTCTGTTTAAAAATCCAGTTTGTTATTGTTTAAAGATGAGTTAGCATAAGGTTGATGAGTATGTTTTTTAATATTAACAATTGCATTGCCGAAGTAAACTTTTTCACGCACGTTCAGTATTTCACTATTCATTTTACATTTTAATTAAATAAATGCAGTCCTAACGATTGTAGAAAAAACGGCTGGAATAGTGTTATCATATATAGCGCTTTATTTGAAACAAATTATCCGACCCGGTGAAGAAGTATTTGTGAAGGGCTTAGAAAAGAAGAAATTGATTGAAACCTATATATAATGCAAAAACATTGTAACTGATATGCTTGCACTAGGTTGTCCTAAGCTATCGGAGTTAAAATCAACAATCGTTTAAAATATAACATCCATTGTTGTAGACACTGCAATAATAATCTGCAATGCACAAAACAAAATACCTTTTTTTATTAAAAGAATGGCTTGATAATAATAAAAAACAATAGAAAGATTTTGTCTGTATTATTTATTTTAATATAATTTTACAATGTTAGCCTTATTAACTATTATTATAACAACTTCTAGCAAACATTATTTTTTATCGATCCAGCTATTGTGTACGTTAGAGAAGCCTAACCATTTTACAAAGACTTTATTTTCACTCTTTCTTAGGACTTTTTTCTACCAGGTAAATTCCTGGATGTTTAACCTTTTGCAACTCCATTTCATAAAATGCACTTTTGATTTCTTTTTCGTCTTGATCTTCTAATATATATGTTGTCGGATTGGTTACGTTTACTTTTTTAATCTTAAAAATTTCATTTGGCCAGTTTGGCGTGTAACCTTTCGTAAATGCTTCCCTGTGTTTACTAATCCTCACACTGTCTTTACCATACGTATTTGGAGAAACAATCAATAACTACTAAAATGTATTTAAATCCTTTGTTTGTTTGCGAATATGGTAGCATTTCAATCAAATCGGTCTGAAGAAGGTCATTTAAACCTTTTACTATCACTTTGCGTCTCTTGAAATTTATTCTTGCTGGTTTATGAAGTTCATTTACTATATCCTCTTTCACTTTTGATTGAGCAACTATCATAATACTTTTTTTTTTATAATCAGGATTTATTAAATACAATTAATGAAATACTTCTATGTTTGAATGTCGTGGGCTCCACTTGCTTTGAAAGGAACTTTTAATATAAAATCAAGAAAGATTGTGGTATTGTTTATAAGTCCGGAACCGGAGCAAACGTTGAACACCCTCCTTTAAGTGGATCTTGATTGTTTATATTTACCTTCAAGTGTAAAACTTCTTGGATTGCCCAACCTGAATCCTTTTCGCTAAATTCCTCTAATCGCTTCGAAATCTTGTCTAATACGTTCTCCTTATACCACCGCTTGAGATTGGTATTTATATCGATGTGACGATTTGCAGTAGAAAACGTCTTCAAATCTATTTCGCCAGTTGTAGGCTTAACAAAGTTAGCGGTCAATATTACATTAACTTTCAACATTGACTTTTCTAAGCAAGCAACAATCTTGCGTTTAAAACTAGCAAACGCCTTGTCTAAGAACACTAGAGGATCTCTATAACTTAAATTGGTAATAAGTCCCGTAATTATTCGACTTCCAAAACATGATTGTACATCATGCCAAATCAGATTTTTTCGAATATGACCTCTAGAAAGCGTTGCATCAATACCTTTACCTTGATATTCCAAAGAGCGTTTCAAGTGCCTCAATCGTACGAGGTAACTTTTAAGATGTGCCAAATTAGATTCCAGCCTACTAGGATTTTCCTGACGATTGTCTTCATATACCTTATTTCTAATAGCAAGCTTCAATATACTAATATTTGCTTTGATTATTATAATGTGTTTCGTTATTGCATCGACTGTTCTGATTAGATTCACGCATTTCACAGTTAACTTCAAAATAGCGCTACTAATTTCGGCCACGGTTTCAGAATTCATGATTCTATAGAAATCAATACACTACTTAATATATGTACAGCTTTATTTACTATTTATACAAAAAAATATCATCTGACAAAAGCAAAACAACTGTAAATGAATTAGCACACAACATCATTTTTTCATTCAGCTGCGTTTACTGAAAAAATTTGCTTGCTTGCAGTATAGTAATCAAATGTTTTTTATACGACCTTTGATTTATGCTGTGTGTACAGAAAATACGCTATCATTACAGCGCTATTTTTTATTGTTACATATAAAAAATTTTATTAAAAATTAAAGCATGTTTTGAAAAAATGACTCAGATTAAAACTGTCAATGTTGTTTATTAATTTTTACACGCACTTTTAGTAAAAGTTGATAAATCAAATGAAAAAAACTATTCTTAAATCATCATTTACCCACATCAAACTTGCAACCAAAATACCAAAATATTCAATTAAAGACAGTGTGAGGATTAGTAAACACAGGGAAGCATTTACGAAAGGTTACACGCCAAACTGGTCAAATGAAATTTTCAACGATCTTCGTTCGTTTATGAAATCGATTTGTCGTCCGTCTGTCCGTCCGAGGCCTTTCTAATGGTCGGACATCAATGTGTGATACATCAATCGATTCAGCTCGGTGTCCTGAGCTTAAGTTTTGATGTCAGTTAAAATCGGGCCACGGGGACGCCGTGCCCCCGCGATATTCCGTCGGGAAAATTAAAATTTCAAATAGGTCCAAAATTAATGTGCGATACATATTTGGACTCCCCTAACATAGCTGAGTCGAAATATGGTACCCCCACAAAATCTGACCACGGATCCCCGGGAATTAATTTTATCAAAAATTTCAAATAGGTCCAAAATTAATGTGCGATACATATTTAGAATCCTCTGAAAAACTGAATCGAAATATGATGCCCCTTATTTACACACACACACACACACACAACACACATACATACATACATACATACATACATACACACACATATATAGCTTTTAAAATATTTATTCAATAAAATAAAATATATTAAAATGTCTCTTTTGTTGTTTATAAATTTTTGTATTTTATCTGAATACTTATAATTATTACAACATAATAATTTTAATTTCTTTAAATTGTTTTAAAGTAAGTCTACATTTAGAAGTTCGTTGCGACAATGCCTTGCATTTTCAACTTGTTTAATATTAAAAAGGTAAACGTAACCAATCCGACAACATATATATTAGAAAATCAAGACGAAAAAGAAATCAAAGGTGCATTTTATGAAATGGAGTTGCAAAAGGTTAAACATCCAGGAATTTACCTGGTAGAAAAAAGTCCTAAGAAAGAGTGGAAATAAAGTCTTTGTAAAATGATTAGGCTTCTCTAACGTACACAATAGCTGGATCGATAAAAAATAATGTTTGCTAGAAGTTGTTATAATAATAGTTAATAAGGCTAACATTGTAAAATTATATTAAAATAAATAATACAGACAAAATCTTTCTATTGTTTTTTATTATTATCAAGCCATTCTTTTAATAAAAAAGGTATTTTGTTTTGTGCATTGCAGATTATTATTGCGGTGTCTACAACAATGGATGTTATATTTTAAACGATTGTTGATTTTCAACTCCGATAGCTTAGGACAACCTAGTGCAAGCATATCAGTTACAATGTTTTTGCATTATATATAGGTTTCAATCAATTTCTTCTTTTCTAAGCCCTTCACAAATACTTCTTCACCGGGTCGGATAATTTGTTTCAAATAAAGCGCTATATATGATAACACTATTCCAGCCGTTGTTTCTACAATCGTTAGGACTGCATTTATTAATTAAAATGTAAAATGATTAGTGAAATACTGAACGTGCGTGAAAAAAGTTTACTTCGACAATGCAATTGTTAATATTGAAAAACATACTCATCAACCTTATGCTAACACATCTTTAAACAATAACAAACCGGATTTTTTAAACAGAACGGTTACTACTACTATTTTTCTCTACAATACATTTATGCTAATATAGTTAAACTCGGGTAGATTGAAAGGTATCCTATTTTTTAGATAAATCCAAAACGAAAAAAACTGCGTACTTGTGAAGGTTTCAATCAATTTCTTATTTTCTAAACCCTTCACAAATACTTCTTCACCGGGTCGGATAATTTGATTCAAATAAAGCGCTATATATATGATAACACCATTCCAGCCGTTTCTTGCCTGAACAAATCACGTTCATCTGCAGAAAAAATTAATACTGAATTTTAATTTCCAATAACAACAATCTCACATAATTTTTTCATTCAGCTGAGTTCACTGAAAACGCGTAAGCAAAAACAACTGTAAAAGAAATAGCATACAAATCAAAATAATTGCATAGCGAATTGCTTTGAATGCAATTGTTAAAAAAAATCGCCTTTATTTACGTTTTTATTCAAGACGATTTTCAAGCTTGAATCGTGCATGCGATCTAAAAAATTGCAGAGTTGCCTTCAGTACATGACTATGACAAACAATTCGCTATGCAAGCATTTCCAATATTTACATACTGAAGGCAACTCTGAGCAAAACAACTGCAAAAGAATTAGCATACAACATCATTTTCATTCATTCAGTTGCGTTTACTACAAAAATGTTTTATACGACCTTTGATTTATGATGTGTATACAGAAAATACATTATCATTACAGCGCTATTTTTTTATGATTACATATGAAATATTTTAAATAAAAACAAAGCAAATTTGAAAAAAAAATGTTTCAGATTAAACCGTCTTTGTTTAATAATTTACACGCACTCATGGTTTTTAAAAACCCAGTATTAAAAAAACATTCTGCAGTTTTATTATATAAACAATACCTTTAAAGAATTTCACACAAATTACCTATATATGCATGTAAATTGTGTCAGCGGTAATCTAAAACTTATTCTATAAATATTACTACTTAAGGATTTATTTGCATTTCATTATTTTTCAACGAAAAATTAATCTAAAGAAAAATATCATAATTTACACGCACTCATGGTTTTTTTTAAAAACCCGATATTAAGAAAAACATTTTCCAGTACGTTGATAGAACTAAAGAATTTTTATTATTCCGCATGATTCGCGTAAAACATACACCCGCACAAATCACTATATCCCTATATATGCATATAAAGTCAATTTTTGTTAATTTTTTTATGGAAAATAAATTATGCTAGCAGTAATATAAAACGATATTAATCTAATTTAGGTTTTATTATGCGCCTTCTTGCAATTTCTTTTTCAGTCAATGAATGTAATTCATTATTTCTGCTAAGCAGTACCTATACTTTTCAGTAAAACTGAATGTGATTTTGTATCAAGGTTTATTTTATTATAAAAAAATGTGGCCAATTCAAACTTCTTCTCTGCATTGCCCTAAGCGAATAAAAGAAACGTTGTAAAAAATTAACTCATGCCTTAATCGACTAATACAGTAATATTGACGGGAATTGATGTTACTTTCTGCAACGAAAACAATTTTAACATAGTACTCGCTGGTCGTATGTATCAGTGGTTGAGGTACTAAGAATTCTTTTATCATCACTTGGATTAAGAACAATTTTGTTTTGTTTAATAGTAAACACATCATGTTTTTGACTGATATAATTAAACATTACTGTTTCTGTACAGTCTGATATCGATTAAAAATGTATAAACTCAAGTTCTTTCAGTTGTACTGAAAAGACCGCAATTTTTTCAGAAAACGATGCAAATTTTTAATTTTTCTAACAGGTCAGTTTATTATTTAATATAAATACTTCACGTAGATTTTTACCAACAGTATAGAAAAAGTCTATGATATCGATTAAAAATGTATAAAAGTCAAGTTCTTTCAGTTGTACTAAAAAAAAGTAAATATTTCAAAATGATTTATAGCTAAAATTTAATTTTTTTGTTTTGCAATTGACAACTTTAATTTTAAAATATGGTATATACGCGTGCACAGTTTCGAAGCCAGACCGGTCTTCCATTAATGCTGACTAAGTGGATTTATTTATTATTCTGTTGATGTTAGCATTAAATTTCTCGCTTTTTATTTTTGCTGTGGTTGTCAGCATTAAAAAAATGTATACATGACTGGCTTTATTAAATTTTCTATAGATTTCATATTTTCTACAATTGCTATCTAGACAATACCTTAGCATTAAATTCTTGCTTACATGAGTTGAATTTTCTGCTGTTCTTGTTGTTTAATATCCTTATATACTCAAGATATGTGTGTGTGATAATCGTTCAATCTTTATTGTCAAGCTGTAGTTGTGTGTTCTATAGAACAAATCAAAATGAAAACCTTTTTTTAAAAAAAAAAATTGTCCTTGTCAGGAAAGAATAATGATAGTGATTGGGTTAAAATTATTGAGTAGTTTATAGTCAATCCAAATTAAGTACTGGAGAAAAAAATCGTTGACGCCGTAAGCAGATCCACCAATTGCAACGTACGACCTAATGACACCAATACAGAGTATGTATTCGTTAGCTTAATATATAGATTTAATTTTCTTAATGCATTTACTTGATATAATTCATTTGAATCTTTTTTTTAGTTAACACGAGTTAAGGTTCGTGGCTTCGAGCGGTCCTTTTTAAAAAGACTTCTTTGGTCCTTAACAAATTTGTTTGGTTTTATGTACAGAAGTTAATTATTGAATTTTAACAAACTTGATTAATTAGTCTAAGTCGAAATACATTGATTAATTTGTACAATGAGTTATCTTACAAACTGCAAGGTAAAAGCTGAACGTCTGATAAACTGACTAGGAGTGGAGCTCCTGGTCCTTATATAACTTTCTCCCCCTCACAATTCTGTGGGAACCTGCGGACGTAATGTCCGCTTACACTTTACAATACATAGTTGCTATCTTAAAAGCTATTTATAATTACAATGTTGCAGGCTTATTCTGCGTAATCTCTGTACGTGACATCCGACGACCGTCTGTGACCTGACATCTGCAGTGTCACTTATCCTTGTGCTACTTTGTAGCGTTTCCACTCGTGGGAACTGAAATTATCATAATAATATGTAATAAAATGTTGCAACGACATTGTTGCACTGTCCTAACATTTCCTAATGTTTCCTAATATTTCCTAATACAGATATTAGTATTATATGTATAATAGATGAGGGATCCTATAACTCCTCCCAACGTACATTAAAAATTAAGGGTTTTTTACCTTATCTTGATTTTTAATTCATTTTTGTTTAATCTCATTTAAAATTCATATTTTCTAGGGGTACATTTGTTTGTTTGGGTTTCTTAAATCTAAAACTGTTTTCTTTATTATTCTTAAATCTAATACATATTTTGTACGTTACATAAATGATCAATAAAATAGTCAATAAAATCCATATAATTGTCCATACACTAATATTATCATAGTGCACTTTGGGCGTCTTGATCTCGTTCAGTTTTTCTTTATATTCTTCCATGAGTTTCATGGCGTGGTTTAAGTTGTCTAATTCCAGGTGTTCCAATTGCATTGGTTTTTGAAGGGTTTCTTCATCTTCTTCTTGGTTAATCTTGATTTGCAGATCGGGTAGATTTGCTAATTTCTTGCTTTGTACTGGATCTTGGTAAACTCTAATTATTTCATTTTTTAATTTTAAATAACAATTTTCCTTAAGGGTGATTAATTTACTTCCGGTTAAAGCTAAATTACTTTCGTCTTGATTGCAATACATTGTTGCGATTACTTCGGTGGGAAAGATGGCTATCCATTTATTTTCCGTTACTTTCTGAATTTTCATTTTGTTGATTAATATAGGTTTGATTTCACAATTTTCATAGTGATTGGTAAATTTTAGTAGTTGTACTTCGCAAGGGCTGTCTTCTTGAATTGTTGTGGTTGTTAATGATTGGAATAAGTATTGATTGGGTGTGAGTTCATTACATTTGTCGTTCGTATAACCATATCTTTGTTCATTTAAGGATAGGAATTTGGTTTTTGGAATAATAACTTGGTATGTGCTAGTCATTTTCATTGGAAAAGCAAATAAGTGATAATAATTGTAACTGTTAATCTCTACTATTGGTATTTCTATTAAAAATGTTATATCGTTATTTTTTACATAGCCTTTAACTATGGCTATTTTTTCAAATATTAAAATGTTTGATTCTAATATATCGAAAGGTAATTTACTATTAGTTATAAAAGATTTTATTCTCAATAATTCTTTTAATAAATCTATTGGTTCTATTATACTTGAATTTGGGTATTTAATTTTGCAAAGGTTACTGCGTTTTCTAATGTTGCTAGGATTTGTTGAATTAAAGTTAGGGTTGATATTATTTGGTTATATATCGTATTGAATCTGATTGTTTTAGTCGAAAACAATTATTTTTTATTATTTGAAATTCTTGTTTTAGCTCGGTTAAATCGAATTTTTGTGCAAAGGTCCAATAATCTATGGTGTTTTGCATACTAATTTTATTGGTAGTATACCGGGGTTATTCTTTATGTCTTCAATTATAATTTCTGTGTCCGTTCTACCTGGGTGGAGGTTGACGGTAAGGGTGACGATTGTCCATCTGAAAGTACAGGGTGTCTTAAATTTTTGAGGTGAACATATTTTGTTATCTTGCCGTCGTCTATCGCGGCTACGTTTTTGTCGGATATTCGTTTGATTTTAAAGAGTCCTAAATTTCTCGGTGCTGTTTTGTGTCTTTTACTTTGGTAATTTTTCTCTAATACGGTTTGTCCTATGGAAAATTTGTTTATGTCTGAGTTTTTATTACGGGTTGCGGTAATGCGTTCTTTATCGTTATCTAATTTGTCCTTTACTTTGTCGTAAGTTATTTTTAGTTTCTCTTTGTGATCTTTAGCGTATTGCTGATAGATTTCTTTGTTATAATGTATATCGTAGGGGTTGCGTGAATCTGAATGTCCTAAGGTTAGTTCTAAGGGTGTAAAATTTGTAGTTGAATGAATCGTATTATTATACGCGATTAATGCGTATGACATTAAATTGGTTATGTGTTCTTTCTTGTAATTTATTCTTAATAGTCTGATCTGTTCTAATAGGGTTGAATGTAGTCTCTCAATTAGTCCGTTTGATTCAGGGTGGTTTTCCGTTATAAAGTGAATTTTTATTTTGTGTAATTCTAAAGTGTTTTGAATCGTTTCGTTTTTAAATTCGCTTCCGTTATCTAATGTTATTGTTTCGGGTGTTCCGTAAAAGGTAAAATAGTGTAGAAATCCTTGGGTTACGTCTATACTATTTTTTGAAGTGATTGGTATTGCTTGTTCTATTTTCGTAAATGCGTCTACGATTGTTAGGTAACTTTGTGCGTCTACTACTAGAGTATCTGCATGTAATTTCTGGAAAGGTTTGTCTGGTATTTTAGTTAACATTAAGGGTATCTTTGGGGGTTTTCTGTCATATTTGGCTTTATCACATAATTCACACTGGTTGATAAAGTCTGTAGTTAATTCTTTCATGTCCTTGAAATAGTAACGTCTCATAATTTGTTTTAGGGTCTCGTTTATTCCTCGATGGTTGGTCTTTCCTTCGTGTTGGTTTCTTATTACGTCATTTATTTCGTCAGGGTCGTCTAATGTTATTAATTTTCTGGTGCATCTTATAAGTTTGGGGCCAGAATTGTTAAATAGTTTAACATATATTTCTGAAAATCGTTTATATAAGTTTTCTGTGTTAAAATAAAAGTAAAATCGTTTTTTCTCGGGGGTGTATTCCTTTAATATTTTAATTATCTGTGATTCATTGTCGTCTTTAGTTATTTGAACTTGGTAAATTTTCTTATTATCCACTTTCGTGTATTTTACAGGGTTGGGGTTGTTTAAAACTTCTGTGATTATGAATTGATTGGGTTTCGTGTCTATAGCTTCGTTTAAAATTTTTATTGCGGTTTCCGGTTCGTCATTTTGTGTCGAATGTATGGTTTCCATTTCTTCTGGGCCTTCTCTGACTTCGGTTTCGTCTACGTTTCCTACTAATGATTCTGTCTCAAGTGCGTTAAGTTGGATTCTACTTAAAGCGTCTGCATTATTGTTGTAAATTCCCTTTTTGTATATGATCTCATAATCATATTCTTCTAGTCTGATTCTCCATCTTTGTAATTTCGAGTAAGGTTCTTTGAGTTTGCATAGCCATACTAATGGTCTATGATCGGTATATATATAAAATTTCGGTCCGTATAGGTACGGTCTGAAATACTTTGTTGCCCAAATTATGGCTAACAATTCTTTCTCTATCGTACTGTATCGTTGCTCTGTTTCGTTAAGGGTTCTTGATGCGTAACTGATAGGTTTATCGTTACCTACTGTTCCTTGACTTAATACTGCGCCCAAGGCTACATTTGATGCGTCCGTTGTTAAAATGAATGGTTTCGAAAAGTCTGGGTATTCTAATACGGGGTGATTTGTTAAAATGCTTTTGATTTTGTCTACTGCTTTTATGAATTCTGGGGTATGTACAATTTTGTTTCCGACTTCTTTCTGTAGAAATTCGTTTTGTCTAGTTGTACTTTAAATTTTGCGGTTCTTAATCTTTCGAACACTTCTCTTTCTATGTGCTCTACTAATGATGTTGAATACACTATTATATCGTCTAGGTACACAAGGCATTTTTCGTTGTGTATCCCTCGTAGTATGTTATCCATTATTTGTTGAAAAGTTGCGGGTGCGTTCATCAGTCCAAATGGCATCCGTTTATACTCGTAGTGTCCTCTAGGTGTGCTAAAGGCTGTTTTCTGTGTATCTCCTTCTTCCATTTCTACTTGATGGTATCCTGATGCTAAGTCTAGCGTCGAAAAATATTGGCACTTGCCTAACTTGTCTAATATTTCTGTTATGTTCGGTAACGGGTATTTATCGTCTACCGTTTTTTCATTTAGTTTGAGGTAATCTATTACCATTCTGTATTTCCGTTTTCCTGATGCGTCTAGTTTCTTTGGTACTATTAGTACGGGGCTACTCCATGGTGAATTGGAGTGTTGTATAATATCTTGATCTAATAGTTACTTGTCTGTCAGCTTCTTCCTGACTTGTCTGGGGTAATCTGTATGCTTTTGGTGAATAGGGGTTTGTTATCCGTTAGGGGTATTCCTTCGCAATGGAATATATCGCGGTATTCATAACATAATTTTTGTATTGCTTTAGTTCTTCGTGATTTATATCGCGGTTAAATCGGATATTATTTAAATTTTGTTTTAACATTTCGTCTTTTTCTACGGGGTTATAATTTTCGTTTGGGGATTCATCTATTTCCATTTCGTTAAAGTTTAGTTCTTCTACGTTTATCGGGTTTGTTAAGGATAGTTCTACGGGGTAATCGTTTGAGTTTAATATGGTCGTTGTGGCGTAATTATTTTTGATTTCTACTAATGCCGTTGGGGTTTCTACTCCTTGTTGAAAAGTTATGTGGTTTATTATTCCTAAGTTTTTATTTGAATTTACGGGGATTCTTATTTTTTTTTCTGTACGGGGTTCTAATGTATATTTTTCGTCTATTTGGGTATTTTGAAATTTAATGGGGATTCGTCCATACTTGGTTCTTAACAATCGGTTTTTGATATCTATGTTGGCTCCTAATTTTCTTAGAAGGTCCATTCCTAATAGTTCGTCATATTTGTCATTGAATTCAAATATGCAGAATTTGTGTTTCATCTTTACGTTAAAGGTTTTTGGTAAAGGTATGTTTGCTACGAATTGGTGTATTGTTGTTTGATGGGCGGTTTTAATTTTAAAGGGTTCTCTTTCTACATAGTTTAGATAATGTTTTTTTACTGTTCGCGGGCTTAGTAATGTTTTAGAAGATCCGGTATTGATTAGTAATTTAAATTCAGCGTGGGGTATTTCGATATAGGGTAATACAAGGTGATTCATATTATTTAGATTTATTACGTTAGGTCGTTTATAAAATGGTCCATTTGAAAATTTGAACATGTGTTCTCTTCGTCGTCTTCCTCGTAATTTTCGTGTGGTTCTTCGCGTTCATACTGGTTTGATTGATTTTGTTCGTTATTCGTACACGGTTGATTGTTATTATTCTGGTCATCTTCATACTCTTCTACTTCTTGGTGAAATAGCTCTTCTGAAGTGAAAGTGCGTTTTTGATTAGGGTTTGGTCTAATGTGCGTTATTTTTGTGTTAGGTCTGGTGTTACCAGATGAGGTATCCATTGGTGTAGGTTTGTAATAGTTATTGGGATTATTATTGTTTATCATCGGTGAGTTTCTGTTAGAATTCGCGTTAAATGCTGGTCTTTGTTGATTTATATTTTGGTTAAATCTCGGTTGAAATGCGGGGTTTGAAAAGTTCGAGTTAAATGTTGGTTGATAGGTTGGTTTTGAAAAGTTCGGGTAAAATGTTGGTTTTGTGAATTGTTTGTATTGGTTGTTAAAGTTTGAATTATTAAATTGTGGATTATTTGTTCGCGTTTGGTTTGTTTGTGCATTGAATGAGTTAAATTTTTGTTGTGGATTTATTTGTCTTGCGGGTTGTATAGTTTTCATTGGAGTATAGCTTTTATTCGCGTTGGGGTTATATAGTCGGTTTCTATAGTACATTACGTTTTCTTCTTCAATTATCATATTCATTGCTTGTTCTAAGTTTTGGGGATGTTGAAATCTAATTTTATCTGAAAGTCTTTCGGGTAGTGCATTTAGATAGGTATCTAATGCTATCTCGTCATACATTTTAGTTTTTATTAATCTCACGTTTGGGTCGGTTTCTTCGATTTTGAGTTTTGTCAAGATTAAACTTCTTACATCTTGGCATCTCATTCCAAATTGATAGGGTGACTGGTTATGTTCCATTCGTAGACCGGTTAAGACCCTTACTAAACATTTTAAGTTACGTTGATCGCCGAAATATGCAATTAATATTCGTTTGTACTGTTCCCATTCGTCTACGTCTTCTCGACTGACTATTAACGTTAGTGCCCTTCCGGTTAGTTTACTGGTAATGAGGCGGATTAATAAAGTGTTTCTTTCGTTATCGCCTGGCTTGTAAAAGGTCTTTAAGAATATTTCGCTTGCCGAAATGTAATTACTGAGTAAGCAGGTGTCATTTCCATTGAATGGCGGTATCATTTCGAGGTACAGCTTCATTTCATTAGTCATCTTGGCTGGGGTAATATTTGGGTAATTTTAAAAAAAGTAAAAATTTATTTTTTTTTTTTTGAAAAAATTTGGTTTTATTTTGTAGTTTTTGGGTGTTATTTGATGAGTTTTACGCTTGGTATTAGTTTGGTTGAGTTTACTTTTGATTTGCCAATTTTTAATTTTAATTTCTGAAGTTTCAGTGGGTTGGGTTATTTTTGTGGTAATTTATCGGGTGTGAATGTTTTGCGTTATTTGCGTCAGTTATTACTTCTCTAATGTTTTATTATGTCGATTTTATTTAGATGCGTATTAATTCTCTCGTTGGTTTATGCGATTGTAAGGTGTCTGTAATGCTTACAATGTTATCTGCTGTTACAGGATGTTGTTAGTCACTTAGTTGCATTTGCGTCTCTATTATGAGTTATTTTTAATTTTACCGTGGGTGTAAATTATTACTCGCAGTGATTTTATATAATACAATTGGTACGTCTTTAATTTACTGAAATGTTTTCACGTTTGAATAAGGTTGTAATTTTGCGTTTTAGTACCGTACTTATTTATTCTCTTCCTGAGTTGGTTTTAGATTGATACTTAAATAAAGTTTTCGATTGTAATTTTATGTTGCTTTTAATTTCACAATGATGAAAGGTTTTGCGATGTATTTAAATAGCTTTTGATGTGATTTATTATTAGATTTTTAGTCGTATTTATTCAAGGTTAGTTTCTATGAAGTATGAGTGTTAGTTTTACGTTCAATTTTAATTCGCGCTTTGTTAATTCTCGTATTAAGATGTGGGTTTTAATTAATAGAATGCGATTTTTTTATTTATGGATGGTATTTGAGTTTGAATCGTGGTGTTATAAGGTTTTGGTTTTTTAATTGCTCGTGGTTTTGCTTTCGCGTTTTTTCTTGGTGTATTTAAATTATTTCTGTGAGTCAGTTAATTCTTTTTCTGAGGGATTAGAAGTTTTTTTATTTCTTGTGTTAGTTGGGATTAGAAATTCTAAAATTTTCTTGCGTTAGTCGTATTTAGTCGTATTTATTCAAGGTTAGTTTCTATGAAGTATGAGTGTTAGTTTTACGTTCAATTTTAATTCGCGCTTTGTTAATTCTCGTATTAAGATGTGGGTTTTAATTAATAGAATGCGATCTTTCTATTTATGGATGGTATTTGAGTTTGAATCGTGGTGTTATAAGGTTTTGGTTTTTTAATTGCTCGTGGTTTTGCTTTCGCGTTTTTTCTTGGTGTATTTAAATTATTTCTGTGAGTCAGTTAATTCTTTTTCTGAGGGATTAGAAGTTTTTTTATTTCTTGTGTTAGTTGGGATTAGAAATTCTAAAATTTTCTTGCGTTAGTTAGGTTAAGATTTAATTTAAAAATTCTAAAAATTTGTTGCGCCAGTTAAGTTTTGATTCAAAAATTCTAAAATTTTTTGTGCCAGTTAAGGTTGTCGAGTTAAAGGTTTTTAAAAAAATTTTTCGCGTCAGTTAAGATTTAATTCCGCAATCTTAAGAGGTTTGATTTTGTTTTTAAGAATTTTTCTTACGTTAATTAAAACGTGATCTAGTCTCTTGCGCTTTGCGACTTTTTTTAATAATTGTCTCTAGTTTTTGTTTCAGAATAATTTTTCTCAGTTCTTAGTCTCAGAATTTTTTGTTGTCTCAAGTTTTCGTAAATTTTTCATATATACAAGTAAAATAATAATAAAATTTCAATAAAGGCTTGAAGATAATCTCTAGCAATTGCTAAGTCAATTATTTTCAAAAAATGGCATAAAATATTTTTAACAATAGTCAATATATACATAAATAAATTATAAAACTAGCAAATATCAAATGTCTTTGTTAATAATAAAATAAATTTCATTTGGTATAGGAAAATGAACTTACACTAGTTGCTTGGTTGCTTTCATTGATTTGTTTTCTTTGTTTCTGTTTTTCTTTTGGCTTCTTGGATTTGATCTATGCTTGTATCGCCTCCAATTCTTTTCTTTTGTTGTTGAATTCGAACTATGCTTGTTTCTCCTTCAACTGTTGGACTTGAACGATGCGTGTTTCTCCTCCAACTTTTTGTTTTGTTCTGCCAAAATCGGAATTGAAATTCCCGGACCACCAGTTCCTCGAAGTTGGATTCGCTAGTGCCCTTTTGACATCCGTTACAACTGCGCCAGTTAAGGTTCGTGGCTTCGAGCGGTCCTTTTTAAAAAGACTTCTTTGGTCCTTAACAAATTTATTTGGTTTTATGTACAGAAGTTAATTATTGAATTTTAACAAACTTCTTAATTAGTCTAAGTCGAAATACATTAATTAATTTGTACAATGAGTTATCTTACGAACTGCAAGGTAAAAGCTAAACGTCTGATGAACTGACTAGGAGTGGAGCTCCTGGTCCTTATATAACTTTCTCCCCCTCACAATTCTGTGGGAACCTGAGCACGTAATGTCCGCTTACACTTTACAATACATAGTTGTTATCTTAAAAGCTATTCATAATTACAATGTTGCAGGCTTATTCTGCGTAATCTCGGTACGTGACATCCGGTGACCGTCTGTGACCTGACATCTGCAGTGTCACTTATCCTTGTGCTACTTTGTAGCGTTTCCACTCGTGGGAACTGAAATTATCATAATAATATGTAATAAAATGTTGCAACGACATTGTTGCACTGTCCTAACATTTCCTAATGTTTCCTAATATTTCCTAATACAGATATTAGTATTATATGTATAATAGATGGGGGATCCTATAACTCACGAAGAAGAACAACCAGAAACGACCGCGCGTCAAAGATGAAGAAGACAGCCCTCATAGAATTGATAATGCAATATTTTTTTTAACCGTTCAGAGTTGGAGTGAGTCAGAACTGTTCTTTTATATTTGGGACTTAAGTGAATTATAGTATGTTTATTCTAGAGTACATAAATATTATATATATATATATATATATATATATATATATATATATGTATTTTATAGATTACAATAAAGAAAAATACATTGTGTGTTTCATTTCACATTACTCCCGATTTAATAACTACGTAATCTCAGTTTACAGAACGGTGTAAAACAATTTTCGACTTTTAATCTGAGTGCATATTTCGAATAGATGCTCTCATTTTTTTTGCGATTAAAGTTAGAAATGCATTTCAAATAGATGCTTTCATATTTTTTGTAATTGAAATTAGAAATGCATGTGATCTAAAATTGCAGAGTTGCCTTCAGTACGTAAATATGGAAATGCAAATGCTGAAGAAGCATTAGACTAGACTATCGTTGACAAGAAAAAAGCTGTCTGACATGGGTTGAATTTTCTGCTGTTCTTATTGTTTAATATCTTTATATATACTCAAGATATGTGTGTGATAATCGCTCAATCTTTGTTGTCAAGTTGTAGTTGTGTTCTATAGAACAAATCAAAAATGAAAACTTTTGTTAAAATTACCCTTGTCAGTAAAGAATAATGATAGTGGCTTTTTTTTAAAGTTGGAGCGTTTCATAAATTTCCACGTTTATATATTTCTTGCAGATAAACTGAGTTCGCGATTTAAATAACTACGACTTGTTATTCTTTAAAAGCGAGAATGAAAAAATTGGTGCAGTCAGTCTGCCTATCTGTTTGTCTGTCTTTGGCAAATTTTTCGAGATATCTGTACAATTTGTTAAATGTTGTAAAACCAGTAAAGAGCTATTGCGTTGATCAATTATAATTGCTTTCAGGGTTGAGAGTCTCATTCGTGCTGTCTGAGTTTAATTGTTTTTTCTGCAGACATCAGTATTAAAGATTTCTTACTGACTACAATAATAATACATACACACTCTTTTCTATTGGTTTTTTATTATTATCAAACCATTCTTTTAATAACAAAAGTATTTTGTTTTTGCAATAGATAGGTTTCCATCCATTTCTTCTTTTCTATACCCTTCACACATACTTCTTCACCGGGTCGGATAATTTGCTTCGGCTAACAATGTAAACTTATATTAAAATAAATAATACAGACACAATCTTTCTATTGTTTTTTATTATTATCAAGCCATTCTTTTAATAACAAGGTATTTTGTTTTGCACATTTCAGATTATTATTGCTGTGTCTACAACAATGGATGTTATATTTTAAACGGTTGTTGATTTTTAACTCCGATAGCTTAGGACAACCTCGTGCAAGCATATCAGTTACAACGTTTTGCATTAGATAGGTTTCAATCAATTTCTTCTTTTCGAGACCCTTCACAAATACTTCTTCACCGGGTCGGATAATTTGCTTCAAATAAAGCGCTATATATGATAACACCATTCCAGCCGTTGAAGATTCATCCCAAGAAAGACCATGAATATTTCTTGTCACCCAGTCGTTATGTTTTATATGATCTTGACTCAAACAACTAGACTGCATTGGCAGTTTAAAAATTTGATGCCAAACAACACCTTCCAACAAGTCCAAAACCGCAATTTCTTTGCACACAAACTCGTTTTTCTTGTATTTAAATCCCTGAATATTAATTATATACATGTTTGTATGTAAATATATGCAGTAAACTTCGACTAATTAAATTAATATTAGGAGCAATCTTCTTATATAGCAGATTACCACAATCTGCGTACTTTGCCAACCCACTTTTCAACCTATCACAAGAGTGAACACATTTTGAATTGAAACCGGCCCATGTGTATTTGCAGCCTCTAAACATAAATCAGAATCCACTTTAATTAAACACAATTGACTTGAATGCGATATTTTGCATCTGTCATACTTTATAACTTCTAGCTAGAAAACCAAATTCAAAACATCTACACACATTTTCTCTGCACTTACATTTTTCAACATACGTGTGTTTTGAAGTATGTATGTTCCATTGAAAGTAATATAAAGCCGATCCTAATTCAAAACGTGCCCACAAGTATTTTACATTTGAAAAGAATTCAGGTTTTCACATTTTACATTAAAAGTATATAACGCCGATCCTAATTCAAAACGGTGCACGTGTAACTTCTCGCTAGAAAACCGAATTCAAAACTTCTACACACATTCTTCTCTGCACTTACATTTTTCAACATACGTGTGTTTCATTGAAAGTAATATAAAGCCGATCCTAATTCAAAACGTGCCCACAAGCATTTTACATTGAAAGTATATAAGAATTCATGTTTTCACAACTATTTTACATTGAAATGTTTTCACGACTATTTTACATTGAAATTATATAGGGCCGATCCTAATTCAAAACGGTAAAGGTGTATTCTACACATGGAAAATACGTCTGTCGCGTTTTGAATTAGGACCAGCCCTACCCCACTACTCTTACCGTACATGATTTCTTGGAACGAGTCGAAAAACTCCGACGAGCTCACCATGTATTGAATTGGATTTATTTGAGACTGCAGTGGATTTGTTCGAGGCTGATGCTTTATTTAGGTATCGTGGTTTTTGGTATAGGTTTTCTGACTGGAAGTCGTCTAATTTACTAATTCTTTATTTTGAACAAAGGGAGTTGATTTATAAGGCTACTACGATTGAGAAAAATACTTTTGCTTCACATGAGCGAGTTGTTAAGGTTTCTCCTACGCCTACGAGTAGATCCGATACTTTTTCCGTACGTTCTACTGTTCTTCCTCCTACTTCTACTCCTACTGGTCAGGTCGTATGCTTTAATTGCGACAAACCTGGTCATATTTCGACCCGTTGTACTTGTCCTAAAGTACTCCATTGTTATGGTTGCGGACATAAGGGAGTTACTCGCCACAACTGTCCTAACTGTCATCCTAAAACTAATAGGTCTTCGAATAATCCTTCAAATTCTGCCCTCACCTCTAGTTGCCTAACTTCTTCTACTTCTCATTCTACGTTCTCTTCGATCCTTCATTTAGTCCTCCCGCTCCTACTATCAAAACCTACTCTCCTTCGACAAATATAGCTTCTAACAAAATTTCCTCCGTTTCTAGTTCTGCTTCCTATTCTACTCCTTCTTCTGCTCGCTCTACTTATACACTCTTATTCCAAAATGTGCCTCCACCACGCTTACAACCCATGCTTCGAATCAGCGACTTGCAGCTAGCTTCTCAAGAGTTTGTTCCCGCTTTCCTAAACGATTCTACTAAAGAATTTTCGGTCGTGTCTGCAAGCTCAAGGGTCGCTGAAATGACCATAATTTCTAATTCAGTCTGCGAAGGTCCTCCGAAAGTCCATGGACCTGTATCTTTAATGCCTTCTGCCGTTTTTGTCAAAATTTTATCTGTTTCTGCTTTCTTAAATGATTCTAGTCAAGAAATTGCTGTCGTACCTAGAATAACAGATGTAGCCACAACCGGCGTCGCCGTGGATCAATGTAGTAAGCGTAAGACTACGGATCCCAAGGTCCTGGGTTCAAATCCTGACACGGTCGACTGCTTGTAAAATGACAAGTGAGCATATTTCACAAAAATTACGCCCTCGTTCGGATGAGAGGTTAAATGGAGGTTCCGTGTGTGAGTGTTGTCACGCACGTTAAAGATCCCTACCTTGCCTGGAACAGCAAGGGTTCGGCAAAATTCTAAATTTCCAGGCAACAAAAAACTCGCCTCCTGGCCAAAGTAGTACCTTCGGGTGGAGCATTGGAAAATCAAATGTAATGTAGCCACAACCGTCGATTCGTCGATACCGAGGTCTCATATTAAAAGGAAACTGCGCGAAAAGTCAATTCAACAATGGGAAGAGAGGTGGAACAACGCTGCCACGGGCAGGTTGACCCACAAATTCATACCGAGCATAGAAGCTAGAGGTAGGATCGAGATTAAGTTCGATCACAAAATGGTGCAGTTGATAACAGGGCACGGCGCCCTGAAGGCGTATTTACAGAGGTTCGGTTTAACCAACAGCGACCGCTGCAAATGCGGCGAGGGCGCGAAAAGCGCAGAGCACGTGCTCTTCGACTGCCCGCTTGAGGCGGGAAATCGAGGGTTGGCTGATAGCAAACTAGCTATCCTAGGTCTGGCATGGCCAAAGAGCCTAGAGGAAGTCGGGGAAGTGGTTAACCAGAAGGCGTTCTGGACAGCCTTAAAAGAATTTGCGGGAAAGGTCGCGAGATTAGACAATGACAACCGCGTGTAAAATTCGGTGGGGTTGGTGGGAGAATTGGAAAATTTTAGATTGACTTGGCGTGAGTAAGGATACGAGCATAGATATAACCAAAACCTGATATTACAAAAAAAAACATGATAATTATACCCAAATGTCCAATATGCAAGAGAAACCGCCACACCATTAATACAATCACTGCCTATCTTCATAATTATGTGCGGAAAATCGGGAAATTGGGAATAAATAATAACAAATAAACAATACCAAATAAATCAGAAACCCTCATTAAATTAAATCAATAAACTAAACAAAGATAATAAAGTAAAGTGAAACCGCGCATCCCCCAGGACTTGAAAATGAAGTGATAGTGATTGTAATCCCCCCTCCCCCCAGGACATTTACTGCATACCCACCAGGACTTTAGCAGTGCACCCCATCATCCCCTTAGAAGTAAGTTACAGTTAGATGTAGGCAGACGACTAGATCTTCAGATGCTGGAGAATTTTATTATCGAGGTAAGACTTAAATTGTGGCGGCTGTACTCGCACAAGCATTGATTTACATTAATTAGTTGTTTTGAAATAATTTAACAAGCACGTTTTGTGCATAATGGCGCTAGCCGACATAATGCTTGTTCGAGTGCACCTGATAAATAGGGTGATGCTTTTGCTATTTTGTGCACTGCTATATATGCTTAACGCTTATTAGACATTTATTTATATATTTATTTATATTTTATATTTACACTTTATATTTATTAGCATGTATTGTAGTATTTTGTGGCATATTTGTTTTGTTTGATGTTCTGTCGCCATTTTGGTTGCAGTATATATTTGGGAAGGAAGAGTAGAATTGTAAAGATTGTAATCATAATATAAATCAGTTAGGGAATGATAGGGAAAGCTAGGGATAAATTTAAATTAGTTAGCTAGATTTGGATAGTTAATACAAATAGAAGTCAACGTACCTCACACACTAGGTATCAAGGTCAAGGAAATAATTCATGCACGTTCATGAACACTAGAGGTCGAGGAAATGCATATGTAAGTAAAACTGTAAGAGGTAATCAGTTTTATAATAGGGGAAACCATCGCAATTTTTACATCAACTCGTCAGAGAAAAACTCCACAGAAAATACATCAGACCAAACTAGGGAACCGAAAACATTTTTTCGAGACCCCCTGGAATAATTTAGGAAATGTTCACAACATTTTAAGTATTAATAGTATAAATTTCATAAAAGTAGGATACAATAACAATACAATTAAATTAATTTTAGATACAGGAGCATCAGTAAGTGTTATTTTCATTTCTAGTTTAACAACTAAGATAAATATTGATACAGATAAGCAAATTTTTATTCAAGGAGTATCGGGTAAAACAAAAGCAATTGGAACAGTAAATCTACCAATTACAATAGGGAATATCTCAATTAATCATACTTTTGTTGTAATGAACAATTTCGAATCAGACGTAAATGGAGTAATAGGATCAGATTTTTTTAATAAGTACAAATCAAATATCGATTATAAAAATTATAAATTTACTTTCGTTAGTAATAATGTATCAACGTCAATTCCATTATTAGCAAACGAAGATTTATATACAATAATCCCACCACGATGCGAAGTTATCAAATATTTCACAGTAAAGTACAAGGAGGAATGCGTAGTAAAATCACAAGAACTATGCGAAGGTGTATTTCTAGCAAACGTAGTTGTAAGGCCAGTTAAAAATTTTATTCCAGTATAGTTATTGAATACGAACGACACCGAAATTAAGTTACGAAATTTTAAACCTACCATCGAACGTCTTTCAGATTACAAGATAGTTAAATTTGAAGAGTCAAAATTCTCAGTTGAACGTATTGATAAATTATTAAAAGACATTAACGTCGAAGATTTGAATAGCGAAGAACAAACCATCATTCATAAGATATGTGCAAAGTTCGCAGACGTATTTTATGTCGACAATGACCTACTGACCGTGTCAAACATAAGTGAGCAGCATATTCAGTTACAAACAGATGCTAGAGCAACGTACGTTAAACCATATAGGTTACCATATTCACAGAAGAATGATATAGGAAAGCAAGTAGATAAAATGTTACATGACGGGATAATAGAACCCACACAAAGTGCTTGATCTTCACCACTACTAATAGTACCGAAAAAACCGGATAGTTTAGGAAACAAAAAATGGCGTGTAGTTATTGATTATAGACAATTAAACACTAAATTGCAAGATGACAAATTTCCGCTACCAAGTAACGAATCAGTTTTAGATTCGTTAGGAGGTGCGATATATTTTTCACGTTTAGATTTATATCAAAGTTATCAGATAGGATTACAGGAACAGTCCAGCGGCATTTAGTACAGACAAAGGGCAATTTCAAATGACTAGGTTACCGATGGGGTTAAAAGAAAGCCCGAGTATTTTTGCACGAGCGATGACAGTAGCCTTATCAGGATTAAATTACGAGAATTGTTTTACATATTTGGATGATTTAATTGTATTCGGAGATAGTTTAGAAAAGCACAATACAAATTTAGTAAAAGTACTCAATAGGTTAAAAAGTCAATTTAAAATTAAATCCAAAAAAGTGTGAATTTTTAAAGAAGGAAATTTTATATTTAGGGCACGTTATAACAACACAAGGGGTACAACCAGATCCAGAAAAAATTGCAGTCATGCAAAATTATCCAACACCACTAAACGCTAACGACGTTAGAAGGTTTGTAGCATTTGCCAATTACTATAGAAAATTTATTCCAAAATTCGCTGAAATAACAGCACCGTTAAACAAATTGTCTAGGAAAGGTGTCACTTTCCAATGGACCAATGAATGTCAGGCAGCATTCGAACTGTTAAAAACAACTTTAACAAACCCACCAATATTACAATACTAATATTTTTCAGATAATAGTACGTTCATCTTACGCACGGACGAATCAGGTTACGCGTTAGGAGCAGTTTTGTCAAATGGCGACGACAAGCCAGTAGCTTACGCAA
Organism: Platerodrilus igneus; assembly: GCA_036346225.1. Taxonomy (NCBI): domain Eukaryota; kingdom Metazoa; phylum Arthropoda; class Insecta; order Coleoptera; family Lycidae; genus Platerodrilus; species Platerodrilus igneus. Next base: position 93,162 of record JARFIW010001480.1, read on the forward strand.
GTAGAGCACTTAACAAAGACGAAATAAATTATTGTACAATAGAAAAAGAGTTATTAGCTATAGTATGGGCAGTGAAAAAATTTAGACCATACTTATTTGGCAAAAAATTTCAAATTTTAACGAATCATAGACCGTTAGTATACTTATTTGGTATGAGTAATCCATCTAGTCGATTAACAAAATTTAGGTTAACATTAGAAGAATTTGATTTTACAATAACGTATATTAGGGGTACAGAAAACGTGACAGCGGATGCTTTATCTAGAATTATTATAGATTCAGATTATTTAAAGAATATGGAATAAGCGGTTCACGAAAAAGTATATGTAACAACAAGAGCCCAAAGTAGAAAATTAGGCGACTCTCAAGTCGAATCAAAAGCATCAAAGGATGATGGGACTGATCACCCCAACATTGTTGAACTTTTGAAGCATCCGAAGGATGCAACAGAATTACGATTTGTATCAGAGGAGGAGTTTAACGGAATCATTAAATCCAATAAAGGAAATAATTTTGTTTTCATGCATGTATCAATTTATGATAGGAGTAAAAATATAATTTATTTGAAGCAAGGTTCTCGATCAGATATAATTTATTACAATCCAAAAGTAAACGAAAGCATAAGTTTGATATCAAAACTAAGCATGTCAATTATAAATTAGGAGATAAGTTGTTGGTTAAGAATACATCTCTTAATAAAAGAGATCCAATATTTGTAGGCCCATATGAAGTAGTTTTAGATAAGAATCCTAATGTTATAGTTAAGATAGATAATAAGTTAGTAGAAATCCATAAGAATAGGACAAAATTATATAACATATTGTAACACAATTGCAAGGAGCAGTATGAGACATGTACTCATAATTTAGAAAATTTTGTATTTGAAAAACAACAAATTTTTTTAGTGCATCCCGTGGAGGTGTGATGGTGTAATAGCCGAATATCCTAATAATTTATAGTTATTATATTGAATTAAGTTTTATGCCTTTAAAAGGTGAGTGACTTATTATAAGAAGTGCAAAGTGCGAAATTGTACAGTAAGACAATCAATAGGAAGTACATGTGCAACGAACTCTAGGCTAGGTGTAATTGGAATTATTAAGTAAGCATAATTGCATAATTATTGTTAGCAGTTAAGAACTAATATAGAATAAGGACATAAAAGTCTAACCCTAAGATGTAACGGTTGTACTGCACTTTAAAGCGTTAATTAAATTAAATGTGAAATGGTCTTCGACTTTGTTTCTAATCACCTCTACTAAAGACCCCAAGAGAACACTACACTACCCACTCCCATTATTTTGCTTCCCGACCCCGACCCTTTAATTTTGCTGCGGGGAGGGGGGGGGGAAGGATTTGTTACGTTCATTTTCGTAAATAATTGAGTGTTTATATATTTTTCTTTCTCTATTTATTTCAGGTTTCCTTTTAATTTATCTATAAGTATAAAACTCCGCCCATTCACCGATTGAGCCCGGTCATACTTACACCCTATCTTTCTTTCTCTTGGGTTTTTTTTATGTTACATCAATGCACGTGGCAAGATGTCAAACTTGAAGTTTTTAATATTTTGACAACGATCCTAGGTCATGGATCGAAACATAAATAAATATGATTTTAAAAACTATGAGTGGTTTAATTACCAACGAATATTAAGAAAAATACTAAACAAACCACAGCAAACATACAGGGTGTATTTATGTATTTAATTTTACTCATAAAATCCCAATAATATTAAAACATATCTAAGCAAAGATTAAGACTAATGAAGTATACACACAAACTGCCAAAATTACATTAAATTTTGTTCATTTGAATATAAAGCCTGATTCCGATATTTTTAAAAATTTGATTTATTGACGTTGAGCGTAAACACAAAATGTAATACATCATCTGAAAGAGAATTTTGCATAGTATTGAAATTTTGAATTAAATATACATGGTGTTATTTAAATTTCAAAAATTAGGTTTGTTTTCGGTTTTAAATATCAAATTTAAATTTTTTAAAATAATAAATAATGACGTTGAAACAATACAATTGAGACAACAATATTCTAACTATTCACATTAGAGTAAGCTTTATTTATTAAACTCTTTGTTTAATTGTATATATTTGGAAATAATATTGACACGGGACTACTGCGAACTTTCCGAAACTTCTCGGAACTTTATCGAACTTTCCGGGACTTCCAATAACTTCCGCAGATATTTCAGGACTTCCGGGACTTGCCCGGACTTCCTATCTAACGTACACCAAACATCCTTCGCGAATCACCCATCGTTTTCGTGGTTCTTTGCGGCCAATAGAAAAATTGTAAACATTCACTACTTAGTTATTATCCTTGTTTATATTTTGAATGCCATATCTAATAAAGCATATTATGTAGATTGGATTAATCCTACTATTTCTATTGTTACTTGGGTTAAAATGATATAAAAAGTAAATGTTAGAGAAATTCTCACCCACGATCTCTCATTTATATGCTTATACCGTAATACTTATCGGACTAAATACAATAGGGAAGTTGTAGAATACCATACAGTGTTGCAGAATAATCACATAAAATAACATGCACTGAATATTCTTTAGTAAGCGACCCCACATGTATTTGTAGCATACTTTTTCTGATGCGAAAAAGTCTTATAATGTGCATATAAAATTATAAACGGACGTTCAGTAGTAAACGACTTCATATGTATTTGTAGATGAAATTTTGTGATGCAATATTATCACACAAGTTGCATGCGAATGAATGGTGATTAGCATGGGACCGTATACGAATTCTTAAATTATTGCTACGATATAGAGTAGGTTAGAAAAGCACTCAAATAAACGTTCTTCGGTGTGTGATGCTGATTACTTAAATATCGTGCATATGCAAATGTCTTTGTAAAGAATTTTTTCGTGATGTAGCATAATTACACAACTTGTATGCAAATAGACGTTGCGTATTATGAGACCACATATGTAACCTTAACTTACTTTTACATGTGTAGAATAAGTACATAAAAATCACAGAAATGGACGTTCGTTAATATGGGAGGACATATGAACTTTCATAGAACTTTTACAAATTGCAGAATAATTACATAAATTGCATACGAATGGACGTTTGTTTGTATGTAAATGCATATGTGTTTGTAAACTACCTTTTTGTGATGCGGCGTAATTACACAAATTGCAAGCGAATGGACGTTCATTAGTATGGGACTGTACATGTCTTTGTAAATTACCTTTTAATGATGTGGTATAATTACACAAACTGCATGCAAATGGACGCTCGTTGATATGTGACTGCATATGTGTTTGTAAAGTACCTTTTCGTGATGCGGTGTAATTACACAAATTGCATGCGAATGGACGTTCATTAGTATGCGACTGCATATGTCTTTGTAAAGTACTTTTTTGTGATGCAGAATAACTACACACATTGCAAGCGAATGGACGTTCGTTAATATGCGACTGCATATGTCTCTGTAAAGTACAGTTTAACGATGCGGAATAATTACACACACTGCATGCAAATGGACGTTCGTGAGCATGCGATAACATATGAATTTGTAAAGTACTTTCCTGTGACGCGGCATAATCACACAAATTGCACGCGAATGGGCGTTCGTTTGCATGAAATTTCAGATGCCTTTGTAATTGCCCATTTTGTGATGTGGTATAATCACATAAATTGCATGCAAATGGACGTTCGTTGGTATGCGAATGCAAATGTCTTTGTAGAAGACTTTTTTGTGATGCGGTATAATCACACAAATTACATACAAATGGACGTTCATTAGTATGCAACTGCATATGTCTTTGTAAGTTACCTTTTAGTGATGTGCTATAGTTACACAAGTTGCATGCAAATGAACGTTCTTTGGTGTGCGACTGCATATGCGTTTGCAAACTATCTTTTCGTAATGCGGTGTAATTACACAAATTGCATGCGAATGGACGTTCGTTAGTATGGGATTGGATATGCGTTTGTAAATATACTTTTCGTAACGCGGTATAATCGCATAAATTGCAAGCGAATGGACGTTCGTTGGTATGCGACTGCATATGTCGTTGTAAAATATTTTTTTGTAATGCAGTATAATCACACAAATTGCATGCAAATGGACGTTTGTTTGTGTGTAACTGTAAATGTATTTGTAAACTATCTTTTCGTGAACTGGCGTAATTACACAAATTGCACACGAATGGACGTTCGTTAGTGTGTGACTGCATATGTCTTTGTAAAAGCCTTTTTTGTGATGTCGTATAATTACACAAATTGCATCCAAATGGACGTTCATTAGTATGCAACTTTATATGTCTTTGTAAAGTACATTTTAGTGATGCGGAATAATTACACAAATTGCATGTGAATGGACGTTCGTTAGTATGAGACCGCATGTGAATTCTTAACTTAGTTCTAGTAGATGTAGAATAAGTACATAAAAAGCATGCAAATGGACGTTCGCTAATATGTGAGGACATTTTGACTTTGATGGAAACTTTACAGAATAATTTCATAAGCTACCTGTAAATGTGGGTTTGTTAGTATGCGATTTAATGTCTTAAATGACTTTTTGTGATGCGGTGAAATTATACAAATTACATCAGCATGGACTTTCGTTGGTATGAGACCACATGGATTCTTAATTTACTTTTCCAATATGCAGAATAGCACATAAAAACATGTAAATGCACGTTCGTCAGTAGATACATGAGAACATTTATGAACTTGAATACAGAATAATTACATAAATTACATGCTAATGGACGATCCTTAACATAGAACTGTGTTATGTATTTCTAAATTAGTTTTTTTATTATGCAAAAATCGCACAAGTGAAGCATCTTTGAAAAATAGACCACATATGTTATTATAAGGTCAATTACTGGCGATGTGGAACAAACAACTGTCTACACAAATAGCACATTCCAATAATCTTCCATTGTTACGTGGACTTGATTGAATGTTCACAAAGACAATTTCTTTTAATACCACACATCTGTTACTATTACGATGGAGTCTACAAGACATTTTCTCCTCCAAAATTAGTTGCCGATCTTGTCATTTACTCGATCATCTTGAAGGAATTAAATACAAAAAGTTAAATGTACAATTATTTGAACTTCTTTAATTTTAAATACTTTACTTCCGTGATTATGTGAATATTAACCTATTTTAGTATGTTACTTAAGTATATTTAAAACTGTAACAATATCTAAACCACAGCAGCCATATTAATAAACGTACCAATATTTAATATAGTTAATAAATGGACATAGTTTATAGAGCAAACAGAAAAGTTTCGGATTATAAATGCACAAGTGAAACGGCTGAAATAGATTTATAATTATTATACTATTAGAAATAATTATAAAAAGTCGCCTGCTCTTCATGCCTGCAGTAACACACCCAATTTGTGTATGATGCCTTCCCTTTAAATTCATCATTATTAGATCTTCAGTCCTAGAACTGATTAGACGCGTACCCTCATTGTTTCTTACTCTGAACTAACCTACACATTTCCCTGAAATTTTTCGTCTGCATCTATCACTATCTGCATCTGATAGCCTGACCTACCTCTTTTTTTCTGTCTCTGCTTGTAATATATCCTGTACTAGTCCCCAAAAATGTCTTAGAACGTATCATGCCCTACTATTTCTCATATTTTTTTGTTTTCCACAGATATTATTTTCCTCTACTTCTTGTATAACCTATTTGTTATTAAGTTTGTCTCTCCATGCTATCTTCCTCATATACCTGAAGCACAACATTCCAAAAGGCTTCTATCTCTTTCTGAATGATTTTCCCACTCCTATATTTCATAGACGTACTGTGCTATGCTCCACACTCCACACATATGCTCTCAACAATCTACTTCTTGTTTCTATGTTTGTTGTCTTTGAACATAGCAGCTGTTGTTTCTTGTTAGATGTAGTTCAGCCCCTTCTATTGTTGTACTGTTATATACCCTATTTCCCTGATGTTTAATGGTATGTGAAGTCCTGGGTTCGAATCCCGATACAGTCCGCTTGAAAAATGTTAGGGGCATTAAAAGCTTGCCCAATATTATTGTAGCAGGCTACTACTACCGCGTTTCACTAATTTAAAACAAGTAATAACAAAGGTCTTTATTACTCACTGTTCACTAGTCTGATTAACAATATATGTCTTACTTATAGATCTTTTCAGTCCAATTAACAATCAATCACTATCACACTGATGAATTTACAAGCACTAATATCTTCTTAAACTAAATTCTTAACCATAGGTCTATTAACAACACTAACACAACTATTTATTTATTACACTTTTGTCTATTTATGTATTCTACAAGCTGCATGTACATTAGACACGTTCACATAATATAACATTTATGTTTACTCTTGGACTTCCAAAAGCTCAACTATTTAACTTTACACGATATTATTTATATTCGCCGTGGATTAATGTAGTAAGCGTAAGACTACGGATCCGAAGGTCCTGGGTTCAAATCCCGACACGGCCGACTGCTTGAAAAATGACAGGTGAGCATTTTTCACAAAAATTACGCCCTCGTTCGGATGAGAGGTTAAATGGAGGTCCCGTGTGTGAGTGTTGTCACGCACGTTAAAGATCCCTACCTTGCCTGGAACAGCAAGGGTTCGGCAAAATTCTAAATTTCCAGGCAACAAAAAACTCGCCTCCTGGCCAATGTAGTACTTTCTGGTGGAGCATTGGAAATATAAATGCACGGTATGTGAAGGGGGGCTCCGTGGTGTAGCAGTATGTGTGTGACTACTACGCCCAAGGTCCCGGGTTCGAATCCCGACACGGTTATGTTAGGCAAGCATTTTTCACAAAAATACACCCTCGTTCGGATGAGAGGTAAAATAAAGGTCCCGTCTGTGAGTGTTGTGACGCACGTTAAAGAACTCTACCTTGCTTAGAACAGCAAAGGTTCGGCAAAATTCAAAATTTTCCAGGTAAAAAAAAACTCGCTTCCTGACCAATGTAGTACCTTCGGGTGGAGCATTGGAAAATCACATGTAAGGTATGTGAAGGGGCTACAAAATGGCAGGTGAGCATTTTTCACAAAAATTACGCCCTCGTTCGGATGAGAGTTTAATGGAAGTCCCGTATATGAGTGTTGTCATGCACGTTAAAGATCCCTACCTTGCTTGGAACTGCAAACGTTCAGCAACATTCTAAATCTCCAGGCAACAAAAAACTTGCCTACTGCCCAATCTAGTACCTTCGGATGGAGCATTGGAAATATAAATGCACGGTATGTGAAAAGGGACGTCCAAAGCCCCGGGTTCGAATCCCGATACGGTCCTCTTGAAAAATGTTAGGCGAGCATTTTTAAAAAAATACGCCCTCGTTCGAATGAGAGGAAAAACGGAGGTCCCGTGTGTGTGTTGTCACGCACATTCAAGATCCCAATCTTGCAAAGGAACAGCAAGGGTTCGGCAAAATTCAAAATTTCCAGGTCAAACAAACTTGCTTCCTGGCCAATGTAGTACCTTTGGGTGGAGCATTGGAAAATTACACATAGGGGTATATGAAAGGGGTTAAGTAAGCCGTGGCTGTCAAGATACCCCAACACTTAGACATTTGGCGAATTAATAGTTTTTCAGTAAATCCTTTCGCACAATTAATATTATCCGAAAATATTACACCTGTAGTTGCTTATAATAATCATCATGTTTAAGTAAAAGTAGTGGGGTAAGGCTGGTCCGAATTCAAAACGTGTCCACACGTATTTTACATATGTAAAATACACGCGCTCCGTTTTGAATTCAGACCGGCCTTATATACTTTCAATGTAAAATAGTTGTGAAAACATGAATTCTTATATACTTTCAAATGTAAAATACTTGTGGGCACGTTTTGAAGTCAGACCGGCTTTATATTGCTTTCAATGGAACATACTTCAAAACACACACGTATGTTGAAAAATGTAAGTGCAGAGAAAATGTGTAGGTGTTTTGAATTTGGTTTCTATAGCGAGAAGTTATAAAGTATGCTAGATGCAAAATATCGCATTCAAGTCAATTGTGTTTAATTAAAGTGGATTCTGATTTATGTTTTTTATTTATGTTTAGAGGCTGCAGATACACATGGGCCGGTTTCAATTCAAAATGTGTGTTCACTCTTGTGATAGGTTAAAAAGTAGGTTGCCAAAGTACGCAGATTGTGGTAATCTGCTATATAAGGAGATTGCTCCTAATATTAATTTAATTAGTCGAAGTTTACTGCATATATTTACATACCTACATATACAAACATGTATATAATTGATATTCAGGGATTTAAATATAAGAAAAATGAGTTTGTGTGCAAAGAAATTGCGGTTTTGGACTTGTTGTTAGGTGATGCTTGGCATCAAATTTGTATAGTTGTTTGAACCAAGATCATATAAAACATAACGATTGGGTGACAACGAATATTCATGGTCTTTCTTGGGATAAATCTTCAACGGCTGGAATGGTGTCATCATATATAGCGTTTTATTTGAAGCAAATTATCCGACCCGTTGAAGAAGTATTTGTGAAAGGTCTAGAAAAGAAGAAATTGATTGAAACCTATCTAATGCAAAACGTTGTAACTGATATGCTTGCACTAGGTTGTCCTAAGCTATCGGAGTTCAAAATCAACAATCGTTTAATATATAACATCCATTGTTGTAGACACGACAATAATAATCTGCAATGTGCAAAACAAAATACCTTGTTATTAAAAGAATGGTTTGATAATAATAAAAAACAATAAAAAGATTGTGTCTGTATTATTTATTTTAATATAATTTTACAATGTTAGCCGAAGCAAATTATCCGACCCGGTAAAGAAGTATGTGTGAAGGGTCTAGAAAAGAAGAAATGGATGAAAACCTATCTATTGCAAAATGTTATAGGCACGGCAATAACACTCTGCAATGTGCAAAACAAAATACTTTGTTATTAAAAGAATGGTTTGATAATAATAAAAAACAATATAAAAGATTGTGTTTGTATTATTATTGTAGTCAGTAAGAAATCTTTAATGCTGATGTCTGCAGAAAAAAAACAATTAAACTCAGTCAACACGAATGGGACTCTCAACCCTGAAAGCAATTATAATTGATCAACGCAATAGCTCTTTACTGGTTTTACAACATTTAACAAATTGTACAGATATCTCGAAAAGTTTGCCAAAGACAGACAGACAGATAGATAGACAGAGAGACTGATTGCACCAATTTTCTCATTCTCGCTTTTAAAGAATAACAAGTCGTAGTTATTAAATCGCGAACTCAGTTTATCTGCAAGAAATATATAAACGAGGAAATTTATGAAATACTCCAACTTCAAAACTAAAAATAAATCTATTGGAATATATGCTAACGTTGCAATTGGTAAATCTGCTCACGAAGTCAACAATTTTTTTCCAGCACTTCATTTGGATTGACTATAAACTACTCAATAATTTTAACCTAACCACTATCATTATTCTTTCCTGACAAGGACAATTTTAAAAAAAGTTTTCATTTTTGATTTGTTCTATAGAACACAACTACAACTTGACAATAAATATTGAGCGATTATCACACACCTATCTTGAGTATATAAAGATATTAAACAACAAGAACAGCAGAAAATTCAACCCATGTCAGACAGCTTTTTTTCTTGTCAACGATAGTCTAGTCTAATGCTTCTTCAGCATTTGCATTTCCATAGTTACGTACTGAAGGCAACTCTGCAATTTTAGATCACATGCATTTCTAATTTCAATTGCAAAACATATGAAAGGATCTATTGGAAATGCATTTCTAACTTTAATCGCAAAAAAATGAGAGCATCTATTCGAAATATGCACTCAGATTAAAAGTCAAAAATTGTTTTACTCCGTTCTGTAAACTGAGATTACGTAGTTATTAAATCGGGAGTAATGTGAAATGAAACACACAATGTATTGTTGCGATCCACTATTAGGCAACCCGGTGCCGGTTTACATTACGTGACCTGTCAAAAATAATTAAAAATTATTAGAAACCATACAAAAACACGTACATTTTCAAATACTAATGAAAAATTTGCGGGTTTTTCAGTAAATTTGGTTTAATTAAATTCCAAAAACTTAACTACTTCTTACTGAAATGTCACTCGACCGCAGATCGCGAATGAATATACAAAGCACGCTTGATACTATTATAAGAATAACCTCGCATTGTATAAGTTTTGAGGGTTGGAAGAGCTTTTGACACTATTTGAGACAGAACATTAACATATTCCTTGCAGTATGAAATTGTAATTTAAATATCAATGCGCGTCACAACAACGAAGGCTCTCAAAAATTGATTTATAAACATATAATAACTATAACCCTTAAACACAGATTGTCAGTTTTCGAACAGATCATTGGCGTAGCATAATTTGTGAAAAAATAATGGCTGCATTCAGTTCAATCTTTCGTTCTGAAATTGTCGATTTTATTTCGCTATTGATAATACGATTGAAGTTTTGCGGGTTATTGAATGGAATCACAGACCACGCCTAAAGTTGAAAACTAATACAGCAGACCATAAAATGAATTGCTAATTAAAAACAGTGTTTTTGCGGATTTTATACATGTATGGTTTCTTCTTTAAAATAAATACGTACTTTTTATCCAACAATAGTGTTACTAATGTAACGTCAACAACCACACGAATATAACAAACATCACAGTAATTAAATGTCAAACGTATGAATTGGCACTGCTTCCTAATTGTGTTGCAATTGTTCTGGTATAATGATGTATCTTTTGCAATTGCTTGTTTTTATGTTTTCATTCGATATTCACTTATTGTATTAACTATTCCGAACTTTTTTACAAAACAAATCAATTGCCGAACGATACCTTCGTCGCTGCGTGTGCAAGTTCTCATTGGCATAGTTATATATAAGTATTCTCGACACGATAAAGCCGTTATCGTCGAGGACTTGCAACGAAAGGGCTTTATACAGCATAATCGTAGATGTAATGCTGGGTTTTGCTGCGGTACCATGCAGTTAGTGTTGAACCCACTTGGATTTTGCCTTGTAGTAAAATGTTATGCCTAGTGACCTATATTTAAATCAAAACAGTATTTTCACACATGTACCAAATTCATCATTTCAACATAGTAGTAAAACGCTATGACTACTAAAGTAAGTAGACACCTCAACACTATTTTCACCTTGGCTCTATATATGCCTCAACACTATACTCGTTTATGCACACATTCGGTTATCTTGCCTTCGTAGTAAAACATATCAACTACTAACCTAAGTTGAAACCTCAACGCTATTTTCGTACCAGCACTATATATACCTGAACACTATTTCCGACCTACACTAGTTCGATTATTTTGCCTTAGTAGTTAAATATTTCAACTACTAACCTAAGTTGAAACCTCAACACTATTTTTGCTTCAGCACTATTTATACCTCAACACTATTTCTGCGCATGCACCCGTCCTATTATTTTGTTTTAGTAGTAATACATTTCAACTACTAACCTAAGTTGAAACCTCAACACTATTTTCGCTTCAACACTATTTATACCTCAACACTATTTCTGCGCATGCACCCGTCCTATTATTTTGTTTTAGTAGTAAAACATTTCAACTACTAACCTAAGTTGAAACCTCAACACTATTTTTGCTTCAACACTATTTATACCTCAACACTATTTCTGCGCATGCACCCGTCCTATTAGTTTGTTTTAGTAGTAAAACATTTCAACTACTAACCTAAGTTTAAACCTCGACACTATTTTCGCTTCAGCAATATTTATACCTCAACACTATTTCTGCGCATGCGCCCGTCCTATTATTTTGTTTTAGTAGTAAAACATTTCAACTACTAACCTAAGTTGAAACCCCAACACTATTTTCGCTTCAACACTATTTATACCTCAACACTATTTCTGCGCATGCAGCCGTCCTATTAGTTTGTTTTAGTAGTAAAACATTTCAACTACTAACCTAAGTTGAAACCTCAACACTATTTTCGCTTCAACACTATTTATACCTCAACACTATTTCTGCGCATGCACCCGTCCTATTATTTTGTTTTAGTAGTAAAACATTTCAACTACTAACCTAAGTTGAAACCTCAACACTATTTTCGCTTCAACACTATTTATACCTCAACACTATTTCTGCGCATGCACCCGTCCTATTAGTTTGTTTTAGTAGTAAAACATTTCAACTACTAACCTAAGTTGAAACCTCAACACTATTTTCGCTTCAACACTATTTATATCTCAACATTATTTCTGCGCATTCACCCGTCCTATTATTTTGTTTTAGTAGTAAAACATTTCAACTACTAACCTAAGTTGAAACCTCAACACTATTTTCGCTTCAACACTATTTATACCTCAACACTATTTCTGCGCATGCAGCCGTCCTATTAGTTTGTTTTAGTAGTAAAACATTTCAACTACTAACCTAAGTTGAAACCTCAACACTATTTTCGCTTCAACACTATTTATATCTCAACATTATTTCTGCGCATGCACCCGTCCTATTATTTTGTTTTAGTAGTAAAACATTTCAACCACTAACCTAAGTTGAAACCTCAACACTATTTTCGCTTCAACACTATTTATACCTCAACACTATTTCTGCGCATGCAGCCGTCCTATTAGTTTGTTTTAGTAGTAAAACATTTCAACTACTAACCTAAGTTGAAACCTCAACACTATTTTCGCTTCAACACTATTTATACCTCAACACTATTTCTGCGCATGCACCCGTCCTATTATTTTGTTTTAGTAGTAAAACATTTCAACTACTAACCTAAGTTGAAACCTCAACACTATTTTCGCTTCAACACTATTTATACCTCAACACTATTTCTGCGCATGCACCGTCCTATTAGTTTGTTTTAGTAGTAAAACATTTCAACTACTAACCTAAGTTGAAACCTCAACACTATTTTCGCTTCAACACTATTTATACCTCAGCACTATTTCTGCGCATGCACCGTCCTATTATTTTGTTTTAGTAGTAAAACATTTCAACTACTAACCTAAGTTGAAACCTCAACACTATTTTCGCTTCAACACTATTTATACCTCAACACTATTTCTGCGCATGCACCGTCCTATTAGTTTGTTTTAGTAGTAAAACATTTCAACTACTAACCTAAGTTGAAACCTCAACACTATTTTCGCTTCAACACTATTTATATCTCAACATTATTTCTGCGCATGCACCCGTCCTATTATTTTGTTTTAGTAGTAAAACATTTCAACCACTAACCTAAGTTGAAACCTCAACACTATTTTCGCTTCAGCACTATTTATACCTCAGCACTATTTCTGCGCATGCACTCGTACTATTATTTTGTTTTAGTAGTAAAACATTTCAACCACTAACCTAAGTTGAAACCTCAACACTATTTTCGCTTCAGCACTATTTATACCTCAGCACTATTTCTGCATGCACCCGTCCTATTATTTTCTTTTAGTAGTAAAACATTTCAACTACTAACCTAAATTGAAACCTCAACACTATTTTCGCCCCAGCACTGTATGCACCTCAACACTATTTCCGCTCATATACCCGTCCGATTATTTTGTCTTAGTAGTAAAACATTTCACTACTAACCTAAGTTGAAACCTCAACACTATTTTCGCTTCAACACTATTTATATCTCAGCATTATTTCTGCGCATTCACCCGTCCTATTATTTTGTTTTAGTAGTAAAACATTTCAACTACTAACCTAAGTTGAAACCTCAACACTATTTTCGCTTCAACACTATTTATACCTCAACACTATTTCTGCGCATGCACCGTCCTATTAGTTTGTTTTAGTAGTAAAACATTTCAACTACTAACCTAAGTTGAAACCTCAACACTATTTTCGCTTCAACACTATTTATACTCAACATTATTTTGCGCATGCACCGTCCTATTATTTTGTTTTAGTAGTAAAACATTTCAACCACTAACCTAAGTTGAAACCTCAACACTATTTTCGCTTCAACACTATTTATATCTCAACATTATTTCTGCGCATGCACCCGTCCTATTATTTTGTTTTAGTAGTAAAACATTTCAACCACTAACCTAAGTTGAAACCTCAACACTATTTTCGCTTCAACACTATTTATACCTCAACACTATTTCTGCGCATGCAGCCGTCCTATTAGTTTGTTTTAGTAGTAAAACATTTCAACCACTAACCTAAGTTGAAACCTCAACACTATTTTCGCTTCAGCACTATTTATACCTCAGCACTATTTCTGCGCATGCACCCGTCCTATTATTTTGTTTTAGTAGTAAAACATTTCAACTACTAACCTAAGTTGAAACCTCAACACTATTTTCGCTTCAACACTGTTTATACCTCAACATTATTTCTGCGCATGCACTCGTACTATTATTTTGTTTTAGTAGTAAAACATTTCAACCACTAACCTAAGTTGAAACCTCAACACTATTTTCGCTTCAGCACTATTTATACCTCAGCACTATTTCTGCGCATGCACCCGTCCTATTATTTTCTTTTAGTAGTAAAACATTTCAACTACTAACCTAAATTGAAACCTCAACACTATTTTCGCCCCAGCACTGTATGCACCTCAACACTATTTCCGCTCATATACCCGTCCGATTATTTTGTCTTAGTAGTAAAACATTTCTACTACTAACCTAAGTTGAAACCTCAACACTATTTTCGCTTCAACACTATTTATATCTCAACATTATTTCTGCGCATTCACCCGTCCTATTATTTTGTTTTAGTAGTAAAACATTTCAACTACTAACCTAAGTTGAAACCTCAACACTATTTTCGCTTCAACACTATTTATACCTCAACACTATTTCTGCGCATGCAGCCGTCCTATTAGTTTGTTTTAGTAGTAAAACATTTCAACTACTAACCTAAGTTGAAACCTCAACACTATTTTCGCTTCAACACTATTTATATCTCAACATTATTTCTGCGCATGCACCCGTCCTATTATTTTGTTTTAGTAGTAAAACATTTCAACCACTAACCTAAGTTGAAACCTCAACACTATTTTCGCTTCAACACTATTATTCTCAACATTATTTCTGCGCATTCACCCGTCCTATTATTTTGTTTTAGTAGTAAAACATTTCAACTACTAACCTAAGTTGAAACCTCAACACTATTTTCGCTCCAACACTATTTATACCTCAACACTATTTCTGCGCATGCAGCCGTCCTATTAGTTTGTTTTAGTAGTAAAACATTTCAACCACTAACCTAAGTTGAAACCTCAACACTATTTTCGCTTCAGCACTATTTATACCTCAGCACTATTTCTGCGCATGCACCGTCCTATTATTGTTTTAGTAGTAAAACATTTCAACACTAACCTAAGTTGAAACCTCAACACTATTTTCGCTTCAACACTATTTATACTCAACATTATTTCTGCGCATGCACCGTCCTATTATTTTGTTTTAGTAGTAAAACATTTCAACCACTAACCTAAGTTGAAACCTCAACACTATTTTCGCTTCAGCACTATTTATACCTCACACTATTTCTGCGCATGCACCGTCCTATTATTTTGTTTTAGTAGTAAAACATTTCAACTACTAACCTAAGTTGAAACCTCAACACTATTTTCGCTTCAACACTGTTTATACCTCAACACTATTTCTGGCATGCACCCGTCCTATTATTTTGTTTTAGTAGTAAAACATTTCAACACTAACCTAAGTTGAAACCTCAACACTATTTTCGCTTCAACACTTTTATACCTCAACACTATTTCTGCGCATGCACCGTCCTATTATTTGTTTTAGTAGTAAAACATTTCAACTACTAACCTAAGTTGAAACCTCAACACTATTTTCGCTTCAGCACTTTTATACCTCAACACTATTTCTGCGCATGACCCGTCCTATTATTTTGTTTTAGTAGTAAAACATTTCAACTACTAACCTAAGTTGAAACCTCAACACTATTTTCGCTTCAACACTTTTATACCTCAACACTATTTCTGGCATCACCCGTCCTATTATTTTGTTTTAGTAGTAAAACATTTCAACTACTAACCTAAGTTGAAACCTCAACACTATTTTCGCTTCAACACTTTTATACCTCAACACTATTTCTGGCATGCACCTCCTATTATTTTGTTTTAGTAGTAAAACATTTCAACTACTAACCTAAGTTGAAACCTCAACACTATTTTCGCTTCAACACTATTTATACCTCAACACTATTTCTGCGCATGCACCCGTCCTATTATTTTGTTTTAGTAGTAAAACATTTCAACCACTAACCTAAGTTGAAACCTCAACACTATTTTCGCTTCAGCACTATTTATACCTCACACTATTTCTGCGCATGCACCCGTCCTATTATTTTGTTTTAGTAGTAAAACATTTCAACTACTAACCTAAGTTGAAACCTCAACACTATTTTCGCTTCAACACTGTTTATACCTCAACATATTTCTGCGCATGCACCCGTCCTATTATTTTGTTTTAGTAGTAAAACATTTCAACTACTAACCTAAGTTGAAACCTCAACACTATTTTCGCTTCACACTATTTATACCTCACACTATTTCTGCGCATGCACCCGTCCTATTATTTTTTTTAGTAGTAAAACATTTCAACTACTAACCTAATTGAAACCTCAACACTATTTTCGCCCAGCACTGTATCACCTCAACACTATTTCCGCTCATATACCCGTCCGATTATTTTGTCTTAGTAGTAAAACATTTCACTACTAACCTAAGTTGAAACCTCAACACTATTTTCGCTTCAACACTATTTATATCTCAACATATTTCTGCGCATCACCCGTCCTATTATTTTGTTTTAGTAGTAAAACATTTCAACTACTAACCTAAGTTGAAACCTCAACACTATTTTCGCTTCAACACTATTTATACCTCAACACTATTTCTGCGCATGCAGCCGTCCTATTAGTTTGTTTTAGTAGTAAAACATTTCAACTACTAACCTAAGTTGAAACCTCAACACTATTTTCGCTTCAACACTATTTATATCTCAACATTATTTCTGCGCATGCACCCGTCCTATTATTTTGTTTTAGTAGTAAAACATTTCAACCACTAACCTAAGTTGAAACCTCAACACTATTTTCGCTTCAGCACTATTTATACCTCAGCACTATTTCTGCGCATGCACCCGTCCTATTATTTTGTTTTAGTAGTAAAACATTTCAACTACTAACCTAAGTTGAAACCTCAACACTATTTTCGCTTCAACACTGTTTATACCTCAACACTATTTCTGTGCATGCACCCGTCCTATTATTTTGTTTTAGTAGTAAAACATTTCAACTACTAACCTAAGTTGAAACCTCAACACTATTTTCGCTTCAACACTATTTTTACCTCAACACTATTTCTGCGCATACACCCGTCCGATTATTTTGTCTTAGTAGTAAAACATTTCAACTACTAACCTAAGTTGAAACCTCAACACTATTTTCGCTTCAGCACTATTTATACCTCAACACTATTTCTGCGCATGCACCCATCCTATTATTTTGTCTTAGTAGTAAAACATTTCAACTACTAACCTAAGTTGAAACCTCAACACTATTTTCGCCCCAGCACTGTATACACCTCAACAGTATTTCCGCTCATATACCCGTCCGATTATTTTGTCTTAGTAGTAAAACATTTCGACTACTAACCTAAGTTGAAACCTCAACACTATTTTCGCTTCAACACTATTTATACCTCATCACTATTTCTGCGCATGCACCCGTCATATTATTTTGTTTTAGTAGTAAAACATTTCAACTACTAACCTAAGTTGAAACCTCAACACTATTTTCGCTCCAGCACTGTATACACCTCAACACTATTTCCGGTCATATACCCGTCCGATTATTTTGTCTTAGTAGTAAAACATTTCGACTACTAACCTAAGTTGAAACCTCGACACTATTTTCGCTTCAGCACTATTTATATCTCAACACTATTTCTGCGCATGCACCCGTCCGATTATTTTGTCTTAGTAGTAAAACATTTCGACTACTAACCTAAGTTGAAACCTCAACACTATTTTCGCTTCAGCACTATTTATACCTCAACACTGTTTTGCGCATGCACCGTCCGATTATTTTGTTTTAGTAGTAAAACATTTCGACTACTAACCTAAGTTGAAACCTCAACACTATTTTCGCTTCAGCACTATTTATACCTCAACACTATTACTGCGTATGCACCCGTCCGATTATTTTGTCTTAGTAGTAAAACATTTTGACTACTAACCTAAGTTGAAACCTCAACACTATTTTCGCTTCAGCACTATTTATACCTCAACACTATTACTGCGTATGCACCGTCCGATTATTTTGTCTTAGTTGTAAAACATTTCGACTACTAACCTAAGTTGAAACCTCAACACTATTTTCGCTTCAGCACTATTTATACCTCAACACTATTTCTGTGCATGCACCCGTACTATTATTTTGTCTTAGTAGTAAAACATTTCAACTACTAACCTAAGTTGAAACCTCAACACAATTTTCGCTCCAGCACTGTATACACCTCAACACTATTTTAACTGCTATACCCGCCCAATTATTTTGTCGTAGTAGTAAAACATTTCGACTACTAACCTAAGTTGAAACCACAGCACTGTTTTCGTCTCAGCATTATTTATGCCCCAACGCTATATGCTCGATTATTTTGTCTTAGTAATATAACGTTTCGACTACTAACTTAAGATGAAACATTAGCACTATTTCTGCTTCAGCACTGTTTATACCTCAACACTATTTCTGCTCTTACACTCGTTTGATTATTGCGTTTTAGTAGTAAAACATTTCGACTACTAATCTAACCTGTAACATCAATTTTCGCGTCGGCATTATTTATACTTCAACACTATTTCCACTCATTCACCCATTCGATTATCTCGTATAATAAAATTTATTTAAGAAGAGCCCGTACGTCGTCATGCGCACACAGGTAAAATGGTGTCAGATTAATCCATTGCTTATAAATAGGCGTGTTCGTTCATTGACATAGATAATTTGCTACTAAATGTCAATTAATATTTGTGACTTTGATATTCTATATTTATTTCTTACGTTTTCATAGTTTTCTTTCTGTTTCTTTGTGTTTTATGCGTTGCTTATTCGCGTATTCGCAATGTAAATTTAAACCACCAACAATATAAAACTTGATTTTAGAATATTTACTCTATGGAGTTTGATAAAAAATATTAAATCCGCTACGCCACTGACTTTCAAGGTTTGCGCATATGTCAAATGACTTTCAGGCTCTGCATAAATAAATTCTGCTCTACCTGAAGCTCGGAATAATATTAATGCAACTATTAAAACGATAACATAATCTCTTCTAATTATTACAGAAACCTAACCCCGCCGCACATCAAGTGTGTTTATATTGTTTCTTTGACAGTCAGCCTCGAATAATGTTAGTACAACTACTATATCAATAACCGTAATGATAACCTCGCAACAAATAATATTAGTGAAGTAATAATATTCAACAATGTTTTGCCTAATCATTGCACATCCTTGTTTTCTTATGCACTAACATCTCAGAATGGGACAATAATTATGCAATTTGCTTTAATCCTTCACAAAATAAAAATAGAATTTATTTTTTATAATAAAAATGGTAATGAGCAATAATAGTAACCGAAAATGTAAGTATTTAATAGTTTAGTGGTGTGTATTTGTGATAAAAGTAAAACAATCAAAATAACTAAGTTATACTCCTAACACATTCTCAGAAAAGATAAGCAATAATTTTTTTGGCAAATATTTCAACCTTGTGTGAGTTGTATTCAAAGCAGATTATCAAAAATAACTTTCCAAATGTGTTTCGTCCTTTTATTATATCACAATTAATACCCTAAACATAATTAAAGCAAAATTAAAATAACATGTAATCGGGTTACATAACCTCAAAATTGGGTACAAAAATCTCGTTTTTTACGCATAAATCGCAAAAACCCGCATTTTTTTCTGTTGATTTGTTGTTTTAGACGTATTTGAAAGTATTTACCGCAAGGTAGAAGTCTCTAGCTGAGGTCACGTAATGTAAACCGTGACCGGCAACCCGTTAAACATACAAACGCCCGAGGCACATCATATTCTCAAGCATTCCAGAATTCTTCTAGAAATTACTAGATAATGAGTCATGTCTTTAATTTAGGGTATATACAGGGTGTCCACGTCCTCCGTGAAAGTTCCATAACTTTTATGTTATTCAAGATATCAATTTCCGGTTTTTTTAAACGATAGCCACGGCTAAGCTGCACAATTTAAAAATATTTTCACCTATATACAGGGTGTGCCAATATGGTTTCCAACTCAAAGTTATGTTTTTTTAAATGAAATACCCTAGATTTGATACCATATTCTAAAAGCTCTTTTGATGCTCATCAAAATTATATATAGGTACTATAGGTCTACAATGGACGGTTTGCTTTTTATGAGTCATTTTATGTCAAAATCATGTCAACTTTGAAAAATTGCAGAAGTTTTCTTATTGAACTTGGAGAGTTGATTCTTTCACGACATAATTTTCCATATCCTGTTGTATTATTATCGATAGCGCGATGTGCTTGTTTTTTCCTTTTATTGTACAAGGTGAAGCAAAACGCAAAATGAACAAAAAGTCAATTTTTTTAAATGGCACCCGCCATATTGGATTTTGCCATTGAATATCTTTTTGGTGGAGCTTTCTATTGACATATAATGTTTTATAGGTTACATGAGAAAAAATTCTGAAAAATTGAGAAAACATGTTTTTTATGCAGTTTTGGGACTAGAGAAAACTAAGGGTCGGTTTTATCGACCACGGTTAAACTAACGTTCAAGCGAACCAAAGTTCGACTTGAACGATGGTTTAACTACAAATTCGTTTTATCATTGCGGTTCAAGCTGCGTTCACGTAAACTACAATCTGAATGTGTTGGCTACACTGGTTTCTAGGGAGATGTAGGGATTTTGTCATAAATCAAGCACATGAATGTCAAAGTTTCAATTTAATTAAAGTGTGAATTGTAAACACCATAACCGGCATAACCGTTTTTCATTACAATATGAATAATAAAGAAAAGGGAAAGCGTGCGATAAATTTTACGCCAAGAGAACAGGATTTACTATTAAGGTTGGTGAAAAAATATGATAAACAGATCGAATGTAGAAAGAGTGATACCATTAAAATAAAACATTCTGCTTGGAATAAAGTTTGTTCAGAGTTCAACATGCTCTCAAGTGTTCAGTATCGGGAGGTTAAAGTTCTGCGAAATAAGTATGAGAATCTAAAAAAACGCACAAAACAAAGATATGCGGAAGAAAGAAAGTATATGTATGGTACAGGAGGTGGCCCACCAAAAACATTCACACCACCATCAACTGACTGCACGGATAATGTTATCACTGAGATAATTGGCTCCCAATTAACTGGCCTTGTGTCTGAGTTTGATGATGATAAGGGTTTGTTAGAAAGAAATTATATATACTAATCTAAACAAGGTGTACTGCATTTTCAGAAATTAACATCACACATTTTCACGAGCATAGTTATTCGAAAGATGAAATTTTGACTTTAGAGGTACCCACAGAACCGATGGATATGAATCTTTCAGGTAAGCATTGTTACGACAACACTGAATTAGTACATTAGTTTTAGCCCGCTAGAAGCTGACTTTTCAAATACTGATATGCCCAGCACCAGTACTGCAAGTTATGGTATGTTAGTGATAAATGTTAATATAATATTTTATAATCTAAATAAACTTTAGCTACTAAAGACTGGTCAAAGTGTACACCAGATATGTTATGAGCTCCAACTTCAGCAGCCTTACATACAAATCGGTCAAACGGTAAAGTTTGTTTTTGTAATTTGTATTATAATCACAAGATTGTTTTAGCTGACTACAATTATAAACGTAAAAGGCCTGATAACCTAAAATGTAAAATTGGGAACTGGGCTTCTTCAAAGCAACATTTTGTCTCTACACAAGAACAATGCTTTCTAGATCAACATGCGCTCAAATTAAAACAAATGGCAGAAAAACATTTGCAAGAACTAGAGCAAGAGAAACAGAAACATGCACAGTTTCTAAAATTTCAAGAAGAGGAACATAAATTGAAAATAAAATTTTACAATCCAAGTGTAAACAATACCAACAAGAACAGCAGGATGATATTGACTTTATTTAATTTTAAAGTTTTATTTTAATTAGGTGCCATTTTATTTAATGATTTAATATGTAATTAGTAAAATAAATGTGACACATTGAAACTTATATTTCTATTTATTACTATTATAGGAGTTCTTGAAAGTATCGAGTGATTAAATTATGCCTCGTGATGTTATTAATGTTGAAACCCATATTCTGGACAATTGGTTGGTCTAAATTTATTCCATTTGCAAGTTCAATTGCAGCCTCCACTTCTTCATTATCAGGTAAAAATTCTGGTTCACCATTTTTAAATGCTATATTGTGCAATACAGCCGTAGCTACGATCAAAGACTCTACTTTGGCAAAATTTAATCTAATGCCTAAAGCTAGAATAGGAAATCTTCTCTTCCAAGCGCCAAAACATCTTTCAATAGGGTTTCGAGTTCGAATTTGACTTTCATTGAACAAATGTTCGGCTGGACTTTGTGGGTTATGTAGTGGTGTTATCAAGTAAGGTTTTATCCCATAACCACCATCACCCACCAATAAATTGTCTTCGCCAAATTCACCATTTTCCATTTGAGCCCTTAGCCTAGAGTTGTTAAAAATTGTGGAATCATGTGATGATCCTGGCCAGCGACATACAATATTATGAATTGCAAGATATGCATCACACACAACTTGCACATTTAAAGAAAAAAAACCTTTTCTATTTCTATATAGCTCTGCATTATTTCCTCCGGGAGACTGAATCTTCACATGTGTGCAATCCAGTGCTCCCACACATTTTGGAAATCGGCTTATATTGAAAAAACCAACTTGAGTTGCTTCAATTTCTTCTGCATTAGATGGCATTGAATTAAATTGAGCATGAAGTCTGGCTAAACTTCTTAAAACCTTTGCTATTATTGTGCTGGTAGTAGATTTATGTATACCACAAAAATCTCCTGCAACCTGTAGAAATGAACCTGCTGCCAGATACCTCAGCGTTACCAATAACATATCAGTGGGTGTAACAGCAATGTACCTACACAAAACGTTAATAAATATACATATAAACCGCAAAGAAACTATATACATACTCGTTTTTAAGACATGAAATTTCGTCCGATATTTCATCAACAATCAGGCGGACTACCTTCTTGGACAATCGAAATCTCGCCTTAAATTCCTGGTCATTCCACATTTGGAAATGGTTGGGTCTCATTCTAAAATTTCTTGGAACCCTGGGATTTTGGACTAAATTTATCAGTTCTAAAAAGTCTTCATCATCAGTAATATCATCAACAGTTTGCGCCATGCCTTTAAAAATTCACTACAATAATAATAAATAAATAGGTACTTATAATTGTAATAAGTACCTATTTCTAAATTAAGTGAGGTTATGTTTTCCCGTTGAACGCGCCTTGAACTGGGAAAAACGGCCGTTCAGATAAACTGATTCTTGAACCGACGCTCAAGACTGAACTCCTGCCATAAAACAGGTTTTAACATTAGAACCGTGGTTTATTTTGAACTTAAGTTGAACTCGTTCCATAAAACCCGCCCTATGTAGGCTACTAGCATCAAATCTGACATATCTTGTCAATATTAATTATCTTAAAAATTTCCCGTTTAATTTGTTGATGTCACAATGAATTTCACACGTCAAGAATTAATTAATATGATATACTGTATTGGAGAATCTGATCGAAAATATCAATAATATCAAAATAATATCAAAAATATTCAAACTTGAGAACGCCACGAACTGTAACCTTTGAAAAGCTGCGAGACAGATTTGAAGCTACTGGAAACGTTGCATATTCTAAGTGTGAAATAATAGCAAAACGAATTGACGACGAATCCGAATTAGAAGTTTTGCTGATAATAGAAGAAAATCGGAATCTGAGCACCAGAGAAATCGCTCTAGTAACTGATACTTCAAAAATCAGCGTAAACAATATAATATTGAAACATCCATTCCACCCTTATCACATCGAACTTCATCAAGAACTATATGGAGATGATTTTGAGAATCGCATACAATTTTCAAGTAGAATGAGCGGTGTGTATGTCGAAAATTATTACATTTCGAACATTTTGTTCACTGACGAGGCATCGTTCAAAAGCAACGAATCAGTCAATAGGCATAATATGAATTACTATGCAACCGAAAATGCACATTGGTTAAGAACTGTTGATCATCGACATCAATGGTCCCTTAATGCATGAGGAGATATTATTGGTAACCAAGATATGTCAGATTTGATGCTAGTACATTTTTGGTTAAATCTTCCTTTTAATAAAATCTTTAAAATAGTATTATATTGAAGAATTTTCCCTCTTGATTGTAATTAATAAATTCCATTTTTTAATGTCATTTGCATTTAAAACATCACTTCATATTTATTGTACCAACGTAATAATTATTAAATTAAGGTATACTTACTGCATATTTCAAATATTATCTTCGCAAAGCAACAGCTCGCGACTCAAAATAGCATTTTGCGATCGCATTTAAGAATCAAATGAATCGACTGAATGAATCTAATGAACGAATCCCCGTTTTTAATAAACGCTTTCTTATGTACGCGATTTTATATGTTTTCAGAATGTTGTAGAATTAGCGCAATTTCATTCTAAATAATAAACGCTTATCTTACTTAAATTCTTGGAAATTCTTATTAGCGTTCAAATTTGTAGAGCTTTTTTATCTTGTTATTTGATTCCACTTATTCGTGACGCGCGCTGCGTCTTCTTGTTTAACCCATATACTATTATTGTGGCGTCGCATACTAATGCAAAAGGTAATCAATTTTATTGCCAATAAAGGGTTTCGATCAGCTTCTCCAATACAGTATATCATATTAATTAATTCTTGACGTGTGAAATTCATTGTGACATCAACAAATTAAACAAAAAATTTTTAAGATAATTAATATTGACAAGATATGTCAGATTTGATGCTAGTAGCCTACTTAGTTTTCTCTAGTCCCAAAACTGCATAAAAAACATGTTTTTTCAATTTTTCAGAATTTTTTTTCATGTAACCTATAAAACATCATATGTCAATAGAAAGCCCCACAAAAACGCTATTCAATGGCAAAATCCAATATGGCGGGTGCCATTTAAAAAAATGGACTTGTTGTTCATTTTGCGTTTTGCTTCACATTGTACAATAAAAGGAAAAAACAAGCACATCGCGCTATCGATAATAATACAACAAGATATGAAAAATTATGTCGTGAAAGAATCAACTCTCCAAGTTCAATAAGAAAACTTCTGCAATTTTTCAAAGTTGACATGATTTTGCCATAAAATGACTCATAAAAGGCAAACCGTCCATTATAGACCTATAATACCTCTATATAATTTTGATAAGCATCAAAAGAGCTTTTAGAATATGGTATCAAATCTAGGGTGTTTCATTTAAAAAAACATAACTTTGAGTTGGAAACCATATTGGCACACCCTGTATATAGGTAAAAATATTTTTAGATTGTGCGGCCTAGCCGTGGCTGTCGTTTAAAAAAACCGGAAGTTGATATCTTAAATAACATAAAAGTTATAGAACTTTCACGGAGGACGTGGACACCCTGTATAAGGCCGCTTATGAATGTAAGAGTTAGTCCACATAAGAATGTCGTATATAAATTATATCGTGTATAGTGAATGTAGTTGAGCTTTTTGGAACCCTAAGAGTATATATACATAAATGTTATATGATCTAAACGTGTCTAATGTACATGCAGCTTGTAGTACACATAAATAGATAGAGCTTGGATTGAATAATAATTGTGTTAGTGTTGTTAATGGACCTATGGTAAAGAAGTTAGTTTAAGAAGATATTAGTGCTTGTAAATTCATAAGTGTAATAGTGCTTCATTGTTAAGTGTACTGAAAACATCTATAAATAAGGCATATACTGTTAATTAGACTTGTGAACAGTGAGTAATAAAGACCTTTATTATTACTTGTTTTGAATTAAAGAAACGCGGTGGCAGTAGCCCGTTACACTGGTGTCAGGCTGTGTTGGGTGATTAATTAAGTCTAAAGACATTTGAGTAGTTTGTATATGCCAGTTACAAGAAGTCAAAGTAAAATGGAGGCAGAAACATTAATGAATTTCCTCAAGAATTTTAAATCCGGTATGGAGGAGAGGTCGGCTAGACTAGAATTGACACTTAGTGAAAATTCTGAGAAAATGGAGGAGAGGTCGGCTAAACTGGAAGTGACACTAAACGAAAACTTAGTGAGGTTAGTTGAACTGGAATCAAACCTTACCGAAAGGTTAAGTGAAAATTCTAAGAAAATTAGAGGAACGGTTTAGTGAAAATGCTGCGAAAATGGAAGCAAAGTTGAATGAAAATACAGCTACGCTAGAACAAAGATAAATGGAAAGCTCCATTGCATTGAAAGAAGATTTCACTGAACGGGTAAAAACAGTTGAGCAAAAGTTGGACAGTAAATTGGTAAAAATGGAAGAAGATATGATGAGGCTGCAAGAACAGGTGATTTCACTAACAACACGGCCACTTGAAACAGCAAATCAAGTTGTAAATGAGAACATTCCAGAAATAAGAACCATGGAAAGAAGCGAGTCCATACCGTGTGACGCTACAAAACAACACAACACAGAGACGTACTCGATATAGTTCAATACTAATCACAAAAGAGGAACGGGCAAATAATACCTTTCCGGGTAGTCGGAGTCAACAGCGTCCATATGCCCTGGACCAACCCAGTACTGAGGTCGGGGTGGGGTAGACCATAAACAACCAGCCAAATGAGCGCCACCTAAATCTATAACAGCTGTACTCCGACGGGACTGAAATAGGAAATCCTTACGCTTACCTGTAACACCCAAATCAGCAAAAAAAATTCTCCTCACACCTCACACTCGAGTAATACAAAACAATCTTTTACATACAGTATTGACACTTTACTACAAACATATAATATATTTATAACAACAGTAAACATATAAAAAGGCTCCAATTACCCACCCACTTGTTATGGTGTAATTTCCAATAAACAAACAGCAAATAACCTGATTGTATAACTCTTACTGCTACTTTTACTATTATATTTAACGCAATTCAGCCAACCTATTGAAACAAATCTGCGCCAAGATGGCAGAACAGAATGACTATTAAATAATGTTAAGGGTGGTATACCAGGATCCTCGTAGCTTGACCCTTGAACGCTGAGGGCATTGGTATAAACTATAATTATACCTATAATGATCGGTGCATTGACTAAACTTCACACACGTGTTAAAATTGTGAATAATGTAAATTACAAATTAGTAAATCTGAACTCACCCTATAATAATTGTGTAAACAAAACAGTCTTCAGTAAAGTGTTATTAAATGAAAAAAAAAAAAAAGAAAAAAAAATCTTCAACAAGCAATATCAACCAGACGGTTGCAGTAGAAAAATTAAATGTGGAACGACTCACCCACAGCTGCACTAGTCGTTGTAAGCTGATCTTAGCATAAGCCAACTAAGGGTTGCGACGGCAAAATAACGACTGGAGCTATTATTGGGGCTAAACTGAAAACTGCAGATCGAGACTGAAAACTGCAAACTGGGATTTGAAGACTTAGAACTTGGAACTTGGCACTTGGAACTTGGAACCCTAAAATTTATAACCTATAACTTCCATTAATATATTCACGACTTCTTACCGGTCAATTCCGGGTTCAGTACAAAACAACAAACGAAAAATGTACAAGTGGTCACCAAATACAACGGTCGAGGATTCACTTTAGATCTACAATAGCATAAAAGTTATCTGTTTGAAAAATTCTTCGATACTTACGAATCGCCGAAATCCCAATAAGGAAATAAGAAAATTATTTCAAATCACAACGAATAATTTCCTTCAATTAATCCGCCAAAACCCTTTCAATAAAGGAGGAAATACAACGTTCCAACGGCGTAATTAAAATTGCTCGATTCGAATCAAGAGTGTAATCAAGAGTATTGTGTTGAGACCATCAAAGCTAGTCCGGGAACCGGTACCTGATAACACGGCGTGCTATCACTATTCGAATTCATACAATCTAATTTGGAAAGAATATACTTTTGAAGTACACTGCTAAATGCAAATGTCGTTATGAAAATTACGACCGTAACAACCGTCTAAATTTAAAGTGAAACCACCCACATTCGATGGCAAAACACCTTGGCCCACATATTTGAAACAATTTGAGGCTGCGGCAATAGCCAACGGTTGGTGCAACAAAGAGAAGGTTATCTCCTTAATAGTGGCCCTACGGGGGGAAGCTCTTAACATCTTACAAACGATTCCTGATCACCAGCAGAATGATTACAGCCTTTTAACATCGAAGCTTGAGATGAGATATGGAGATGCTCACCTTCAACAGGTTTACCACGCACAAGTTAAGAACCGCTCGCAAAAGACAAGTGAAAGCCGGCAAGAAGTCGAAGCTGACATCGCCAGATTAGTTAGATTGGCATATCCAACGGCACCAGATAGTTTCCTCGAACAACTGGCTGTACAAACATTTGTGGATGGCGTTAAAGATGGCGAAATACAGCAAGCGCTAAGATTAGCACGGCCAAAAATGTTAGATGACGCACTGGCTCATGCGCTTGAATTTGAAGCAGCTAAGCAGACATCACACAGGATGAGTCACAAAGTTCGGTCTGCATTAGAAGAACCTGAGCAATCACAGAAAAGCGTAGGTGAAATAATCAACCGTGTGTTTGAAAAGCGAAAGGCGGAAAGGCTAAAAAGACAACGACCGCGGAGATGGCGTCTACGATGCTGGAGCTGCGGTGAAGTTGGTCATATGCAGAGACGCTGTACTCAACCAAAGAAACAACCGGTTGCGCCAAAGCAGGTCAATGTAAGGGGGCGAACTTCGACAGCACAGCGTAGTGCCCCGGAGATTATCATCCGTGCTGCATCGTCGGTGGAAAGTCTGGACAGCATTTATATCGATAGTAGAATTAATGGTAGGCTTGTCCGATTACTTGTGGATACAGGAGCGACAAAAACTATTGTGAGACCAGATTTGGTTGGTCGTGGAAAAGTGCTACCTGTATCGGTGTGCCTCCGAACGGCAAGTGGTGAGAAGATTTGTACTCACGGAAAGACTGCCGTTATGTTGACAATTCGGGACAAATTAATTAATCATCGAGTGTTGGTAGCTAAAATTACAGAAGAAGTGGATCTCATGAGAGAATATGGGTTTCATGTAAACATGAAAGAAAATGTGCTTCGGATAGATGATGATGAGATTCCATTTCAAGGTAGGAGTAACCAGACGATGCAAGTTCGAATGATTTGCGATATGAAAATACCCGAGAAGGCGGAAATGATAGTAATGGGACGCCCGGATGGTACGCTCCGGGAAGGACAAGTATGCATAATGGAAGCAGCTGAATCGGGAATGGGTCAGGAGGGACTTCTGATTGGAAGAACGCTGGTAAAGTCTCGAAATATGGTACCAGTATAGGTGCTGAACATTAATCCCCATACAGTGACCCTGAAGAAAGGCATGATTGTGGGAAGTTGCATTCCAGTATGTCATATTAAACGTTGTGTGGACGACACGAAAAATAAACTAACCAACGGTTGCACACAGAAATTGCTGGATATGTTGATACCCTCGTGTCAAGGATTAAATGGCGACCAACTGGGCAAGGTAAAAGAACTGGTCGGACGATATCGAGGTGTGTTTGCACTGGATGATAGTGAGAAAGGAAGGACGAATGTTGTGCAACACAAGATCAATACTGGAGATGCGCAACCGATAAGACAACACCCCAGGCGGCTTCCTTTGGCAAAACGTAAGGAAGCTGAGCCGATATGGAAGAACAGGGAGTGATTGAACCCTCGAATAGTCCATGGGCATCCCCGGTAGTGCTTGTCAAGAAAAAGGACGGGTCGACAAGGTTTTGTGTAGACTACCGGCGGCTTAACAATGTGACAAAGAAAGACAGCTATCCTTTGCCCAGAATTGATGACACCTTAGATACTCTATCCGGATCTAAATGGTTTTCAACCTTGGACTTGAAAAGCGGATACTAGCAGGTAGGCTTGGAGCCAAACGATAAAGAAAAGACTGCGTTTACAATTGGAACTGGATTATGGCAGTTCAAGGTCATGCCATTTGGATTATGCAATGCTCCTGCTACTTTTGAACGATTGATGGAGTCGGTACTGCGTGGGCTGTCCTGGAAGACATGTCTGGTGTACCTAGACGACGTGATAGTGTTAGGCCGGTCTTTTGAAGAACATCTTAAGAACCTAGAGGAGATATTCCAAAGATTACGCGGGGCAAACCTTACATTAAGCCCCAAGAAGTGCCACCTATTTGGAAAAGAGGTGAAATACCTAGGACATGTCGTTTCGGAGACCGGAATAAGAGCTGACCCTGACAAAATAAAAACGGTACAAGAGTGGCCTACACCAGCAGATGTACACCAACTACGCAGTTTTCTAGGATTGTGCACATATTACCGACGTTTTATACTTGGGTTTGCAAACATTGCCAAACCGTTAACAAAATTAACCGAAGATGGACAAGAATATGATTGGAATGACGACTGCCACAGAGCATTTGAACAACTGAAACGGCTACTAGTTACAGCACCAATTTTGAGTTATCCACGGATGGAGGGGAAATTTGTGTTGGATACCGATGCCAGTAACACAGCTATAGGAGGCGTTCTTTCTCAAGTGCAGGACGGACAAGAAAAAGTTATTGGGTATTTCAGCAAGGTCTTGTCACGGCCTGAAAGGAACTATTGTGTGACAAGAAGGGAGCTGTTGGCCGTCGTCAAATCCGTAGAGCACTTTTATAAGTACTTATACGGCCGTAAATTCCTGTTGAGAACAGACCATGCTGCACTGAAATGGTTACTGCAGTTTCGAAATCCTGAAGGGCAAGTTGCAAGGTGGATAGAGCGGCTGCAGGAATATGACTTTGACACAAAACATCGGGTAGAAACTAGCCATCGGAATGCAGACGCTTTGTCAAGGAGACCTTGTCCAGTAAACTGCAATCATTGCTCCAAGATGGAAGAGAAAATAAGTGTCATCCATAGAATGACGGTAACCGATGATACTTGGCAACTCGAAAGAATACGAGAAGACCAGGAGAATGACGCCGAATTGGGACGTACTATTGAGTGGAAAAATAGAGGACAACGACCAGCTTGGGAAGAAATTAGTATTTTAAGTAGGAGCCTGAAGGCATACTGGGCACAGTGGGACTCCTTGATGATGGAAAATAGAATCTTGAAACGACGCCTGGAATTAGAAGATGGCACTGAGAGACTTCAAGTGATAGTGCCGAGAAGCAGAGTGCCGGAAGTGTTGCAGCACTTGCACGATGGTATTTCCGGAGGGCACTTTGGCGTGAAAAGAACTCTCGAGAGAGTAAGAGAAAGATTCTATTGGCTGAACTGCAAAGATGATGTGAAGGAGTGGTGCCGGAAATGTGAATTGTGTGCCTCTGCAAATGGCCCGGTCTCAAAACGGAAAGCCCCAATGAGACAATATAACGTGGGGAATCCTTTTGAGAGGGTAGCCATTGATATAGCTGGTCCGTTTCATGAATCAGAGAAAGGAAATAAATACATCTTGGTTGCAATGGATTATTTTACCAAATGGCCGGAGGCATATGCTATACCTAACCAAGAAGCCGAGACGGTTGCAGATGTACTAGTCAGGGAGTTGTTTTGTCGTTTTGGAGTTCCGTTGGAATTACACTCCGATCAAGGTCGAAACTTCGAATCGGTGTTGTTTCAAAACGTCTGCAAGCACCTTGGAATCAGGAAGACTAGAACCACGCCACTTCATCCCTAATCGGATGGAATGGTTGAAAGAATGAACAGGACGTTAGGGAAGTACCTGACCAAAGTTGTTTCTGAACATCAACGAGACTGGGACCAATATTTACATTTGTTCCTACTGGCGTACCGATCTTCGGTACATGACAGCACAGGATACTCGCCCGCTTGCGTAATGCTAGGACGTGAATTGCGGCTACCATGTGATCTTCAGTTTGGATTTAAACCTGGAGAAGAGATCGCAGGTGAAGATTACGTTAGTAAGCTTCGTGAAAGATCAAATAGCATTCACGAAAACGTTCGAAAGAATATCCAGGCAGCAAGCGATCGAATGAAATCACAATATGACACAAGAGCACAAGAAGGTGGTTATCAACCTGGAGATTTGGTGTGGTTGTATAATCCACAAAGAAAACGGGGGTTGTCGCCAAAATTACAAAGACAATGGGAAAGACCGTACGAAGTGATGAAAAGGATTAATGATGTAGTGTACCGGATCAGAAGATCTCCCCGTGGTAAACCGAAAGTGGTACACTTTGGCCGTTTAACATCCTACGCTGGCAACAACCAGGAAAGCTCGAATGATGAGAATGGTTAGGTTAGGTTAGGTTAGGTTAGGTTAGGTTAGGTTAGGTTGGGTTGGGTTAGGTTAGGTTAGGTTAGGTTAGGTTAGGTTAGGTTAGGTTAGTTTGCAATCCTGAGGTTAACATTAAGGCATAGCAATAGGGTGGTTTGAGGATTAGTGTCATACGTGTGCCAAACGTCTACGGTGCAGGGGGCGTCGGATCCCCCAGTACCGGTCGGTGTGGGTGGTGAGCGAGCAGCCCCCCCTCCCCCCCGACCGTCAGCCGGCGACTGCCCAGTGCCCTTGGTAGGGAACCAGGTCAGGGCACCAGAAAATGATACTGGAACTAAAGGACAAGTGGAGATGCCACCGGAAAGCCAACTCAGAATAGAGAAGGCTGACGAAGTTAAGAAACTGGAGAAGGAGAGGAAGAAAGAAGAGGGAAAAGAGGCGTTTAAGAAAAGCCAGAAAATGAAAAGAACTCCTCCCAAACAAAGAAGTTATTCGGTAGGAGACACGGAAACAGACAGGACAAGTAAAAAAAGAAAGACTATAAGCTCGCCCTTGAGAGGAGAAACACCAGCATATGTTACGATAGATTTGATGGCACAGCCACAGCTGCTGGTTATGAAGCATGTGGAGGAAACTATTGCTTTCGCACAACAAAACAAAAACGTCCACGTCCCTATTAAAACTATCTTACGGACATTAAGGCAGCAACGATTGAGCTAATAACAAAATACCAAGGGATAGAGGAACAAAACAGGAAAAAGGAAAAATCCCTATACAAAGAGATAGCAGATCTAAGACATAGAATCGAAAGACTTGAGACAGGGCAAGCCGAGGGGATTAGCAGTACCACAAGAAAAGTGCAACAGTCAGAGGCTGCGACACAGACTAATCCCTGGAAAGATAATAGAGGGACGATCGTAACTAAGTTGCCCTCAATAGTGTCATACAAGGACTGGATAAAAATAAAGGACCTCATAGAGAGAGTCCAGACAAAGGCCGGGAATCCGCTGGACGACAAAGAGGCTATAGTAAAAGTGGTAATGGTGGAACCCGACGACCCGGTTATGGGCACCAGCATACAGAAATTGTACAGAGAAAGATTCCCTGAACTAAGTGAGGCATGTGAGGAAATAGAAGTTATAGAGAGTACAACCAGGGTAAGATCAAAAGGCCCTAACTCTATGACTAAAACTAAAATAATAAAGATCACACATGAAGGCACAGAAGACAGTTTACTAAAGATCCTGATGAAAGCAAGGGAAGAAACGAAGGATGATAGAACAGTAGCTTATCACCAGATAAAGAGTATAGATCTCCAACTCCTAATAAAGATGTTGGCTTGGGTATATCAACACGCAGGTGTAATGGTGTAATGATCTATACCAACCCCAGGATGATCCAAGACACGAGAAATATTAACAAAAGACGAGATCTAGGAGACACATTCGCACTTGTTGTCGAAAAACAGGGCATGGACTATAAAACTTTACTATCAAGTATGAAAACTAATCTAAAGGACAAAGAACCAGCCGGCGCAATCAGGCAACTTAAGAGTACCAAAAACGGTCAGTTACTTATAACAATAGAAAAAGATATAAAAGCTACTGAAAAAATCAAAATGTCTTGAAAGAGCTGGATAAAAATTTACAGGTGAGGCAAGTAGGCATTAGGGAGGAGATGGAAACCATCCATATACGTGGAATGGACCTCCTCACCGAAAAAAAGGACATATTGGAGGCTATACAACAACGTATTGGGAGTTTAGAAAATAAGTTTGTAAAATTAGGAGAGATAAGACCTAATGCATACGAAACGAAGGCGATATCGATCACTATTAACAAGGAGGATGCAAACAAGATAACGAAAGACAAGCTGAGAATAGCACTGGCCCTATGCTCAGCAGATAAAAGAATAGAAGTGAACACCTGTTATAGATGTTGGGGTTATAATCATAAGTCCTCAGCATGTAATGGCCCCGACAGGTCTAAGCTATGTCGAAATTGCGGAGGAGAGAAACACGAAGCTCGAAACTGCAAAAGTAAAGTGCAATGCATCCTTTGCAACCAAGGGGACCATGGAGTAGGCTCCGGGAAATGTGTGGTCTTTAAGAAGGCCCTACAGGAAGCCAAACGACAGACCATATAACTGTGATATAACTACGATATAACTGTGATACTTACTTGTGATATTTATACTTTATATGTGTGCTATTTTAAATGTCCAACTGTTTATACTTATTTATTTGTTATTTTTCTTATTAATGGGTACCCCCAATACTAACAGAGGCCATAAAAAAGACTTGACTACGCTGAGTCTGTTGCAGATAAACGTGAACCGAAGCAGAACGGCACACGATCTGGCGGCAGTGACGGCAGCTAAAAATAAATGCGATTTTCAAACTATAACCGAACCAAATGTGTCTATACAATCAAACAGGAATACATATATGAATCCTGACAAAACTGCACTGATAATAAACAACAGTCAGAAACATCTGGTCCAGAAAGTTGGAACAGAAAAATATTTTGTGTGCATAGAAACAAACAACTTTCAAATATTCTCCATATATATTAGCCCGAACAGAAGTATGGAAGATTATAAAGCAGGCCTGAACGAAGTAGAAAAAGAAATTAGAAGCAGCAAAAAAGAGACCATAGTTACAGGAGACTTTAATGCCAAAAATAACTACTGGGGAGGAGATATAGCAACCGAACGTGGTAGGATGTTACTAGAATGGGCCAACTCCCTTGGGTTAAACATCTTGAATGATGGAGAAGAGCCCACCCTGGTTAGATCCACGGGAACATCTTACATTGATGTAACCATGGTCTCCGACAAACTGACATCTCCAAAACCCTCTTGGAAGGTTCTCGAGGAAGAAACATGCAGCGACCATAAATACATATTGTTAGAACTAAAAGGCACGAAGGCAAGGAAAAGAAAGTGGATCTGGGTGAATAACGACTTGAAGAAAGTGGCAGATTATTTCAATGCTCACCTTAAAGACTGGAATATAAAGGAGAATGGGACAGAAATGTGCTCCAAGAAAATAACAGAGGCCTACAAAGCGACGGGTTCGAGGGTACAAACGGATGAAGACTACAAACTGCCGTACTGGTGGAGCGAGGAAGTTCTACCACTGATACAACAAGCAAAGAAGAAAAGACGGATGACCCAAAGAGCAGAACAGGGCTCGACAAGAAAAGAAGAGCTTAAGGGACAATATCTAGAAGTCAAAAAATTACTAAAAAACACCATTGCTGAGCTGAAAAGGAAAAAATGGAAAGAGCTGTGTGACAAACTCGACACCGATATCTTTGGTGCAGCATATAAAATTGTGCGGAGTCAGCTGAAGGCAGCTCCACCAAAGGTTAACTTAACACTAGAAGACAAAATAAAAGTGTTCCGAGAACTCTTCATCGAAAAAGACGAGGGAGCACCAGTCCCAATGACTAGAGATATAGACGCAGACTTCATACCTTTTACCATGGAGGAGGTTGAGGAAGCCTGT
Source organism: Platerodrilus igneus (assembly GCA_036346225.1). Taxonomy (NCBI): domain Eukaryota; kingdom Metazoa; phylum Arthropoda; class Insecta; order Coleoptera; family Lycidae; genus Platerodrilus; species Platerodrilus igneus. The sequence continues at coordinate 129,196 of JARFIW010001480.1, forward strand.
GGAAAGTTATAGAGTGGGAAGGCACCCGGACCAGATGGGATTACACCGGAGGTAGCGAAAGCTGTAATATCAAGCAATATAGAGTATTTTAGAAATCTAGCTAACAAATGCCTGAGGGAGAACAACTTCCCAATGGAATGGAAGGTGGCAAAGTTAGTACAGTATTGCCCGAAATAAACAGTACTGAAATTGTAATTGTTTTGTATATTTAAAAAATACATATTATTGACACTTTATTATATGTTCTAAATGTGCACCTCCTCGTTCGAGACAGACTTCATAACGATGTTCTAAGTTTCTGGTCATGTTATTGAATAAGGGTTGTCTCAGGGCTGCGAAGAAGACTCTAACGGCATCCTTTAATTCATCGATGGTTTGTGGTGCCCGTTTGAAAACGGCATTTTAGCCATGCCCCAAATGTATGCGTCTGGAGGTGTGAGGTCTGGAGAATGTGAAGGATAAGGAAGTCAGTAAATCGTGATATGAATTTGCTTGGAAAATGTTCTTGAAGAAATTGACGAATTGCGGCAGCAGTATGGCAAGTTGCCCGTCCTGCTGAAAAAATTGGTTTCGAAATGCCAAGTTACGTGCACGACAGAATTGACGTAGATCAGGGATAAATCGTGTTAAAATTTGTCTGTACCTCTGTTGATTAAGTGTGACTTGCCTACCATTCTCTTCGATAAAGTACGGACCAATGATTCCGTGTCCGGAAACAGCACACCAGACACTCACTTTTTCACTATGTAAAGGAACCTCTTGAACCTCATCGGGTCTGGCAAAGCCCAGAAATCGATTTGTGCGACGATTCGCATAGCCTGACAAGTGAAAATGTGCTTCGTCTGAAAACCAAACATTTTTCAAAAATTCAGGATTTTCATACTGTAACGCGAGAATTCTGGCGCAATATTCCACTCTACTGCGATAATCCCGAGGATGTAGTTGTTGATGTACCTGAATCACATACGAAAATGTACCCAGCTCCTTCAGGATTCTTTGAAAGGAAGTTCTTTTAAATCAAGTTGTAACGCTGTCTTTGCATGGCTGACTTTCGGATTTTCTAAGATTTGCTCAAAACACGCTCATGGTTATTGTTGTTGTTAACTGTCCTGGGACGCCCGAGTTTCCTTTTCGTTGGCACAATACACTACCTGTATTTCTAAACTTTTCAATAACCTTCAAAATTACAGCATTACTTGGAGAACGTTTATTAAACCTTTGTGTGAATTGATCAGACACGATAGCAAACTTGCACCATTACGTCGGCCGATTCCGTATGAACGAAAATAATGCTCTACCAGAAACACTTTCTCCTCTGTACTTAACACCATTTTTAACAATTAGGACCTACTAATTACTTGTTTGAGGTTTACTTGACAGGTCTATACTAGCTAACTTGAGTGTGACAGCACGCATAAAAACACCGCCAATTTAGTTTCAGTACTGTTTATTTCGGGCAATACTGTATGTATTTCGTGTTTTAGGCCACGCACACCTGGGAAATATTGTGGTTGGCTCCCATATCTTTCCACAACGCAGTTTTAAAGATTTTAGCAAAAGCCGTATCCATCACAGCCAACCCCAACAAGCTTGTAAATTATTGAGGATCGCCCAAACCAACCGACCCTCCTCCAATATCTTTTAGCCAGCAAGACTGCTGCCCTTGCTGCGCCTTTTAATCGCCTTTACGATAAGCAGGCTTACTATAGTAGTATTCTTTATCCCTACTATAGGGATTATTAAAAAACACAAATCACTTAACACGCATATCAGAACAGTCTGCAATAGTTTTAGAACAACTGTTCTGATATGCGTGTTAAGTGACTTGTGTTTTTTAATAATAATATCTATTTATAACAGTAACCTAACCTATCATTGCAGCCACAGCATTACTGCCGCGAGACGCTCGTGTAGAAAAAGTAAAAGATAAAATACATACTAAGGCACGAGGGAAAGGAAAAGAGAGATAGAACGAAATTAGACTATTGCACACATATAATGAAAGAAGTGGGCAACGTGACTAACAAATTCCACGACCGAAAACCTTATGGTGATACTTATGACGAATTATTATGTCCTATAATAAAATCGATTTGGATAAACTAATACACTAAATTATTGTGTAATCCTTGTGCAGTTTTTTGAAAAAAATTATGAAAGTGTAAATATAATTTGTCTACTTATTTTTTTTTTATAAATTATAGGAAGCAGTTCGAATCTATACAATCACTTTTGAAACATTTTTAGAAACAGACATTCTTTAAATAGATTTTTAAGATATTAATCAAATTGAAGCAATATAAACTTCTGTTAATTATATGCATTAAGTTCAATTCTCAGTTCATTTTCATAATGTTCAATGGGTTGGTTCGTGCGACTACTAAGGCCAAGGTCCCAGGTTCGATTCCCAATGCAGACCGCTTGAAAAATGTTAGGCGAGCATTTTACACAAAAATATCATTAGGACGAGGTAAAATGTAGGTCCGTGTTTTGTCACGCACGCTAAAGATCCCTACCTTGACGAATTAAAAGGGTCTGGTGAAATTCAAAATTTTGAGGTAAGAAAAGGTCACTTCCGACCAACATAGTACCTTTGGGTGAAGCATGAAAAATCCAATGTAGTGTTTATAATATTAACTTTTATATTTATGTTATATTCAAATTTAAATATCATTATATATTTACTGTGGTAGACTGAATGTTGGAAACTCTTGATAATACATTTCATATTTAACGGTTTAGTATTGTAACAGTAAATTTCTTTAGTTTACAATAGAAATTGCTGCCATCTGTTCATTCCTTTCTACCACCGTGCTCGCAGTTGTGAAAGACAGTGAACTGAAGATACGTTAATCTGAAAACAAGAAGTCCTCAGTTGTCAATAGTTGAAAACTCATAACACGATGTAGTGCTTTTCATTTCTACACTCCACAAACAGTAAACAACTGCAATCCCTCTATGAAAAAGAAAAGCATTATTGATGTATGTGATGATAACTTAACTAATCGTGTGCATTTAAAAAAACAATTTACTAGTTTTGCTGTGATAATTATAAATGCTATAAAGCAGAGAGGCTGGCAAATTTGTTAGTGTTTCTGAAATACTAGGATTGTTAATGATTGCAATTAAGGCAATTTTAGGGATATTGTTACTATTGGGTGCTGTTAATTACAGTCTTTGTTATTGTGGTTATGCTTATTATTGTTAGTTTTTAAACTGTGATGATGAGCATTTTAACCCCATGATAAGAAAATCGCTAATGACCTCTGTAGTGGATGTTGCTGATGTATAAAAAAAAAAAAAATAACAATGGTAACGAAGTACTTTAATTTCTGCACTTGGGTTTTTTGGAAGCCAAAGAATCCTTATTTAGTATAATCCAAATCAAATGCTATAAATACAATATAAATGTGTAGTGCAAACAACTAAGTATTTATTCAAATAAATAAGTAAAATTATTTAATCCCAGAAAAGCATTAATAAAACTTGCGCAATACTTTATTATAAATTTTTAAACTATACTAGTAATAACAAATATAGTTTCTGTATGTGAAAACAAGTGAACAAGATTCGGATCGTTTATCTAGTAAGATTTGTACAAAAAAGTAATACCGAAGACAATGCACTAAATAGAATAGAATAACAGGTAAACCTTAAATATTAGTCTGTATATTCCCACCAATCTTTTTCATAACCTTCATGAACGTGCGCTAACAGAGCCTTGCGACGCCCATCGCAATATCTATACTTATCTTGCACCTTTTGCTTAATATCAACTAAATTCTCTTGGGTTATGTCACGCTCTAAATATTCACTAAGAAGCTCAGTGGCACGTTCTAGATCCTTCTGGTTGTCCTCAAATATCACAGATTGATTGTTTTTTCGTAAGTAATATGCAAAAACATACGTGTACATAAGTGTCTGCCGACACTGACATAAAATATCTACAGCTTTCTTCAAAAATTGTACCTCAATCCAACTCATGTTATGTTGTTGCATTTCTTCCATTTTATCTTTAACCGCTGCATATAGTTTATGTTCAAACTTTAAAGATTGCATGTGATTCATGTAACGGTTGCAATAAAAAAGATATCGTTGTAAGGCTGATCGTGAACGTTCCTGTGCATCACGGGCTGCCTTGGCTTCATCTTCATCATAGCGGTTACAGTTATACCAAGAGCTACCATGGGGCTCCCATGGACCAAGACACACCCAACAAAAATCCGCTTTACAATTCTGATTTTTGCAAACCATGTGGTTACAACCGCCATCTTTCTCAATTGTGGCATTACATTTAGGGCACTCTTTAGTATTAGCAGCAATCCAGTTTGATGTTTCTGAGTCATCATCACATTTTTTAATCCATTTTCTTAATAAAGAGCAGCGTACAGGATCATGCCAGTTTTCGCTACATGAAAAACAAAATTGGTGTCCGCAACGACAAGTTACTGGTTTGGTATCAACGTAACTAACCTGCAACATAAGAAAAATTTTAAGCAAAATTACTTGTAGATAATAATAATAATAATAACACAAAAACTAGTCGCACATGCATCACAAAACAACATAATACACAAAAACAAAAAGAATGTAACAAAAAACATGAGGATGTAGAGCAATTGATAATAGACGGAAATAACACACCAAGCTAAAATTAAAAAGAGAGCATTACACTACACATACATAAACTACCAGAATGCGTACAACAGCATACCACGTTCATGGCTAATATACATACTACAAATATACAGAACAAACACAACACTAATACAATTCCTAGATACAATAATAAAAAACCGAAACACAACACTAACTATAAAACACAGGTAACGTAAAAACGAAACCAATAGAGATCAATGAGGCATATACCAGAAAGATTCGCTTAAGCGTTTTCTAGTTCTGCCTAGCACTAAACCCACAATCGAGGGCACTACACAACACAATATACAGATACGGTGTCATAGGTATACACCCACACGAAGTAACTCACCTTCTATATATGGACAACCACAAACTAATAACATCAACAACATAAACATGATCTTTGGAAGGCAAATGTAAGAAAATCAGTGTAATAAAAAGTAAACTAACATAAGAAAATGCTAAACAACATTGATCACGCACAAGCAATGAACACCACAAACACACACATATCAAGGAAACAAACAAAAACTAAGAATACAACACTCGCAAATGAAACCAGTACTAAAACAGAAATACAAACAAAAACTCAATAAAATACTCACAACAGAACTCACAGCAAGAAACAAAACAACAGCACTAAACGCATGTACAATTTCATACGCATTCGGCATAATAAGATGAAGCAAACTGACCTAGAAGCACCCAATGCACTCACATGATCACAATGTCATAAATACAGAATACATCACATCCACTCAGCTATAGAAAGATTCATGCTCAATAGAAAAGATGGAGGAAGAGGAATCATCGAATAAGAAACATGTGCATCCAAAAAATAGATTATCTAAGAAACTAAAAGGTACTTGTGACAAACAAAGCCGATTGCTAATAAGGTCCAGCACCCAAATCTCAAAACATACTTTCATTCTTAAAATTCGGCAACATCAACCTGCTTCCAACTACTTCGCCAAAGTCAAACATGTCCTCTGAAATTTGGACGCCATGTACAAAGTCAGTTACAATCCGAACGTCACATGTAGACGTCAGGTTATTAAAATTTATCGCTCATGTTTACGAAAATAATTTATTTGTTTTAAAATAATAATTTCCATAAATAGTTTCTTGTGTTCTACTTTTTTGGGCTGCATTTTCCTGCAAAAACGACAAAAAAAAGACAAGATTCTAAGGGTTTTTATTTTTTATAGGTAAGAAGCGTTTTGGCTAATTGGGCCCATTGACTTTCGATCAATAACACCGTGTGCTTGGTCTTTATTGAACAACCATTCGAAATACTATTTTTTCTTTAGTTTTCCAAAAAAAAATGCCACCAAATGTTAAAAAGCAAGCAAATTGGACTGCAGAACAACTTCAGGCTGTAGAAGAAAAAAATTGTTGCAAAGAAATGCTGCTTTGTGATATAATATACCCAGAAGAACTCTAAGAAACTATCTACGAGGGTCATTTTCAAACTAAGAACCTTTCTGGTTTAAAGAAAAACACAACTAATGTTTTTTCAAAAATTTTATTTCTATAATAACCAACATCCTTTTGATATTGTTAGACATAATTCCCGTTTCGCTCGAGGCAATTTTACAGACGAGAGATGAGTTTGACAATCTCCTCATCGTAGAATTCGACCACCAGTCCTTTTAGCCAACCGTCATAGAGAACAGATTGGGAAACATTGAAAAATCTTATGCGGTTCGTCAATGGTGAAGCACCTGTTCTGCCAAATGTGTGCATCAATAGCTGCTTTCAGTTTGTTCGTGACTATGGTTGGGCAGTCAGTACGTTTTTCATCATGGATGTTTGTTCTTCCACCATTAAATAAACAGCACCACTTTTGCACATTCCCTTCATTCATTACACCTTTCCATACACTTCAACAAGTTGCCGTTGGATTTCGACAGGACGAGGGTTTTTTGCATTTAAAAACCAAATCAGAGTGCGAACTTCGAAATCGGCAGGATTAGTAATGGACATAGTTGATATTAAATTGCTGCACAATATTGTCTACTTCCACTAACAACTTCAAACTGACTGACAGCATTGACAAATGACCAGAAAAGACATTAGTTGGTAAAACGACTGCAGGGGAAATGATATTTGCAGTTCTTACTTTAAAAATAACCCTCATGAAATCTGGCATTCGAGATAAAAGGATGATCCAGTATATTAACTTCCGATCAAAAACAACAATTTTCTGAAAGTATAGTTTGTCTGTGTGAAATCAGAATGTCCTTAACACCAGTGTCAGTACGTCCCTCTGTATACAAATTCTAGGCGGCTCCGTGGCGTAGTGGTATGTGTGACTACTACGCCCAAGGTCCCGGGTTCGAATTCCGACACGGTCCGCTTGAAAAATGTTAGGCGAGCATTTTTCACAAAAATACACCCTTGTTCGGATGAGAGGTAAAATGGAGGTCCCGTGTGTGAGTGTTGTCACGCACGTTAAAGATCCCTACCTTGCTTGGAACAGCAAGGGTTTGGCAAAATTCCAAATTTTCCAGGTAAAAAAAAAAACTCGCTTCCTGGCCAATGTAGTACCTTCGGGTGGAGCATTGGAAAATCAAATGTAATGTATACAAATTCTGTGAGGAAAATACCATCCGACGCCCATTTGATGCTTCTAAAATGGTCCCTCCTGGTGAAGACTGGCTCTGTGAGTTTTTAAAATGCAACCCTAATTTGGTGAGAAAAAAGACACATCTAATTAGCCCATCTTGTGCTCAAAAATTCAATAAATTTATAGTGGATGATCATTTTAACAGGTTAGCTAACCTTTTAATGAATTGAATTTGCATCAAAATCCACAGAACCCTTTCAACATGCACAAAAAGGATGCTGAATAACTATTGATCATCAACAGCTTGTTATTGCGAAAAAAGGTGCCAAATGTATGCACTTAGTTGCACCTGAGCACGCAGAAATAATATTCCACCTTGGTCATATTTAAAGAAAAGCAATTAAAATCTTAATTGGTAGAAAATTTAACACAGTACTCTGGTTGAAATGGCCAAGAAGAGTAGCATGACCAATGACCTTGTTATTGATTTTCTTAGGTACCTATACCATTACAAGACTCCAGACACTATCTTGCTAGTTTTTGATGGAGCTGCTAATCATCTAGATATTTCCATAACCAAGGCTGCAGATGAGTTAAATACAAGGTTATTTTGCTTACCTTCCAACACCATGCATAAACTTCAACTGTTAGACAAAGCTGTCTATAGGTGATTTGAATATCGGTGGGATCAAGAAGTCCTTAGGTTTTGGGAAGCAAATCCAGATCGTCGCTTGAACAAATCTCGCTTTGGCAAAATGTTGTATAAAGTTTGACCCAGATGCATGACACCCGAGAACATTTTAAGCATCTTTAAAGCAACAGGCATATATCCATTTGATTCTACTGCAATTTTTGAAACAGCTTTCGCCTACTCACTAGCAATTGAACGTCCTTGATCTGCCGAAATTGATAACAGCAACACTAATAATGTTAACAACTATATTGTGCAATCCGACGACAATAATTTAAACAATTCCTCAGATGATATCCCCCTCGATACATTAAGAATATTATTAACCAGCAGAATGACTCCGATGAGATCAAAAACGGTTATGAAACATCTATCAAGACTAACGATACAACACAAAGGCGGAAAGCGAAAAAATTTATCTTTTAAAGAACTGCTTCCTACACCTTAGATGTTTATATCGAACGAAAATAAGCATTCAAACAGAAAATCTCTCAATTACAAGGCACAGTTGGTAACCAAAGACCTGCTTCAACATGTTCTAAATTCAAACCTACAGTATCCAGAACCTACACTATCCAAACTTATATTCTCGAAAATAAAAACCAGAGAACAACCAATTGCATAATCATCATCGAACGTGTCGATGAGAAAATGCATATAGTGCCACCAAGCAAACATAGGACTTGGGAGGTGTGTCCTTGGTGTCACTGCCTGCTAAGAAATACACTCAAAGTAGAATGCTTTTATTTGTCAAATTGAAATATTTGTAAAATTAGGTTATTAATATTCAATATTAATGGCATTATTATATTTTTAATCTTTAATAATTTTAGAATATTTAATTAACAATGACATGACATAACACGCACCATAATCTAAAGCAATTTATTAAATACACATATGGAACACATCGTGAAATTTTAAATTTGCTTAAAAAAGCTTTGTTCCCGCAGTGTACTTTGAAACAAATCGCTTTCTGATTGGTTTCATATGTTGTTATTGAAAATTAGTTCACATATTTTCCGGTCCTAATTTTGTTTGGTGGCACTCTAGAGGATAAGCTCCCAGAAATAGAGTCTTGGTCTTGCTTTGTGTGTAACAAAACAGAGCAGTTAGATATGCAAAACCGTCTTGTGGCATTTGGTGCCATGAAATATGAATTAGTTTAAAAAAAATAATTAAGAAGACTTTATCTATGTAGTTATGATTAAGTTTTGGTAATTTTTTTTTAAGAATTTGGTTTTTATTTTTATAAAAATGTTTATTTTGGTTTCTTTAGCATTAAACATTATGGAATATATAACGTTTGCTTGTTAGAATGTGGACCTCTACAAGCGATTCCAATTTTTGTGAGCTTTATTAATCGAATGTTAGGATAATAAAACCCATTTGCAACTTTTTTTTCGAAAGCATATTTTAGGTTTCGCATACATTTACGACTGAAAGTATGCCTGTAGTTTGATTCAAGAGAGTCTGAATTAAGATAATCTTTGTATTTTGTTATTTATTTTTATGTCTTTATACTAAATAAAGTAGTTTGTTTTTAACTGGGCCTTATTTACTGCAGATACCTAACTTCATAAAACTCGCATTAAAACGAGTAACATACACAAAGCAATCATACACACAAACACATCAGTAGCAATACTTTCAACCCCATAAAAGAAATCACAACACACACAAAGCAAGAAAAATAGAAGAAAAAAGCACTACACGAGAAACATCCGCACTACCTTACACAACCACATATCAACCAAGAAGCATCATACACAGGGTTCAAGAAAGGCAAATTATTCAGTGAAACAGAGGGATTCATGATAGCGATACAAAATCAGACAATCAACACAATATTACAGTAAACACATCATCCAAGACCCCAACGCAACAACAGACAAATGTAAACTATGTAAACAACAATATAAACAATAGAACACATCACAAGTGCATGCCCAATACCAGAAAACAGAATACATCAAACGACATGACAAAGCCACAAAAATAATATGCCAACACCAAGTCCTACAACACAAACACACAGGAATATACACCAATATACAAATACACACCGCAAGGCATATTTGAAAACACAGAACACAAGCTATACTGGAAAAAAAGCATGATAAGTGACAAAACAACACCACATGAAAACTAAACATCGCACTCATTCACAAACCATAGAAAATCACACAACTAATAGAAATATCGATCCCATAAAAACACAACCAATATACAGAAGAAAAAAATTAAAAAATACATACAACTAGCTGAAAAAATCAAAGATATGGCACCAAAATGAAGTAGAAATAATACAGATAATATTATAAAGTACAGGTGTCATACCAAACCTACACTAATATATTTAAAAATTACAACTACGTCTGATCACATTCACACATCTACAAAAATCAGTCTACTCAACACACTTACAAGCAATAGAAAAATTTTTAATGCATAATGTAACTCGTAAATAAAAAGAAAGCACTTTTAACAGTCCACGTGCTTATCTACTAAAACCAAATAAAACTATCTGAAAAAAAAACAAATAATATCGGTTGCAATTAAAATAAGCTTTGTGATGTTTCTTTGAAATGGTTATAATTATATTTCATTTTAATAGTTTCTATATTAAAATATTCCACCAAAAGAGTTAAGTTATTTCCCTCAAGAAATATAATTTTTTGGTTAGATGCATTCTTGATCTAAAGAAGAATTATTTTTGCATCTTACATTGTTCAAATGCAAACGTATTCAAATTTATCGTGGCCACTTTGTATTCTAAAATTACAATTTTATGATTAATTTATTTTGATTAATAATGTATTACGCTGGCACCTATGATTTTATCATGAGCGTAAAGACATTTACATGCAGAATTGTGCGGAGTCAAAAGATTAAAATGTCTCTTTCTATTATTCTAATTGCTCTTTCTGAGTAAATTTTACATATAATTAGATACAGAAAACAACACAAAGTAATTTCAATTTGCAGTCTTAATTCATCTGTCCAAAGTTTGCCGAAGATATCACGAATTATTATATAGAGGGAAGATCAATTTCTTATAGAGCACTTAATAATTAACATCAAAAGAATCAACATGTAATTTGAGTAGGTTAGTTTACCTTGAAGAAAAGGTATTGAACAGACATAGCAGTCAATAAAGTTCCGATAATAACCTGCCAGGTTGTTTAATTTTAATTTTAGGGAGACCTTGGTTCCATTAAATTAACAACTTCACATTGGATGTAAGCATGTTGAGAACAAGCTAGTTCCTGTTAAAGTCCCTTTTGAGATAAGAGCTTATAGTGGTGTCCAGGTGATCTACAGACAAAAATCACTCATCACGTATTTATGAATATCTATGAAACTATAACCTAAAAAAATTGTAAATAAATGAACATTTTTAATTTACTGCATAAATTGATAAATGTATCTACAGTATGTTTGTGTAATTAAGTTGAAAATTTAGATAATAATTTTGTGATATATTTGGTTGTTTCTTTTAACCTAATAATAGTTAGAACTACTTGTATTCAAATAGATATTTACTTAACCAGTTATGAAAAGACTAATTTTATTTGACGAATGTAATATTTGCCAAAACGAGTAAATGCAGTGAGCGAGTTTTGCAAATTAAATGAGTCAAATAAAATTAAGGTTTCATCTAATCCCGTTTTAAAATATAGTAAAAAGATTATACGGTTCCATCATATGTAAAAAATTCAGCTTCGTTGTGTTACCTGAGCGTTGTTATAGAGTTGATATTTATGTAAATATCTTTTGCCAATTTTAAAGAATGAAATAAATATGGCATCAGGTTCAGGGCTTTGTTTTAGTAACTGTGTTTGTAATAATTTTGTTGTTAACATATATACAAACATATCTATTAACTAATTTGTATGTTTTAATTAATATTTATTTCCTAAATAAAGGCGTAAGTAATCATCATCATTTTGTTTTCGACCTTACTTAAGGTCGGTTTGACGCAGCTCTAACTTCTTTTCCATTCTGTGCTAATCTAAAAAGCTCTACATACCCTTCTCAACCTAAATTTCTAATAATTTGACTAATATAGTTTGGTCTAGGTCTTCCTATATCCTTTTTCCTATCCACCTGGCTCTACATAGATATTAGCAAGTAATCAGTTACGTAAAATTCCATTACATCACTAGTGATGTAATGGACTGACAGTTATAAAAAATTTGACGTTACATAACGGCAAAAATGCATTTAAAGTTTGTCATTTCGTAACGGGGCTCGATAAACATCATTGTATAATACTTTTATATTGGTGTTTCCATAATCAATGTAAAGGCGATAGTTCCAGTTTTGTTGTAATACACTACACTGGAATTACCTAGAGGCATGATTTATATTCAAGTAATTAAACATTTAGTTTTGAAAATATTTCTTTCAGCGAACAGTTTTCAAGTAGGTATATTAGTGTCATTATAACATTTTTTTTATATTTAGTTTAAGAATAATGTACTTAATGATTTCCTATGTGAATTTTAAGCGAGAATCCCATTCATGATTTCAGATTTTGGCAATCTTTTGTTATACTTTCTGGAGCTATTCCTTAGAAATCCCTGTACTTCAAGATTAGGTGGTGAGAAATATTTTGGACACCACCTAATCTTGAAGTACAGGGATTTCTAAGGAAAAGCTCCAGAAAGTATAACAAGAGATTGCCAAAATCTGAAATCATGAATGGGATTCCACTGGAACAACTAATTGAAAAACTTTAATTAGTTGGAAGTGCGTATATAAAAAACTAAATATTATGTAATAATACATACAAGAATAAAGTGCATAAATAATATTATTTTTATTTATGAACTTTTGAGTCTTTTTTAACATTTCTAATTCAGAATCGATTTCTAGTTCTTCCTAGGTAACGAGAACTTACAAGAGGGTAAGGGTTTCTGCTATCTAGGAAGCCAAATAACGCAAGATGGGAAAAGCGCAAAAAATATAAAACAAAGATTAACCCAAAGTCGTGCTACATTTAATAAAAGAAGCAATCACTGTGTTCAAAGACAACAAACACAGAAACACGGAAAAGCATGTTTAAAACACATGTGTGGATCACAGCATTGTACGGCTGTGAAACCTGGACAGAAGGATAAGCTGACAGGAAAAAAGATACAAGCCTTTGAAATATGGTGCAACAAACGAGGCATAAATAGTGCTGAGGTGAAAATGGTTTCAACTTAGGTTAGTAGTCGAAATGTTTTACTACTAAGACAAATAACAGAACCGCATAAATAATGTTGAGGCAAAAATAGTGTTGAGGTTTCAACTTAGGTTACTAGCTCGAAATGTTTTACTATTAAGACAAAATAATCAAATGGATGAATGAGCGGAAATAGTGTTAAGGCGTAAATAGTGCTGATGCAAAAATAGTGTTGAGGTTTCAACTTAGGTTATTAGTTGAAAGTTTTACTACTAAGACAAAATAATGGAACGGATGAATTGGCAGAAATTTTAAGTAACAGCTTAGCAACTTAGCATACTCTACGATTATATTGTATAAAGCCATCTCGTTGAAAGTCCCTTACGATATATATATATATATATATATATATATATATATATATATTAATAGTTATTAAGATGAAATGAAAACCCAACTTTGTATTTAAAGTTGAATTACCATTTCAAATCGAACTGGTAATTGAAAACCGCTAATTACATGTTTGTATTATCCGAACGTTGCAAAAATGGGATGATCAAGTTATTAGTACATGAATTATGTATATAACTAGATTCAATTTCCTTAAATGTAAGACGTAATTGAAAATCGAAAAGAGAACAAGCTTCAGTAGTATAAATTAACACACTCTAGCCAATCAGCTGCATAGCTCAGTTGGTAGAGCGTTGATCCGGCAAATCAATGGTCGCAGGTTCAAATCCTGCTGTGGCTGTTCTTTTAGCGGTTTTCAATTACCAGTTCGATTTGAAATGGTAATTCAACTTTAAATACAAAGTTGGGTTTTCATTTCATCTTAATAACTATTAATATATATATATATATATATATTCATATATATATATATATATATATATATATATATATATATATACATTGCTGTAATAAGGGTTTGTTTAGGGGTGCATTGAGTAGTAAGGGTCGCATAGCAACTGTAAATAGCAATGGGAATCAGAAAACTGCATTTATTTAGCAGGAAAATACATAATTCACACATTGTGTAAGTAGCAAGTATTTAACACCCTGTATATAGACTGTAATTAACTTTAATCAATGTCAGTAAGCATATCTTCCAATAATAGAACGCGTATTCAGCAGAGAAATAATTATACAAATAATTAAACTACGTTGAGGAGTGTTCAACAAGTTTATAAAATAAATACGCAGAAGATAAGATAAAACCTAGCAAATCTTCATGCAATTACGTTGGAACAATAAGCGCTTTGATAAAAAAAATGCACTTTCAAATATCAGTTTAAATAATTACATAAACGAAAACAGCAATCGTGTTACATCATTTATTGTGTACAATTCTCCAAAAGCTTTATCTATACAAAGCAACAGACATAAGTTAAAAGTCCGGCAAACGATAACAATAGTAAATAACAGCATGATACGAAGATCCAAAATAGTTTCTTCAGAAATCAGCTTGAAAATACTAGGAATGTTAAAAACAAATGTGGTTGGTCGCAACAATCTGTAAGGCTGCTTGGAAAATTAATCCAAATGTAGTGGGAAAAGGCTATATAACACCCACGGGTGATAAGAAACAGTCAGTCTCAACTCGAAGCATGTCGAATCCACAATACTTTTAAACAAATATTTACAGGTCAGATAAATAACATTTATATTATAGTAAAAATAGTGCTGCGTAATAATTACGTGAAAAAGCTTTTGCCGTTTTTGCAGAAAACGTGAGTAGAAATTGGTTAATTAATTTAAATTAAATATTTATGATATAGGGCTTCTGATCCGCGTCTGAAACAATTCTGGCTCACTTCTGGTCTACTTCTAATAGACTTCTGGTCCAATTCTAATCCGCTTCTGGTTTATTTCTAATATGTTGTTAATATTTGATCCCAAGTCTGGTGTTCAGAAATTCATAATACTAAGAAACCCACAAATTTCAAGTGGTATTTAAGGCGTATACAAAGAAATATAAAATAAAACACGAGATTTTTTGAAACCAGGAATAACCATACTGAATTATTGGTTCAAACATAAGGAGTACAAAGCAGAGCATTGGTTTTCGATTGAAGATAATAAAGGGGTGTTAATCCACAACACGAAACAACTCATCAGGAGATCACAGGTCAGAGCTGCCTAGTTTTAAGGAATCTTTTCAAATTTAAATTTTAACACTGAATATATTAATTTTCTCTAAAGTTTGTAAAGAGTCAACAGGAACATTGAATACGTTGAAACTTAACGTAATAATCATAAAAAGGTCTCGAACATTCCAGATTTTTTTGGTAAAGGTGTCGTTTTTGGTGACTTTAAATTAAGTTAAAAAGAATATAAATTTTGGGATAAATAATTCATATAATATTAATTGATTGTAGGGAGTATTTAAAGAATTATGAAAATTGTGAAGTGTAAATATTATTTCCTTTCATTATATGGATGTTGATTGACTTTGTTTTATCAATTCAAACAGGTAATCATAAAGGGGCAAATAAAAATTGATCATCGTAATGTTGTGCACTCTGTTTAAATTAAAAAGAGCTAGCCGTGACATTATTAAATTAGAAGAATAGAAAACAAAACAGAGCGGTGGCATTCTGCAGAACGTTTATTAGTACATCGGCATATGGCGTTATCATATCAATATTTAAATAAACACAACAACGGGAGAGGTGGGAATACACAGTATTTATATATACATGTATGTATATATATATATATATATATATATATATATATATATATATTAAGGTCGATGAGAACTTATACTATGCCTGCACGCATGAAAATAGTGTTCGGTAATTGATTTGTTTTGTGAAAGAGTTCGGAATAGTTAATAGAAAAAGTGAAAATAAATGAAAACATATAAACAAGCTATTGCAAAAGATAGATGCATGATTACAATTACAACCCAATTAAGAATCAGTGCAAATCCATACATTAGGTTTTTAATTACTAAAGTTTGTTACATTCGTACAGTTATTGTTAGTGAGAGAGCTTGATGTTACAATAGTAACACTATCACTCGATAAAGAGTACGGATTTATTTTAAAGAAGAAACAATACATGTACAAAATCTACAAAAACTTAGTTTTTAAATAACATAAAAAATAAAATTAAATAAAAACCCTTAACCACAAAAAATTTTTGTGGTTAAGGGTTTTTATTTAATTTTATTTAAATCGTGCCAGTGTTCCTATAGATTATTTTTTAAATAACATTTCATTTTATGGTCTGTTGCAATAGTTTTCAACTTATTAACATTGTCTGTGTTTCCACTTAATAACCAGCAAAACTCCTATCGTATTATTAATAACAAAATAAGATGTACTATGTCGGAACGAAAGATTGAATTGAATGCAGCCATTGCTTTTTCACAAATTATACTACGCCAATTCGAAAATTTACAATATGCGTTTAAGGGTTATTGATATTCTGTGTGTTTATGAATCAATCCTTAAGAGCCTTCTTTGTTGTGGTGCGAATTGATTTTTAAATTACATTTTCATACTGCATGAAATATGTTATTGTTCTGACTCAAATAGTGTCACTAGTGTTAAAAGCTCTTCCAATTGTCAAAGATTACACAAGGTGAGGTTATTGTTCTAATAGTATCCAGAACGGATTGTATATTCATCTGCGATCTACAGTAAAAACTAGTCCCACATTTTATAGTTTAATTAAATCAAATTTACTGAAAAACCCGCAAATTTTTCATTAGTATTTGAAAATGTACGTAATTCTGTATGGTTTGTAATAATTTTTAATTATTTTTGACAAGTCACGTATTGTACACCGAACCCATTTTCTTAATAGATATTGCAACCTTTACCAGGTACTCATTTTATTTGATAACCGCAATGCCTACTCATAGATATTTTAACGAACATTGGTTTACTATTGTAAAGCTATACAAAGCCAAACCCACAGCAGTCTTATAAGAGAAAGGATCCTGCTCTAATTTTACTAATCAGCAATGGTTCTTTTCTTGCCCCCTAGGTAGTACGATACAAAGAGAAGGAATTCAGCATTCCTTATATCTTCTATTTATTCATAATAGTTTCATAACCTCACTTTTGTGGATATCAGTATAACGAATTAATCTTTGTTTATTTTTAAAAAACGGCAAAGCTACTCTGGTCTATACATTAAACAATCAATTTCATTAGATTGCACTACTTTTAGTAGGCAACGAACTCATCTCATTGCAAATGAGAATCAAATTACTATCACTCTTCGAAGTAGAAATTTGTACACTTCACTTGATGTGTTATTAACAACTAAAAATATAAATAATTGTTTTTCAAGATTGCATTTACATTCACAAGAACAGTAATATTCAAAAACTAAAATTATGTTAAAGCAAGAAATTATCAAATTCCAAAAATCTTACATGTAAAAAAATCTTTAAAAGCAAAATAAACTTATAGTAACAAATATTTACAAACCTTAATTGCATAATTACAATCTGGACTAGGACACCATTTCAGCAAACGGTTACATTCAACAAAACTATTTGTAATTAAATGTTGATACTTCATGCGAACACGAGGATCTTTCAAAATTCTCATAGCTGTTTGGTCGTCAACATAAATAGGACAATTGTGTGCAGCACACGCTATCGTTTGACCAACACCTTCTTCCATTATCTTAGTTGTTAGATACTCGTTCCAACATTGGTAACAAAAGCGATGGCCACATTCTAACCCAGTCATCTGTAACGGTGGTAAAACCATAAAACAAATTTCACATTCTTCAGTACCTAAAACTTTACGTGACGACCTCGGCTTTGCAACTACAGTATATCGTTTATAAGGATTGATAACATGAGCTTCCTGAAATAAGTCTTCCTGATTACCATCATAAAAACGTTCCATTAACTTTTCTTTGTCCCAGTTGCAATAGTTTAAAAGTATACGAGTAGTCGTAGCAGGTATTTGTACGACAGTATTTACATCCTTTATACACTCGACCATATGTTTCACAATATCGTCCGTTGAAAGTACTTCAAATGGATAGTCTTCATCGTAACTAGGAACTTCTTTAGTTGATCCAGCTTCGACTTCAATGCCAAAATCGACATCATCACCACTAGTTTCATTTCCTGAATCTTCATAATCTTCAGAGTTCATAATGTTATATCCAAAGCATTACTATTATATGATATTAATCTGTATCTGTTTTTACTATTAATTTTTATTAGGAGATTCCAAATGCATGATAGTTTGACAGTTGATGTTGTTACAGCATTGACAACTTCTAAAATATTAATAAAATCAGGTTACTGTTTAAAGATAGTAGCATCAAATTTTATTAGGCATCAATTCGTGTGCTTAAAGGTAGCATTAAGTTATTCTGAACACTGATGCACAGTCTGTTGAATACTTTAAAGATATAAATTTCCAATACAACTTTACTACAAGCAGAGCTAACTTCGGGTTACTGACCTAGCAAAAGGACACTATATAACTAAAGTGTTGTATGTATAATTTGCTAAAAAAAATCACTGAACTAATTCCGTTTCCATATCCAGCATAATATATTACAAGTATATACAGATACTTTGTTCCCAAAGTACTTCAAATAAAGGACATTTCAACTCAAGGGCACCAATATAAAATACATATTGGCAAATTAAAAAAAAAAGTAGGTAGTGACTACCAGTACGATGTCCCAAAACACACCAAATAAAAAATCTAATAATCGGAAATATACTAACATATCTTGAAATCTCTTATACTAAGCGTCCAATAAAATGTGATTAACTTATAAAAACCATACCTATAAAACCTGAAGTGACTTTTTCTTGATTTGCTGATATACTTATAGATACAGAAAGCAACATTTTTCACTAAATCAGAACATTGTGTTTAAAATTATATTACATTCATAAACATTTTAAATTTTCTTGTATTTCAGCTACTCACTGATTCGAAACAGGTTTGTTGTAATATACGCCAAATCTACTATATTGTTTAGTCTATAGTTAATTTTGCAAAAGTGGGGAGATTGACGGTATGTGTGTCATTCTTGCTGCTGCTGTCTTTTTTTCTGTGATTATAAAACGTAGCTGATGCGTTCTTAAATAAAGTTATATTTATGTTAATTAATGTCAAACATCGTGAGTTGCATATTATTTACAATACAATAACGCCGAATTACAACAGGTTCTGGGCACAGAACGTGCTGGTGGCAAGCATTTGTAAAAGAAACTCAAATAATTTGTATAAGTAAAAGTGAGGTTATTTTATCAGTTTAACACGTGAAATAATTTACGGGATATTGTTAATTGTTGCCCAACCAGGCAAAAATTACGTTACGTTGTCGCTCCGCTAGTATGTTTGTGTTATGAGTCATGCGTGAGTTTGTGTTAAAATTATTAGACTGCCGTTTTAGATTACCCCTAAGCGTTTACATATATTTAATAGATGCATTGAGAATGACTTAAACAGTCGAAAGCGCTCTGCAATTGACAATAAATTTCAAATATTGCACATATACATTTATTTATTGAATATCAAGAGGAACGTGTACTTGGGTACACTCATTTATTTAAAATTTATGCAATTAAACAATTGAATGGCAGCAATTTTTATAATTGGAAGTTTTGAATGGAAATGATTTTGCAGGAAAATGAAGTATTTGAACTTGTCGAATCTGAAGTTGACGTTACAAAAGCGTCCAATAAAAAAGAAAAGGAAATAATGAGCCGTAAAGACGCAAAGGCCAAATACTTAATGTGTTGAAGACAGACATTGGAATGTTTGTGCGAAAAGTCGACAGCTTTTAGAATGTGAAATACACCGAAAGAAAAATATTAACAGAAAGGGTTGCCTGGACAACTGTATTTAAAGAAGTTACTATCGATAAATCTGCAAAAGAAGCAATCCTTGCTTAAACACATAATGGAACCTGAGGAAGTTATACGACAGTTGCAAATTGCAGACACATAACTCGGTGAAAATGATTTAATTTGCAGTATGCTGTTAAGCTTACTAAAATCCTACGAGACAATTGTAACCATAATTGAAAATCTAACATTTGAAGGTGTGAAAAATAAATTAGTTGGTGAATATGGAAAACAAAAACTAAGCAAAGAAGGAATAGATCATTCACAGGATGAATCGTATGCATTTAGTGTACAGCACAAGGGTATATGTTATAGGTGTAGGATTGGAGGCCATTTTAAACGAGACTCTGAAATCTACACGTCATGGACCAGCGACACAAATATTGTAACAAACTATGAAGTAGAAGGTAATATTAATCGAGGTAGGGCTTAACTTTGACATGGCAGCCGTTATGTGACCATCATGCCCAAGTAAACTTAAACAGTACTAATTAATGGTAGTTTATTGGTTCAAAAATTTAGGCATGGAAACATCATGGAAGGGAGATAATTGCAATTAAAATTTTGTTTTCCGTCTACATGCCCAAACTCCACCCTTTGGGTCTTACATTCTACTCACTCCAAAAAATCTCAAACCTCAAACAGTTTACGAGTGACATCATTGTAGCGCCTGAAGGTTTAAATACATATTCATACTTCCCGAGTAGCGAAGCTAATAAACGGAGATTCTAGTAAGGTAAATGCACTAGTAATTGACACTATAGTGGGGGAAAATTTAAATTTTGTTCTTTTCATAAATCAAAAATTATAGTTTTTAAATATGTATTTTATATTGATGTAGCTCAATGTTTTAGAAACATGATAAGATAAAATGTATAGTCAAAATTTCAAAAACCACATGGTTTATAAATTTAGAAAAATTGTCATTAGTTGATACGTAGAAGTATTGATAATTGACATTAAAATTAAAAAAAAAAACATATTAGCTAAATATGAGATTAAAAAATGTATTGTATAAAAAATATAAATTCTTCTAGAAATATAAATGTGGGGAACTTAACAAATTAAATCATATAGCATGATTTACTAAAAACTAAACTAGCCATCTATCTCATGATATTTCACCCTCTCTCTGGAAAACCTGGCGTGAACTTAGCAGTTAATTTCCAGCAGCGAATTTACGAGTTTTGCCAAACGACCAGTGGTGTCAGTAAAGAAGGATACACACAAACACGCTGCTCAACAGTGATTTTCAAAACACATTAAATCATATTATTGGATATGGGAGTTGGATTTATATAAAAATAATAATAAGACAGTTTGGTATAAATTGTTTTATTTAGACACATTCATTTAAAAGCACTTCTGAAGGTTCTGAAATCAAATATAAGACTATTGGCTAGAAAAACCATAGTGTTATAAAAACATAAAATGTAAGGGTAACTACCTGCACCCTACATGGGGCACAGATTGCTATTTTAGTCAAACATAAATTCCTTAGTGTTGTAAAAACTGAAAGTTAGTAGAAGGAAGTATTGATTTAGTTTTTACTTAACACCAGAACAGATTCCAACACATATAAATCACATAAAATGCGTTGCTACTCCATTTTAATTAATCTTATTAGAATACCACAAATTCAAATTATGAACAACTTCATTAATTATTCTTGGGAGAATTTATAATTTCATACACCTTCAGTCCCACTAAATAAAATAGTTTGTTCCACAGATTTTTATTTATAAAACACAATTATTAATAACATACAACAGAACACTTTAAAGTAAATAACAGAAAACATTTTAAATAGCAATTCGCTTTTAAACGCGGGGATACATGATTATTCTAATATAGTAGATATTTACAAAGGTATATATAGAATGAAACAGATGAAAAAAATCATGCACAACAAGCCCCGAATAAAAGAAATCCACAATTCAGGTAAAAGCGGAACATAATGCAAAACTTCGAGTTTAAAGATGTCGATTTCAGGTCTAATTATAAAAATTCATAACTGTTTTTTTAAACTGCGCAGGTCATCCGATCCAAACTCTTTAGGACGATACAAAGCAAGCCCTGAATAAAAGAAACATACCCGCAACTCAGGCAAAGACAATTCCACGAGCAAATCATCGAGTTTAATGTTGACGATTCTGGTCTAACTATAAAAATTCATAACGGTTTTTTTTTTAAACTGCGTGGGTCGGACCTGATCCCAACTCTTTACGAAGATCCACAGCAATCAATCAATCAATATATTTCTTCTTCATAAATAGGATTAATCCTAATAATAATACAACTTGTATCAAATTACATAATACAATATAATATAATATAATATGGTGAAATAGTAACATATATTTCATCACAAATCAAAACTATTGTAGTCTAATTATTAAGTATGAACTTCGACTCTCATCATCATAACGTTTTTCTCAAGTTGATTATAAATTTATTCAAGCTAGACGATTCCTTTACATTGACTGGCAGTTGGTTATACATAATAAACATTTTAAAAAATAGCAAATTCATAGTTTTTTTGTATTGGGTTTTTTTAATATAAAAATTTTCCTTATTCCTAGTGTTGTAACGGGCATTTTTATAGTTTAACATTTTACGCTATACTCAATTCTTAAAATACATCGTTTTTGGATCGCTGTTTGTATAAAGTAAATACTTTCGAATAGTTTTCAGATTTGTATGCAATTTAACTCGTGTGTATTACTTTAAAAATAGTTTAATTGAAGATTGATTTTCAATTAATAAATAAATTGCAAGGAATGAATTGTAAATTGGTTTATTCGTAAATTACTTTCCAACTTATCAAAAATGATAAACAACTGTAATTAGTTATTAGATATGATGGCTGCATTCACGTTTTGGATGTTCCTTATGTTATTAGCGAAGGAGATAATAGTCGATAAGAGGTTGTAATAGCAACGAGTTGATATAAACAGATGGGCAGTTGTAGTTTGTTCTTGGTTCCTATATATTAATTACGTTGAAAAACTGTTTCTTTTTGCCTTCATGAACAAGCACGACGCGATTTTAGTTGTTTTTCCTGTGAAATAGAAGTTGTATATTACCTGTAGAAAGTGTGGTACTAATTACATTTGAAGGAAGTATGCTTTATATGTAACGTGTTTGATTGACACAAGTGCGGTTGTTACGGAACATTGACGGACGGGTTTAGTGATGCGCGTTGCTCTACTAATTGGTTTTTTGTTGCTTTTCTGTTGGAAGTAAAAGTAGTAGAACTTGTCGTGCGTTTTACAGAACATTGACTGAGTGATTACGCGTGCTTTACTAATTGTGTTTTTAGTTGAGTTTCTTTTGAAATAAAAGTTGTAGAACTTGCTTGCTAAACTTGACCGATTCTTTTAGGATTACTCTGTGTGCGATCTAGTTTCGTGGTCCTTTTTTTTTATCAGAGTGTACAGAGTATAGAGTTGTACAGAATTTTTAAAGGAGCCACATTAGTCAGGTTTTAAACTCCCTACAACATTTGGAAAATGAAATTGCAAAAGTGTTTAACTCATTCCGTATTAATGATGAGAGTGATAGTGTTTTTAAATGTTTCACCGTATTCAAACCAACTGAAATTAGCTTCAGAAGTTGACGAAGTTCTTTCTGCTGAAGCAGATCCGCAATACGAAAAATTCTTGACGGATGTTTGGATTGGAATTATACTAACTTTAATTGTTCTTAGTTGCGTGTGTTGCATGTGTTCCTGTCTGTTGTACCACAAATTCCACCCCCGCGAATAGACTGTGAATCTTTGCCAAGCTACACCAGTGAAATACGTAGGTGTAATTAGTGTAAAGTGTAAGAAATTCCATCAACACCCTCACAGTCAAGAGTGAAGTGCTTCGTTAGTGCAGGACATCGTGAATCCCACACTCCAATTGCAAGGAAGCGTTACTGAAGGACTTTTGTAAGTTGAACTATTTCCTACTTGTTATTACTTTAAATATCTATCCGTTGCTTTACCATATCTTTGTCATTCTGATACCTTTTACAAAAGACGCATGATATTTTAAAACATAAGTAAAAAAAAAAGAAAGAAAGAAAGATCAATACTACTGAATTACTCATATCAATTGTGTCTTACCTATTTATTTTTTTTAACATTTTGTCTGATTTATGTTTAATTGGTGTGTGAGGAAACGTTTCTGCTACTCCCCAATATTACCTCACTTTGTACTAAAAATTTTTGTACTGCTTTTACCGTTGTTATATTATATAGATTATCCAAACAGTTTTTTTTTTACATTCTACAAAGTACTGAATAATTTAGACTTATCATTGCTGCTATGCTTATTCTTTTTTTTTCAGGTTTGCTTAACTATTTTTCTTGCAGGTATTGTCACTAATTTCTTACAGCCACGTACACCATATGTTAGTCTGCTTTCTACAACCCCCCTAATCTCCGATTGAGCCCGGGTCATTCATAGATTTTCTATGTTACGTTATTTGACGCCGCCCCGTTGGGCGCCAAATTTATGTTACGTTGACTCGTAGCCGTGCGTAACACAAAGACAGTCAAGGAATGACCCAGGCTCAATCGGAGATTAGGGGTTGTAAAGCAGACTAACTATGATGTCTGTGACTGAAATAGTGACATATCTAGACACCACTCTCCTCGCTGTGTCTATAGTGACCTGATTCACCCGCAAACCCTTCAAGGTAAGCGTTGCACTGTAGTAGTTACTAAGTGACCAAACTGGTTACGCTGGTATTGGGATATTTTACCCTGAACTATAGAATGTTCTTTTGCATCTACCGCCAGTGAAGCTAAAAGTAGATAGTGTGTTTCGCTCGTGTTACCCTACTTTCACTGTAGTCAACAGTGTAAAACAGAAAGCGCTTGTGCGCATTGTATATCTATTAGTCCGTAAAATTTTAAAGCTGCGATACTTTTCCAAATTGTACCACTTGTTTCGTAACGTAAGACTGTACCAGTTGTAGCGCCTAGATAGTTCAAGTAGACTTACGTCTACCGTCCACATTGTTACCGGAGGTTTGCATGCACCCGGCGTAACACGCGTGATATTTCGGGCAATAGTCTACACTCTTTTGGTCGTCAAACCTAAGAACCCGTACTGCCGTGAGGCCCAGGTGCATTCAACCCTACCCGATCTTAGAAATAATTGTACTCACAAGTATATCTTTGGTAGCACTGGCCAGTGCGAACTGCTACACGATTGTCCCACTGTTACCAATCGTAACATTTATAAAAAAGAAACGTTGGCTAGATAAAGACCGCCAGGCGCTAACGCCTAAAAATAAATATACATACAATAACGAGGACGAATAGGTATAACTGAATAGCGGAAAATACTAGGAACGTTTGCCATAACTAGATCAGTGGAGGGGGGAGTGGGTCTCACGAAACCATCCCAAAAAGAAAGATCTGAGATCGAAAATTAATGAGCGCCACCCAATTGGAAGGACCTGAATTTCCGCGAACGCAATTGGGACGTTCTCCCGTCGAAAAGATACTCAAATATCCTACCATAAAATGATACTTAAATCACACATACAACTACGGAACATACCCAAATAAATACCAGTACACTATCACAATATTTACTAAATTTTTAAACAATCTACAGCATCAATACATATACCTTATTGAATCAAGTTTACGTAAATTATTTACCTATTATTTTATGTATGTGAAATGACGAAATACTTAATATTAATTGTGCACTGTATGTAAAGGGGATATTGGTGCACCGATATCAGTTACACAATGTTCAAATTAGCACAATAAATTATATACATACAGTGGTGCACTTGTAAATATAAATAATCGTTGATTGTTATTGATTATTGTAAAATG
This sequence comes from Platerodrilus igneus, assembly GCA_036346225.1. Taxonomy (NCBI): domain Eukaryota; kingdom Metazoa; phylum Arthropoda; class Insecta; order Coleoptera; family Lycidae; genus Platerodrilus; species Platerodrilus igneus. The sequence continues at coordinate 154,965 of JARFIW010001480.1, forward strand.
AATAATTAATTGTGATGGTTCAAATTGTAACTACTGAAATATTTCATAATAAAATGTACACAAATATCATTAAAAGGTTCATGCATTAACGTTATTAAATTTGTATTCAATAAACTTATAATAAAAATCATGCATAACGATACCCATCCAAGGTCGACTCAGGAGGTTGCAATGGCGGAATTCCCAACAACTGCCAAGCGTCGCAGGATAACAATTGAACTTAAAGCTTGAAGTTTAAGAATATTCGGATTTCACGCTTCACAATTAAAACTCTTAAGTTAAAGACTTAAAGCCTAAAACCTAAAATCTGAAATCTAAAACCCTACAATTTGCAATATTAGTAATCAATATCAACACATAAATTCACATACCGTACAACGGGCAATGAACTACGATAACATATTCATCGATTAGCTGATGATCAATACGAACAGGAACATATGGCACCTTCAACTTCGATATGTAAATCCTCTTAAATGAGTTTATTGAGCAACCATAACAAAGTATCACCAAATAGATTGCCTCAAACAGTCCTGGAGTCACAAATCCCAAAAATGGTGGACGGCTGAACCGCATAAAGCAACAACCAGGATCGAAGTATTTCGAAAAAGCAGAAAACAAATGTTAGCTTGAACTGATAATGCGCTCTAGATATTTAATTAAATTGATTATACATTATATTCGAATCAACCAATAACATTTAAACATTTAAATTACCACGCAAGACCAATGCAACATTTCCTAATTATCCAATCATACTAGTAAATAGAGTTAGATGTACGAAAATTGAATTATAGTCTAGAAATTCGCAAAAATAATACAGTAATGTCGTTACGAGGAATTCGCCTGCAACAGAACTTACACTTAGTTGTTACTTTTGGTTAGTTATCATAGTTAATTTGATCGTAGTTGGGGCGTACTCCATATACGCCGTACCTACATTTGCTTATATACACCTTTGTTCATGTTACTTACTGTACTTAATTAATGTGTTCTTTTCAGCCATGTGTTTGTAAATAGAGTTAAGAGTATAATCCAGGTGCATTATTCTGCTGTAGTAATTTGCGTGAGTAGGGTGAATCAGTACATTCTACACCGTGAGTTTTTTTACCATCATATTTTCTTATTATAACAAGTGCAGGGGCGCTTGCTCGACCAGTAACGAGACCCCGATTATATCTAACACAGTGACATTACTGGTGGTGCCCACCTGATTTTTGCTGTCATACCCGATTTTTGGCATACTACCAAGTTTACGACCTATTATAATTGTCATCCTAGGGCATTTAGCAACCCCGACCTACGACTTTTATCATACCCACCCCTCACCGGCTAGAGCTAGGCCGCGCACGGATTCCGATCCGTCCCTTGGTGTTGTACTGCTGAATTGGCCCGTAACAAATTATTAGCTATTTTATTGGATTCCGAGTATAAATTCTTGAATAAATGTTATAGAGTTTTTGGTTGCATACTTTTTCCTTTTAAAACTCCCATTATGCCTGTAATCACAAGAATCAATTATAATGTTAATAAAAACAAGAATTTGGACCAAACATCAGAAACCAACTCCACGTAAACCTAATCTATCTGAAGACGAGCGGAGGATACCAGGTAAGATTTTGGTATATTTTTAATTGCTATCTATAACCGTTTGATAACAATAATTTGCGACCAAATTTGGGACGTAAGAAATTACAATAAAATCCAAAAACTGTATTTTCGCGTAAAAATAATATAATAGTCTGAAATATAAAAAAATTATAGCAGAGCGCTTTGAACGTCAACCATCTTCGGTGCCACTACAAGTAAGCATGTGAAAATTAATACAGATCACAAATTAACTATATAGTTACTTACTGTCCAATTATTTTAAAAACTTATATTCCATTTAACTAATATCACATAATAAAAGACTAAGTAATTTAAATGATCTCTATTTATTGAATTAGTTTAATGGAATATAAGTTTTTAAAATAATTGGACAGTAAGTAACTATACAGTTAATTTTTTATCTGTATAACTTTCACATGCTTACTTGTGCACCGAAGATGGCTAATATCGAAAGTGCTCTACTGTAATTTTTATATTTTTAAATATTATATTATTTTTACACGAGAATACTGTTTTTGGATTTTATTGAAAAAATTTTGTGTACACAACTAGGAAGTTTTCATCGTAATAAATTATGTCTGAAATTAACATTGAATTTTTTAAAATAGAATCTCATCCAGCAACTTTGCAAATTAAAGTGTTTTTCAAATGATTAAAGACATTTGCAATAATTACTTATACAAAAAATTTTGTCAATATTTGTTTTGTGCGTCATAATTAGTTTGTGTTTTAAACTTGTAAGTAATTGTTATCTCTGTTGCTATAAAGCATTAACAAGGTGGCTCCAAACAATTCAGAACACCATAGTTGTAAGAGATGGGTTTTCTAAATTTGTTTTTCTTTTTCCAGTGGCAAAGGCTACATCGACTACAATTGTGAAATTTTTAGGGCAACAACTTTTCTTATATTTGGCATATCTCAAATTATTCGTTAATAATGGTAGACATTTTATTTCAAGAGAATTTCAAAATTTTGCAAAAAGTTAATAAAGTTTACAAAATTCGGTTTAATGCCAGAAATCATCCGCAAATATATCCAACAGAATAGTGTAATTATTACCGCCACCTTTTCCTATATTGAACCCAAACGTACTAAACGGAACAAAAATATCTTTAAAATAGCACAAGTATTACATAGCTCCAAACATGACCTACTCAATTTTTGAAATTTATATTGCTTAAAATTTTTGACATAATTTCTTTATTGATACTACAAGATTCAAGCGGCAAACCTCAAGGGCGTTAGCGTATTAAAGACTTAAAGCCATCATCTGTCCCTAATGAGTAGTAGGGGATATCGGGGCACTATGAGCAGCAAAAATATTATGCTTTAAAACCCTCAAAGATATCACTATATCTTCCTCAATTTTCAAACATAATTAAGGAACAATATCTATTTTAATATTTATTAAACATATTTGTTTAATTTTTATTCATTTAGAAGAAACACAATTAAAAACCTTTTTGTAAACGACACATAGTGCCCATGACAGGGCCACTATAAGTTATTCAACGAGAACAAGATCAGTATCGGGCTATACATGAACCGAACCTGCATAGCTATAAAATAGAGGGTTTTGAGAAAAGGGTTACTGTATTAAACACAGATGGCGAACGACCACGCATTGAAATAATTATAAATAATTGAACGTACGTTGGAATAACATTAAATTTGTCAAATGAGTCTTTAACGACGACCGAAATAAAAGAGGGTTAAATACGTTTTATGTAATAAGCGCGTACCTTCCGCCGGTCGACTGCGGTGGGAAATTTCCAAACCGACGACTTGATAAATTATATTTAGCATCATCATCATTAGGTCTTCAGTCCTGGAACTGGTTAGATGTGTACCATCATTGTTTTCTATCCTGAACTAACCTACAGATTTCCCTGAAATTTGCACAGACTGCATCTATCACTATCTGATCTAGGTCTACACCTGTCTTTTTTCCTATTTCTGCTTGTAATATATCTCGCACTAATTCCCAAAAATGCCTTAGAACGTATTCTGCTCTTTTGTTTCTTCTATTTTCTTCACCAGATATCCTTCTTCCCCTACTATTTCTATAACCTATTTGTTATTAACTTTGTCTGCCCATGCTATTATCCTCATACATCTGTAGCACAGCCTTTCAAAATGCTGCTATCGTTTTACTGTCTACTTTTCAGACTGCCCGTATTTCATAGGCATACTGTGCTGTGCTCCACACATAAGCTTTCAACGATTTTCTTCTTGTTCTATGTTTGTTGTCTTTCATCATCGGCGCTGTTCTTTTTTGTTAGATGCTGTTCGGTTCCCTTCTATTGTTTTACAATTATATACCCTATTTCTCTGACATTCAGTGGTTGCGAAGGGGGATAAGCAGCCTGTGACTGCAAAGTTCCCCCAGCACTTAAAGATTTACCGATTTAATATTTTTTCCAATATATCTTTTCGCACAGTCAACATTAGTTGCAGATATTTCACAACCACACCTGTAGATGTTTATAATAATCATCAGATTTATCTGCGCTTATGTTTTCGTCATTAGGTTTTTCGTCTCAAAACTGGTTGGACACGTACCTGCACTTATTTATATTCTGAACTAGCCTACACAGTTCCCTGAAATTCTCACACAGCGTGTATACAGCTCGGTTCCCCTTCTATTGTTTTCTAATTTTATGCCCTATTTCACCGAGATTCAGTGAAGGGGGTTAAGCAGCCTGTGGCTGCTAAGATCTCCCAACACTTAGACATTTGACGAAATAATAGTTTTCCAGTAAATCCTTTCACACAATTAACATTATTCAAGAATATTGCCCAACCAATTCTTGTAGTTGTTTATAATAATCTTCATGTTTAAGTACAGTTACTTTCTTCGTCATTAATTTCTCCATCTTCGGACTGGACGGATGCCTACCTCCATTGATTTCTATTCTGAGCTATCCTACACATCTCCCTGAAACTCCTACAGCCTACATATTTCACTATCTGTGTGCAGTAGTTTAACCAAAGTCTACCTCTTCTTCTCTTTTTTCCTATCTTTGCTTCTAATATATTTCGCACTATATTCCCTCATACCGTAGTATGTGGCCTACGATCCTATTTTTCCTATTTTTACCGTTTTCCACATATTTCTTTCTTCCCCTGCCATTTTTAGTACCTCTTCGTTCTTAACTTTGTCTGTCCATGATATCTACATCATACGTTTGTAGCACCACATTTCAAAGGCTTCTACCTTTTGTTTGTCCACTTGTCCGATTGTCCAGGCTTCACAGTCGTACAGTGCTGTGCTCCACACATATGTTTTAAGTAATCTTTTCCTTGTTTCTATCTTTATTGTCTTTGAACACAGTAGTTGCTTTTTCTTGTTAAATGTAGCATGGCGTAGTGCTAATCTTTGTTTTATATCTTTTGTGCTTTTCCCATTTTGTGTTATTTGACTTCCTAGGTAGCTGAAATCCTTAACCTCTTGTAAGTTCGTGTTACATATTTGTATTTTTGTTTTGATTTATTTTCCCCTCCTTTGCATACTAGTACTTTAGTTTTAGTTTTGTTAATTTTCATTCCGTATCACTCTGTTAGAACCGTTTCCATTTCATTAAGAGCAGCTTCTAACTCTTCCTTGCTAGATGCTAATACTGCTATATCATGCAAATCCAAGCATATCAATTTTTTGTCTCTGCATAGTAATTCCAAATGTCTTCCTGCATTTCACAGTATTTATTACGTCTTCAATGCACAAGTTAAAAATTAATGGGGATAGGGCACATCCCTATCTCACCCCTTTCCTAATGTTTACTTCTCTACGTTCCTGCTCTAATTCTATTACTGCTGTTTGCTCTTTTTATAAGCTATGTCATCATCATTAGGTCTTCAGTCCTAGAACTGGTTAGATGCGTATCATCATTGTTCCCTATTCTGAACTAACCTACAGATTTCCCTGAAATATGCACAGTTTGCATCTATAACTGTCTGATCTAGGTCTACATCTACCTCTTTTTTGCTATCTCTGCTTGTAATATATCACATACTATTCCCCAAAAATGCCTTAGAACGTATTCCGCCCTACTATTTCTCTTTTTCCCCAGATATTCTTTTTCCCCTACTATTTCTGTAACTTATTTGTTATTATCTTTGTCTGTCCATGCTATCATCCTCATACATCTGAAGCACATCATTTCAAAAAGCTGCTACCGTTTTTCTGTCTGCGTTTCAGACTTCCCGTATTTCATAGGCATACTGTGCTGTGCTCCACACATATGCTTTCAACAATTTTCTTCTTATTCTATGTTTGTTGTCTTTCCTCATAGGCGATGTTCTTTCTTGTTAGATGCAGTTCGATCACTTTCTATTGTTTTACAGTTATATGCCCTATTTCTCCGACCTTCAATGGTTGTGAAGGGAGGTAAGCAGCCTGTGGCTGCCAAGTTCCCCCAACACTTAACCATTTGGCGATTTAATATATTTTCCAATTTATCTTTTCGCACAGTCAACATTAGTTGCAGGTATTTCGCAACCAACAACTAGTTGTTTATACTAATCATCAGATTTATCTGCGCTTATTTTTCGTCATTAGGTTTTCCGTCTCAAAACTGGTTGGACACGTACCTGCACTTATTTATATTCTGAGCTAGCCTACATAGTTCCTGAAATTCTCACACAGCATGTGTATTCAGGTTAATCTTCTTTGGGAATTAAACCACTCATAGTTTTTAAAATCAACTTTATTTACGTTTCGATCCATGACCTAGGATCCTTGTCGAAATAATAATAAAGACTTCAAGTTTGACATTTATGACATAAATTGAAGGTGACTTTGCTTTATTGATGTTTGAAATATTTGGTTTGAGTATAGTAAGCAAAAATTTTTAAAGTTTAACAGAATGATTGCCTTCAATTTGTGTTGCGACCTGGGATTGGCTTTCTTTAGGTAGCCAATACGCTTAACGTGAAATCAGCTGATTAATTTTTATTGGTGAATTTTATATAAATTCAATAACTTGGAATTGGAAAACATTTTTGTAACATGTTTCTATTTATACAATTGAGAGGATGGTTATTAAAGAAGTGTGCGATTGCATTATTGAAAGGCTTAAGTAGTCGTTTTTTCATATTTATTTTGAGGGGGAAAATTCATTATGATTTAAGTTACCTCTTTGGTAGATTTTAACATGGTTCTGAGGCGACTCTATGGCGGGTTTACACTTGTCAGATACCAATGTTATTCTATGAAGATTGTATATGGATCTGAGGCGACCCTATGGCGGGTTTACACTTGTCAGATACCAATACTGTTCAACGGAGATTGTATATGGTTTTGAGGTAACCTTATTGTGGATTTATACTTGTCAGATACCAATGCTGTTTCACAAGGATTGTTAATATGCTTATTTTTATGTAATTAGTTATTTTATGTATAAATAGAAATCATGTAGGTAGGCTGTATTTCATGTTAATATTGCAAGGAAAACCCAGGAAGAACTTGCAATGCTACCTAGATATTGTGGGCATTTGATTTTCATTTGTTATTTCTTTTAGTAATGGAATCCATTGTTTACTGAAAGTCACGGATTCGTTTGCAACTCAGTTATTTTTATGTAGGGTTATATAGGCAGCTTCTTTGATTTTGCGCTTTTGGTGGTTTTCTTCTTGTTCTTCTTTTCAGGGAGTATGTGTATTCAGCTCGTTCCCTTTCTATTGTTTTCTAATTTTATACCCTATTTTACCGAGATTCAGTGAAGGAGGTTAAGCAACCTGTGACTACCAAGATCCCCCAACACTTAGACATTTGCCGAAATAATGGTTTTCCAGTAAATTCTTTCACACAATTAACATTATTTGAGAATATTGCCCAACCAATTCTTGTAGTTACTTATAATAATCATCATGTTTAAGCACAGTTATCTTTTCGTCATTAGTTTATCCATCTTGGGATTGGTTGGATGCGTACCTCCATTGATTTCTATTCTGGGATAGCCTACATATCTCCCTGAAACCTCTACAGCCTACATCTTTTACTATCTGTGTGCAGTAGTCTAATCTAGGTCTGCCTCTTCTCTTTTTTCCTATCTCTGCTTCTAATATATTCCGCACTATTCCCTCATGCCGTGGTATGTGGCCTATCATCCTATCTCTCCTATTTTTGACCGTTTTCCACATATTTCTTTCTTCCCCTACCATTTTTAGTACCTCTTCGTTCTTAACTTTGTCTGTCCATGATATCTTCATCATACGCCTGTAACACCATATTTCAAAGGCTTCTATCTTTTTCTTGTCCGCTTCTCCTACTGTCCAGGCTTCACAGCCGTACAGTGCTGTGCTCCACACATATGTTTTAAGCAATCTTTTCCTTGTTTCTAGGTTTGTGGTCTTTGAGCACAGTAGTTGCTTTTTCTTGTTAAATGTAGCACGACCTTGTGCTAATCTTTGTTTTATATCTTTTGTGCTTTTACCATCTTGCGTTATTTGGCTTCCTAGGTAGCAGAAATCCTTAACCTCTTGTAAGTTCGTGTTAAATACTTGTATTCTTGTTTTTGATTTATTTTCCCCACCTTTGCAAACTAGAACTTTAGTTTTAGTTTTGTTAATTTTCATACCGTAGCTCTCTGTTAGAACCGTTTCCATTTCATTAAGAGCAGCTTCTAACTCTTCCTTGCTAGACGCTAATACCGCTATATCATCTGCAAATCTAAGCATATCAATTTTTTGTCCTTGCATAGTAATTCCAAATGTCTTCCTGCATTTGACAGTATTCATTGCCTCTTCTATGTACAAGTTAAAAATCAATGGGGATAGGGCACATCCCTGTCTCACCCCTTTCCTAATGTTTACTTCTCTACGTTTCTGCTCTAGTTCTATTACTGCTGTTTGCTCTTTGTATAAGCTATGTACTATTCGTCTATCCCTATAACTCATTCCAATCTTTTTGAGTATTTCAAACATTTTTTCCAATTTACATTGTCGAATGCTTTTCCAGATCTACAAACCCTATATACATGCTTTCCCTTTTCTATTGTTTTCTCCATTATCACTCTCAGAGCTAAAATAGCCTCCCGTGTTCCCCTGTTTCGCCTAAACCCAAATTGGTCTTCTCCTAGTATTTCTTCAGCTCGTTTTTCCATTCGTCTTTGCACAATTCTAGTTAATATTTTTGACACGTGTGCTGTCAAACTTATTGTTCGAAAATTTTCACATCTATCCGCGCCTTTCTTTTTTGGTATAGTTACTATGATGCTATGTTTGAAATCTTTGTGTATCTCGCCTGTCTCATACATATAGCTTACAAGTTGGAAGAGACGTTCTGTTACTGCTTGTCCAGCGGCTTTTAGCGTTTCTGCTTGCACCTTATCTGTACCCGGCGCCTTACCATTGTTCAGACTCTTTAATGCTAATTCAAACTCGTCTCGAAGTATAGGATATCCCAAGTCATCAGTTTCAATGTCTGATTCCTGTTCTAATGCAGTTAGTTCCTTTCCTGCATATAAATTCCCTATATATTCTTGCCATCTACTCACTTTCTCTACGTTTTCTATAATGACGTTTCCTTGTGCGTCCCTTATATTTTTGCTATATGGTTTTATATCCCTAAAATTCATTCTAATTAATTTGTATGCTTCGTCTGTCTTTCCTATTTCCATCTTAGTTTGTACTTCTTTGCACTTTTCATCAATCCATTGTTCTTTAGCTTTCCTGCATTTTCGAATAATTTCCCATTTTATGGCTTTGTATCTCTGTTTTCCTGTTTCGTCTGATTTATTTTTGTATTTTCGTCTTTCTTCTATTAAATTCACGATATCCTTTGTTATCCATGGTTTCTTATTTTCTTTTTGTGTATACCCCAAAATATCTCTGGCCGCCATGTCTAGGCTGGATTTAATGTTATTCCATTCTGTTTCTACTTCCTTAGTTTCAGATATTTTTCCGATATCATTCAGCAATTTATTTGACTTTTTTTCGAATCTTACTTGAATATCTTTATCTTTTAGTTTCTCTAAGTCCAAGTGCCTTTTCCTGTTCCTTTTTTTCAGATTTTTAAATTTAAGTGCGGCCTTCATAATTACGATGTTGTGGTCAGTATCTATATCTGCTTCTGGGTAGCTTCTACAGTCTTTTACTTGATTCCTAAACCGTTGTCTAACAAGAATGTAATCTATTTGATATCTTCCTATATCTCCTGGCATCTTTCACATATATCGTCTTCTAGCATGATGTTGAAATAATGTGTTTGTGATGATTAAATTGTTCTTGTCACAAAATTCTACCAGCCTATTTCCCCTGTCGTTTCTCGTGCCTAAACCAAATAAACCTACTACCGCTCCTTCCCTACCCTCACCTACCACAGCATTAAAATCCCCCGTAATTATAAAATTTTCATGTCCTTTTACGTATCTTAATATGTCTTCGATATCTTTGTAGATGGCTTCTACCTCATCGTCACTGTAGCTAGAGGTGGGCATGTATACTTGTATTATTACTGTGATAAGCTATGTACTATTCGTCTATTCCTATAACTCATTCCAATCTTTTTGAGTATTTCGAACATTTTTTTCCATTTTACATTGTCGCATGCTTTTCTAGATCTACAAACCCTATATACACGCTTTCCCCTTTTCTATTGTTTTTGTCCATTATCACTCTCAGAGCTAACATAGCCTCTCGTGTTCCCCTGTTTCGCCTAAACCCAAATTGGTCTTCTCCTAGTATTTTTTCAGACCGTTTTTCCATTCGTCTTTGTACAATTCTAGTTAATATTTTTGACACGTGTGCTGCCAAATTTATTGTTCGAAAATTCTCACATTTATCCGCGCCTTTCTTTTTTGATATAGTTACTATGATGTTCTGTTTGAAATGTTTGGGTATGTCGCCTGTCTCATACATATAGTTTACAAGTTGGAAGAGACGTTCTGTTACTGCTTGTCCAGCGGTTTTTAGAGTTTCTGCTTGCACCTTATCTGTACCCAGCGCCTTATCATTTTTCAGGCCTTTTAATGCTAATTCAAACTCATTTCTAAGTATAAGATACCCCCAAGTCATCATTTTGAATGTCTGATTCCTGTTTTAATGCAGTTAGTTCTTCTCCTGCATATAAATTCCCTATATATTCTTGCCATCTACCCACTTTCTCTACATTTTCTATACTGTTTTATATCCCTAAAATTGATTCTAATTAGTTTGTATGCTTCATCTGTCTTTCCTATTTCCATCTTAGATTGTACCTCTTTGCACTTTTCATCAATCCATTGCACTTTAGCTTTTCTGCATTTTCGAATAATTTCCCATTTTATGGTTTTGTATCTCTGTTTTCCTGTTTCGTCTGATTTATTTTCGTATTTTTTTCTTCTATTAAATGCAGGATATCCTTTGTTATCCATGGTTTCTTATTTTCTTTTTGTTTATACCCCAAAATATCTCTGGCCGTCATGTCTAGGCGAATTTAGTCTGGGTTTGGTGTTATTCCATTCTGTTTCTACTTCCTTACTATCAGATATTTTCCCGATATCTTTGAGCAATTCCTTTGCCTTTTTTTCGAATCTTTCTTGAATATCTTTATCTTTTAGTTTCTCTAAGTCCAAGTGCTTTTTTCCGTTTCTTTTTTTCAACTTTTTAAATTTAAGTGCGGCCTTCATAATTACGATGTTGTGGTCAGTGTCTATATCTGCTTCTCGGTAACTTCTACAGTCTTTTACTTGATTCCTATATTGTTGTCTAACAAGAATGTAATCTATTTGATATCTTCCTATATTTCCTGGCATCTTCTACGTATATCGTCTTCTAGCATGATGTTGAAATAATGTATTTGTGTTGGTAAAGTTGTTCTTGTCGCAAAATTCTATCAGTCTGTTTCCCCTGTCATTTCTCGTGCCTAAACCAAATAAACCTACTATCGCTCATTCCCTACCCTCACCTACCACTGCATTAAAATCCCCCGTAATGATTAAATTTTGATGTCCTTTTACGAATCTTAGTATGACTTCGATATCTTTGTAGATCGCCTCTACCTTTTTCTCACTGTAGTTAGAGGCGGGCATGTTAACTTGTATTAGTACTGTATTTACAGGTTTAGATTCTAATTTAACCATGAGTACTCTTTTGTTCTTTTGTAAGTAATTTTCTACACAGTATCCTATCTTTTTCCTCATAACTATCCCCACGCCCAAATTTTTTCCCCCGCTCCTGTATGAATTACCCTAAAGTCTCCACTCCAAAAATCCCCTCCTCTGACCACCGAACTTTGCTGATTCCTACTGTTTAATGATAACCTATTCATTTCAATTGTTAGGTTTTATAGCTTGCCTACCTGCTTCATACTTCTAACATTCCACTCTCCGACTCGCAAAATGTTCCTGACTCTTATTTTTAACTTTCCTATCGCATCCTCCAAAGTAGTCCCCTCCCGGAGATCTGAATGGGGGACTATTTTAACTCCAGAATCTTTTACCCCAGAGAATGCCATTATACTTATTACAATTTAGGTACGCTGTGTACTTGGTAGGTTAATGTGGTGGTTTGCCGTTGCCTTCCACATTGCTGTAGTGTGTCATATACTGCCATACCGACCACTACGGTCTCTGCCAATCTAAGTACCGAAAGAGCCGTTGCCCTCTTTCAGGGACCTGTCTTTGTCTGCTTCTTCACTAACAACCGTACTATTTTGGTTGGACGTGTAGTTTGGCTCTTTAGCTCATTAGAACACTGAAGCCATTTCACCTGTTCTAGTAATCTAGAACTTCGGTAAGGTGCAGGTCCATTCAAAATTGAGAATGCTATTCGTAAAATTGGCCGAAATAAAAAACTAATCTCATCAGGGAAGACTTCAATTCCAAGTCGCCATTATGAGGTAACCGAATCGAAGACTGGTCACTGATCATTTGACGAAATAGGATCTTAGCGTGATGAATAATAACGATTTATTTACGGTTGAAAGGCATAAATGCAGCAGTTTTATATATGTTACTGCTGCTTTGCACGAAATGTTGGAAATCATTTGTAATTGGAAACTGTCCGACAAAGTAATGCTCTCTGATCATAAATTAATAACGTGGGATGTTGATGCCGAAACAAGCGTATACGAACAAATAACTATATTTCCGCGGTTCTACAATAAAAGGTTAAATTGGGAACGGTTTATACAAAAAATTTCGCGAAAGCATCCCTTCCTCCAGAGAACGAGATATTTAATTGCCGAGAGACTACCCAAATAGAAACCCTCGCGCAAAAATTAAACGACGCGGTAGTAGACGCGTCGTCGTACTCCATGCTGCAGAAGAAATTACTTAAAGACAGTGTGATGTTTTATTATGGCTCAAAAACATTAACAACAGTCTAAGACTACTTTCTTAAGTAAATCCTTAGTACAATTTATTATAAGTGGGGCTGGGTCGGCGTATCGATACGACCCCGTATCGACTCTCCTCCTCGATACAGCGAAAAATATATATATCGATACTCGATATATATTGATACGCATCGATACATATCGATGCGTATCGATATTCGATATAGAACATGTATCGATATTCGATACGCAAAATCCCGTATCGCCCACCCCTGTATATATATTACTCAAATTTAGACCAGGGTAGAAAATTAATTAACGACATCAAATAATTTTAATCACCGTGTATAAGGAAGCTTTGGGAAAAAGTACGCGTAATTAAAGGCCTACTGTGAAGATTTAAATCATTCAATTAGAATGTAGGGTTTGTATAGAATTTTATTAGATAATACGCGTTATTAAAACCGTGGAGCATAAAAATTTATTTGTTTCATTAAAAATAAGGGATTTAAATTATTCACTAGACGCTTTCTATAAAAAGAAGCAGAATTAAAATGCTCAACTTGTATGTAATTTAATTGTTCCAAGTACGAAAACAAATAGAAATTACGTGCAAAATTTATATTAATTAATTCAATTTTTAAGTAACCAGTATTAAACAAAATGTACAAATAATAATTAATATTAAATTAGTATTCGCTAAAAATTAAAGGGTAGAAGTCAATGCCATTCATTATTATTTTAATTGGAGTTAATTGAACGATTATTAAGGTATAATATGCATAAAAGCTTTTTAAAAACCCGATAATACCAAATATGAGACGCGTTGCTAGCATACAAATATATCTAGAAGGTTAAAATGTTACGATTGAACACCTGCGTATTTTTTAAAGTCAATTTCTGTTTAATTTGTTTGGATAAACATGAAAATTCTGCTTATATTGCAAACGGTCGGATAAACCGTAGCTTATATTAACATATGAATCCACGTGGACTGAAATAACCGATAGTAAAGAATATCGATTTGCACCATTAAGACCAGGTTAGAAAAAGACGGATAAAATGCGCAAGGCAGAGACACGGATAATAAAAGGCGTGATTTGAGCAACGTCACTGGGTTTGCGATTGGGTGAAATAAGTTGCAGATATGAGAGGTGAAAACACAACAATTTCTATACAAAATTAATTAGTTGTTCTCGGACGTGTTTGCGAGCCGTGTGAAAATTCTTAGGTTTTCAACTTGGACGTGTGCAAAGTTTGTAGAACCGCGTGCCGGACGGTCGAAAGGGGGAACAGAGAATGCGAAATTCTGAAAATTGTCCGTTGCGGGACAAATCCGACGTGCAGGCAAGCTATTATATAAACCCGTGATTATAGGTGTTTGGCTCTCTTATATTTTTTGATTATTGAATACTTTAAAACAGTTTGCTCTTTAATTTTTTGATGTGATACCATACTTCAAGCAGAATACGTGCTACGATACAAGTTATTATGCATTAGTGCACTTAGAAAAGAAGATACAAGGTAATAAAGTCTAGTTATATTTGCAAGTATTACTGTACCAATTATCCAAATTTGTAACGATAAATGAATAAACAAAAGTAGGCAGTTTTGGGTATAGCAAGAAAGAAGTATGAATTTCAGTGCTATTTTTCGGGGGTGTTAATAATCAAATGTTATTCGTAAACGTGATTGGATCCACAAAACAAGATTTAGATATACATAGATGCGTTCCTGAGAAGCCCTGATACCTGTTAGACGAATGGTGGGGTAGAGAAATTTTAAAAGCGTTCAGAATCTGAAGCCGTAAACATAAACCAGCTGGAATGGTGGAATTAGCAAGTCCGATGTATATTGAAGCCACGAGTGCAGTAACCTTCAGGTAAATTATACTATTTTGTTCGAACTTTGATGTTTTGGTGTGTGTTGGATATCTTTATAATTTGTTTGATAAAAAATGGACAGTGGTGAATTTGTATAAACAACAAATTTTGAATTTTAAGGTAAAATTTTCTTGTTTAAGTAGAAAGGAGTATTTAGCAGTTTATGTTCTTGATTATGATGAAAATTTGGGTCTGTCTTTGAGCTCAATTAGACTAACCTGTTTAATTAACGTAAAGGGGTGAGAGATGCTCCCTTTTATTCAGACTTAGGTCTGCACATATTGTAACTTAATTAGTATGCATCCTACCAGGACTTTAATTCTGGATGCAAATTAAAGATGATGTCAAAATTTGAAATGGAAATTTTATAATGCTGCAATTTATGCTGAAATTTAATTTTGAAATTTTAATGTATTGTGAATATTGGTGTAAATAGAGTTAACGTTGATGTTTGTGGTAGGAATGTGTTTTTTTTATGAATGAGGATGAAAGTTTTAACTAGGTGAGCAGCCGAGGCGGAAAGAGTAAAAAGGCGACCATCAGAAGAAATTCAACAGGGCGAGAATTACAGCAAATTTTGACGCCCAATCTGTGGGGCTCGATTTTAAGACGAGGATTCACAGCATATTATATATATATATATATATATATATATATATATATATATATAAGAAATTTAATTTCTTATATTATCATAAAGAAAGGTCAAGAATGTCATCATTTATATATATATTGCTGTGATATTCTCCTGTGAATGCGGGAACTGGGTCCTTTCAACAAAAAAATTCTAGTCCCACCGATTGGGCGTCATAAACGGCTGTGATCCTCTTTTCGCCTCAGCTGCTCACCTAATGTTATAAACCTCCTCATTCATAAAAAAAAACAACACATTCCTACCAAAAACATCAACGTTAACTCTATTTACATCAATACTCAGAATACATTAAAATTTCAAAATTAAAACTCAGCATAAATTTCAGTTTTAAAAAGAATTTCAAGATTAATTTTATTATCATTTTAACGTGCATCCAAAATTAAAGTCCTTGTTGGATGCCTACTAATTAATATAACAATATAAGCAGACCGGAGTCTGAGTATAAAGGGAGCATCTACCACCTCTTTACGTTAATTAACCAGGTTCGTCTAATTGAGCTCAAAGACATACCCAAATTTTCATCATATTACCGAACATCAAAACTAAATACTCCTTTCTACTTCAACAAGCAAATTTCATCTTAAAATTAAAATTTTATGGTTAGTACAATTTCACTAATGTCCATTTAAAGTAAATCAATTATAAAGTTATTCAACACACACAAAATGTCAAACAAAATAGTATAATTTACCTGAAGGTTACTGTCCTCGTAGCTTCAAAGTACATCGTCCCTTTAGTTAATCACACCATTCCAACAGGATTATATTTACGGCTTCTAATTCTCAACGCTTTTAAAATTTTCTCCATCACCAGTTGTTTCTGGGCTTTTCCGGAACTCATCTATGTATATCTGACCCTTGTTTCGTGGATCCAGACACGTATTTGAACCATTTAATTATTAACACCCCCGAAAAATAGCAAATAACTTCACACTTCTTTCACCAATATACGCCAAAACTGCCTACTTTTGTGTATACATTTGTCGTTGTAAATTTTGCTAATTGGTACAGTGAAACTAAATTTTATTACCTTGTATCTAAGTGCACTGAAGTACATTCATGTTAGCACGTAAATAACAAACTATTTTGAATCACAAAATATACGAGCAAACTTTAAATTATTTAATCAAACTAAAATGCACTGTTTAACATTTTCAATCAAGTCGCGTATGTACGAGCTTTTAACGCATCGAATCGTCAAAAGTCTAAGAGGGCTTGTTTATATTCATCTCCGTATATATAGCAAAAAGCCTGTCTGTCGGTCTGTTCCCCAAAACGGGTAATTCTAAAGAATTCCTCATTTTATGTTCCCAGTCTGTCGCTCGCGCGTCGATTTTACAATTTTCACTCGCCCCATTTAAATCCCAGAAATTCACACGGCACGCAAGCATGTCCGAGAAAAACTAATTAATTTTGTACAGAAATTGTTGTTCTACCTCTGATATTTGCATCCTATTTTCAACCAATTGTGACCCTCGTGACGTTGCTTAAATCCGCCTTTTACAATATGTGTCTTTGCTTGACGCATTTTCTCTTTCCTTCTCTAACCTGTTCGTATTGGTGCAAATTGATATTCTTTATTATCGATTATTTTAGTCCACATGGAGTGTGAAATAACCCAGCTTTAGCAATTCTCGTAACTATTATGCGACGTTTTCCCCAAGATTCTTTGAAACATTAATTATCTGCAAACTTTACGCCGAATGTGACATTTAAACTACGCAGGTGTCCAAAATAATATTAATTCTCAGAGCCTTATTCCGTGGTATTTTAATCTTGGATTTTCACAAGTTTTTATAGGTATTATATGTTACTAACGGTTTAATTAACTCCAATTAAATTGATTTCTATCCTTTCATTTTAGCGAATACAACTTAAATATTAATTATTATGTGTACACTTTGTTTTACTACCGGTTACTTAAAATAGGTTAATTAAGATAAATTTTGCACGTAATTTCTCTTTGTTTAGGAATAATTACATTACACGCAGAGCTTTTCAATACTGCTTCTTTTGATATAAAGCGTCTTATAAATAATTTAAATTTCTTATTTTTACTGAAACAACCGAGTTTATTTATGCTTCATGGTTTTAATAACGCGTATTATTTAATGAAATTCCTTATACACGGTGATTAAAATTATTTGATGTGATTATTTAATTTTCTACCCTGGTCTAAATATGAGTAATATATATATATATATATATATATATATATATATATATATATATATATATATACTTATGTCACAAATATTAAACTTGACACTTTAATTATTTTGATAACAATCTTAAGTGAAAGATCGAATTGTCAGTAAATACATTATTTTAAAACGATTATGTGATTTTATTCCTAAAGAAAGAGTAGATAAATTATTGATGCGTATCGATTGGTACCGATACGTATCGCTACGTCTCAATATGTATACTTAATCTACACATCTAAACGTTCCGATACAAAACGCTATATATATGCCCAAATGATCATTTCAAATTGAGCTAGTAATTGAAAGACAGAAAATATAAGGCCTTAGACAGGATTTGAATCTGCATCTCAGTTTTGCCGGAACTGTGCGTTAACCAATTACGCTAGCGAGGCCGATGGCTATAATTGGAAAATTTACAAAGCTAAATCGTGTACAGTACCATATTACTTAAAAAGTCTAGGTTATTATTTCATCTCATTAATTGCAATATATATATATATATATATATATATATATATATATATATCTATACGTACCGATACGTATCTATACGTACCGATACGTATCTATACGTACCGATACGTATCTATACGTATCGATACGCATCGATACGTATCGATATGTATCAATACGCACCGTTACAAATCGATACATATCTATACGCATCGATACGTATCGATATACAGGGTGCCCTATTTCTTACGCGTTGTATGGGTAACTCTGTTATTTGTGACATTAGAGAAAAAGTTAAATAGGGAAAGTAGTGCAGTTTTTAATGCCGAGTTCGGCCATGAAAAGATAATTAACATACAAGGTGTAGCAAAAGCGTTATACCAAAATAACGAAATTTTGATCTTTTCTGTTTTGCTTTGTGGTTCATTTATTATGATAGATACAGTAAAACGTTGTAGATGTTTTTTACATTATTTTAAAAGGAGAATAAGATAAACTTATTTGTTTTTACATGGCCTTGGTCATGTTCGAGTAAATAAGTGAGGTTATGTTTTTTTAAATAGAAACCATAATTGGCGGTAGTTCTATTAGAAAGGCATTTTTTTTCTCTTTTCAGTGATGTAATATATTGTACACGTTCAACATAAAAATTTTTGAAAAAATTTTGTTTTTATGAAATACAAAACTTTGTATTAAATAATATGTGAATATTTGAGCTGATTTTAAGAATCAAGTAGCCATATGACACATTACAGTAGATTTCACTTGTTTGAATAACAGAAATTAGATAGTACTATTATTTTGTGTTTATACGTACATTATTTTCTTCTAATAGTTAGAATGTCCTATACAAATGAAGAAAAAAATGGCATGCTCTTTTGCTACTATTCTTCGAATCGTAACTCACGTGCAGTAGCTGATTTGTACTTTGAAAGATACATGGAACATAAGCAACAACACTGTCGTATATTTAGCAAACTTGAAAATAATCTTAAGGCATATGGTGCATTTACCAAACCTATATTTTTACGAAAATATGAAGAAACTGTTGAAACGAATGTGTTGGCGTTTGTTAACCATAAACCAGAATCTTCTACTGCCTTCTACAAGCGTTTGAGGAGTAGTAGAATGCACTTTATTTTTTAAATCATCCCACAAATAAAAATCTAATGGCGTAAGTTGTGGTGAACGAGCAGGCCAATCAATTTGCATTTTGTTACCAATCACGTGCTCAAAACGCTCAGTTAAATATTGCTTCACTGATGTACCACTGTGTGCAGGGGCACAATCGTGTTGGAAATACTTAGTCTGTAATGGATGTTAAGAGGTAATTTATTCAAATATTCTTCCAGTTGGTGTTTTAAGAAATTTAAGTAATTTGCAGCGGTGAAATTGTCGTTATAAAGAAAAGGTCCAATAATTTTTCTACAAAATATTCCACACCAACAATTAATACCAAATTAATGTTGATCTCTAGATTCACGCACAAGTTTAGGATTTTCTTGAGAATAAAATACTTTGTTATGCCGATTAAATATTCCGTTATTTGTAAATTTAGTCTCGTCAGTAAACATAATGGTTCTCCAAAAATATAAATCCTCTTCACATTTATTAAGGTACCAACGACAAAAATGTTATCCGTCTTTGATTATCCACTGGATACAATGTATTCGAAATAGAATAGTGATAGGGATGATATTTCCGACTTTTCAAAATACATCTCACAGTTTCCTTAGAAGTTGCACAGTGGTTTGCAATTTCGGCAGTAGAAGATTCTGGTTTATGGTTAACAAACGCCAACACATTCAATTCAACAGTTTTTTCATATTTTCGTAAGAATTTAGGTTTGGTAAATGCACCATATGCCATAAGATTATTTTCAAGTTTGCTAAATATCCGACAGCGTGGTTGCTTACGTTCCATGTATCTTTCAAAGTACAAATCCGCTGCTGCACGTGAGTTACGATTCGCAGAATAGTAGCAAAAGAGCATGCCATTTTTTTCTTCATTTGTATAGGACATTCTAACTATTAGAAGAAAATAATGTACGTATAAACACAAAATAATAGTACTATCTAATTTCTGTTATTCAAACAAGTGAAATCTATTGTAATGTGTCATATGGCTACTTGATTCTTAAAATCAGCTTAAATATTCACATATTATTTAATACAAAGTTTTGTATTTCATAGAAATAAAATTTTTTCAAAAATTTTTATGTTGAACATGTACACTGTAGTACATCACTGAAAAGAGAAAAAAATGCCTTTCTATCAAAACTACCGCTAATTATGGTTTCCATTTAAAAAAACATAACCTCACTTATTTACTCGAACATGACCAAAGCCATGTAAAAACAAATAAGTTTATCTTATTCTCCTTTTAAAATAATGTAAAAAACATTTACAACGTTTTACTGTATCTATCATAATAAATGAACCACGAAGCAAAACAAAAAAGATCAAAATTTCGTTATTTTGGTATAACGCTTTTGCTACACCCTGTATGTTAATTATCTTTTCATGGCTGAACTCGGCATTAAAAACTGCACTAGTTGCCCTATTTAACCTTTTCTCTAATATCACAAATAACAGAGTTACCCATACAACGTGTAAGAAATAGGGCACCCTGTATATCGATATAGAATATGTATCGATACTCGATACGCAAAATCCCGTATTGCCCACCCCTAATTATAAGCATAAAGACACGAGTACATATTTTATTACGTATGACACTTAGGGTACCTTTAGTGCTATGGAGATTTGGCGATTTGGATATTTGGGGAATTAGATATTTTCGCTTTTAATCATCTAGGGTATTTTCTGCTTCGGGTATTTGGAGAAGTTTGACAGATGATATTTGTTATTGTTTTGGGTTACTGGATGTTAAGTTTTCAATGTTTGTTACTAAGCTATGAGTATCTAAAGAAATAACAGAATTCCTATTCATTTCCAATATGTTTAATAGGCAAAACGCAAACTATATAACGTCGAACGAAAAGGTAAGGTTAAGGTTGTAACAAAACAAACAAATCACGTGCTTTTCTGAACAAACGCGCATGCTCCGATCTCAAAATAGCCAGAAAAGTTGAACTTGAACCAACTTTTGGGAGATTGGAGATTCGGTGATTTTGACGTTTCTCGGCGGTGTCACGTGATCAGTTTAACCAATAGGATCATTCTCCAAATATCCAAATCTCCATAGCACTAAAGGTACCTAAGTTGTCATTCTTGTAATATATGATTATTTCCCAGGTCGGCTGGACTACGTTCCAAACCGTGAGTTTGAGATACGTGACAGACAGCGTACCACCAAGCAAGCAGAAAAGCAGGCGCCGCTATCAACGCGCCTCGGGAGAAGTAAGAGAACAACGAAAAATCGAGCATACCCAAAGCAGCTCGGAATATAAAACATTAATTGAAGAAACGAGAACGATTAAATTCAAAGATTTCTGCATGCGAACCTTTGAGAAGAAAACACGGAAACAGCATACTCTACATGTGATTTTCCAGTGCTCCGCCCGAAAGTACTACATTGCCCAGGAAGCGAGTTTTTTTTTACCTGAAAAATTTTGAATTTTGCCGAACCCTTGCTGTTTCAAGCAAGGTAGGGATCTTTAACATGCGTGACAACATTCACACACGAGACCTCCATTTTATCTCTCATCCGAACGAGGGTGTAATTTTGTGAAAAATGCTCTCGCCTAACATTTTTTGAGCGGACCGTGTCGGGATTCGAACCCTGGACCTTGGGCGTAGTAGTCACACGCATACCAACTAAGCCACGGAGCCGCCGGCACAGCATACTGCGTAATAAGAGGTATACAATAACAAACCACGCTCGATAATATAAGAAAAACAAATGGCAAATATACGGATATATTTTAATATACGGATATATTTTAAATCCTCGGCGGAATATTTGGTGGACAAATTCTTCTCATCCGACAATTCAGAGTAGGATGAGGCACCACACGGTTTGATACATCAGGAAGTTGCAGAAGCGCATTGAACAGGTGCCGATAAGGCGATCCTGGGTCATGAGGCTTGAGGGCCCTCAGGATAAACCCTAAGAAAGCACCGGGACATAATGGAATCATCTTAGAAGCAGCTCTAGAGACGTGCCTGATGACTCCGTATGTCTTTGACGGGTTGTTTAATCTATCGTCCAGATATCATCCAATTAGTTTGCTACCAGTACAGGGGAAAGTTTTGGATCCGGTGAAGACCAATAGAAATGAACACACTGTGTGAGACAGCGGCAGTTTTAATAAAAGATAATTTGGATTCGCAGAGAGTAAGTCAACTATCCACGCGTTAGAATTCATAGCCGAATAAATCAAGCAAGCAAAGGAGAGTAAAAGAGGATTACGTCGTCGTAGCATTGGTTATTTCAAGAGCATTTGATGCTGTTTGAGACGATTTACTATTTGGGAGTTGGAACGCAGGGATTGTTTGTGAAACCTGATGTCATTGGTCAAGAGTTAATTTTCTGGACGATTGGCAAAGTTTGAAATTTGGGTCGAAGTTGTGTCCCAAACGGTGGAAAGAGGGTTCCCGCAAAAGTCATACTCTGGTCCTGCGTTCTGGAAGTTGTTGTATGAGAGCATTTTTAGAGTTAAATTCCTAAAAGGATGCGCCATTGTTGGGTTCGCAAATGATATGCTGTTAAGTATCAGGTGCAGATTGTTAATGGAGATGCAAACGAAACCGAACGAGGCATTGAGTAGGTTGCAGAAATGGTTGCGGGAGGTCAAATTGAAATTCAACACTACAAAGTCGGAGGCGCATTATTTCAGAACAAAACCGAGACAATAACTAGAGCGAAGTGGCCTTTATGCGATCAACTCCCCAAATTTGTTTTGACGAAGACTACTAGAGCAAAGTGGCTTTGACACGATCAACTCCCCCAAAGTTGGTTCAGCAAAGTCTGCTAGAGTGAAGTGATCTTGATCCGATTAACTCCTCGAAGTTGTTTCAACGAAATGTACTAGATCAAAGTGGCCTTGATGCGATCAACTCTCCAATGTTGTTTCGACGAAGTCACTAGAGCGTAGTGACCTTGATGCAATCATTTTCCCTAAGTTGTTTCGATGAAGTCTACTAGGCCAAAGTGGTTTTCATGCAATCAATTCCCCGAAGTTGTTTTGCCAAGGTTTAAAAACTTAATACAGTCGTAAGAGAACTACATCAAAAAAATTATTACTAAAAATTCACAATTGACATACAGAGGGGCATTAGTTTTGTCATTAAATTTAGGAGATGATAGATATTGATTAGCTAAACAAAAAACCAATAGCGACATTTTTGAAGTCAAATTTCATCTACGAAAACAAACTTTCTCAAGCCTTTAGCGGTAATTTTGATGTACTATGTTCTATAACAATGGTGGAGAAGCCCAGCAACCCCCCAAGGATCAGCTTTTCTGAATTCAAAACCAAGTTGCTTTAAAAGCTTTTTACAAGTAAGTTCTACCTCCTTTGAATGCTTCTCTATTACAAAGTGTTCCCAATAGAGTGTTTAAAGTAGTATGATCTCCTAATAATAAAAAATTACTTACAAACATACCATTATTAAAGGTACTAACATTTTTTTTATACATATTGATACGAACTACTAGGCTACCCGTCAAACACCCAAGCTGCATAACCGAAGTATATTCTACAGAAGTCTTGAATCTTCCAGCAAATACTAAAATATGAGTCATCTATTTAATTATAGGGTATATATAAGATCGGTGATGAGTGTACATAAGTAGTTGTTGCCCAGACGCCGACGAGGCAGCAACTCGCGTATTTCGACCACCGCCTTCGGGCGATCAAAGGTGAGCAGCGGAACGGTGACGTCCTGAGGGAGTTCTCCAGCTGTGCGGGGTACCGAGGAATGGGTACACAAGTGAAGTCGTAGGGGATGCATATCCGTCAGTCCTGTTTAGACGAGCTACCTGACGATGGAGCGGCCTGTGGCGAGTAGCCATCCTGTCGGTCGAAAACCACAGGTCAGTGGATCCGGGATTCAGGCATCGCCGTGGATCAATGTAGTAAGCGTAAGACTACGAATCCCAAGGTCCTGGGTTCAAATCCCGACACGGCCGACTGCTTGAAAAATGGCAGGTGAGCATTTTTCACAAAACTTACGCCCTCGTTCGGATGAGAGGTTAAATGGAGGTCCCGTGTGTGAGTGTTGTCACGCACGTTAAAGATCCCTACCTTGCCAGAAACGGCAAGGGTTCGGCAAAATTCTAAATTTTCAGGCAACAAAAAACTCGCCTCCTGCCCAATGTAGTACCTTCGGGTGGAGCATTGGAAATGTAAATGAACGGACCCAGGATCCGGAATACTGTGTAGTTGGAGGACAACTAAGGGTAAGATCCGGGAAACTGCTCACTGCACCAAATCAAGAGGATTCCAGGAGCAGGTCTTTTGGAATCCCGACCTACATATATATATATACAGGGTGCCCACAATCTATCTCCGTATATGGGTAACTTTTTTATTATAGAAGATACAATGTTGGTTAAATTAGCAAAGTTGAAGAGAAATTTACGAGTAGTATGATGCTTTTTTGAAAACTCACCTAGATGCTCAACTTTTTTAGATATTTGAAAAAAACTGAAATTTGCCATTTTCTTCAAACGCTAATAACTTTTAACGGTTTAACCTATAGAAAATAAAAACTGCTTGTAAGGTAACTTTTACGTAGAATTCAATAGCGTATATGACAATTTTAATTGGAAATGGGTTTTCAAGCTACAAACATAACCTCACTTTTTTAAATGGAAACCATAGTTCAATATAACCCAAATAGAAAGGTTTTTCTTTTGTGATTACACTGATGTAAGGGTTGATGTACTTATTTTCAGTAGTTTCTTCATAATAAAGAAAAACGATTTATTTATTTGCGGGCATCAAGGAGTCCATGGATACATATTTTAAATAAACAAAAAACAACTGGCATTTGTCAGATATTATTAGTTAAAGTGTTTATTTGCTCTGGGTTGCAAATTTTGTGTAGAAGACTTTTAAATTTATTTGATTATAATAGAGAATGTATACAAACGACGAAAAAAATGGCATGCTCTTTTGTTACTATGCCTGTAACAGAAATTGTGATGCTGCTGGTGATATGTATTATGAAAGATATTTGGAAAGAAGGCAGCCAGATAAACGATTGTTTTCTAAATTAGAAAACAATTTAAAAGGTTTGGTGCTTTTACAAAACCCAGTACTGATAAAAGAAAATTCAAAACTGATGATGAAGAACGTGTGTTAGCCTACATAAATTTTAAGCCAACAGCGTCCACCCGAGAAACTGCAATTGAGTGCGCTACTTCTACAGAAAAAGCTCGCCTAATTTTAAAACAAAACCGCTACAAACCATACAAAACCCATGTTAGCAATACACTGTATCATGGGGATTGTGAGAGAAGACAACAGTTTTGTAGGTGGTTTCTTAATGAAACAAATAATAATCCTGGTTTTAGTCACACTATTATATTTACCGACGAAGCAAAATTTACTAACAAAGGCATGTTTAACAGAAAAAATACAGTCTACTGGACTCAGGAAAATCCCCATTTAACAGAAGAAAGGCGGGATCAACATCAATTTTCGATAAATGTGTGGTGTGCCATTTTTGGTAATAAAATACTTGGGCCTTTCTTCTATAATTATAATTTAAATGGTGTACACTATTTGAATTTTCTACAAAACGAATTTCAAGAAATGCTCGATAATTTGCCACTTCATTTACTGCAAAACTTATATTATTTTCAGCATGACGGTGCATCTGCTCACAATGCTCAAGCCGTTTCTGAATATCTTGATAATAGTTTTCCAAATTGGATTGGCAATGCAGGTCCTGTTCCATGGCCGGCAAGGTCACCAGAACTATCGCCACTGGATTTTTTCTTTGGGGTACTGTAAAGGATGTAGTGTATGCTAAAAATCCAATAACATTGAGCAACTCAAAGATAGTATTACAGCAGCTATTACAAGTATAAAACCACAAACGTTAAATAAGGTGCACCAAAACCTAATTAAAAGGTGCGAAATGTGTTTGCAAGCTAATGGAGGTCATTTTGAGCATATGTTAATGTAGGAGTGGGCATATTCGCATTAATTAATTTTTGTTTCCTTTGATTAAGTTATTTGTATTGTATGGATAGTTTATTTTTTAAGTATTTTATTTTTCTTAGTTTATAATAAATTTAGTTACAATAAACTTGTGTTTCCATTATTGATTTTTACACATTTTGTTTGTTTGTAATATGTATCCATGGACTCCTTGATGCCCACAAATAAATAAATCGTTTTTTCTTTATTATAAAGAAACTACTGAAAATAAGTACATCAACCCTTACATCAGGGTAATCAGAAAAGAAAACCTTTCCATTTGGGTTATATTGAACTATGGTTTCCATTTAAAAAGTGAGGTTATGTTTGTAGCTTGAAAACCCATTTCCAATTAAAATTGTCATATACGCTATTGAATTCTACGTAAAAGTTACCTTACAGGCAGTTTTTATTTTCTCTATAGGTTAAACCGTTAAAAGTTATTAGCGTTTGAAGAAAATGGCAAATTTCAGTTTTTTCAAATATCTAAAAAGTTGAGCATCTAGGTGAGTTTTCAAAAGCATCATACTACTCGTAAATTTCTCTTCAACTTCGCTAATTTAACCAACATTGTATCTTCTATAATAAAAAGTTACCCATATACGGAGATAGATTGTGGGCACCCTGTATATATATATATATATATATATAATATATATATATATATATAGAAAGATTTTGTTTTTGCTTCTTGGGATAAAATCGCTCATAAATTAAACACAAAACATTAAATGTGTATCATTTGTATTAAATCGTACGTTTCGGTGATAATTTACACTTAATCATCGATCTACATGAAAAAGTATATAAATAGGTAATTCATATAACAGGTAATATATGTTTAACTTACTTATTACTTGATAAAATTATTTTATGTATTCACCATAATAAAAGTAACAGAAGGAAGCTTGTCATATTACTGATTAAATTAAAATTAATTTTGAATGAAATGTCAGTTCACTTATTTGACAAAAATGTAGGATCAAGGATGACATCCTACATTTTGTCAAATATGAACTGACATC
This sequence comes from Platerodrilus igneus, assembly GCA_036346225.1. Classification (NCBI taxonomy): domain Eukaryota; kingdom Metazoa; phylum Arthropoda; class Insecta; order Coleoptera; family Lycidae; genus Platerodrilus; species Platerodrilus igneus. Next base: position 182,171 of record JARFIW010001480.1, read on the forward strand.
ATTCAAAATTAATTTTAATTTTAATCAGTAATATGACAAGCTTCCTTTGTTACTTTTATTATGGGTAAATACATAAAATAATTTTATCAAGTAATAAGTGTTAAACATATATTACCTGTTATATGAATTACCTATTTATATACTTTTTCATGTAGATCGATGATAGTAAATTATCACCGAAACGTACGATTTATATGATACTAATTTTTAATATGACTTTATCCCAAGAAGCAACATTTTTAATTATTACAAGAACCTTTATATATATATATATATATTATATATATATATATATATATATATATATATAAGATCTATCAAGAACAACACCACAACATCAGTTATCATCTTCAAGCCAAAAAACTCACTAGAGTTGTAAGGCACTTTTAGCGACGCTCAGATCGTCGTGTCCAGCTACTGCGATCGTACATAAGTAGTGTTGACTGTTATTTCCAGCGACGTGGTGGATGCACAGAGGAGATAGCTGCCGATACCGTCATCTGTCATCGAATTGGCGTCAAAGTGTTTTTACAGTTACGGGACGTAACGATTTTAAAGAGGGGACTGTGTTACGAACTACTATTAAGCAACATGTCAAACAGACAAGTTACATAACCCAAGTGCATTCTCCAGGAATCGAGAATGTTCACGCACATACCATACTATGAATTATCTATTTAATTCAGGGTATAAATGACACTGCTGATAAAATGTAGGAATTGGTCTATATAAAAATGTCGTATATAAATCATCTCGTGTATAGTTAGTTGGTCATTACGTTTTGAAAGTCTTATAGTAAATATAAATTTGTGTTATGTAAACGTGTATATCGTACCGCCAGCTTGTACACAAATAGACAAAAATTTAATAAATAAATTATAGTAGTGTCAGCGTTGCTAAGAAGACTTATGGTTAAGAATTTAGTTTAGGAAGATATTAGTGCTTGTAAATAGCATTAGTGCGATAGTGCTTCATTGTAATTTTATAAAAAACATCTATAAATAAGGCATATACTGTTAATTAGACTTGTGAATAGTGAATAATAAAGACTTCTGTTATTACTTGTTCTAAATTGGTGAAACGCGTTAACAATAGCCCGCTACAATATCATATATATTATTTTCAATAACATCCCGAGCGAAAGGATCCATTTCAACGATAGTTTTAGTAATGTTTTCTTCTTTTTTTTGGACGTGTAAATGCTGTACTACTGTTAATTTTTGCTCCAATATCTTCAACAGTACGTGAACTAATATTGAGAGCTGATGCTACTCTCTGAACAAAAATAGGTTACATGAAAAAAATTTTAACCTCAAACACTTTTATTTATAATTATTTCAAAGAAAATAAAGTTAAATTTTTTTATATTAGTATTAATATGTACCTACTTCGCTTACAGCTATTAGAGGCAGAAGTTGTCCTTGTTGTCGCTCTCGTTTTCAAAATATTTTATGAGCAAAGCTACCATTTTCTGACACAGAACTTCTTATGTTTGGACATATTCAGTAAATAAATAGTTAACCGATATAGAATTTTGTTAGTTTTAAAAAGAACTGTTTTACAATTATTAAATTTAAGCGAGTAATAACAAAAGAATGCTGCAAGTTTTAAATGACGAATGCAATTAACAAAGCAAAAAATGCTCAGTAAAACAATAATACCTATATACACGACTACACCGCATGAAACTACCAACTTTATGATATTTATATGCAATAAAATTATACGCAAATTAAATGATATTTCTTTACCTATCTTAAACTAATTCTAATGTAGCATCCGAATTAGCGTGAATAGAGTATATTTAAAAAAAAGGAACACTCGATCAAAGTTAGTTAACATGTATTGTAGCCACAGATCATCAACCGCCATCAAAAACTTTTGATTTTAATTGGCATAACCTATTTCTGTTTAAAAAAAGATTTTAGTTAAATATTAATTGTTTAGAAATTTCAGACTAGGGTAAGAAATAAAACACCAATACAACGAATTATGTATATTATCTATTGTAGATGACCGACCATAAAAAGTTTGCATATTCTGCTTCTAAAGAAAAAAGTAATATCAATGTTAGCATTGTGAAAAGAGATTTAAAGATGTCCAAAACTACACAAATCCCAACTCCTCTTCCAGAAGATTATGATTTAGAATACGAATTAGCTTATGCAGAATACTTAAATTCATTGGCTATTTTAGATATAACACAAGAAACAGTTAAAAAACACAAGGAAAGTTTGGATCAACAGTTAGCACTTCAAACAGACAATGTTACTAAAGGATTACAAAAGATCAACAAACAATATGAATTAATTAATAAATTAGAATTACAGCTTAATATATCAGATGCTGCTTCTCACTTAAAACAAAAATACGATGAAATCTCACAAACTCTAAACAACTCTTTCTTCTTGGATAGTTTGAATGAAATCGCAAAAAGTTTAGAGCAAACCTGTAACGTATTAAATTTGAAAAACATAAAGCCATTTGAATTACAGAGTGAATATGATAAATTAGCTTGCCTAATAAATGACTGTCTTCAAACAACAACAAAATTTAAAGCTAGTGTTAATTTTGAAAACACAAATATGTTAGTTTTGGAATTACAGAAATTTATTGATTTACAAAATGAAATTATTAAGGATATTAAAAGTGTACGAGATTTTATTGCAGATGCCGAGTATTTGATTTTTAAAAATGCATCCGATAGATTTGCTGTTGAAAAAAAATTGGAAAACCAATTATAATAAACCGTTCTAACTATTGAAATTGCTAAATAAAAATATATATAATTGTCAACTGTGAATTGTGTAAGTCAAGATTAATTTTATATCTTACAGATATTAAAACATTCTCATTATAAAAGTGTTTTCCTGCGAATATTTAGTAATAAATTTCTTGCGCATTTATGAATTGGTGAATAATAATACTCATTATTCTGTAGGTGCATATGAATTCATAATCCAACACCTTTAACCAATCAGAAATATCCAGGTCGTGGATTATGATCAAGTTTATTAATTTCATTTATTACAGACAATCTTGATAAACCATTAGCTCTTTTGATGTGACAAAATTTATAATCAAATCTGCTTAAAAATAGTGCCTATCTTTGTAGTCTTCCCGCTGCCATTATTGGAATGCCACTTTTTTTCACCGAACAATGCCAACAGTGGTTTGTGATCGCTGCATAAGGTAAATTTATTACCCATGAAGTACTGGTAAAACTTTTTTACCCCCCAATAAATAACTAAAGCTTCTTTGTGTATTGCTGAATATTATCTTTCAGTTTCATTTAACACTCAATATGCAAAACATACCGATTTTTCACTACCATCTGCATAAACATGTGATAGAACAGCACATATTCCAATGTCTGATACATCACAATTAAGTTTGATGTTTTCCTTTGGACTAAAATGTGCTAAATTCTGATCTGCCACAATTTGTTGTTTAGCCTTTTGAAACGCCCATTCGCACGTATCTGACCAGTCAAATTTTACATTTGTTTTCAGTAAATTATACAAAGGATCCAAGGTATCCGCTAATTTATCAATAAATTTCGCATAATAATTTATCATCCCTATAAATGCTTTAACTTCGGTTACATTTTTGGGCTTTGCTACATCCACTATGGCTTTAATTTTTTCGTCGTCCTTTTCTAGGCCCTTATTATTTATTACATGGCCTAAATATTTAATTTCTTTTTCGAAAACTTTGCATTTTCAAAGTTTAATTGAAAACCCGCCCTCTGTAACATCGTAAATACTACTTCTAAATTTTGTAAATGTTTCTCTTTATTTTCTCCTGTGACAACTATATCATCCATAAAATTTATAACACCCTGTGCTCCTTGCAGGACCTTTTCAACGCACTTTTGAAATAACGCACGTGGTTTTTGTTCCAAAAGGTAATCTATTTGGAATGTATATACTTTTTTATGTGTACTCCAAGCTAATAAATTTTTAGTCTTCGCTTAGTTCTAATTGACTATATGCCTGCAAAAAATCTAATTTTGTGAACCATTCACCTCTCTGGAATGCCACAAACAATTCCTCTATTCGTGGCAACGGATACTTAATATCCTCTAAAAACGACTTAACTGTGGTTTTGTAGTCTGCACATATCCTAATTTTTCCATTAGGCTTCAAAACTGGAAGTAACGGTGTCCCCCACTCGTAATTGTCAACTTTTGATATAATCCTTTCCCTTTCTAATCTGTCTAATTCATCACTAATTGACTTCTTAAAAGCAAATGCAATAGGTCTAGGTTTTACCGTTTCTTTTAATCTTAATGTTACCTTTTCATATTTGTAAACCCCTAATCGCGATTTAAATAGTTCCTCATATTTTGTTATTAAAGTTACTGGATCCTCATCTTCTATGAAATTTATATCAACCCTAGAAGAGTCATTAATTTTAAAATTTAATACTTACATAATGTCTCTGCCCAACAATGGTTTGCTACCATTCTTGACTACCACAAACTTGCAACATATGGTGACATTCTTATAGCTAAGATCTACCGATATTTTACCCTGTGCTACTATAATTGATCCGTCATAGGTTTTAAGACGAACAAAAGTTTCCTTTAACTTAACGCTTGCCAAAGCAACGTTAGTTTTAAATAGTTCTTCTGGAATTAATGACACACCCGCACTAGAATCCAATTCCATTTCAATAATCACATTATTGATCTTTACCGGAATGACTATCACCTTCAAACCACCACTAGTGTCTATATGAAACTGTTATACTTTCGAGCATTTGTTATACTATTGCGCAATGCTTATAGTTTTATGCGGTATAATTCCCGCCATGATGTAGCTTATACCGACCATGCTTTAAGAGTGATGCAACCGCTTTTTAAGTCAATTTGCAAGCACAATTTAAATCAAAACAAATTACTTACGTGGTGGCATCTCAGAACTTAATTTCAGGGCATAACGGTGAATTGCAGGCTGGGTTCAATCACGCCATGTTGAATCAAATTACCATCCGTCCTTCCTGTAACTTCTGTACTCATAGGGGACTGGCAGGAATTAAGGTACCAGGTATACAAAGGTAAAAGGAACCTACATACTTAAAAAGAAAAGACACCACACAGATAATGTTGGTTCGTCGAGGGCTCGTAACTTAATGGCATCTTTTTACACCACACGCGCATTCCGCCTCACTTTTGCGCAGATGCGACTGTCAGGGGAGACGGAAGTTGGCGTATTCATTTAAAAATTTGCAGCAATTTATTTACAAATTAAATCTATAAATGTACATTGCCAATTGGTATGTAACAAAACATCTCCATGAAATCTAAGGAACCTTCTTTTTTTGCTTCTGGAATTAGATTGTTAGAATGAACACTCACCTTTTGATCTCTTTTTTCCTTGAACTTGCATATCTTTGCTAGATGTCCCTTTTTTTACACATCTTGCAAATATATTCTTTATAACGACAAATGCTAAATTTATGATTAGTTTCACCACATGCAAAACAAGTCAATGTCTTTCCTTTTGCTTCTAATGTACTTCCTCCCTTTTCATCTTTAGGTTTACCTTTAGAATAATTACTACTGATTCTGTTGACATGAACTACAATACTTTGCCTTAACGAAGCTTCTTTATTAATCACAGCATCCATTATTTGTTCCAGCGTTGTTTCTTGGTTACATTCGTACATTTTGTCCAATATTGGACCTTTTCGTAACCCATGTACAAATTTGTCCTTAATTTTTTCGTTTAATAATGACCCAAACTTACAGTTGATTGGCCCATTTTTGACACGAGCAAACCACTCTCATACCCTCGCTGTCTCCTTGTCTTAGGTCATAAAATGTATTATGCTTTTTAAACATCGATACTTTCTTTGAAAACTGTCGCCTTAACAATTCACATATCTCTTCAAAGGCTTTTCTTTTGGCTTGAATGGGTCACATAAATCGTGTAAAACTTTATACACCTTTTCACCAATAACAGTTAGCAATACTGCAACCTTTCTCTCTTCTTATATAGTTTGCCATAAAAAACTGTTCTAATCTGTCTTCGAACAAACACCAATCTTCTCCAAAATTATAATTACGAGCTATCGCCAAACTTGTTCGAAATACTGTTTTTTTGTTCAGCCACTGCAACACTTTTATTCCTCGTCACCAAATGTGATGTATATTGAGCAATCCAGTACAAACTGTCAGAGGCTTTAACGGCAGAGTCGTTATAAATATTTATGGTTCCGGGTTGGGACCGTGCCATTTTATAAACTAAGGTCGATCTTAGTTTATAAAATGGCATGGTCCCAATCCGGAACCATAACTATTTATAATCAGTACAAACCTTCATTTTTCATAATCTGCAAGGTATAATTTTCTTATCATACATAGCAGGCAGTTATACTTTGATAAATTTTTGCTTGTCAATGTTTGCGATATTAGTTAAAACGTTGAGAAAATATCTAACAATGAAGATTTATGTAGTCGTGGGAAAATTATAGTATTCTACTCGCGAGTTACGGCCATTACTCATTTGGATTACGCTGCTCGCCCTAACGGGCACACGGCGCAAACCTTCCAAATGAGTAATGGTCTAAGATCCCGACCTGCCCGACCTACCCTCATAAACATTCCAGGTGAATCAAATTTTTTATTAAAGGTAATGCCATAATAATCAAATTTTCAAACGGTTGCCGCTTAATATCCTGGCATGGCTACTGTTAATGAATATTTGTTTAATTAATTTTTTTTCACTACTTCCTGTCACCCATATTCCTAAATATCTTAGCTCCAATTGGAAGCAAAGTATATAGAGAGTATGACAAAGCTAGGTTGCCTACCTTTTTCCTGGCATAACTGTCGGGTAGCCAGGTATGAGCAGGCGAGGCTGTACATGTACTACACCCTCATCGACATTCTGAAAATTTTATAATGAAAAAAAATAGCAAATTTTATTGCGAATAACGTAGTATAGGGTTGCCTTAGCAAAGCTTGGCAATTGTTAGGGTTGTCGCGTTTTTAAAGTTATACAAGTCCGTGAGCGCGGGGCGAGAGAGAGACGCACTGCACGCGCTACTCCATGCGATAGAGAAGGAGACACGATATAGCAGCTGCTCGTGAGACAGCTGCCGTAATAAATGGAGTGCGCATGCTTAGTGTATTCTGTGCTCTTATGTGCTCCGAACGTACCACGTTTTCTTACTAACCTGGAAATATAATTGTGAGCAGTAATCATTTTGTTTTAAAAATGAAGAAGTGTTTTTGTGCGATTTGACAGATTCTGTGATTGATTTTGAACATGAAACATTTAAAACTGTAGACTAAAATTATTATTTCGTGAAGAAAAAGCGTTCAAATATCATGATGTTGAGCTTCATGAGGAGTCATTTCACTCTGTAGGTTATCATTCCTCGTGTTATAAAAAAGTGACTGTATTACATAAAAAATATGACGAACAGTATAAAGAATTCGTCAGAAATTATGAAGTAAGTATAAATTACTGAATTCTCGAATCAAAATTTTTTAAAGTATTTTAAAAATGTTTATTTTCCAAAACGGGAGCATTCAAATTCTTTATTTATTCCATTTCATTCAATTTTCAGATGAATTCAAGTATATCTGTAGCCGATGATCAGCCAGAGGATTCTGGATCATCCACTCCCGCTTCTCCATCAAAATCATCAACGCCATTCAAAAACATACCATGTCTGTTTTGTGGCTGCATTCAGAAAAGAAGTGGAAAGAACAGGTACAATGTTATGCTGCTTCAGTCTGAAGAAACTATTGAAAAAATTAAAATGAGCGCGGAAAAAGTTTCTGATTCAGAGATGCTGGCAAAGCTGAAAAAAAAACTATAACTTATCATAAGACTTGTTTATCGTCATATCGGCTACAAGAAAAGTGGAATGCCGAGGAACATGTACAGTCGACTTGGCATGAGAATAGGGAGGTACACAGATTAGCTTTTGAATCCTCGAGATTTTATTATGAGAGAAATAATCGAAAACGATAAAGTGCTGTATTTTACGCAATTATTCTCTCGATATCAAGCGCTGTTGTTCGAGTTCGGAGAGAATCAAGTAGACGTCAAGAAATCGCTAATTACCGACCCGAGCATTTGGAGAAAAAATTTTGAAAAGTTTTCGTGATCGCCTAACGATTGAAGCATCTATTGGACCGCTTTGCAAAAAATTGTTTACAAAACCGACATTGACGTATCGATAATGGCCAATAATACAAAATTATTAGAAACGAAAGACGACAATAAATTCGATGATATTGCTTTTCATTTGAGGAATTCCGTGAAAAATATTGATTGCAAACCGCTGCCAAGCCATCTGACAGCAGATGATATAATTCGTGGCGAGTGTGTGATTCCCGAAACACTATTTACATTCATGCAGAATCTCGTCGCTGGACCCCACGCTTCTACTAAAAATGGTAGCGACAATTCTCTCGTGGTTACCGCATTGTGTAGCGATATTATCTATGCTGTTACAAGAGGGAGATGTAAACCTGCGAAACACTTAACCCTTGGATTATCTATTAATTCTCTAACAAATTCTCGACAAGTGATCACCATTCTTAACAGATATGGACATACAATCGGTTACAACTTGGCTGAAGAGCTAGAAACAGAAATGACGTATACAGCAGTGGAACAGAGTAAATTAATACCAATGAGCATCGACAGAGTAGGAGGACTTAGCACTCACGTGGCTTTTGATAATTTCGATCGCTTCGTTGACACGACTTCAGGAAAGATACCATGCGACACTGTCGGAATAATCTATCAGTTTCCTCGGGCGGAAGATGAAAATCCTGAAGACATTGATGCTACCACGTCTTCAAACGTTCCACTTGATGACAGCAGAGACGAAGATGGACCTTCTGTGCGAAAAAGACGGCGTTTTACCGAAATTTCACGAGGAATCCGACCGTATTACTCAAAACCGAAAACAAGTATGCAGCTGCTTCCTGTTGATTCATTTACCAGTTTTATCGATCTATGTAAAGGTGCCATTGAGATTGCCATTGATAAAGATCTTTTATGGATAATTTCCTTATCAAATAATATTTCGACTCCCATGTGGTTGGGCTTCAACTGCAAAATTTTCAGTGACAATAGTGACATTCAAAAAGTTGACTATTTGCCACCCATAAATCAATCTCCAACGTCTTATGCAGTTGTGAATGAGACACTTGTCATGGCTAAGGAAATTAGTGACAAATGTCAACATAAAGATAATAATTGCAACATATGATTTGGCCATAGCGAAAATGGCAATGCAAATACAAGAGAGTAACAAGCCAACATTCGACAATATTTTCGTCAATTTGGGAGCTTTTCACACGCAGATGGCATTCTTCAAGGCTATTGGGAAATTTATAGACAGTAGTGGATTAGTTGAAGTGTTGATTCAGGCTGATGTATTAGCAAACGGCTCGATGAACAGTTTTTTGGACAGCAAGCACTTCAATCGCTGTAGGCGGCTGCATCTTCTGACCGCCGCTGCACTACAGATACTTCATCTTGAGCAATATTTATCCACAACAAATGTTTCACCGGAGATGCTGGGTGAACTATCACAAACAGTTGTCAACTTTACATCCGATGAATCTATTTGTAATGTCAACGAACGCATTGAGTTGCCTGATGCATTAAACAAAATTATTAACGGATATAAAGAGTTCTGCAAACAAACTATGATAGGCGAACACAGAAAAACGGCTCAGTACTACTATCAATACTGTGAGCTAATCAACTTATTCCTCCAGTTTTCAAGAAGCATCCGTACCAGCAACTTTGAACTCTACTTAAACTCCATTTACAACATGAGTGATTTATTTTTTGCACTCAATCAACCAAATTATGCAAGATGGTCTCTAATGTATCTAAGTAATTTAATTAGATTGCATAATGAAAACTCACCACTGGTTGCAGAATTTCAACGTGGCGCGTTTGGAATTAGACGTGCAGAAGCTAAATTTGCTAGATCACCAGTGGACTTGACGCTAGAGCAAACTATAAATGCTGATGCGAGTAATCAATTAGCTAATAATCTTACCGCAGAATCCATATCCGCCCGACAAAGATGGGCTCTCAGTCACAGCATGAGAACAAAAATATTGTCTGCTGTCAAGGAGAATGTTGGTCTGTCGCAAAAGACGACACGTCTCATTCTCTACAAAACAGCAGAATAAAAAGATTAAAAAATCTCGACAGTATTATTGGGTGATTAAAATACAATGAATCCATTTGACGATAGCATCGATAAAAATTTTTATTCAATATTTCCACTGGTAAAGCTGCGTCCACAGATGTTTCAGATTTTTGCTGACTGTTAAAACAGTAGGGCATGAGCAAAGTTAGCTTTCATTAGTGATTGTGACTCAGCGAACAGCAGATTTGAAAAGCCTATATCTCGGAACAAAATTTGTAATTTTGCATCCCAATGTGCATCGAAGCCTTAGGCCAAGACTGGCAAAGTAGCGGTATTGAAAATGGAACGAGACATTTTGGTCGTCTGCTTGCAATCAGCATTGAGAAAAAATTAACGTAGAATACTGTTTGACGTTCCCACTAGCACCCATGCCGCCTGCACTTTTCTCGTGCACTGGTGAAATGTTAAAACAGATAAATCTAAATTAGCGAAGGCTCTAAAGTCTCAAGTAGAAATGGTTCGCCAACCCAGATCGACGTTGAAATAATCGATGGTTTTACTTTTACATCTTGTCGGATCCTCAATGCCACAAACTTTTGATAAAATTGCTGAATCTATCCTCATAAAACTTTGCTCCACCAATGCTAAAGAAATACATATTGTATTTGATCGCTATTTGACGCCCTCAATCAAAGATTCGGAAAGACAGAACCGACAAGGCTATGATATGCCATATACGATTACAGGACCTCAACAAACTAGACCCACAGATTTTTTGCAAGTCTGAAAATTATCGTTTCAAGGAGGCTTTAGTACGGTTCTTGGCTAGTTACTGGGAGAGTCAACACTTGGCATCGATAATTGAAAATAAAAAAATCTTCATAACAGTAGGAAGTGAATGCTATTCTTTCCAAGTAAATAACAACCGTGTCGTGAAACGTCAAGAAATTGACTATCAATGTCAACACGAAGAAGCAGATACGCGAATAGTGTTCCACCTTGCTAACGTAACACCAAATTCTAAAATCTTAGTAAAAGCCTCTGACACAGATATTTTAATAATTTTGCTGGCCAATATGCATAAACTGTCATCGGAAGTTTGGCTAGCGGGATCATCGATGAAGACAAGAAAAAATGAGGATCTCAACTGCATCAATTGCACAGAATTGTCATCGAAGTTGGGAAATTTATTATGCTCAAGTCTTCCAGCTTTTCACGCCTTCACAGGCTGCGATTACACAGCTGCTTTTTCAATAAAGGAAAAGTTAGACCATTCAATATTTTCTCCAAAAACAAGACTTTTCAAAGGATTTTCTCGTCATTGACAGATGAAGCTGACATTTTTCTTGAGCAAAAAATCGACGTGGTACGGCATCAAACAGTGTACAAGCGTAAACGAGGTGCGATATCGCATTTTTCCAAAAAATTATTCGAGTAAAAAAAATTATGAAAAATTCATGAAAAAAATTAGAAGCTTCGACTCGAATATGATGCCACCCTGCTGGAGATCACTAAAACAAAAGATGTTGCGAACGATTTACGTTAATTCTATGTGGCTCCATGCAACCGATCCGTGTTGTACTAAACTGCAGCCTGAAAATTGTGGATGGTACTTGGATGGGCATTTGAAGCCGATAGGATTCCTTGGAGATCCGACACCCTTACAGGTCGAAGACGTTCTCGAAATTACACAGGAAGACTCTGACGATGATGATCAATCAGAATTGAACTTTGAAATTGCAAGTTCTGATGATTCAGATAATGATTAATTAATTACTCGCATTATTTTTTTAGTACACTGTAATATTCTTTGTATTTATAGTTTAACGTTTGATAATAAAATCTCAAAGAAACAATTAACAGATCTTTAAAAATACTATGAGAATAATCTTTACTTTGATATTTGATAATGAAATATATTTTTTCCTTCAACATTTGATCCTAATAAACGCAGCAAATATATAAAAAAATCCTCTCCTTCTATCATATAGTGCTATATCGTGTCTCCTTCTCTATCGCATGGAGTAGCGCGTGCAGTGCGTCTCTCTCGCCCAGCTCACGGACTTGTATAACTTTAAAACGCGACAACCCTAACAATTGCCAAGCTTTGCTAAGGCAACTCTATACTACGTTATTCGCAATAAAATTTGCTATTTTTTCATTATAAAATTTTCAGAATGTCGATGAGGGTGTAGTACATGTACAGCCTCACCTGCTCATACCTGACTACCCGACAGTTATGCCAGGAAAAAGGTAGGCAACCTAGCTTTGTCATACTCTCTATATACTTTGCTTCCAATTGGAGCTAAGATATTTAGGAATATGGGTGACAGGAAGTAGTGAAAAAAAATTAATTAAACAAATATTCATTAACAGTAGCCATGCCAGGATATTAAGCGGCAACCGTTTGAAAATTTGATTATTATGGCATTACCTTTAATAAAAAATTTGTTTCACCTGGAATGTCTATGAGGGTAGGTCGGGCAGGTTGGGATCTTGTACTATAATAGCTATCATAACTTGCTCGTTGAATAATATTCTATTATTGTATTGGATTTATTTATTTAGTTATGTCATTCATAAGAGGATGTCTGGTTAAGGCAGGGTTGGTTTGATTTTATTTAAATTGATTTAAGTTAAATCTATTTTTATACTTATTGATTTTAAATTTTTAAATTAGTATAAATTTAATTCGTATTTTCTGGCTTTTCAATTATAATAAATATTGGACACTTTAACCACAATAAAATTTCTGCACGAAGTATAAAATAAAATTCTTTATTTTCTATTAATTTTTATTTAAATTTTAAAATATAGATTACGATCATATAAATAATAAATATAAATAAAGGATTCCGAATTGGGCATGAAGTTTTAAAACTAATAGTAATATACCAGCAGAATATCTATACATACATATTTCATAGTTCTGTTAATCGTTGCTCTCTTTCATCAGCAATTAATTTATAAATTGTTTCTCTGGAATCTAACAAATAAGTGATAAAATGATATGGCGTTAAAGCCTGACTGTCAGGTTTTTTAAAACGTTTATTTGCTATAGTGAAAAATCCAATTCCTCCTTAAAAACCTTTTCAACACTGTAACAGATAAAGATGCATTTGTTTTTTGTACTGCATCCAGTGCAACTAATATTGATTTTAAAATGTTCACAAAATCTTCAGCGGTCGGTTTCAAGTCAAAATTAGATCCTTTTTCAAATTCTACTGAAGCAGTTTCTTTTGTGTATTTATCGTATATTTTCAAAAGCTTGTCCTATTGACTCACAAAATCTCGATTGAATTTGCTAAAGTATTCCACCTGACTTTTTGAAAAAAGACTACCTTTCCATCTGTTTGTTTGTATTTAGCAGAAACCAAGTGTTACGAAAATATTTTACAACATGAACGACATCTGTAATATATTTCATTTCAAATTCAAAATCTTTTAATAATAAATTTAGACTATGTGCCATACAACTATAAGCTATTACAATCAAATCAAAAAATCTTAAACATTTTGTATATTTTCACGCATTTGGGCCATGTTTGTAGCATTATCTGTTACTAAACTTGAGACAGTACAATTATATTTTGTTTTACATGAAGAAATGAAATCTTGTATTATTGAAGTCAGATAATCTTTCATGTGTAGCTGTCCGAAAGTGTCAATTGTGTCATAGAGAAATGAACAACCTTCTTTAGATGTTACTGTAACAAATATAATGGGTTAATTGCGAATATTGAACCACCCATCAATAAACATATTAACATATTGCCCTCTTAAGTTTCTAATACATTTTTATGCTTTTATATAAATCTCGCCTAATAAAGTAGTTGAAATAATTTTCCTTGACGGAGGCATATAACCAGGTCCTAATAACCCTAATACTTTATTTACCTTTTATTTTCGATACACCTGAAATTGCAATTGGTGGCAAAAATTACTTTTGTAATTTGTTTATCAATTATGTGCTTCTTATAGATGTGCAAATTACAAATAGACCGTGTTATGCATAACTAGACTAAGCGCCATGTTTGTGTTTTCTAGAAAAATGCATTTAACTTTGTTTTTCTCTAAAATTAGTTTATGGTTTTTCTGGTTTTATTTTTCAGTGATTGGTTAAAAATGATACAAAAATTCGTTTCATATGAACATTTAAAGTTTAAATTACTATTTTAACTAATGCATACAAAAATGGCATTGATCGGGTGTTGCTTTTGGGATTGAAGTATATTTTCGAAATTTGCAAAACTCTACCATCAACCAAAACTATGGTTTAGAAAGTTTATGGAATATGAATACTGCAGATTAGTTCACATAAAACTTAGGGCTGCGTTAACCATACTTTTTTCGTACTGAACTGGCGAATTGAACTTAAACTGTGCTATGTACCTGGACGTAGCCGGAAGAAAAGTAAATACCAGGCTAACTACCAACGGTGGAGAGTGGGGGGATTCGCCTACATACCAAAAAAGAAACCAAAAACATCGCCCATGACTATCTATTAACAATGAAAATAAATATAATTTCTTGATTCACAGTTACAAAGAAAAGTATTAACTTTAAGTTATATTTTAAAGAACAAATTTTATAAAGGATCCCCGAAGTGCGCATTTCGTAGCTAACAGGTAATAAAAAACATAAAAAAGTAATGCTTAGATTTTCTCCATAGCAAGTGGGTTAAATTAAAGTATTAAAGGTAGGTTTTCTCCATAGCAAGTGGGTTAAATTAAAGTATTAAATGTAGACCAAGATGTAGTAAGAATTAAAGAAAGATAACCAGAAGCACTAGCGAAGATAGCTTCTAAACATGCTGGTGAACTGGTTTCACAACATCAACCGCTGATAAATAAGGATCCTCGATGTATGTAAAAGAAAACGAGTCACATACCTATATGCGCCGGGATGCGTATCTTGCAAACCGCCGGGGGTGAGTCAGCATAGCAACGCCATGGTCGTGAGGGTTCATTCACTCTGTCATCGTAATTATAGTAGCAATCCAAAGACAAAAGGCAGCTGCTCCACGACAACGAACAGGTGGGCCTACACAAAGAAAGAAACCATTTGGCCTCCAGCTAAAAAAAAAGTGAATACATGCAAGACACCTTCTAGTTGTCGAACAGAAAAACGAGCATCGTTTTTGAAATACGGTGACGAATAAATGTAGAAAATATTTCGACGTACAAGCTGTAAAATCAAATTCAACAATGGTTCAACTCACACGAATTCGAACTGCAAACCCTTGCTTATCGAAGCGCGATTGAAACTGGAAAACCCGGGTTTTATTGGATAGTGCACGACGTTATTTCAACCAGTCTTTACATCGGAACAATAGAGAAAACCATTATATACGGTCGTAATGTATACCAAGGTAACAGGTACCTAAAACAGGATATAAACTATTTAATTGTAGCATAAACTTGTCGTTTCGAAATAAATAAGTTCAAAATGAAAATTTGTAGAAAGCGTATTTATTATTGTAAACAGGATGTTATTGAAGAATTTAAGAGACTAGCAGATACCTAATACAAGGTATAGACTATTTCATTTATCGAATAAATTTTCGTTTTAAAAGCAAAAGGGATTTGAGTTAAAGAATTATTAGAGAGCGTATTTATGATTAATTAAGTTAAGCGGGCTTATACTGAACAGGTACCCTATATAGGATGTTGTTGAAGAATTTAAGAATTGAAACGGAATTATTCGAACAAGTAATGAATTAACAAGGGAGATTTTAAAAACAAATTGGAACGTAACAACTGTCAGACCAAACTCGATATTCCATATTCTATTAATAAATTAAAATTTTTGTTATTGGTTAATTTCCATCCTATTTTAATAATTATTTATATTGTATCATACAAAATTCGAATTTGGAAAGAAAACATGACACTTTTAATGTACGGTTATGACATTCTGGTTATTGCTAAGTTATTGACCGTGTTCTACTACTACTGCTGCATCGCTCATTGGCGGCGCACAGAAAATTTTCAATGGTATCTGATGGCGTCAAATTTAAATAATGAAGTTCAAAAAAAGTTTGAACAATTTTTGGAATTGAACTCAAACCGAAACTTCAAGTTCTGTTCTAACCGACAATAAATTTAAAAGGTTCGCACAGCTCTAAAATAATTTTTTTACAAAACGAACTAATAAAAAAAATTGTACTACGCAAAATTTGTATGTAGAACAAGCTAATGGTAAAAATTAATATTGTGTTAATACAAAATGTTTAAAAACTACACTTGCTCATCATCTTCAAGGTCAAAATCAAATTGTCCACTGATCCCATCTATGTCCTTTTCAACATTATGATCACTTACCAACTTTTTATAAAATTGTTTGGCATCCTTAGGGATACGGCTAAATAAAAATTTCAGATCTTTAAGTTTTTACATCTGATTAGTAAAGTAAGTAAATCTTTAAAACGTTTTCTGGTTTCGGATGGTGGTCTTCCCTATTTCTTTTCTAGATTTATTTCTCTAGCTTCATCACGAAATGAATATTTAACAAAAAGTTTGTTAAGACATTCTTTTCTTATTTCAATTTCACGAAACTTGAACCAATTAATTTATTTTTAGAGATATATACTTTCCTATTGACGATGGATTGTTCCAAATTGGCAGTATTATAGAAATATTCCTTCTCCGTCTTATGAACAACAAAAGGATTATTTTTTCGGCACATGCTCATTACATTGATAGTCGTTTGGTAAATATATTCTTTTTGGAGTTTCAGGGCACATTCAATATCACCAAAACACAGTAGTTGCTTTTTCTTGTTAAATGTAGTATAACCTTGTGCTAATCTTTGTTTTATATCTTTTGCGCTTTTCCCATCTTGCGTTATTTGGCTTCCTAGGTAGCAGAAATCCTTAACCTCTTGTAAGTTCTTGTTACCTATTTGTATCCTTGTTTTTGATTTATTTTCCCCTCTTTTGCATACTAGTACTTTAGTTTTAGTTTTGTTAATTTTCAAACCGTACCTCTCTGTTAGAACCGTTTCCATTTCATTAAGAGCAGCTTCTAACTCTTCCTGGCTAGATGCTAATACCGCTATACCATCTGCAAATCTAAGCATATCAATTTTTTGTCCCTGCATAGTAATTCCAAATGTCTTCCTGCATTTGACAGTATTCATCATAACTGTCACCATTGGTCTGAAGAGAACCCGCATTGGCATTGATCCTTACACCATCAGCATCGTTGGCATCTTAAAAGTTTGGTGTGGTATCGTGAATGGATATTTAATTGGACCTTACTTTTTTGAGGGCACTGTGACTGACAGTCGTACTTGAACTTTTTATTAAACAATATGAGGAATCTATTAGACGAAGTTGACTTGCAAACACGACAAAGAATGAGATTTCAGCACATGGTGCACCAGGTCATTCTGCCGTTATTTTTTCTTAGGAAATAACAAGTACCGATATAAACTGTTTACTGTAGCTTATTTGTCTTAATACTTTTTGCTTCTTATTGAAAGTAGAATCAATTTTGTAGATAAAACATATAATGTCTCATTTGATAAAAGAAAGTCAATCTTCGTCTAGTAATTTTTAACTATTATTCAAAACATCTTTGGATAATGTTTATCACTTAAGAAATATTTGACTGTATTGTTTAAAATGGACCACCTTGCATGTATGTATATATATTATATAGATATATACATATATAGTGCCATGATATGAGGGTTATTTAGGAGTATATTGGTCACACAATACATGTAAATAGCTTTAGGAGTTAGAAAACTACATTTATTTAGCATGATGAAATACGTAATTTGCAAATTATGCAAAGAGCAAACATTTAACACCCTGTATAAAGCATTCATAAATTGTAAATAGATACGCGTTAAATGCAGTAAAAGCTAGAAAATCATGATACAATTCCCATTAAAATTAAACATGCGATAGTGAAAGGAGATAGCATAGTGTTCTGATAAGAAACGCATCTTTCGAAATAAATACGTTTTGGAAACGCAAAATGTAAACAGAAATATGTTTATTTACGTCATTTCGTCTAACGTGATTTTCTACATGGAGTTAATACAAATCCCAAAGTATTATCTAGACAAACAAAAGCCATAAGTTAAATTACATGTCAAGGCGAATTAGAAATTCCTGTAATAACATCAAAACAGGCGGTCTAAAATAAATACAGAATAGAAATCCACTGGTATCCTATGTGACCAAGAAATCGTTCCTGCGAGTTATTATCAAACGTATACCTGTAAAATCCTAAAGTATTCGAAACATCCTATGGCTGGTTGTAAACTTTGAACAAACAGCGCTGATAACCAATGAATTTTTAGATGGGGCATAGCTTATATAACACGCGAATTTGATAAGCAGACAGTTTTGATTCGAACTAAGCACAATCCACATCACTTGGGGTCAAGAATTTACGCAACGAGTGACTATTAAAATTAAATAATCAAATATTTGTGAAAAGTGGTGTTAGAAAATTTTAAAATAAATAATAGTGAAAAATATGAGACAAGTTTCGCCGTTTGTTGGAAAACGTGAGTAAAAGTTTATTAATTAATTAATGTTAAATATTTATAATTTAGTGCTCTAAGTAAGACCAAGTAAATCTAAGAGAAACTACGAAAATCTAAATGAGATTACGAAAATCTAAGGAGATTAAGAAAATCCAAGTAACTTTAAGGGAGATTAATAAAATACTAGATTATTGATTAACCGGGGTAAACTTTGGAAACTAAATAAATTAATATTATTGGGAAGAAATCCGAATAAAAATATTGGCAAAGGCGCACAAAACAGAGGATTATTTTAAGCAATGTATAGAGCAACTCAACTGAAAGTAATATTGGGGTACTGATCTACAGCACGCAGTAGCAGATTCAGAAAGACGCACAAGGAAAACTACAGGTCAGAACTATCTAGCATAAGGCATTATTTTCTCTTTGTATTTTTGAACATTGACTATATTTATTATACCTGAATATTTTATGTAAAGAGTCAACAAAAATTTGTTTTTACGTGGAAAATTTCGTAAAAAGGGAAAAGGAATTGAACGTTCAAAGAATTTCCAGTAGAGTACAGTGTCATTTTTTGTTGGCTTTAAAATAAGGAAAGGGAGCTATAATTTTTGGGGTGAACAATTTAAAAATTATTGTTATTTGATTCAGGGGTTCATTTTTGTTATATACTAAAACATATTAAGCTGTGAAGTGTATATGATTTTTCTTTCTCATTATACAAATATTAGTCGACTTCTTTTTTCTCATTCAAAGCAGGAAAAGTATTATATAAAACGGGGGTAAATTATTTGATTATCGTAACTTTGTGCAGTCTGTGTGAATTAGACTGAGCTAGCTGAGGCATATTTACATTTTAGGATATTAAGAGACACAGAGCGGTGGTGATCAGCAGGAGACCGAATGTATAATTACACTGGTGTGCAGCGCGATCATATCAATATATCAATATATATATATATATATATATATATATATATATATATATATAAGATGTATGTAAACAAACTCTTATGAAAATAATAAGAGCCATTGACAAATACAAATCGGGCTGGTAGTTATATAGCCATTAACAAAACATTAGCTTTATTAATTCATAGGGGAGGAAACATCCACTGACAAATGGTTTCGGCTTGTTAGCCTCATCAGAGTGGACTGTTCAAGAACCCTATGAAGTAATCGAAGCTATTATAATGATATAATTTCGACAATCACTGTACTGGCAAAAGTAAATAAAACCGCCATCAGGTGATAAAACACCAACACTACTAAGTGTGGAAGTACAGAATTGAACCGAAACTACATAATAAATTTTGAAAATGACTATAAAGTACGTTGGGCCTTTGAGATTTGCGGAATGTTACAGCAAAATTTGTTGCTAACGTAACAAACCTTCTCGTGGCGACACCGGGTTCATGCCCCAAGGCAATTCAAATAAACAAAGACAAGTTATTTGCAGTCCGCAATAAGAAAATAGTATATAAGTAAGATGTATGTAAACAAACTCTTTGAAATAATAAGAGCCATTGACAAATACAAATCGGCCCGATTTGTATTTGTCAATGGCTCTTATTATTTTCATAAGAGTTTGTTTACTATACATCTTACTTATATACTATTTTCTTATTGCGGACTGCAAATAACTTGTCTTTGTTTATTTGAATTGCCTTTGGGCATGAACCCGGTGTCGCCACGAGAAGGTTTGTTACGTTAGCAACAAATTTTGCTGTAACATTCCGCAAATCTCAAAGGCCCAACGTACTTTTATAGTCATTTTCAAAATTTATTATGTAGTTTCGGTTCAATTCTGTACTTCCACACTTTAGTAGTGTTGGTGTTTTATCACCTGATGGCGGTTTTATTTACTTTTGCCATAGTACAGTGATTGTTTCGAAATTATATCATTATAATAGCTTCGATTACTTCATGGGGTTCTTGGGAACAGTCCACTCTGATGAGGCTAAAAGCCGAAACCATTTGTCAGTGGATGTTTCCTCCCTATGAATTAAAAGCTAATTTTGTTAATGGCTTATTCGAACTCAAAGGCCCGTACTTTTATAGTCATTTTCAAAATTTTATTAGTTTCGTTACAGAGTTCTGTATTCCACATTTAGCTAGTGTTGGATGTTTATCACCTGATGGCGGTTTTATTTACTTTGCCATAGTACATGTTCAAATAACTTGTCTTTGTTTATTTGAATTGCCTTTGGGGCATGAACCCGGGTGTCGCCACGAGAAGGTTTGATACGTTAGCAAATAAATTTTGCTGTAACATTCCGCAAATCTCAAAGGCCCAACGTACTTTTATAGTCATTTTCAAAATTTATTATGTAGTTTCGGTTCAATTCTGTACTTCCACACTTTAGTAGTGTTGGTGTTTTATCACCTGATGGCGGTTTTATTTACTTTTGCCATAGTACAGTGATTGTTTCGAAATTATATCATTATAATAGCTTCGATTACTTCATAGGGTTCTTGGGAACAGTCCACTCTGATGAGGCTAACAAGCCGAAACCATTGGTCAGTGGATGTTTCCTCCCCTATGAATTAATAAAGCTAATGTTTTGTTAATGGCTATATAACTACCAGCCCGATTTGTATTTGTCAATGGCTCTTATTATTTTCATAAGAGTTTGTTTACATATACATCTTACTTTATATACTATTTTCTTATTGCGGACTGCAAATAACTTGTCTTTGTTTATATATATATATATATATATATATATATATATATATATATATTGCAGTGGATTTACCTCTAAACTCGATTCTCGCCCTAGGAATTGGGCACCATAATAATTGCTGTGAATGCCTAGAACATTGAGCCCTACGCTTGGGCCATATAAAAATTGCTGTGGATTACTTAAAAAATCGGGATCGCCTTCGAGTCCTAGCGTTGTTGAGCCGTCATAAAATTTTGCTGAAAAAATTATAAAAAAATAATAAAAATCTTTCAATACCTCTGGAACGTCTCCTTATTTCTGCACACTCCGGCTAGCTCTAAAATCTGCTTCTTCCTGGATATTTACCATACTAAGTTCGCTCTTTCTCACATATACAGTCAAATAAAATTACCCTCAAATAATGCAACAAGACATACAACCTTTTTATTTATACATATTCAAAAGTTTCCATTATCAAGAAAATATTTACACATTTGTATATACAGTTTTAAAAATTGTTACAATCTCAATCCTTAAACCTTTTGAAATTTCATGATTTGTTTTTATTTCAACAGTTTTATTTTATACGAGTAGATGGGCTCGTCATAAAACCCTAAATTGACTTTTATTCAGGTCTATGGTGAGCTCAGTATAAACCCAGTTACTTTAAATGCCTAAAAACGTCGCATTTTTGTTTAAAACAAATTTAAAGACCCGTTTACTCCTTACATCAAAAATTTTATGTCATTTAGTAACACTTATAAATGATAAAAACCATTAATCCTTTACATATACCCCTTTAAATGAGTTTTAATGGTAATAAAATACACCCCCAATAAGTCAAATCACTCAAGCACAAAATAACAGCACACATGTTCAAGCAAAAGCAAGAGAAATTAATTTCGTTACCTGGAGTAAGCTTTTTGTTCATCAACGCCTCTGAAGATGTTGTCCAAACACTTCACCGTTATACATAAATCCAACCCATTTTCACTCGCTATACAAATCTCTGCAGCCGTCTTCAGTGTTTTTACCTCGATACTTGACTAGACGAAGCCAATCACCTTCCGTAATTACTAAACCTCACGCATTCTTGTTTCAAGCACTTCTCAACTCGCTTACCCTAGTACCATCCTTCTATCTGTTTGTTGAGTGTAGTAACAGCACCGTCAATTAACCAGCACTCACTTGTGCAAGACACACGTTTAAAAAACTACCGACGTGCTGTACTAACACCGCTTTACACTTTTAAATTAGGATGTTGCTTTAGCAAAGCAAAGTCAAACGAATAAGCGACGTACGATAATAATCAAAAGTAAGAGAGTAAGTAAGAGAGCGCTTTACTACCTCCCCTAGTGTATTTATATTTTCTCATCCACCCCTCTCGGACCCTATTTCAGTCGAAAAGCTTATTTTATTTTAATTGATTCTAAAAATTTTATGCGTAACCGACAAGTACAACCGAAAAATTCTCTTTCCACTGTGCTTTTCACCTGAAATCTGTTCAACAACATATAACCGTTGCGAGCTTCTTGAAACTTTCTAGCCTCCAACCAATCAGATTCCTATCGCCCATTTCTACGTCCAGCCTCTAGCTATCTTCCTTTGTTTCACCCATATTTGCTGTCTCTTTTAAAGTCCCACTCAAGCAATAGAAAATCGATATTGTGGTTGACCTCCAAATCTACCGCGTACTTTAAACGAGTGTTTTAATCAACTTATATTATATATGCTCTCTATCTGATTTACACTACGGATATTCTATTTTATTTTGCCTTCAAACCATCTGTTGTTTTAATAGCTTATGCATTGACTGTTACATACAATTTTACAGAATTCTGTCCCAACGTTGATTTAAGTTTCTTTGAACTTGTTATTTTCAACTGTCAGGTTTTTCTATGAAGCAACTGTCCGTTTGAAATTATAATTCCAAGTTTTAGCATTTCTTAGGATTTGTATTTTAACGAACGTTTAGTTTAGTTAAATTAATAATACTCGTTTCCATTATTGATTTACATACCCAAAAGCTCTGTTTATTATCCGATGCGCTTGATTTAAAATATTAAAACTAATTATGCTTAGCCTTGAGTTTCCACGTACTCCAAAGCTTCTACACGTTATTCAAATTTAACATTCCAATTTAGAAATACAAAAATATGTTATTATCCGTCCGTTTTCAATGTCACAACTAATTAATTTGGCACGTAAATAAATTGTTCCTATTTTCTATATACACAGTCGTTAAAAATTTATTATCTAGACCTATCTATCCTTCTTAACCTATAAATTCCACAACAATATATATATATATATATATATATACACACATGTATATATAATATATACAGGGTTATTCAAGTTGGATGCTCACCATTGGGATCTTAGAAACAGTAAGAGATTTGAGTGTTGGTTAAATTGGGGTATAGTTGAAGATTGTGATGCTTGTTAATATTCACAAAAAAATTGATCGTAACTGTGTTTGTTTCTTGGTTAACGTAAAAATTTGGATAAATGCGTTTTCGTTTTTTGACCACACTTTTTGTTTTCAAAAATTTTTAAAATCTGTCAAAACTTTTTTGATGCAATTTTGTATGCTAAAAACGATGATGAAACTGAAGTCGTCATAAAGCATTTCGACTTTTTCGAACCATCATCAGGTTTATTTTTTTTATGGATGCTATATTAAATTGCTTTACATTTAAATAGACTGTTCTTTGACGATTTCAACAATGTATCACATGATATACTTCTATCTGTAAAAACATTCATTATTGACAAAAAAGAAGTATGCCTTGCAAAACAACTGAAACAAATGAATAGCTTTTGATGTTGACTTGTCATAATAAGTTTGTCTAGTTCTATTGTGATTAATATCTACTTCAATCAATTTAAATGGTGTTTTCAAATTTGAAAATATTTTACCAAGCACATAATAATGCGATTATTGAAAGTCGTAATTGTTTGGAAACGTATCCCGAACGCCGTCTATATTGGATGTAGTGAAAACGTTATTGACTGATTTAAAAGCTACCTACAAAACAGACGCCGGTCAGTACAAATAAACAACAAGCAGTCTGGAAGTAGTCTTGTAACGTAAGGGGTTCCTTAGGGAAGTATTTTAGGCCCACTGTTGTTTGCAATATTTACCGCTAACTTTTTGGAAATTTTACCACTGCAAGTTAAATACCATATATATATATATATATATATATATATATATATATATATACTGTGATAAGAGGTTGTTTAGGGGTGTATTGTGTAGTAACGGTCGTGTAGTAACTATAAATAGCAATAGGAATAAGAAAACTGCATTTATTTAGCAGAAAAATAAGTAATTCGTACATTATCTAAATAGCAAGCATTTAACACCCTGTATATAGACCGTAATTAACTTTAAATAATGCCAGTAAGCACATCTTTCAATAATAGAACGCGCATTCAGTAGAGAAGTAATCATACATGTAATTAAAACTACGTTGAGAAGTGTTTAACAAGTTTATAAAATAAAGACGCAGAAGATAAGACAAAATCTAATAAATCCTCATGCAATTACGCTTGTGATAAAGAAGGAACACTATGCGCTTTGATACGAAAACGCACTTTCAAAGATCAGTCTAAATAAATACATGAACGAAAACAGCACTAGAGTTACATCATTTATTTTTGTACAAGTTGGAAGTCTGGCCACGCTAACAAATAATAAGGCAATCAAAGATCGCAAATAAACAACATGATACGGAAATACAAAGGAGTTTCATCAGAAATCAGCTTGAAATATTAAAGAAAACCTGGTTGGTCGTGACAATCTGCAAAACTGCTTGGAAACCCAATCCAAAGGTAGTGGGAAAAAGCTATTTAACACCCACCGGTGATAAGGCTGGTCAGTTTCCACTTAAAGCACCTTGAATCCATATCAGTTTTAATCAGAAATCTACGCGTCAGATAAATAAAATTTATAATATAGTAAAAATAGTGCTGTATAAAAATTGTGTTAAGAATATATGAAAAGCTTTTGCCGTTTTTAGAAAACGTGAGTAGAAATTGGTTAATTAATTTAAATTAAATATTTATAATGATATAGGGCTTCTAATCTGCATCGAAGACAATTCTAATTTTGGAACAATTCAATTCTAATCTTCGTCAAAAAATACTTCTGGTATAATACTAAGTAACCCACGAATTCAAGTGGTATTTAAGGGAAGAGATTCAAAGCACATGCAGAGAAATATAGAATAAAGCACGAGGTGATTTTTGGAAAGCAAGGGGTAACCGTATTTAAATATTGGTTCAACAAAGCAGAGCATTGGTTTCGATTAAGCATAACAAGGGGGTGTTGATCCACAACACGAAACAACATATTAGGAGATCACAGGTCAGATCTACTTAATTTTAAGGAATCTTTTCAATTTAAATTTTAATACTGAAGTTATTCAATTTATCCAAAACTTGTAAAGAGTCAACAGGAACATTGCATACGTTTAAACTTACGTAATAAATCATAAAAGGGTCTCAAATGTTCCAGATTTTTTTATAAAGGTGTAGTTTTTGGTGACTTTATTTTAAACTAAAATAATATAAATTTTGGGATAAATAATCCATATGATATTAATTGATTGAAGGATGTATTTAAAGAATTTCAAAAATTGTAAATATTATTTCCTTTCATTATATGAATGTTGACTGACTTTGTTTTATCAATTCAAACAGGTAATCACAAAGGGGTGAAAGTAAATTGATCATCGTAACGTTGTGCACTCTGTGTAAATTAAAAAGGGCTAGCCGTGGCATAATAATAAAGGTAAAAGATTAAAGTGAATTACACAGAGTGGTAGCATTCAGTAGAACGTGTATTACACCGAGTACGGCGTTATCATATCAATCTTTTTATATGACGCAACAACGTGGGGTGAAAACTACATAGCAATATATATATATATATATATATATATATATATATATATATTGATGACATACTGCTATATATTGCGGGAGATGTTTTACATGTCAGCAATACAATACACAAGTTTAATAATACACTTGCAATAGTGGATATACGGATACAAAAGAATGCTCTGAGTCTGAACATTTCAAAAACTATAGCAATGTGTACTGGTTCAACAAAAGGTTGTGTAAAATCAGAAGAGATTCGCACAGTGGACATTAAAATAAATAACAACATTGTTAAGTTGGTCAATAACATAAAATACCTAGGAGTGTCCATTGATAGATACCATACGTTTGAAAGTCATATTACAGGCAAAATGAGACTATGTTACCATAAAATGCGTACACTTTACAAATATAAACAGCTATTAAGCACAAAGAAATGGAGATTGTGCAACAGCCTGGTGTTGAGTCAGATGAACTACTGCTGTGTGGTCTTTTACAAATTTTTAACAGCGCATCTAGAGAACAGGATACAAATACCTACTCCAAAATGTATGTTTTAGGTTTACTATCAGTGTTGAACGTACTCAACATGTGACTCCATATTATAATGTAAAAGGTATACTGAAGTACGAAAAGCACCTGGAGCTTCAACTTTGTCTACAATATTCTCAACAGACATAATCCTAATTACTTATTTGAATTGTTATGCATCAGAGCCTTCGCTCACACTTCGAATTTGAGAAATGCCAATCATTTGTGCATACCACTTCACTCAATATCAAAATTTCAAGCTTGTTTTGCTAATGTAGCTCCTCATATATTAACAAACATAAAGCCATCTTTGACAATGTGAACGTAAGAATTTTAAGCAACGGATCTCAGTAGTTCATTAACATTAAGAATATTGTTACTACTGGCAAAGGCTCTCTAGCCTTAGGTGCATTTTGTTAAATTAAGAACACAGGGGGAATTTAAAATGCTGAATTCCTTTGCTTTTGGTGTTGTGTAAACATTTACCAAGAAATGATATTTATTTATTTATTATTTAAATAGGGGCAGTAGAAAAAGCAGACAGAAAGAGATAGAAGCCTTCTGGAATGTTGTGCTTCAGATGTATAAGGATGATAGCATTCACAGACAAGGTTAATAACAAATAGATTGTAGAAATAGTAGAGGAATAAAGATGGAAAAAAAAACAGGAGAAGGGCAGGATGCGCTCTAAGGCATTTTTAGGGCATAGTACGGAATTTATTGCAAGCAGAGATAAGAAAAAAGAGGTAGAGGTAGACCGAGATCAGACTTTTGCGTGATAATGATAGATGCAGACTGTGCAAATTTCAGAGAAATGTGAAGGTTAATTCAGAATAGGAAATAATGAGGGTACGTGTCTAACCAGTTCCAGGACTGAAGACCTAATGATGATGATTGATATCAAGTTACTTGATTAGTAAAATTAAGTTTGTGAATGAAATATATTAATATTTGGTGTATATTTATAATTACTTATTTACTTCCTTTGTTTGTATATTTTATAGCACTAATTTGCTAATAATTATAATAATAAACTTTGAAGGAATACTAACATAATGAACTTAAAATAATTTTAATAAAATCACTTTATATACAAGTACTAATGTTTCGTTGGATAATGCTTTTAATGATAGGTTTCTCGTAAAATAATAGACACATTTTTGGATTTCCAAAAACAGAAACCATTAATTAAAGTTAAAATTGAATCAACATTTCTAAAGATACATTAGAAATCGTTCAAAGAATACTGGACTTGGAAACCTTCAAACATTTGACTACATACTTTTAATTCACTCTAGAGAAAGTTCCCTCTAGTATAGTGTCTAGTTCTTGTATATCTTCAAATTTTCTCATTATTTGCCTGTACATTATATGCAAACTTTCTAAAATCACTGCTAGTCAACAGTTTGTTTGTTAATGTTTGAATATTTTAAACATTCCAAATTTTGTTAAGTTTTTATATTGCTTGTTTACAGTATTTCTTTTGTTTTGTAACGTCAAAAGTGCATGTATTGCATCACAACTACTATAATTTTAAATTAACGAATGCTACAATCAAATCAATTAGTTAAGTGAAAACCATTGTCAACAAAATAATCTTCGGTACACACTATGGCACAGCTACTTCCCTATTAGATCTATTTCAACTCAATGAATTTCAACTAGCAGACACTGACGAGAGATAAAAATGTTCTTACATATAATAAACAAAAACACATATTTAAAATTGTAAATATTATTTCTTAAAAATTGCATAATAATACATGTCAATTCAGTAATAAAATCAACTTTTCTAGTGCTTGTCTTAATGTATTATCATACCCTACACCACGTCTTCGTTCAACTTCAACAACCTGTTTCCTTATGTTTGGTAAAACTTCACGCATTTCTTGAGGAACAATTTTAACAAGTATGTTGGCAAAGTGGAAATAATTTTGAGAATTAAATGCTAAATGCTTTTCCGTAACTGCATTGATAGAATGTTTTAAATTTTCCTTAAAATTACAATGTATAAACTTAACAATTTCTATCGCATCTGATTTATCACTATGGAAGATAATAATTTCGAGAATCGAAGTTAAAGTATTATCTAATATTAATGTTGACACGGTAAAAGAAGCATTTTGCAAACAAACATGTATAATTTTTAATGCTTTAGTTGCGTTACTATCAGTTCTCGCTGTTTGTGATAAAAATGTGTTGCCAATTTTATTGAAAATGGCAACTGTTAATTTTTCATTTTGCAAGCATTTTAATATAGGTGTGTCAGAAATTTGCAAAGACGGAATATAACGCACTACCAAATCTCGTAATGTTCTATCAATATAAGCATCACCATTATGTAACCTAAAAACTCCTTCTACAAATAAGTGCCACGTACGTTGAATAGCACTTAACGTGTAAGGGTGCAGTGGTTTACCAACAAGTACATCAGTGGGCAACAAGAATAAACTTATTAATCTGTTTAAAAGACAATTCGTGCGCTGTTTGTGATACAAAATTGATGCACAATGAAAAAATAACATTGCCATGCATGTGTATATATGTAATGCTTGAGATTCAGTTGATGGTGCAGTTAGAAAAGGTATAATCCATGCATCTATTCCCCCAAAGCATTGTTCACATAATTCTTTCACGTTTCTGTTTGTTGTTTTTCCCAAACATTTTATAAAAGAACATAGCGGATTGTTAATTGACGACATTGAAAATGATATTGATAATGCACTTATTTTCAATACATTTTTCGTAAGGTTTTCAATATTTTCACAGTTTAATAAACAACATCTTGTCCAAGCATGCAAAATTGCATTTTCATGAGATCTCGGAAGTTGATAATTACTGGCAACATTTTCTAATATAGTGGTAATAAATTGGCAGGTGACCTTTGGTACAACTGTATCTGCAGTAAATGCTATGACATAGTGTGAAAATGGATTCGAATCAATTAGTGCAGCTAATTCGCCAACCTAAAAGTAAAAGCAGAGTTAAATGTTTACAAAAAACAATACAATATAAATATCACAATTTCACATACAACTTATGGAATATATCTGACATATAATAATAATACATAATATTACATAATAATACATACATGGTGGTCGCAGAGGTTAAAAAAATTTGTATAAGGGTTTCTGAGATATCAGAGATAAAATTGGCATCAAAGCCTAATATGCTTTTTAAATTTTCAGCTAAATGATTTGAAAAATCACATTGTTGTCTTACATAGAGGAAAAGAGAAAATTTTACGCTATCTAAAATTACAAAAATTCAAGATGGTCATAAAAAAAGAAAGTTGTCTATCGTTATTCAAAATATAAAAGGTTTAGAAAATTTCTGTTGACGCCATTGAATTGGCAGTGGTTAAAAATATAAAACTAACAAGTTTCATAAAATTTGGGCATGCAATATGAGAGATACAAGCTTTTGGTGGATCTTCAGAATTATTCGTTGGTGATGGTTTGATTTGGCATAGAAGTGTTCGTAGTTCAGTGAAAGATTAGAACTCTTTGGTTAAACGATTGAAGGAAGATTTCTTGCATGCTCATTCAGAAAATGACATGTGGGATTTGATAAAAACGCGCCATCAAAAAAAGTCAGAATCAGTTGTTTGTTTTATTTATAGTCCACATGGAAGACTTATTTAGTAGACTACCACAACGCCCTGCCAAGGTTACAAAAGTTAGAATGGTTAGGAAAAATGTATTGCCTGAATTCATTTCACACCTTGCTATGTCTACCCTAACTAAACTCTGTAAAAAGTTGGAAGAAGCTGCTCATTTAAAACAGAAGTCTGTTTATGCTTTCACAAGTTATTCGTACAGATCTCGTGACAATTATAGATCACATTTTAATAGTAAGCCTTCAGTATGGTTTAAAAATTCGTCATAAAAATCAAATTGAAAGAGATCAAATGCAATTTCCTCAAGCTGAAATTTTAAATAGCAATGATTCAGTACTGGTTTCGATTGGTTCTAGTACAGTTAAAAAGAATAATGGGTGTTGGAACTGTTCGTGTTATGGCCATACATTTCGATTTTGTAGAGCTTCAAAGAAAACTTTTTGTTATAAATGTGGATGTAAAGGAGTCACCTCAGTTTCTTGTAAGTTGTGTCCAAAAAACCAGTAAAGAGGCAGATGCATAGTGGCCGGCATACTGTTCCATTTCAAAAGGCTACCGTTATGCTATGTATTGAGAAGAAATTTTTTTGTAAAGAAGATTGGTTAAATTGGCATAGTATAGTTAAAAATTTTTTGTCGAACTACAGTTAAGCCAAAGACTGATGCTTTCTTTGAAAAGAAATTAGGTGATACTCATCCGTATATTTTAGTAAAATTGTTAGATAATGAAATCACTGGTCTTTTAGATTCAGGTTGTACAACTTCAGTGGTTGGATCTTTAGCTATACGTTAATTGAGAAATTGAAATTAAAGATTTTTCGCACAGAAAAAAGGGAATATCCACAGCAGATGGTTCATTAAAAACAGTCTTAGGTTCGATCGATTTACCGATTTGCATAAGAAAAGAACGTCGTATTCTTAATGCCTTAATTGTTCCGTCGTTACCACATACCTTCATTTTTGGCAGTGATTTTGCAAAATTGTTTGAGTTAATTGCAGACTTTAAAAATAATTTGTGGAGCATACAGAGTAATTTTGAAGAACATGTCTCGTATGTGGGCCTGTTTTCAGAGCCTTGGAATATTAGTAATAGTTTACTTAATATTGACGGTTTGTCAAAAGTTCAGCGAATGCAGGTAGATGCTGTAATAAATTCATTTAAAGAAATTAGTAGCGAACATAGATTAGGACGCACTGGTAAAATCACGTTGGATATAAATACATGCGATGCTCAACCTTTTCGGGAAAGACCATATGTTATGTCACCTTATATAAACAAGATATTGAATAAAGAGCTTGATGAGATGATCCGTTTGAAAATCGTAGAGTCATGTCAGAGCCCATGGAATTCGGCTGTATTATTAGTTAAAAAGAAAAATAGTAAGGAGTATAGATTTTGCTTTGATGGGCGAGCATTAAATGACGTCACAGTACACGATAGCTATCCTTTTCAAAATATAGATTGCGTGTTGAGCCTTCTGCGTAATGCAAACTATATTTCTAGCATAGATTTACATAAGGCGTTTTGGCAAATTCCCCTTTTGGAGTCCTCGAAGGATAAGACTGCATTCAGCATTATTTCGCGAGGGCAGTATAGGTTTACAGTAATGCCATTTGGTCTTCGGAATTCAGTGCAAACCCAACGACGATTAGTTGATGCTATCTTTGGACCTAAATACGAACCTTTTGTATTCTGTTATTTGGACGACATAATTCTATGTTAACCGTCTTTTGATGAGCACATAAAATTATTGAGTGAAGTTAAGGATTGTTTTTCGAGCCGCTGGCCTAACGGTTAATTTAGAAAAGTGAATTTTTTAAGAAGACATTAAAATTTCTGAGTTACATTGTTGGATCAAATTTTCTACGTACCGACCCTGATAAAATTTCGGCAATGGTTAACTTCCCACGTCCCAAAACCAAAACGGAAGTTAAGCTTTTATAAGTATGTGTAGTTGGTACCGTCGTTTTATCAAAAAATTTTCATAATCAGCGTCTCCCATTAACAATTTAATTAAAAAGAGAAAGAAAGGTCAAATTATTGTTTAGACACCAGCAGCTGAGTCTTCATTTGCTCAGATTAAACAAGTTTTAGTTTCGGCTCCCTTGCTTTCTCAACCAAATTTTTCAATTCTGTTTATTGTGGAGTGTGATGCGAGCGACACTGGACTTGGTGCCGTATTGATACAAAATATAGATGGTGAAGAGCACGTTGTTTCTTATGCAAGTAAAACACTTAAACGTACCAAAATTATTATGGTTGAATAATATCCAAAACCCAACAGGAAAATCGGCTAGGTGGGCTGTCCGGTTACGGCAGCATAAGTTTGATTTGGTGCATCGTAAAGGCAAATTTAATGTGGTGCCTGATTGTCTTAGTCGAGCTCCCATAGTAGAAAATGATGCAGTAAATTTAATAAAAATCAAATTAGAAGAGTTTGATCCTAGGGTACGTTTCGTTAAGAGAGAAAATGTTGTCTTCTCCTGAAATCTATCCTCAGTGGAAAGTCGAGAACAATTTTGTTTTTAAATCTATCCCTTCAAATTTGCCTCTGTCAACAAATTTGATTGAATGGAAATTTTTAATACCCAAGTCACAACAAGAGGAAGTTATCAGATCATGTCATGATCCCTCTGTTGCGGGACACTTTGGTTTTTCAAAAACTTTTTCCCGTATTCAAGAAAACTATTATTGGCCAAAAATGAATTGGGATGTTATGAAGTTCTGTAAGAATTGTTTAGTATGCGGTGCACAAAAATCGTCTAATGTTGGTCCCCTTGGTGTTATGGACAAAGAAAAAGAGGTAAAGTTTCATTTTCAAATTGTAGCCTTGGATCTCATGGGTTCATTTCCCCGTTCCAAAGCAGGACATATGTGCTTATTAGCAGTGGGTGATTGGTTTTCCAAGTACACAATATTGCACCCCTTACGTAGTGCGAAGGCATATATGATTGAGCGCTTTGTAAAGGAAAAAGTATTTTTAATTTTCGGCGTGCCTCAATTTCTTATTTGTGACAATGGTTCTCAATTGTCAGGTCGTATTTTTTAAGGTTTATGTAAAAAATTTGAGATTCAAAAAATATGGTATATTGCAGTTTATGCACCTCAATGTAATTTTGTGGAACGCACAAACAGGACAATTGGTACCGCAATTAGGTCGTATATAGATGATCATGACACATGGGACTTAGAGTTATCTCAAATTCAGTATGCCATAAATTCAGCCAAACATCAGTCGACTGGTTATACCACAAATTTTTTAGTTTTCGGTCGTAGTGTTTCGATATGTGAAAAATTCTATGGTGCTGGAATTCTTCCAACTGATGATTGTAAAGTTATCCATGGGAATCATCCTTTGTATCTTTCAGACAGACAAGGGTTATGGGAAATTTTTAAGGCTGTTCGTGCGAGACTGCACCAGGCTTATGAGCGTGCAAGCAGACAATAGAATTTGAGAAAAAGATATATTTAATCTAGAGTCGGTGATAAAGTTTGGAGAACTAACAAAGCAAGGGGTTGATCACTTGCATTTATTTTGTACCAAAAATCTCCTTTGTGTAATTATCTCCTGTACCTCCCCAGATTTCCTTGGATTTTTTCGGATCTCTCCAATATCTCCGGATCTCCTCTGTATCGCCTGAATTTCCTTGGATCTCCCCAAGATCTCCTAGGATCTCCCCATTTTCCAAATGTATTTCCAAATATCGTTCTAACATCTTCAGATTGCCTGAATTTCCTTGAATCTTCACGTATCTCCTTGACTCTGCACTTTATTTTGCAGCAAAATTGTACAGGGTGTTTTTTTAAGTGGGAGGTTAACTGTATATGGAAGACCAATGCTAGAAGGAATCTGAAAATTTGCAATAGGGAGTTAATGAAGCTGCTCTACACGTCTAAAATAGTTTCAATAGGTAACACTTCCAGTTATGCCGGAAGTCGACATCACCATAATTATTCCAAATCTAACGCCCTGTATATTTATGCATTTTTGAATTCCTTGTCAAATTTTATGTGGACTTTTATAAGACAACCATATCTCTATCTAATGCCGTTTCGGAGTTTTTAAAATTTTTGACATTTGCACGCAGTCACATAAATTGGAATATCTAGAAACCGAACAAACTTACAAAATGTATTTTTTCCATTCACGTAAACAATACTTGATATTATTCTACCATGCTAAGAAAACCTGATTGCAATGTACAGGGTGCAAGAAAATTCATTTTGCAATTTGACTAATAAAACGTCAAAAATTAGGGCTTTTTTAAATGAAACCTACCATATTTTGTTATCATAATCCATTCAATGGAAAAAAATACCTTAGGTATGTAATTACTGCCGTCCATTTATTGTTAGCCGTTTTTGAGTAATTTGCTGGACAAACACAAGGTTAAATATTATCATCTATGTTATTCTTTGACACGACACAAAAATTGGAGGTATTATAGGCGTCGCTACAGGCCCTTGAACTTAATATTATGTGGCACCTCATTTGAAAAAATTTTAAACTTTAATGTGACATAAATCGAATAAGTGACAGAACACAAGGAGAATAGTATAGAATTAAAGTACTTTCAAATAAGGTGTTACATAACTCACTTTTCAGTTTTATAATATTAAGCTCAAAGCACCTGCAGCGACACCTAGGATATATCCAATTTCTTTCTGTCAAAGAGCAGCATAATAAATCAATCCCCTTTATCCCTGTTTTTGTTCGGCGTGACTATCTTTTTTTGTTCAAAAGTTAGGAAAGGGAGGGGGACAATATAGAACCCTCGATAAAACCGCACTGCAAATTTAACTAATAAAGATTTTGAAATTGTTGCTGGAGTATATTTCAAAAAATATATTCTTAAGATATGCTAAATAGCAACATTTTCTAATAAAACATAATAAAAGAAACCAACATCACAAATTATAATGCCAGTCAACATGAATACCAACGCGAGTACAAACGTAACTCTAAACTTATTATTATTACAACTAATTAAAACCACTGAATCATAAGAAAAAAACAGTTCTCCATTTTGTTATTTTTTATATAATAAACATAGTAATGTGTAAATTAAATACTCAATCAAAGGTTTTTCTATGCTCTTTAAACACAAAAGTTATTTTAAGCCTGCCTGATCTCGACAAAGACATTGGTTGAGAGCCAACCATTTTTATAGGTTCATAAAACACTTGAATAATTTCTACATTTTGTAAATCTTCAGGTTTTGGCCAAATAAACGTATCTAATACTTCCTTCAAAAATTTAATTTTAACAAAACCATTTTCTGGTTGTCCGATATAACGTCCTATGTACCGATGCTTTTCATAAATTACAGCGTAGTACTCTTCTTTAAATAGCTTTAGAGGTTGTGTATCAGTCTCCGTTATTTCATCATATTCGTTTAAGTTTTCACGTGATGTACAATCGTCCAAAGTGATGTGTTCATGTGAATCTGAAGATGTTTCATTATGACTTTTGTTTTTTAAGTTCTTTCTGACTTTTACGGGCTTAAGAATAGAATCTTTGGGAACTTACGATTTTGTGCTTCTAACTAGAGTAGACTGAAATCTTGCTACTCTGTCTGAACTTAGGTTTACAGAATTTTTATTAAATATCCAACAAAAAGATGATGGCTTTACGGTTTTAGATGTCCCGTCTTCTAATAGAACGTTCAAAAATGGACCGTTTTTAAATTTAAGTTGATTTGGATTTACCTATCCTGAAAAGTCTTTAAGATTAAGAGGTCCGCTAAATGTTGACAATGCTTCCAATTCACTATCACAAATTTCTTCCTCTGGAATATCTTCTATGTCGTTGCAATTGAATGAAGATGATATATCCAATGTGTATTCTTTTACAATATCATAGTTGTCATTCAGTTCATCAGTCTGCATCGAGGTTTGCATCGTCTACTACATCACTGTCTATGTCAACCGACAGTATATCCATAGTTAAAGTTTCATTATAGAAATTTTTAATTCCCATGCTTTGAGCAATAGCTATAGCGTCATTTTGGGACTTTAAAATGATACCTTGTATATCCTCATCATTCATTGGATAAAGCAAAGCAATTGTATATTCTGAATTCAGCAATGTATTTCTTGGAAAATTAAAACAATCTTCCAATTCGATTTTCGAGTCTTCTATAAATTGGATGCGATGTAACCTATTTAGAATTTCTTTTAAACTGTAATTTACAAATACGGAAAAGGTGCTTGTCATTGATCTGGTAGCTCTAAATATTTGTTCCCATGGTTGACTACTCATTAACCAGGGAATAAACATGTCCGGTGTTAGATTTTTATTAGCATTAAAGTATTTTATCAGTATTATCATTGAATGCGTGTTTAGTTCAGTGCAAGTATAACAGTTCGAACTCAGGAAATTATCTTTCACTGTATATATATCTGAATCTATGATCTCCACTTCCTTCAATTGCGCAGCAAAAACACGCTAAACTATAATTTATAAAGCCGGTCTTCAATAGTTATCTCTTTTTCCAAAAATGCATCAAGCACATTTTTTGTCATGTAAGATATATAACTGTACCTTCGCTGCCCAGCACTTCCTTCTTCAGTAGTTCTATTATTATTGATTTTTATAACCGATGAAAAATTCATTTTATCATTTGCGTTTAAATCTGTTTCGACTAAGAAATGTTGATCTTTTCTGAAGTTTTGCATAATATATTTAAGATGATCAACGGAAATGACATAATCACCAAAAGGCAATAAAATTAAAAGCTTTATCAATCTCGTTCTTAATTTTGTGCCTATGTGAACTGTATCCTGAACACATATTACTTCAGGATTTAAATCAGCATGAAACCACAACCATTTAATATCTACTTCTACTGAGGGTAACTTGCTAATATATTTCATGGTTTTCAAAACTCGATTGTCACCATCGGACGACATGCCAAGAATTTTAACTCCTTGATTTTCTGCCATTGCTAATGTATTCCTCCATCTTTTCAAAACATCTACATAGGTGAATTTATTGTCTGAACCATAAATCTAATAACAAAATGAAGGGCTTTTTTGTTGTAAAGGCTGGGCAACTAAAATGTACGTGTAGTTAGCCACTTCCTCTTCTTGAAATTGCCATTGTATTTCTTTTACAGATGTTCACCTAAAATAACATGTTTATAACTAGTGAGCAATACGGTAGCTTTAATTTTTTAATTACCTGGAATGTTTTATTATTTGGAAATCCATCAGATTTTAAAGACAAAACAAAACCAATGTTTCTTGCACAATATTGAATTCTTCCGTTAATGCGGGTCCCATCTTCACTGCACCAAACTACTCTCGTCAG
Source organism: Platerodrilus igneus (assembly GCA_036346225.1). Taxonomy (NCBI): domain Eukaryota; kingdom Metazoa; phylum Arthropoda; class Insecta; order Coleoptera; family Lycidae; genus Platerodrilus; species Platerodrilus igneus. The sequence goes on from JARFIW010001480.1 coordinate 219,843, forward strand.
TTTGCGGTTTTTTAAATTTTCACTTAACTCTCTTATTCTTGGCATTCCCTCTTCTATAGCAGCACCTTTATAAAATTCTTTTTGAATGGTTGATATGGAAGGCATCGCACCATTTAAATTACAATTACAGGGTTTCATATAGTAATCGTTCCCCAATTATAAATAAGTAGCAGCAAATTTTTTTTAATGAAGTATCATATCTGATACCTTTACTCGAGCCTTTACTACATTTGTTTATATTTGTTGCAGCAGTTTTTGCAATCTGTTCCAGCAAACCCCTAAGATTATTTTCATTTTTATCGAATTGCTGAGTGTCTAATATTTTCATGTTTATGCAGTTTTGGAGGACTAGTTTTTTTAGATCGGTGTTTTCTTTTATTATTTTTTTAATCACGTCAATATATGGAAAAAATTGTGTTATGTATGGTTGATTTATAGGTACTCTCAACAACTCTCTCTTTAATTTATCATTTCGTTTTGTTGCTATAGTTTAGGGTTTTATTTGCATCTTTTGTAAATGTTTTGTTCGATTTTTCGGCACAATGATGTTTTGTTCACCAGCTTTATTTGTAATTAATAATCTATTTTCATGAATAACAATGTGTTTAGATTTATTTGGTTGAAACTGTACTTCTAAAGAATTTTCTTCATCAAAGGTTAATCTCATAGGCGGTGCCTCGATGGACATTCTACAAGAAACATCAGACATTGCTGGACGTTTATCAAAAAAATTTAGTAGTGTTTTATATTTTTTCTTTTTTGGCGATCCTGTCTACGTTTATCGAAGTCAAATGTTTATTAAAATGTTTGTAGAAGTTTCCTCTTAGCCACCGTGGAGTAGTGTTGTTTGATTTTTTTTCAAAATAAATCTTAATTTCAGAAGAACATAAGAAACATGAAACTACAGCATATATTTCATCACTTCGTCCGATTCTAACTAAAATTTTAATTCCTTTTAGTTTTGTGAAAATATCAGATTTTTGTTTTTTGTCAAGATGTTCAACTGTTGCTTTGATTTTTTTTATAAAATCTCTTTTAAGGGATCTGATTTCTTCATGAAGATCTAAAGCCTCACGATTCAAGTTAATTTTACTCGAACTCTGATTATCAACTACATTCTCGACCCTGTTCATTGAGTGTATTATGTTTTGACTAAAATCTTTTTTATTGTCAGAAAAACCTTTCAATTTACCTTTGGTGGAATTCTGTTTAAGTGAACTTGCAATTCTTTTCAATATAGTGCTATGACCTGGTACCATTTTTAAGCTACCTACTATCAAGAGTTCAAATAGTAGAAATGAATGGTAAAAAAGCCCAACCTTTTGTAACTTCCTGCGGTGTGCCGCAGGGGAGTGTTTTAGGTCCTCTCTTATTTAGTATATACACTTCCGACTTGCCTAAGATGGTCCAATTCTGTTCTATCTATCTTTATGCTGACGACACGCAGCTTTTGAGGACTTTTATGCCAGATGAGTCTATTCAAGCGATAGCAGAAATAAATGCTGATTTGCAAGCTATATTGCATTGGACTGATAGACATGGTCTACAATTGAATGCGAAAAGAGTATGTACATGATATTAGGAGTAACACCAACATAAACAAATTTAAGAATTATAAATGCTCGGCAATTTGTATAAGTGGAGATAGTTTACTTAAAGTCGAGCAAACCAAGAGTTTGGGACTTATCTTAGATAGCGAGCTCAATTTTGAAAGGCATGTGGACATAAAACTTAAACAAGTGTATATTAAGCTTAAAACTCTTTACCCTTTTAAATATCTATTGTCTGAAAAAGTTAAAGGATTCCTAATTCAATCGCTTGTATATCCTATTTTTGATTACTGCAGCGTAGTTTATTATAATTTTTTGACACGTCATTATAAAAATAAGATTCAACTTGCTCAAAATGCTTGTATTAGATATATACATTGCATTAAGAAGTATGATCATATATCCCCTAGTTATTATCAACATAGTTATTTAAAATTTGAATATCGAATTCAGTTGCACTTTGCTGTCTTCGTGTATAAAATTTGTAAAAACAAGGCCCCATTGTATTTATTGGATAGTATAATCTCAAGACGTAGTGTGCATAAGAAAACCTTCGCGAAATTGTTAAGTATGATATACCAATGCACAAGACCGCTAAGTTTGAAAACTCTTTCGCTTACACTGCCATTATTCTAATCAATTCAAAAATTTATAACGATGTATGTCACAGTTCATTAATTAATTTTAAGAAAAAATATACTGAATTTCTTTTAATTGTTCAACTTATTAAGTAGTTACATTATTGTAATACTATTGTTATACTTAATGTGTATTGCTGGTAACATGGAAGAACGTATATACGAATGTTACCTTTTGTGTATCTACTTTCTGTTTTTTTTTTACACAATAAAAAATTTTTCTATTCTATTCTATTCTATTTTGTATTTTTCTGGATGTTTCTTAGAAATTCCAAAGTAGTCATCATATTCATGCGGTTCTATGATATATCTAACTTCTTGTCTAACAAATAATTCAATTTTATCTACATCTTCATCTCTGAAATGATTCAATAGTGTAATTTCTAGTTACTTTCAAAATATTTTTCAAGTCTTGTGGATTCTGTATGTATGTCCATTTTAAGTTCTGTTGGAAAAAGCATTTTTAAATAGTTTTAAAACATATTTTCCTGTGGATTAGACAAGGTTGATAAAAGCGTACACTGACACAAAAATAAAAAACTCTACCTCACTCAAAAAATGGTAAAGTTAAATAGCAAAATAAGTGAGAGCACTGATTGTGGAAGCGCGTAAATTACAACAGAAACGAGAAATTTCATACGATAATGGTTTTCTTAGATTGCCTAGTTTGCATTTAAAGAGTTTTAAAATTTAGGTACAAATGGTATTATTTTTGTGGGAATGTATACGAGTTCGAGCTTAATAGCACGATTCCCATGTACACAGTCTGTGATTTTAATAATTATCTACAAGGTGTTTCAAAAACGCGTAACATATATATTTTTTAATGAGGCACATCATATTCTCCTTGAAGAACAAATTTCAACAAATCATATACTACAGGTCCAAAGTTAATAACTACTGAGGTATAAGATGTTGAAAATTGGCGTATTTAGCATATTTATTTCAATTAAAATTTTGAATATGCGCGCAATAATTAGACAATATAACGAAAACCCAAATTCTCCGGCCTCATTAGATTAGTTAGGGGATGTATTTCCAGATGTAGATTTCGTTACAAAGTCATAGCTTTAGTATAAACTGAGAAAAAAATTTAAATAATCCGAGCGTTCACTTGATGCTATTCAGAAAAAAATTAACAACTTTTTTATTTGGGCTTGGAATTTAAAAATATATTGGCTACCCATTGAGGAGATGTATTTCCAGATGTAGATTTTGTTTATTATAGCCCCGTCGACGTGGTACACGCGTCACAAAAGACAGTTGGTAACGATATTACATAATGTAAAACTTAACGCGAAAAATTTCGATGACGTCACACAATATGCAAATTATGGCACGTAATTACCAATTACACAAATTATATAAAAAAACCCCCACGGGGTTCTCACGTAAACAGGTAGGCTTCCTTCAGGATTACATCGGGATGGTCGGCGACTTCCTTCAGGATTGCTTCATGATGGCCGCCCGTGGCTTCGCTAATATCTCTAGGGTCGTGGATCTCCTAAGCCAGGTTGCATCCAAATTCACTGGTCTTCTTCCTATATGTAGATACAAATAAGGTAAAGGAGACAGGGTAAGGCACGATAAATTTTGGAATCACAGAAAACCTACATATCAGAAAAAAGACACGGTAAGATACGATACCACTCTCTTCGCGTTTCGGAGGCAAGTCCTGACGCGTCTTTCGGAAATTCCCCACTTTCTTCTTCCCCCACACGTATTGACGCGAAACTCGCGCAACGCACTTCTGAAGTGACGAAAATACGCGCAACAAGTCTTTTAAATTTATGGCGCGAAATTCTCACATATTAACACTTATTTACAAATGTCTAGTGCCGATTTTCGGCATGTAACAATCGCGACAAAGCCATAGAAGAAAAAACTTAAAAAAAGAAAATGACTGTTAGCACAGTAGCATCTTAAAATCTAAATCCTAACCACCCTACATAAATCCTAACTTAAATCCTACAAAAGGTTTATTTGAGGCGCCACCTGGTTTTTCGACCGATAACACGTCTTCCGGATTACCAGGAAAAGGAAAGGTGCACACACGAGTCTTTGGTGTGGCGCAGTTATAATCGACAGCACAAATTTGTCGGGGAGCTTGAAACACTACTTAACCTAAAACAAATGCGACAAGTCGCCTAATGTATATACTAACCTAAAGCTAACATTACAGTTTCCTACGTGCAGACGCACATGAGCGTTGCATCTAGACTGTTTCTTTGTTGGCAAAAAAGTGCCCAAATTTAAAAATGTTCATAAGAGTAAGTTACTCTACATAAATAAAATTAAATAAAAACCCTTAACCACAAAAAATATTTAAATAAAAAAAAAAAATTAGCTGTTGTTCTGGAACACTTCAGAGGATATTCTCCTCACCACTTAGACTGAAGTGAACCTTTCCAACCTATAATTTACTATATTGTTGCTTTAAACACTATCGAGGATATTCTCCTCACCCGCAGGCTGGTGTTCTCAACAACAAACAAGTGAATTGTGACATTATAACTTAAACCTACTTAATTTATACTAATTCTAAATCTACTGAAGCGGAACCAACTTAATCTTGCTTTCTCATTGGTTGTTGAACAATAGGGAAAGCAAAGCAGATGACTCTATTGACCCTTTATCGGTGTTTTAGAGGGGTCCTTTATGTTTAACAATTTTAATTGATTCATAGGCATTTAAGGAGGAAAACGTTGGTACCGCTTTTAACAATTTAACATTTTCTAGTTTAACGGGGTGGCTGGTTTCAAATATATGTTTGGCGACATGAGACCTTTCATATTTACCATATTTGAAGTGAGCAATGTGTTCTTTAAATCTTGTTGTTATATTCCTCTTGGTCTGACCAATATATTTTTGAAAACACCCTGGCCCTGCACAACTAATTTCATAAATCCCCGACTTTTGCAATTTTTCCACCTTGTCTTTTGGATTACCTAGCAAATCTTTAATTTTATTAGTATTAGTGAAAGCAATTTTGAAATTACACTGTTTGAATATTTTATCAAGACCCTTTGTGGTTTTGTGAAACGGAAGTTTAACATATTTAACATTATCGTTAGAGGTGGTTGATTGCAAAGTCGTTGATTTACGGATATTGATCCTATTTTTACACTTTCTAAAAATATTATCTATAATATCAGAAGAGAAACCATTGTAATTCGCTATTTGTTTAATAAGAGCAAATTCCTTATTAAATCTGTTTTTATTTAAAGGAAAATTCAATAATCTATTAATTAAAAAGTTAAATGAAGCCATCTTATGTTGTATGCTATGATTAGAGGAAGACAAAATAAAGCGATTTACATTGGTTTGTTTTCTATAAATGTCAAATTCTAATTTATTACCATTTCTAATTACTAATGTATCTAAAAAGGGTAATTGTCCATTATTCTCTAGTTCATACGTAAATTTTATGCTTTGAAATTTTGAATTCATTTCTTTAAGAAAATCATCAACATTTGATTTAGAAGTGTCAAAAACTGCACACTCTGCAAACTGCAAACTCTACACTCTAACAAATTTTTAGTTACTGGTACTCTGGTTTAATAAACAATACACATCAAAACTTGTCCGTGACATGCTCGTGAATCAACAAATTTACCAAAAGTACCACCTTACTAAATCCTCACATTGCTAACCTAACAAATTACATTTCTACCATCAGGTTAGCTTTTTCACTTAATATTCAAGAAAAATAATTCCCATGTCTGGTCATAAATACCAAACATTAGGAAGATAAAAAGATAAAACAAGATCTCAAGTTATTATCGAAGATAATAGATAAGATAACGATATTGAGCTTAAGTTATTATCAAAGGTAATAGGTAAGATAACGATATTAAGCTTTAGTTATTATTAGAGATACTAGGTAAGATAACGCGATATTAAACTAAAGTTATTATTAAATATAATAAATAAGATAAAAATATTAACCTAAGTTATTATCAAAGATAATAGATAAGATAACGATAGAGTGGCTCTGTGGAGCCGTTATACAGGTAAGTTAAGACATATAAGTTTAAAAAAAATTTCTACACTAACGAATGCATCCACTGCGATAAGAAAATCAGACAAAAGTTGACACAACAACTTAAAAGTATCACTACAGATACAATCACACAAAAACAAACTGTTTCAAGGTAATTTTTTAAAACGGTAACACATTAAACACACGAAAATGCCTAATTATAAGCAATTAAATACAGACACACTGTCCCAATATGCTAAAACAACCGAGAATTTAATAAGATATCCATAAGAAGCGATAGCACCTCACCACAAAGTTCAATAAAAAACAACGAAAAAAGAAAGTTTATAAGTTATGGTGATTTAATAGGAAAAGAAAGAAATAATAGTCTAGGATAATGTGGGCGATTATAATAATTCAGGGGAAAACACATGGAATAGAAAATCCTAGTTTTTTGCAACTGCGAATATGAACTATTTCTTACAATGGCATAGGTCGCGTCTCCTATGTGAGCCCAAAGAAGAAAGCATCCACTCTAACATCAGCTCAAACCAACAATAAAAATTCAATGAGTTATTACAACCAAAGTTACGACAATTACCACACAAAATTAAACGATGTAAGATAAATACTAAAAACCAACTACTCTATTGTAGGAAAAGTTCGAGGAATAATTAAATGAAGCGACAGAGTTATACTGGGGAATCTAGAGAATAAAGCGTGTAACGTGCATTTTTAATCGGTTAACATGTTACGCTTTTTCGCAATAAGTAAATACTTCCGCATAGTTTTCAGAATTGTATACAATTTAACTTGTGTGTATTATTTAAAGATAGATAAATTGAAGTTTGATTTTCAATTAACAAATAAATTACAAGGAACGATTTGTAAATAGGATTATTCGTAAATTGCTTTCCAACTTGTTGAAAGTGATAAACCGCGGTAATTAAGTATTAGATATCATTGCGGCATTTCACGTTTTGTATGTTGCTTATGTTATTAGACCAGTCTAGATAAGAGTGGATACGCGGTTGTAATAACAACGAATGAAAATAGATGAGAGTTGTAGTTTTGTCCTTTGTTCCTATATGTTAATTACGGTAAAAATACTGCTTTCCGTTTTGCTTTGAAGATAGTGATAGTGATTTTATATTTATTAACTACAAGTACGTCACGATTTGAGGTTTTTTTCTTGTGAAGTAAAAGTTGTATATTAATTCCGATTGAAATAGTATGTTTTATAGGCGAACGTGTTTGGTCGACGCACGTGTTTTTTTTAAAGGTCATTGACTGACGGTTTTAGTGGTACGCGTAGCTTTACTAATTGTTGTTTGTTGTTGATTTTCTGTTGGAAATAAAAGTAGTAGAACTTGTTGGACTCGACCTGCACGCGTGTTGTTTACGGAACATTTGACGGACGGTTTTACTTTAGTGATACACGTGCTTTACTGATTGTGTTTTTTGTGGATTTGTCTTTTTATATTTGAACTGTGCAAAGTAGCTAAAATAGAACATTGTATGCGCAAATTTCGTTATTCAAAAGCATTAGATTTTTCTTTGTTACCATAGGTAGCAAATAAAACACCTTACGTTACTGTTAGTTTTAATGCATTACATCGTGCCTTGAAAGCCCGTGATTCTAAATTTTTATTACCATTTTTTTCCTTCGATTTGTGTTACAAAATATTTCGAAATTATTGTCTCAGGAAATAGAATTAACAAGAAATTTATCAATGCTACATAGTTCCGACGCGTGATAATGTCTGCTGCTAACACCAGTGAAATACGTAGGTGTGATTAGTGTAACGTGTGATAAGTTCCATCAACACCCTCACAGTCAAGGGTGAAGTGCTTCATTAGTGCAGGACATCGCTGAATCCCACACTTCCGTTGCTAGGAAGCGTTGCTGAAGGACGTTTGTAAGTTGAACTATTTCCTACTGGTTATTACTTTAAATTTCTATCCGTTGCTTTACCATATCTTTGTGGTTCTGATACCTTTTACAATAGACTTGCCTGCTATTAAGAAAAAAAAAGAAAGAAAAAAATCAATACTACTGAATTACTCATATCAATTGTGACTTACCTATTTATCTTATGTTAACTTTTTGTTTGATTTATGTTTAATTGGTGTGTGAGGAAACGTTTCTGCTACTCCCCAATATTACCTCACTTTGTACTAAACATTTGTCTGTATTGCTTTTACCGTTGTTATATTATATAGATTATCCAAACAGTTTCTTTTTTTTACATTCTACAAAGTACTGAATAATTTAGACTTTTCATTACTGCTATGCTTATCCTTTTTTTTTCAGGTTTGCTTAACTATTTTTCTTGCAGGTATTGTTACTAACTCCTTACCGCCGCATACATCATAGGTCAGTCTGCTTTCTACACCCCCACTCTCCGATTGAGCCCGGTCATTTCTTTGATTTTCTTTGTGTTACGTAACATAAATTTGGCGTCCAACGAGGCTGCCACGAAAAAAACGTAACAAGCGATATATAAGTAACGGTAAATTCAGGGAAAAGTCAACCAGAAGCAAAAAGGTTTAAGGTAAATAAGATAAACGTATAACAGGTAGGTGTATAAGAGAAGTAATTAAGGTTAATTAATTGGTAGTAAGAACAAAAACCATTCGGTAAATCGTTAGGGAAATGAAACGTAAAAAAATTTTGAATGTACGTAGGGTTGAACGATTTTAAAGATAATTTTATGCCATCTAATGTGGTTTGAATCGATATGTAAAGAGATAACAATAATCCAAACTCGATTCACTGATAAAATTGTTGAAGGACAGAAAGATATCTTGTAACACATATATTTACTAGGATGAGAAGCTCTCGTTTGAAATCCACCCAAACTAATGAAGAAAAATTTCAACATCATTCTTAAAAAAATGATTTACAAATTGCTAAAACGACAACTTACCAACCAAACTCTCGTTTAGAGTTACGTAAATCTGAGCAACCGGCCCTTTGATGGGGGTCTTGTCTAGACTTATATACAGCTGGGCGACCAAATTCGACAGTAAATCTCGCTTAATAGATCTTAAAATGCTGCGTTTAAATATCGATATATATAAAAAATATGCTATCAAGACAAAATCATACTCGCTATACAAAAGAAATATTCTACGATACATGTATAAAGAGAACAGTATTCCAAATTATTAAAATATTCTTTTGATATCGCGGAAATTATCAACAACTATCGTAAATGAGCTTAAATATAAAACGTTAACGACAATTTCAATATTGCAGTGTTTAAAGGAGCAGGTATAAAGAGATCCAGTTTATTACAACGTTCTGAAAGGTAAAAGACATGGTTAGATAATTTCATTAACTGTATTTGAAGGCAAAATTTTCTTTAAGAAGGCATTTGTAGGTTACAACTATTTAAATTACTAAGGAAACACTTTTAAAACGGTATAAAAACAAGATAATGTTTGTACATGATTTAAAACACTGAAAAATTGAGCCCAAAAAACAGGCATATAATAATGTTTAATATATTATTAACTAAACAATTTCCATAAGGGACACGGTATAAGGCATGAATTAATTAATTATTTATATTTAAATGTACTTACATGCGAATTTGTATCCACTTCAAATACGAAAGTAGGGTTATTTTTTTTTATAATAACCACTCCTAAAAAAACACTTTTAATTCCATTCAAAACAAACCAAGCATTCATTTAAGGCAATTTAAGTTAGGAAGGACACTACTTTTAAAGTTACAGAGAATTAATTGGATTAGCAAAACATTACAAAAACATGCCATAAATTAGTAGTCAATATGGCCACTTCTGTTAAATTAACATAGCAACTGTCATTTCACTTTATGTCATTAACGTTGTTTATCAACACAGTGCTACCACCCTAAATTTCATAGTTATCAGGTATTAAAATTTACATAATTATTTTTTTTTTTTAAAATGAAAAAGCTATAAATATCGTTAATTAGTACATTATAAAGTATAAAAACAAAATAAAAATTTTTTTATTTCACAACCTCACACGTTGAACGCCACTATTATAGCACCGTCAACGCGGTACACGCGTCACAAAAGACAGTTGGTAACGATATTACATAATGTGAAACTTGACGTGCAAATTTCGATGACGTCACACAATATGCAAATTATGGCACGTAATTACCAATTACACAAATTATATAAAAACCTCCACGGAGTACTCACGTGAACAGGTAGGCTTCCTTCAGGATTACTTCGAGATGGTTGGCGGCTTCCTACAGGATTACTTCGGGATGGTCGGCCGCTTCCTTCGGGATTGCTTCATGATGGCCGCCCGTGGCTTCGCTAATATCTCTAGGGTCGTAGATCTCCTAAGCCAGGTTGCATTCAAATTCGCTGGTCTTCTTCCTATATGTAGATACAAATAAGGTAAAGGAGACAGGGTAAGGCACGATAAATTTTGGAATCACAGGAACCTACATATCAGAAAAAAGACACGGTAAGATACGAGACCAACTACTCTTGTTCGCGTTTCGGAAGCAAGTCCCTACGTGTCTTTCGGATATTCTCCACTTTCTTCTTCCCCCACACGCGTTGACGCGAAACTCGTGCAACGCACTTCTGAAGTGACGAAAATACGCGCAATAAGTCTTTTAAATTTATGGCGCGAAATTCTCACATATTAACACTTATTTACAAATGTCTAGTGCTGATTATCGGCACGTAACATGTTACAAAGTTTCAGCATTAGTATAAACCTAAAAAAACTAAAGTAGTTTCAGCAGACTTTTGAAGTATATCACAGAAAGAATAATTACTTTTGTAATCTGTGTGAAATTTCTAATGTATTTAGTCTATTTATGTCCTTCCGAGATATAATAATAAAATACAGCTTGCTTATAAGAAATGGTGATTTAGTTCTTTTAGGGAAGGATGGTGATTGTGTAAGATCGTGCTTACATTCAGTGGCTGTAATATAAAAAAGTTTGACGGTGGGGCTAAATGGTATAGGACTAAAATAGGCGTGGCTATAATTTATTTATTTATTTTATTTATTTATATTATTTATTTATAAAATTATTATATAATTTATAATTATTTATATAAATAAATAAATAAATAATCTCAGATTGATGGAAGGGGCGTGCCTAATTGAAGAGGCAGGCAATAGACTGTTGCTCCTATCCGCTAGCTGTCCGTGAATTTTTGGACACTATATATTTTTATGTCATTATTAAAAAGAGCTGTAACTGGTATGATATTATAGTAACATGCAAACCGTTTTGTCAAATATGCAGCAGCGTTTACACAAAAATTACTTGAACTGGAATAATAAGTGATCTTCAACATCCTATATATATCTTTAAAATTATTTACCCAAGCCCCAAATTTTATAGTTTGTTAACATCAGCCTTTTGAGGATAATATAAAAGTGAAATAAAATACAGAGTGTCCTGTTTAAAAAATATCATTTTGATACGTCACAATTTTTAGAGACACCATGTTCATTTAAAATATATTTCAACTGTGCCAGTAAAATTGCTACATATTTAGATTATATTACTGTATTCGGCAAGAGTCAAACTCGAATATGATGGACCACCATCTATAAATGCCAAACTAAAGCATCAAAATGAAGCGGTTTCAGTGTAGACCTTAGTACAAAGTGAGGATTTGTATTCCTATATAACCTCGTATATGAGCTCGTATATAACTTCCTGAGAGAAAAATAATTACACAATAATTTTCCACCGCTTGAATTTTATCTTAATCTAACAAAACTATTAAATTCTCCCAAGTAATTAAATAGCTTTAAACACGAACCAAATTTAAAAAGTCGGACACTACCATGTTTCTTACTGCATCAGGTTGTTTTTATACATGTTATTTGAATGGGACTAATATTTTGCTTACAAAGCTACACAGTTTTATCCTAACTTCTTTAGTACTTTACTGAATCCATTTGATTTAAGACTAATTTGTGTCAGTATGTAATGAAAGAAAAATGTACTCACCTTTTTTTTATATTGTTTCCTATATGATTACTACAACTGATTTACAATAATTTTAAATATTTTGATTTCATGAACAAAATGTTATAACAAATTAAGCACAAGCATAAAATGTGGTTGTACATGGCTGGACTGATAGAATATTAAAGCAGAATATTGCATTACGTTAGTTTAACGCTGTTTTAACGTTTCCTTACGAATAGTTAAGAGGATCTCCCGTATTTCCTTGGATCTCCCGGATCTCCTAGTATATCCTTGTATTTCACCTGTATCTCCCGGGATATTTCATGTATCTCCCGGATTTCCCTTGTATCTCCTATCTGTTGTACTAAAAATCTCCCCAGTGAAAAACCCCTCGTAACAAAGTACTTTCTAAAGCTAGTGAGAAATTTAGTGCAAAATTTGCACTAAAGTTTTTGTGTGTCGTTCGTAAGAAAATTTCGAATTTGGTATATGATTTGAGTAATACAGATGGTTCTAAAGCCGGTAGATGGCATCTTAAAGATTTAAAACCATATTCTGCTCTAGATTTAGATAATGACGCTTCAGAAAAGTAAATTGTGACATTGATTTCTGTTTGTCAATGAAAACATTTTTAGTATGAAGTATGTCGAGTGCTTTGAAAATAATTTTTGTTTGGGTAACAGTTGAACTTTCGTGTTAGTTCATATTTTTTTGTTGAGGCAACAGTAGTAGTATGTGTAGGTACAGTACCTTAATAATTTTTAGGAATACTTGCACGTTGATGATGTTGAAGAAGTTGAATATGTTGGTTATGTTAGCAATGTTGATGTTCACTATGTTAGACATTTTAGAGTAGTGGTAAGCGAGAGTCGCTTGTGTTGTTTGAAGATTTTCGTGAAGTTGGTCAACTTAGACAGTTATGTTTTGAGTAGAGAATGTTTTGACAAAAGTGATAGTAGATAGTGTTTGATTTGGAATCAAATCGAGTAGGTTTTGGTGTGTCCACAATAGTGCGAACATAGAATAGTAAAGTTGGAAACTTTGTGAATTTAGGAATTTTAGTGGAAGTCGTAAAGTACAGTGATGATGTATGGTAGTCTATTTATGACTATGACTAGTTGAATGTTTGGCGATCTAGTTCTATTCGTATATTTATTGAAAGATAGAACATTGCACTCAAGTACTTTCTTTTTGAGGTTTGAAAAGTATGTATATAGGTTTATGCTGTTTATTTTCAGCGGATGATTTTAAGGAATGCTTAGATAGGTTGGAGTTGTCAAAATTGTTTTAGTAGACAATCTTGATTCCTGTTTTGAGTCACTTTAGTTCCTAGAACTTAGCGAAATCTATTTCAAACAGCATCTGTCCGTCTGTGAATAATCTTAAAATTAGAATTAGTTTTATGACGTTAAGAATTTTAAACAAAATATTTTTAGATTTATAAATCTAGTTTTTCGTCTAGTTTATTTTTATTTTAGACGTTAGTCAATAGGATATTTAGTTATCAAGCAGTAGTATGGCTATGCATGTACGCATGCATATTGTTGTTGCTTCTTCCTTGAGTAACGTTTGAATGTCAGACCCTACCTATTTTGTCTTCCTGGATATATATCCTTCTTGGACGTGTAGTACGGGTTAGCTACTATAACACTCATTCGTTCAACCTTTTTATCCCCACCTTCCCCATATAATTAGTTTAATAGGTTAGAAGAGAAATCTTTTTTGTTTTTTTATGAAGTTGACCATACGTCAATGTTTAAGATTAAGTTAGTTGATATTTGTTTATCGTTACTTGGTTAGTAGATTATGTTGAGATTATTGCGCCAATGACTACAAAAAAAACTTTGATTCCATACTTAGGTTTTGTTTTTATTTATCTAAGATTTTTTCTTTTTGGAGAGAGGCTGTGTAACAAATATGATTTCGTTCCCAGTTAATTTACGCCTTTTTATAATTAATTAATTTACAAATATCACTTACGGTATCGAAAGAGTAAATTTCTATTCCATTAATATAATATTTATTCGTTATCATGTAGAACTCCATCTGTGTTTATAAATTTAATGTAGCATTTCGGTTTCCTTGATATTTACGAACGTGTAGACGCAAGAATTCGGTCTACTGCGCTTGCTCGCGTAGTAAAACGCTTCAGTTTATTTTAATTAAAGGATGTAATCAGACAGACAAGTTTTCGACGCGTGGTCGAGTAGAGTTGTTTGAAGTCATGGAGTCCAAAAGGCACGTGGCTTGGAGAAGAATAATTCCTTTAGATTTTGAAGTAGAAATCATCACTAGGATATATACTAGAGAATCGAGAAGAAATTTTTGTTCGGTAGTCTTCTTCGATTAGCCGACCCTTGAGATGACATATGGTTTTAAAGTAACATCATCACGGTATATAATTATTTTCATTTTGAATGTAAATCAATGTTTCTTGATTTTTGTAGTGGAAGTTTTATATTATTAAGTATTTCAAGTTGAAATGTTAAGGTGCCCTTGTTGTGAACAAACAAAAATTTAAGCGTTCATTCTCGAATGGAAATCAAGTTGGTAATCCTAGGCATATGTGAAGGACTCGCATCTGTTGTTGTATTTGTACACAAAAATTGATGGGCGACAGTACAAAGTTCATCTTCAAATAAATTGGTAAATAGTTACTAGCAGAGTTATATAGAGATCAAGCAAACTTTTGTGGTGAGTAATTTCTTTATTCAGTTTTCGCTAAACAAAGAAACTACAGGAAATGTAGCGGTTGTTTTTTGTAAATTTATACAGTAGTTTAAATTGGTATACATATTTTTGTTCAATATTTAACAGTTTGATTTGTATAAATGTTCGTAAGAACATTGAAAATTTAAAGATAAGTTTCAGAGAATCAAAAAGGTTAAACCAGAATTTGTTTGTAACTTAACAGGTGACATTTTAGCGCTAGTTTGTCACATTTTATGATCCAGTTTTTTTACTCGAAAGTATAATAATACACAGATTATTCTATACCACAAGGCTATTTGATTTTTCATTCAAAGTATAAATTTAAAATATTAGGGGTGACTTTTATCCCATGTATGTGTTTAAAAGACGCAGTCAGCTCAAAGTGTTTGTCTAGTGTTGACATAGTTCAAAATGACCGATTCATTTTTATTGAACCACCCCGTACAGTCGGTTCTATATAAGTAAAAATAAACATATACTCTAAATTGGTGTTTCTTTTTATATATCATAATTATTGAAACTGGACCTTATTTAATTTCTACTTTAGGTAGACTGAAGCAGCTTAGGCGTGAAAAATCTTATTTTGTAGCAACTGTAATAATTAGCAATCTAAATGTTAAAGGTTAGTTACACAAATACGTAAACAAAAAGTTTATACTTACTAAAGATGGAGAATTCGTAGAAACAGCAACGATCTTCAAACCTGAAAGAACGTGTTCATTAAAAACATGTTGCCAGTCATTCCATGCACCTGCACTTCGAATACGCTTAACAGCAGATAATAAAATGTCTAAAAAATAACACAAATCATTAAATTGGCATGTCATAACATATTTAGGAATCCATTTCCCAAGTAAAATATGTTGTTCTAAACTAAAATGCTGACTGACATTTAATACTGTATTAAAACCTTCCACATAATTTCGGACTAAAAAAAATTTGTTACGATTTTCAGTAGCACTTTCAATAATTTCCACTAACGATGCACTAATGTCTGCTATTGAAAAACCTTGCCGTACATGTAGAATTAATATTGCCATGTAAATGTTAATTACAAGTGCTGAATTACGACGATCAAGTGTTAGATTATCCAATAAGGGAACTAGTTTATCAGACATTTCCTTAACGTTTTCTCTCATTAATGACAAATATAGAAAAGCAATATTTAAAATGCCAATATCACTAAAATCATTTATTTTATGTGGTGGAAGTTTAGAATATATTCGTCCTCGAATTTTTGGCCACTGGTTAGGAAACCGTGTTAAAAAATTGATCAACATATACAAGAAATACTTATAACTATTAGTTGTGTTTTCATTGTATATAACTGTATCAATAAATTCAATAATAGTATTAGCACTGTGAGAAGGTAATCCATCAAACGTGTTAATGTGTTTATAAATTACCTCCCATAAAATCTGATATGCTTCTGATTTTGTGCTTTTCGACCACCACTCATTTAATAATACATTTACTAGCTTTAAACAATTTAATAATTGATAATCGTCATTAATTACAAGTTTCTTTAACTTTGATTCTAATAATGCATGATTTTCTTTTATACGTTCACAGTATGGACCAATGTAAATTCCGTTTTCATCGTAACCTTGTAGTTGAGCAACATTAGATAAAAACCACAATGAAAAATGATCATCCATATCTTTCAAAGAGTTATTGAACAAATCCCAAAAGTTTTGATTGCACTTTTCACAATAAACAGTCAGTAGCAATAATAAACGCTTCACACAGGGACACCCAAATACTTTAACATCACCACAAGAAAATTCTATTTGCTGTTTCTTGTACAGCACATACTGCAAAACAACAATGTCATTCATCAAATCACCTAACGTAATTATATCAGATGAACATACATGATTTAACGTGAAAAATATCCAATTGATATCTAAATACATATGAAGATAAAGATATATTAAAGGTTCGTTGCATAAAATTCTTGTAGAAACAAACTTCAAAAGATGCTTTTCGGCCAAATCGGTCCATCTAGTTATCGCAACTCCTAAAAGCTTAATGTGGTTTATTAAATTAACCACTAAAAAATCTGGATTCGTTCGAACACTGTACCGACACAGAACTAATAGGTCAACAATTTGTTGTCTAATGCAAACGACATCAACACTGCTTACATTTACTTCGTCAAATACGGCAGATTCTAATTGTCTCCAAGATCGACGCGCTATTCTAAACAATATGTCTCCTTCCAATAAAATAAGAGAGTTTTTATATAAACGCCCATCGATTGTATGATATGTTTCCGTGGAACTTGTATCTCTGTTCTCAAACAAAAAATTCATTTCTAAACTAATATTACTCATTGAACAATCGGTGATTTCGCTATTGGGTTCGCATTTAAAAGCAGCATACATTATAAATATTCACATGTTTATAGTGCTTAATATAAAACCCATTAAAACTTTCAAAATATTAAAAAGTTAGGTTATAGCGCCAAACGGTAAGTTAGATGGTGGTTACTGTATCGAAATTGTTGAACGGAATTATATAATCCTTGGTTAAAGTATTCAATCAAGGATATAATGATACAAGATCAAAATTCTATAATTGAAATTATACTCAAATTCGAATATTTGGTATCCTATCACTTAATAGTTATGGAGCAGTATAACCAATGAAGCACCATATGCTTAATTGCTTCGCATGTTTGGAAAGAATTGCATAAATATCTAATATTATACCTAGAAAGTAAAAACAAGAAAAATTTCAAGTACATGCACAATGATTAAATTACATGAAAGTAGGTATATATTGTTTGGTACTAGAATTAGAAAATTTAAAAAGAATAGATATTTGTAGTCCACAATCTAAAGTTTGTACATAACAAAGTGAAATAAGATGTAGCTGTAAATATCCTCTTATGAAAATTATGGAAGTCGAATTACATATAAAAATCGAACTACTATTTGCATAGCCATTAACAAAACAATAACTTGATTGTTTCATATTTTATAAATTAAATAAACATTAGTTAAAAACTTTTAAATGATGTGTTTTACTATTCAACGTAGCACACTAAAGGTAGACTTCCTGCTATACGTATATATATTTCCGTTTGGGCGATTCGCCATCAGAATGCAGAATAGTCTGGGGAGCGATTCTTGAAATAATTCGTATGTATGTATGTATGAATAAGCTTTATTTTGAAACTATACCTAGGCCATTGGCCCATCCTAGTATGAACATTCTAAGATAGAAATAAAAAAGAAAGGAAATAATCAATTAGAAAAACTAAATAAATAAAAATTTGTTCAGTTTTAATTGGTCTTTTCTTCAGACTCGCTTTTCCTTCAGGCGACGTCAGAAACTTGATCCAGGGCAGGGAGAGGGGGCTTCTTGAGGTCCAATTCAGTAACAACTTCTATCCATGTTTACTCGCAGGTTAGAGGGGTTAAGGTGGGGGTATAGGAGGTTTAGTGTCTAGGATTTCTTGTAGGAAGGCGTGTAAAGAAAGGGAAAAGTTAGTGATTAGGAATTTGAACTCAGGTAGAGGGGAAAATATGTCGAGATGAATGGTTTGTTTGAAGGTATTTCGGATGAGAGTAAGGGTGGGGCAGTGGTATAGTAGATGTTTTGGGGTTTCGGGGAAATCAGGACAGCATGGACATAGTAGAGAGGGTATCAGGTGAAAGGCGTGTAATTTAGATCGGAATTTTCCATGACCAGTTAGGAATTAGATTGTTGTACTGCTGGAGTTTTGTATGTGATTTGAGATGTCAGTAATAGTAGGAAATATTTGATGGGTGTATCTGCCGGTATCGGAGTAGGACCATAATTCTTGCCAGGAGTGAAGGAGGGAGTTGTAAATGCGGGACTTAAGGTCAGTGGTAGGGATTGTGCGGTAGATATCAGGAGATAGTGTTTCATTATGGAGGTGGATCGGACGACGAAATTTTAGATTACGGATTTGCACAAAGTGAAGTAGTTGAATTTCTAAGGGGGGGATTTTTAATATTGTATATAGAGAGGTAGTGGAGGTGGTTCGAATGCACGAGAGACGTATAACAGATAAGGACGTATGATTGGGTTTAGGATTCTGCGGGAATGTGGGGTTGTGAGGGGATACCAAGAGTCAACAGCGTAGCGGACAATGGGGATGATGATGTTGTTTAGGATTAGTCTTCTTGTAGGTGGTGCTAGTTGGATTGATTTAGGTAGGGATTGCTGAATGTTATGCAGGATTAACTTGGTTTTGGAGCGGATTTTTTGGAGGTGGGTGTGCATCTTCAAGCGGGTTTCTAAGTGGATACCGAGGTAGGAGACGGATACAGAGAAGGTTAAGGGTGTTCCTAGGATATGGATAGTAGGACTGCGGCGGAGGTCAAGAAAGCCTTTTAAAAGTAACATTCTGGATTTAGTAAGGGAGATAGGTTGCTTATTTAGGATTGACCATTGTTCGATATGTTGGATTAGGATATTTGCAGTGGATTGTAGTTGGAGGCGGGAGTTACCGTGAATAAGGAACGTGAGGTCATCTGCGTAGGCAAAAGTATCTGTGTTTTGAATATTAAGGTCAAGGAGAGGGTTGATGGATAGGTTACAAAGGGTAGGTGAGAGAATGGATCCTTGTGGACAGCCTTGTGTTAGGGACATGGTAGAGGAAAAGTAGTTCGTACGGAGGCTTGCTGTTCGGGAAGATAAATATAATTGGATAATTTTATATATATTGGAGGGGAAATTTAGTATTTTGAGTTGGTTCAGGACATTGGGCCACCAGAGCAGATCAAAGGCGGAGTGAAAATCGAGGAAGATTGCTATGACATATTTGGATTGTGATGATTGGACTTTGGAAATTAAGGAAAAGATCATTTGTTCTTTGCTGTGTCCTTGGCGGAAACCGTGTTGGTTGTGGGAAATCAGGGAATAATTATCGATGTGTGATTGGAGTTTTTGTAGGATCAGTTTTTCAAGGAGTTTACCGATGGATGAAAGAAGGGCAATTGGACGGTAGGAACGTGGGTCTTCAGGAGGTTTTGCAGGTTTCAGTAGTAGGGTAATATTAGCATGTTTAAAGGTGTCAGGAAAGATACCGGTAGTTAGGCATTTTTGGAACAGTTGGATGATGGGTTGACGGATTACTGGCCATGATTTTTAAATGATAATATTTGTGATATTGTCTGGACCTGGAGATTTGTGTGTATTTAATTTAGAAACAATGAATCAAGTAAGTTGGTGTCAAGGATATCATCTGGAGGTGTGTTAGGGGAGGTTTCGCAGTTGGAGATAATTTGGTCTTGCTGAAAGGAAGGGATATCTATGGAAGTAGGAGGGATTACAGATTCTAGTAGGAGGGATACAGTATTTTGGATGGTGGGGTTTTGAAGTGATGTGGGCGTAGTTAGGATTTGATTCGGAGGGAAATTTACTTACCTGCGATAAGTTTTCCTGGGATCGGTATTGGGGTGGTCAACGATGTTCTGGAGATGGTTCTTCTTAGCCTCGTAGATGGATTTTTTAAAGTCTGATCGTAGTTGTCGGTATTGTGTAGTCAGTAGTGTTAAATGGTCATTTGTAACTGCGAGTCTATGAAGTCGTTGTATTTTGTGTCGTAGGGTGTTTAGGCGTCGTCTTGTGTCTTGTAAAGTATGACTCCACCAGAGTGTCGTGCGAGTATTGTGGTATCTTGTTGGGATGGTAGTGGATGCGGCACGGTGTATATTTTGGACAATGAAGTTAGCGAGTAAGGTTGGATGGGAACTTTGTGGTATAGCAGGTTGGGGGTTGGAAATGTGGTTTCTCAAGGATTTCAGGAAACGGGGCCAGTCTGCTTTATTTGTATTATAGGATGACAATTTGTGAAATTGTCGTGATGGGAGATTGGGAAAGATGTTGAATGTTATTGGATTGTGGTCACTGGAGGTTATAAGATGGGATATATTCCAAGAGTCAATTAGGTTACGGGCTGATGGGGTGGCAAAGGTGACGTCAATATTAGAACTGTGGTTTAAGGATTCCCAGGTTGGTGTGTTTGATGGAGTGTTTAGGATAGATAACATGTGTTGGAGGATGAAATCTTCAAGGAGTGTGCCTTTGTCGTCAGTGGTGTCATTGTACCATAACGTAGAACGTGCGTTGGCGTCTGCACATATAAGTGTCGGTTTGTGTGTAAGGGTTTGTAAAGTGTTGTCCAGTTGTTGTAAGTATGTCTGAATGTTTTTGTTGTATTGAAAGTAAGCCGAAATAATGTAGATGGTACCAGTCTTCCAGTGTAGTTCAGCGGTCAGTACTTGTGGAGTAGAGTGGGAGAGGATAGGGATGCGTCTATTTGGGGGTTGTTAATGATGATGGCTGCTGTTAGGTTAGGGTCTAGTGGATGTGGGTGGATAAGAGATCGAGTATAGGGAGGAAGGTTGGGAATTTTGTTATTTATAAGGTAAGGTTCTTGTAGGACAGCTATGGATATTTTTCGTTCGACGAGGAGATGAGCAAGTTCAAGTGCTGCGGAGCGAGAGTGTTGAAGGTTGGCTTGAATGACTGAAATGTAGGAAGGTGATAGGTGGGGATTATGATTGGGCATAAGAACTTGCGTGGTGGGATTAATAGCCATAATCGGTACGTAATTTAGAAATTTCTAAAGATTGTTTATACACGGGACAATCAGGGCTGGTAACAGAATGGTTGTGGGGGCGGTTGATGCGTTGGCAGTTGGAGCAGATGGGATGTGCGGATTGGTTGGGACATGATCTTAGAGTGTGTTCTTGGGCACAGTGTCCACATGTAGTTGTTGAACGACAAACCTTGGCTGAGTATCCAAAGCGTTGGCAGTTATAACATCTCGTGATCGAAACAAGATCACGGATCCTACAGGACTTATAGCCAATATAGACATGGGATCTTGACGTTAAAATCGTTCGGAGCCTGGGAGAAACGTTAAGGATGAGGTTGTCGTTAGCGTCAGGTCTGGGGCGGCGTATGGCTACGGATGTCTCGGAACGGAATTCATTTTCGGGGATAAGGTGTTGGAGGGAGTTTTGTTGGTAGAGGAGTGAAAGGGTATCTAGGGTAGGTATGTCTCGGTCTATGTCGAATATAATAAGTTGTGGTTGTCTGGGTTTCGGAACGTGGACAGAACAGATTTGCTGATTTAAGTTGGAAATTATATTAACGTCAGAGGGTTTATCATTGCGGATGGTTACGGCAGTTCTAGAAGGGCGGAGACTACGAATAGATAGGTCAGATAAAGATGGTCGCAGGTTTTGTTTCACAATATTGAGGAGCTGGGATGGGGTTGTATCTAAGGATGTTGGTTTTAAGGTGATGACTTTGGGAGGAGGTTTAGTGGGTGGTGCGTGTTGGGAAGTGGTGGCTGAGACGTGAGCGTATGTAGGTGGTACGTGTGTGAGTGGTTGTTGTGGTACTGTTACCTGTTGTGCTGAAATAGTTTTAAAATTCTTGTCAAGCTGGTGGAGTTTAGCTTTATATATTTCGCAGTCTTGAGAGGCGGCAGAGGCTATTAAAGCGATGTCCTCCATTCTTTGGAGGATGTATTGAGCACTACTCCGGTTGATTTTATTACCATCCCTAAAAACAAATTCGGTTAGGTCTTTTTTAATCGCTGATATGTGTTCTAAGTTGATTGTTGACACTATGACATCATCATCTCTTGCTCTCTTGGTTTTTTGGGTATCAGAAAGGACAGAACTAACTGACGAGGCCCTGGATCGTGGTGGCGGTGGTGAATGGGACATCCTGGACGACTTCTGGAAGGACATAAGCGAGTCTGCTGATGCTGGGGGCGGTGGAAATGTAAACGCAGTGGAGCTGGTCGTTGGAATTGTCCTTGGTGCCTCTTGCTTACTTTTATCAGCCATTAGCACTTGTTAGTATAGGAGATCCTGAGAGTTATCAGCACGTGCTGATAATAGAGCTTGTTTATCCGGAAAATTTGTTTGCAGCTGTCTGATATACTAACAAAGCTGTTGTATTGAATATAATAATATTTAGTAATTATAATAATTATGTGACCAAACCTGGCCACGTGTTGGTAGGGTTCTAACCCTCTTATTCACTTCAAAAATTTCTTCAGGGTTAAAGATGTTGGTTTGAACTGTTGTTTTCCATGCACTTGACCGCCGAAAACTTCCAAAAGTTCAATATTGTTGATAAATTAAATGATTGTTATCCCCATTTTTAAAGATAACGAATTAATGCACTATAACTTCTCACAATTGTTGTTGGTAGATAAACTGAATAGATACTTTAACGTTATGCACTGATGTTTAATTTAGTATGATTTAAATTATTAAATAATAAATATAAATCTAAACGCGAAGAGCTCGAAAGTACGTCTTGCTCGAACGAAGGTCTAAGCAAGTCTCAATTCGTATACGGAAAGCCCACTTTTTCGAACGGTTTTACCTGAATTGCATTTTCGAGTTTATAATGCGACTCGCATACGGATTTACATCAAGCGCTGGTTTAGCATTCGGATTCTGTTTTCGAACGAAAACGTATGACATTTGTCAATATAACCTATAAATTTTAGTAATATAAATCACTAAATATTTTTAATTAATTAATGCTCAATTTCAAAGAAAAGCATGACGACACGTGCGAACTACTTTTTTCAAATTGCTGCATGTTAATAATGTTGATGTTAAAAACATAACCTTATTCTATTCAGACTAGTAAAAGTAATATATGACACAGGTGAGGTTCCAATAGATTTCGAAAAAAATATTATTATCCCAATCCCAAAAACGTCAGGAGCTGATAGGTGTGAGAATTTTAGAACGGTTAGTTTAACTTCTCATGCTTTCAAAATACTAACAATAATAATTAAAAATAGAGTAGAAGCTTTGACTGAGAATTATTTAGGCGAAGACCAATATGGTTTTCGTAAAGACAGAGGGACTAGAGAACCGATACTAATGATTAGGGTAATTATCGAAAAAAGTTACAAAAAAATAAAATGACTCATTTTGCGTTTGTAGATTTAGAAAAAGCATTTGATAGGGTTAATTGGATTGTTATGTTCAGGGTTTTGCAAAAAATAGGAATCTCTCATAGGGATAGAAAAATTATTTACAGTCTATATAAAAACCAAAGCGTAGTAATTAGATTTGATGAAATAGAAAAGGAAGCTAAGATTAGAAATGGTGTTAGACAGGGTTGTATACTGTCTCCCTTGATTTTTAATGTTTATATCGAGGAAGCTTTAAACTTAGCTAGAGAGAGAAAAGAGATAGGTATTAGTGTACAGGGACAGAAAGTACACATGTTACGTTATGCAGATGATATAGCCATTATAGCAGAGTCTAGAAAAGAGTTAGGAGAGTTTTTAAATATTTTAGATGAGATACTACAGAGTAACTATAGTATGAGAATTAACTCAGTAAAGACAAAGATAATGACAAGTGAGTTACAGCCTAGTTCTAAACCAAAATTAAAAATAGGTAATACCGAGTTAGAGGAGGTAGATGAATTTTGCTATTTAGGTAGTATAATTACAAAGGATGGACGTAGCAGATGGGATATAGTAGCTAGAATAGCTTAAGCTAGAAAAATGTTTTTAAAAAAGAAAAACTTACTAATAGCTAATAGTATTAGTTTAGATAATAGAAAAAGTTTCTTAAAGTCGTACGTATGGAGCGTTCTACTATACGGTAGTGAGACTTGGACAATTAAAGAAGTAGATAAGAAAAAGATAGAAGCTTTTGAAACTTGGTGTTATAGGAGAATGTTAAAGATTAGTTGGACAGATAGAGTAACAAACGAGGAAGTTTATAGAAGGATAGGTGAGGAACCCTGTATGTGGAAACAATTGAAGGTCAGGAGAGATAGAATGATAGGGCACCAGTTAAGACATGAGGGACTATTTAGTAAAGTCTTAGATTATAGACTACCAAATAAAAATAGAGTAGGAAGGCCTAGACAAAGCTATATTAGGTTGTGAAGGGTATGCAGACCTTTTTAGACTAGCTCAGAATAGACAAGAATTTAGAGCTCTGTCAAACCGACTTTAAGTAAGTTCGAAAACAAAACAAAAAAAATAAAAATCGGGTAACTAAATGTCACCATGACATAACTCACAATTAGTTAGCGGTCTGGCATGTTGGTAGCGTTTCGTTGCTTAAGCCTTACCATAACATATAATTTAACACTTTTCCTTTTTGAAGCGGATAACCAGGTTATATTTCATTTCCTTATAAATGGTAATCATGTAACCATGTTAGAGTTCTTTAACAACCATCAGGTTGCTAATATCTATGTAGAGCCAGGTGGATAGGAAAAAAATAGAAGGATATAGGAAGACCTAGACCAAGCTATATTAGTCAAATTATTAGAAATTTAGGTTGTGAAGGGTATGTAGAGCTTTTTAGATTAGCACAGAATAGAAAAGAAGTTAGAGCTGCGTCAAACCGACCTTAAGTAAGGTCGAAAACAAAATGATGATGATTCTATTCAGCGTTGAATGGAAAAATTCCCAAATAAACGAGAATTGCTGCATTGCCAATTCAAGAATTCGACCGCTCTACTGAGTGCATTTAAAAATGCACTTTCAATTCCGTATACGTAAATTCCTGTTCAATTTGTCCGTATACGAATCAAAGTCAAACGGTTTCAAGAATTGATCCACTGTAGTGAAAATGACTCAATCGTCCTCTCTAAACGGCACACCAAGCTTCATAATCTATCATCTAGTGGCAGTGGCTCGACGATACCTACGTTGTGTTGTTATCGGCTGACTCAAATTCACACTGGAAAGATGAAGTTAAAGCAGGAAAGTTTGAAATAAAGCTATAAAATTTACCTAGCTTTACTTTTAATCAAAGCAATAACCACTAAATGCGTAATTTGCATAAAAGATAAAAAAAATAACATTCAAAGCAAACAGTGTCGTACTTAACCTAGGCGATTGGGGAAATAACATGCCCGGGAAAACCACAAACTACCCTCAGGCTTCTAAGTGCATTCGGCACATCTCGGCAAGGACGGGTAATGTACAAGTACCCAAAGGACCAACATTGAGATCGACGAGATGTTAGCTGTTACCCAGACATACCACACTTAACAACTGAAAGAACGCTAGTCTTTTCTGGTAGGTACTGAGGTCGGCTAGGCCAATACTACCCAGCTAAAATTGAAGAGGGGGCACCAGGAAGATGACCTGCACCTTGACTACCAATGTTCCTCACCGCACGGACATAAAATGTTATTAATATTCTACAAGGCTTGAACACACGCGCCCACAAATGATTTTGTTTTTTACATAATACACAATTTTTCCCGTAAGCTGGACACTGTCGTGGCCCATGTTGTTTTAAACACATTTTACATTTATTGTGTGAACCTCCTTGTTGCCATTGATTTTTATAAATTTGTTTGTGTCGAAATCCCAATTTATTTTTATTTTTCTGTGTTGATGACTTGGACACGCCTGCTACCTCAACGTACGGTTCTTTAATCGATTTGATTTGACTTCTGCCTGCTTCAGCTGCTCTGCAATGATCAACTGCCTGTTGCAACGATAGATCATCAGCTCTAAGTAGACGTTCTTGTACTGAAGGATTACCTGTTCCTATAACAATTCTATCGCGTATCAATTTTTCTTCTTGATTATTAAATTTACACTGTTTTGCTTGAAGTTTTTTCAAATCTGTTAGGAAGTGTTCGAACGCTTCACCTGACCTTTGTACTTTTGAAAAAAGCTTAAATCTCTCGCTAATAATATTTTTTCTGGGCATGCAGTATTAACTGAACGCTTTTTTAACTTTCTGGTACTGTTTCTTTTCAGCATCAGATAAACTTAACGTTGTAAATACATCAAAAGTCTCTTCTCCTGCTACATTTACATTATTATTACATTTACATATAGCTATCTTGGTTTCGTTCGTTTTTCTTCTAAACTAGTTGCTTTCAGGTAATTTTCGAACTGTTGTTCAAACTTCTTCCAGTTTGTCGTCTCACCATCTAAAATTAAATTTTTTGGCGGTTTCAGTACACCCTCCATTTTTGTTTCTTGGCCACGCTTTTAATCTGTTAATTCATTCGCGTACTTGTACACTTTGTACTATCTTTTTGTTCCGTTTTCACGTTTTTAACTTGACACCATGTTCTATCAGACAAGCCTGCGATACAGCTGGTCTTACTTGATACTTGTAATAAAACATAATCTTACTTTAACATGCATCGAGGAGGCGTTCACCTGTAATGCGCATGCCCGACGATTGTCAGACATGTTGGCCCTAGCGCCAGTGCTACTTAAACTAAGATGCCAGAGGTTCTAAACATAACCTCTAGAACACATGTCATTACCAACACTGAAATTGACGGGATGTCAACTATTACCCAGACATACTACACATGATGACTGAAGAAACGTTAGTGTAGGCCAGCTAATCCTCTCTGATAGGTACTGAAGTCGGAGAGCCAATACTACCCAGCTAAAATTGAAGAGGAGGACACCAGGAAGGTAAAATCTGCCTTGACTACCAATGTTCCTCTCCGCACGGACATAAAATGTTAGTAATATTCAACAAGGCTCGATCACACGCGCCCACATACATACATTAACGATTTCCAGCCTGTATTACAAAATATTTCACAAAGGCTAGCCGACTTCTTATTATTTGCAAAAGGGTACAACTACAAGTACATTGACAGGACAACATTAATCGCTGAAATGAACTTATTGTTTGATTGGGCATAATTAAAAAGGCGCTTATTATTGAATAGACTATCTCCAACATAGTCATAAATGCAAACGCGAAGGCACGAGATGGTCGGCCATACCAGAGGTTCGATTTAATTACAACAATTATCTCAAACGTTAAGTACTAGTTGGTTATATAGGAACATCGGCTAGATGGTAGGATAAACACAAACAAACATATAATTAAGTTTAAAGAAAGATGTGAGCAATGCAGTTATAAATGTGGTTTATATGCTGAAATAAAACAATTACACATAATAAAAATGCCAAAGTGAGTCACAAATATCCCAACAAATATAACACAGAAATATAATACTTTTCATATTCGCACTTGGCTAATAATTTGATTTAATATCTAAGGAATGATATCGGTACTTTTCATTAATTGTCGTAAAATCACAGTAATGGTACATTTGCTATTGATTTGGCAATTAGTGCAATGAAATTGCAGTTCGAACTCGGTTTTAGGTACTAAATAAACGTTAATTTAAACAAATAAATGTTAGTTGTCTGTTATTAAACCAAACAACACTTTTATACACATAAAACAGCAATAAAATCGTAAATCTACATGAAAATTATATATTACACATCACAAGAAAAACAACTAGCAAGGTAGCATTGTATACATCAATTCAAAGACAAAAGCAAGAGGTAACCTCAAAAATATTCCTTTCAATGTTTACATAAATAACGTTTTAGAATAAGTACCAACATCACATTCAAAACAGGCTTGGAATTACAAGATGCAATCAGATTACCCTAAATAGCAACTACATTATACATCTATAAAACACTACCTTTAATAAAACCGCCAAGTAAAGCTTTCCGACCTTCCATTTTGAAATGCTAAAGTCAAATCCTTTAACATTGTTGACCAGATGGATCACCCCTACATCCCATACGCCCCTTATAACGTAAATTCTAACGTCACGGAATGCGTTAAGAAACGTGAAAGTGGTTCTCGAGGTATTCAAACAAATACCTTCGAATACCGAAATGTACGCTATAATATTTGCAATAATTATCAATCAATGAAAATCGACTTGGAAAATACTGTGGATCACTACAAGTCTAAATGCATTTTTCAATGAAAAGTTGAAAAATTTTCAAGAGTTGCTCCGCTGACCTTATAAGCCTGTTATTTCATTGTGTATGAGTATATCCAATGAGATACAATAAAGTAAACTCTCGCAACGCTATGGACAGGTTTCCGGCATAACTTGAATCGACCCTTTTTCAATGCAATAAGGACTATCTCCTAGAGCACGTGACGTCAACAAACACACCAGAATTGGGAACATTCCGCCATATGCCTGCTTCAATTTCTATCAACTAAAGACGCCGTCGTATGCTAGCATCTCTGCCCACAAGCCACAAGGACCAAAGCCGTAAAAATTTGAGTACAATTACCATCACCAAGTGCCGTATCACCTACACGATACAACCCAGTTCTTTGTCTTAAGCCGCAACATTCAATTCTTCAACATTTATACACGTTCCGCAACTTTACAAACAAAAGTGCTATCATTTCTAGTATAAAAGACATTTACAATTTAATTACGCATACAAGAAATATTGTAAATATCTCCTTGTGTGTGTCATTATTAATGACGAAGAAATAGTGTTTTTAGATAAGAATAGTGATATATTTCGCAAGTGAAAGGACTTTTTTCCAAAGAACTTCATCCAAAACGTACTCAATTGTGTATAATATTTAATTGCGTTTTTCTCTTAATACCAAACATACATTGGCGTGAAAGCGTAATCATTTAAAATATCAGTTAATATTCAAAGAAACTAGAAAAATGTATTTTAATTGAAAAACGTGTTCATTCAACTTCTAGAATAATCAAGTACTTAAATGGAATAAAAGATGAGTGATGAAATACCGTAGATTCGTGGAAACTATCAACAAGAGAATGGTAACGCAATACCAATAAAGATGAGTTATGAGATAAAATGGTAGAAATAAGATTAATTGCAGCCATAAATCTTAACTATTGATAATATAAAGAAGGAGTAAATTGATTAACGTAGAATGATGCTGTAAAATTACAAAGTTCTTAATGTTGGGTCACACATCTCCGGATAACAACCAATTACAAAATTCGTGATTGACCTAGAAAATTCTAGATGCCGACCTAATACGGATGCTTGCCTATTTAACTCAAGCAGTTGTTCAGTTCTTTTCCAAACGTTAAGATGCAGTTGAATAAATGATAATGCATCACTTAGTAACGTTTTAGTAGTGAACTTAATTATTGAAGGAGTGACGGATTATTGTTTTAAATGTACAAAAGTAAGATTATTTTAAATACGTTAAATGGTTTGAAAAATGGAGAATAAATGAATGATAATTAACTACTCCAAGATAAAGTTTTTTTAAAATTTATATGAAAGTATATATGGGATTGGAATGGCAATTCAGATTGTATTTAATGGAAAAATATTAACGATTTTAACATGGCTGAATGACTATGTACCAAACAGAGACAACTACTGCCAGCACAATTTATACGGTAAAATAAAAATTTAAATGTTTTAAAAATTTAAAAAATATATTCCTATTTATTAAGTTGATAAGAGTATTTTGTGTGCTAGTATTTGAAATTAGAGTAAAGAATGTGTATAAGTTTAATAATTCCATTGAAGGATGGCAGTATTAGGTAAAGTTTTGTTGTTATATGACACAAATTATTAAACCTAACTGATCAGATACGTTTAAACTCGATTTTAAATGGTTAAAATTGAGTTATCAATCGTACCTTGACAAATTTTGTACGTAAAAATTCAATTAAGAAATTCTTGATGAATGAAATTACGATTAAAGTGTGTTTGATTATAAGAGACTTTGGATTCTAATTTTAGCATAAGCAAGTGACTACTCAAGAATTGTGCTTTTATTAGATTTAAGATATTGTTCGTAAGGCAAAGTTGTTGTGGCAATTTTGGACTCCACTATTAGATTTTATTTTTTTTGCTTGAGGTTAAAGCTGTTGTGAATGTAGTAATTACTATTTGAAAGATTACTTGTTCAGGTATATTTTGTGTCATTATAAATCTGATGTTTGATTCTAGTGCTTTTATTTAAATTGAGCTAGCAAAAATAATTAAACACTTGTAGTGATCTGTAATATTTTCTTAGTCGATTCTCATTGATTGATAATTATTGCAAATACTATAGTGTACGTTTCGATATTCACTTGCCGATTTCCAAGCACACACTGTGACGTCACAAATTACCGTTGTAGAGGTGATCAATCTTGTTGACGGTTTTATTAAAGGTAGTGTTTTGATTGTATGCTATTTTGAAGTCATTATATGATTGCATCGAACCATTATTAATTGTTTGATGTTATTAGCTTGTGTTTTAAGATAGTAATTGAATAAATGATCCCATTGTAAGGGCATATTTTTTTGTTAGTAATTTTTAATCCACTTGTGTTTAATTTTTAAATGCACGTAAATAGCTGATGCAATCATAATAAACAATTATTAACATTTATTTACTAGATTTAATATATTTAGTTAATATGCATTTACATAAAGATTTAGAGCCTGAATCTAGGCTTGTATTTGGTATGTATTTGCTACCAAAATATTTTATAATTTGTTTTCAATGTTTTATTAACTTATGATGATTATGTAATAGTTTATTTCAGTTTATAGTTGTGCGTTTATAACTGCATAATTAAAGTCTCGATTTTAAAACCTAACCGTAAGTTAATTTGATGTGATCTGACGTAGTATAACCTACAATTCTATCATTAACCAATATTGAGACTAATTATTCTTGTTATGATATGATTATAGCAAACCTCTGCTATGACCCCGTATTAACACGTTTGCATTATGACTATGTAGAAGATGATCGATTCAATTTGTGCCCTTTGTTTGGTACAATAATAGCATACGTTCATGCTTGTTAATGAACATTTGCTTTTGCCAATGTACTTGTGGTCGTATTTATGCAACGATAGAATGCAGGTAAGCTATTGTGAACCATATTGGCAAGCGGGCTGGAAACCGTTAATGGTTTGTATGGTAAGAGTATGTTTGAGTCTTTGTTGAATTTACTAACATTTTATGGCCGTGCGGTGTGGAAGTTTGGTGGTCAAGATGCTTATTTTTCTGATGTTCTTCCTCGTCAACTTTAGTCGGCTAATAATGGCACAGCTGCCTTCGGTATCTTTTAAAAAACATTAGCTAGACTACACTAACATTTCTTCAGTCTCATATGTAGAATGTCTGAATAACAGTTGAAATCCGCGTGATATTAAAAGTGCACAAGGTGCTTGTTCGCCGCCTCATCCTTGGAGAGGTGTATTTATGCAGTTAGGTGCGCAGGTCATATCTGCCGATACTCTTTCATCAGCGCTAACCCAAAGAATCCGACACTTTTTGTTCTTGTAATTCATGTTTAATTGCTGGTAACCTACTTTTGAGGTTATCGTATAATAATTAAAGTAGGGTCGTTAACTACTGTGGCTTTATTTCAAACTTTCCCGCCTAAACGCCATCTCAATGTGTATATTTGAGTTATGTTACGGTCATACAACGTAGGTGTCACTAGCCACAGCCACTAGACGCCTCGATCACAGCCAGGTATTGTCAAGAGAGAGCGTTTATTTGTACGCAGATAGGTTAGAGTACAGATTTGTAGCTGCGACTAAGTGCGTTACACTACACACTTTTATTAACCGCTTTAGACCATAGCAATATATTGTAACCGGCTACTGCTACCGCGTTTCTTTAACTTAAAACAAGTAATAATAAAGGTCTTTATTACTCACTGTTCACAAGTCTAATTAACAGTATATGCCTTGTTTATGGATGTTTTCAGTCCACTTAACAATGAAGCACTATTACACTAATGAATTTACAAGCACTAATATCTTCTTAAACTAACTTCTTTACCATAGGTCCATTAACAACACTAACACAACTATTTTTTATACACTTCTATTTATTTATGTATACTACAAGCTGCATGTACATTAGACACATCATATATCATTTATGTATATATCCTTGAACTCCTAAAAGCTCAACTACGTTTACTGTACACGATATAATTTATATTAGACATTCAAGTATAGACTAACTCTTACATTCATAAGCGGCCTTATATATACCCTGAATTAAAGATATGACTCATTATCTAGTATTTTCTAGAAGAGTTCTAGGATCCTTGAGAATATGATGTGCCTCGGGCGTTTGTATGTTTGACGGGTTGCCTAATAGTGGATCGCAACAATATATATATTTATATATATATATATATATATATATATATATTAAAAAATATATATATATATTAAAAAATAAATAATATATATACATATATATTAAAAAATAATATATATATATATATATATATATATATATATACAGGGTGAGTTTTTAGTGTGGCAACGGTCGATAACTCCCTTATTATAAAAGCTACGTAAGCCAAATTTGGAGGCATATTTGGCATGTCTAAAGTGCACATTTTAAAAATATCAGGAAGTATACAGGGTGTTTTATAATTCCAGGGCATATTAAACTTATATTTTTTTAAATGGAACACCCTATATATTATTACATTTTTGAAAAGTCCATAAAAAGAGCTTTAATTTGATATTAAATTGTATCTGTCTATTCCTTTTAGTTTTTGAGATATTCAACTGTTTTTAGAAAAAATTACCCCGATTAGATACATTGCCACTGCACTAATACACAACTTATGTTAATTTTCAAGATGCAGAATATTTTACCATATACCATAGTATATTTGTAAATATCACTTTTTTGAAATTTTTTCACAGTATACAGGGTGTGTCAGGTTTCGCAAAATGCAATTTTTAAATTTTTTTTTAAATGGCACCCTACCAATTTTATTGCTACAATGGATAGTTCATTAAGTGTCCTTTCATTTTTGTTAAGCATTCCCTATACCTAAATCCATTACTTTCTGAGATATTTTTAATTTTCTTCAAATTTTATGAATGTTTTTAATTTACATAACTAAAAATAACTTACTATTGGAGAATATTATAAAACAATTAATACATTTTGATTACCAATCAACTACAGTTATCCAATAACAATTTTCACTAAAGATATAACAACCTACAATAATACGCTATCAACAGAATTCTGCTAGATCAACAATATGCATTTTATAGAAAATGTTCAAACAGGAAATCAGGCAGGCTTTGAAAAAAATAACAATTACAATCAAAATGTCATTTAGGTTTTTAATTGTAGTGTGTTGTCATTTAACACATTATCAGTTCTGTTTTAAATGTAATCTTTGAAGGAGTTTTCAAAATGAATTTTACAGTGGAAAAACAAATAAATATGATTTGGGTATTGGGAGCAAGTTTAAAAAATATCCTATTTGCATCAAGAATATACCAAGAGAGATATCCTGTTAAATGACAACACAGTACAATTAATAAACCTAAATGACACTTTACACGTGATAGTTATTTTTTCAAAGCCTGCCTGATTTCCTGCTTGAACATTTTCTATAAAATGCATATTGTTGATCTGGCAGAATTCTGTTGATAGCGTATTATTGTAGGTTGTTATATCTTTAGTGAAAATTGTTATTGGATAAGTGTAGTTGATTGTTAATCAAAATGTATGAATTGTTTTATAATATTCTCCAATAGTAAGTTATTTTAGTTATGTAAATTAAAACATTCATAAAATTTGAAGAAAATCAAAATATCTCAGAAAGTAATGGATTTAGGTATAGGAATGCTTAACAAAAATGAAAGGACACTTAATGAACTATCCATTGTAGCAATAAAATTGGTAGGGTGCCATTTAAAAAAAATTTTAAAAACTGCATTTTGCGAAACCTGACACACCCTGTATACTGTGAAGAAATTTCAAAAAAGTGATAGTTACAAATATACTATGGTATATAGTAAAATATTCTGCATCTTGAAAATTAACGTAAGTTGTGTATTAGTGCAGTGGCAATGTATCTAATCGGGGTAATTTTTTCTAAAAACAGTTGAATATCTCAAAAACTAAAAGGAATAGACAGATACAATTTGATATCAAATTAAAGCTCTTTTTATGGGCTTTTCAAAAATGTAATAATATATAGGGTGTTCCATTTAAAAAAATATAAGTTTAATATGCCCTGGAATTATGAAACACCCTGTATGCTTCCCAATATTTTTAAAATGTGCACTTTAGGCATGCCTAATATGCCTCCAAATTTGGTTTACGTAGCTTTTATAATAACGGAGTTATCGACCGTTGCCACACTAAAAACTCACCCTGTATATATATATATATATAATATTTGATTGGTATTTCTTGACCTTCTTTTATATCTAATACTTGAAAGTTTGTTTCTTGGGAAAAAGGTCTAAATAAATAAAAAAAATTTACATTATATGTGTGTTAATCAAACGTGGATGACTGTGTTTGTGCAATTCCACAAGATAAATGCCATTATATAATTAAACTTTTTAACAGTTTTCACAAAAAGATTCAATTCACAATTGAAGTAGAAAAAGATAATAAACTTAACTTTCTAGATATGACATTGCACCGGATAAACCATCATATTAAAACATCATGGTACACTAAAAACACTTGGTAGGGAAGATACCTTAACTATTACTCCCAACATCCTATCTCCCAGAAAAAGTCTGTCGTAATAGGACTAGCGGATAGAGCAATCAAACTATCAGACCCTGAATATTGATGGGAAGCAATGAAAAAAGCTAAAAACGCATTACGAGAAAATAATTACCCATTAAATTTAATTGAACGGATATTTAAAAAACAAATTAATAAATACTATAACACAAACTACACTGACAATACCAAAAATAAATCAATAATAAAATATGCACCCATACCGTATGTACAAAATTTATCCGAAAATCTACAAAAATTATTAATAAAATATAATATAAAAATTGCGCACAAAGGATACAATTTAACAAAAAGTTGTTTTAGTAAATTAAAAGATAACACTCTAAGAATAAAAACACACACCATCTATAAGATTCCGTGTCAACAGAATTGCAATTGTGTATACATTGGGCAAAGTATACAGCATTTAGAGAAAAGAATAAATGGTCATAAATATGATAAAACTAACCAAACTGCTCTAACCAAACATGAAAAACAAGCCCAGCATAAATTCGAATTCAACAAAACAACAATTTTAAAAACAGAAGCAAACAAAAAAATTCGAGAATTCCTAGAGATGGTGTATATTATTAAACATCCAACATCAGTAAATGATAAAATAGATATTAGAAAATTAAGTAAAATATATTATAATCTACTAAAATAAAAATGCATAAAATTAATCAGGAAAAGGTGTTTGTCTTGTATATATGGGGGCGAGATAGAGTGAGTAAACGTATGTGTATGCGTAGAGGTATGTACAGATGAATACATATACAGATATATATTTAAATAAATAAGCGTATGGATATATATTTATACATAAAGTTAAAATTACTCAATAAGACAGATATTCATAATTGTAGAAAGTATTACGATTTTAACCTGTTTGTAAAAAGTGTCTTTATCCAGTGATAAGAAATAGAAACTCTAATAAATCAAGCATTAGTCTTCAATCAAACTCTGTACTAAACATTTTAATATACATGTTAACTAAAAAGTTCGAATTTTAAATTTTGACAAAGAGTTTAGCAACTCGCATCAAGGTGTACATAATTTATACAGAAAAACAGTATTTTAATTTGTGACGTAAATGTTTTGTACAATTTTAAATTAAATAAATTAGATTATAGTAACCGTACCATATCAATTAGTGAATAGCTCAATTTATACTACGTTATAAATATATAAAACTCCGTTTATGGGTAAGCATTTTCGATATTTGTTAAGATATAATGTACATGTATTGTATTATAGGGGAAAAAAAAACATCATTGATAAAGACCATCTAGCGACGGTCGAAACGTTTGATTAACACACATATAATGTAAATTTTTTTAATTTATTTAGACCTTTTTCCCAAGAAACAAACTTTCAAGTATTAGATATAAAAGAAGGTCAAGAAATACCAATCAAATATTATATATATATATATATATATATATATTTATTATTTATTTTTTAATATATATATATATATATATATATATATATATATATATTACTCATATTTAGACCAGGGTAGAAAATTAAATAATCACATCAAATAATTTTAATCACCGTGTATAAGGAATTTTATTAAATAATACGCGTTATTAAAACCGTGAAGCATAAAAATTTATTAGTTTCATTAAACATAAGAGATTTAAATCATGTACAAGACGCTTTATATCAAAAGAAGCAGTATTAAAAAGCTCTGCGTGTAATGTAATTATTCCTAAACAAATGGAAATTACGTGCAAAATTTATCTTAATTAACTCTATTTCAAGTAACCGGTATTGAACAAAACGTACAGATAATATCTACAGAAACTTGTAAAAACCCAATAAAATGCAAATCCTAGAAGTGTTAGTTAGAAGTAGGATGTTTGAACACACCTGCGTATTTTAAAAGGCAATTTCAGTTTAATTTGTTTAGATAAACATGTCGATTCTAAGGATATTGGAAACGGTCAGATGCTTTAGCACGAAATACAAAACAGGGTTTATTTAAAAAGCTCATTCGGCGAAAAGTTTGCAGATAATTAATGTTTACAAAGAATCTTGGAGAAACCGGGGCTTAATATTCACGAGAAGGTGCGATACGGGGTTATTAAACCCAGATACATGAACTAAAATATAATCGATAATAAAGAATATCAATTTGCACCAATACGAACAGGTTAGAAAAGGAAAGAGAAAATGCGTCAAGCAAAGACACATATAGTAAAAGGCGTGATTTAAGCAACGTCACGAGGGTCACAATTGGTTGAAAATAGGATGCAAATATCAGAGGTAGAAACAACAATTTCTGTACAAAATTAATTAGTTTTTCTCGGACATGTTTGCGTGCCGTGTGAGAATTTCTGATATTTAAATGGGGCGAGTGAAAATTCGTAAAACCGACGCGCGAGCGACGGACTGGGAACATAGAATGAGAAATTCTTAAGAATTGTCTGTTTTGAGGACAAAAGCGACGTGCCGGCTATTCGCTATATATACCGGTGGTAATATGAATTTCGGCCTCTTAGACTTTTGACTATTCGATGCGTTAAAAGCTCTTACATCCGCGACTTGATTGAAGATGTTAAACAGTGCATTTTAGTTTGATAAAATAATTTAAAGTTTGCTCGTATATTTTAGTGATTCAAAATAGTTTGTTATTTGCGTGCTAACATGAATGTACTTCAGTGCACTTAGATACAAGGAAATAAAATTTAGTATCACTGTACCAATTAGCAAAATTTACAACGACAAATGTATACACAAAAGTAGGCAGTTTTGGCGTATATTGGTGACAGAAGTATGAATTTCTTTGTTATTTTTCGGGGGTGTTAATAATTAAATGGTTCAAATACGTGTCTGGATCCACGAAACAAGGGTCAGATATACACAGATGAGTTCCGGAAAAGCCCAGAAACAACTTTAAATAAATGGTGATGGAGAAAATTTTAAAAGCGTTGAGAATTAGAAGCCGTAAATATAATCCTGTTGGAATGGTGTGATTAACTAAAGGGACGATGTACATTGAAGCTACGAGGACAGTAACCTTCAGGTAAATTATACTATTTTGTTTGACATTTTGTGTGTGTTGAATAACGTTATAATTGATTTACTTTAAATGGACATTAGTGAAATTGTACTAACCATAAAATTTTAATGTTAAGATGAAATTTGCTTGTTTAAGTAGAAAGGGTATTTAGTATTGATGTTCTGAATTATGATGAAACTTTGGGTATGTCTTTGAGCTCAATTAGACGAACCTGGTTAATTAACGTAAAGGGGTGGTAGATGCTCCTTTATACTCAGACTCGGTCTGCTTATATTGTTATATTAATTAGTAGGCATCCAACAAGGACTTTAATTCTGGATGCACATTAAAATGATAATAAATTAATCTTTGAAATTCTTTTTAACACTGAATTTTATGCTGAAATTTAATTTGAAATTTAATGTATTCTGAATATTGATGTAAATAGAGTTAACGTTGATGTTTGTGGTAGGAATGTGTTGTTTAATTTTATGAATGAGGAGGTTTATAAAATTAGGTGAGCAGCCGAGGCGAAAACAGGATCACAGCAGTTTATGACGCCCAATCGGTGGGACTAAAATTTTTTTGTTGAAAGGACCAAGTTCCCGCATTCAAAGGAGTATATCACAGCAATATATATATTAAAAAATAAGATGTATCTGTAAATAAACTCTCATGAAAATAATAAGAGTTTATTGGCGAATACAAATCCCCTTGTGAAATAATAAGGCTATTGTTTTGTTAGTGGCTATACAACTAATAGCTCGATTTGTATTCGTCAATAAGCTCTTATTATTTTCATAAAAGTTTATTTATAGATACATCTTATTTGCTATTGTGTTTTACACAAATTCCTCATTGCGGACTGCAAATAACTTGTCTTGTTATATATATATATATATATATATATATATATATATTAGTAAATGGTTGTTTAATATTTTTTTGGGTATATAGTCCAAAATGATTAAAATAGATGATTAATTTGAAATAAGTTTATTTCAACTTGACGTTTCGGCACATACTTTGTGCCTTTTTCAAAAGCTATAAAAGAATGGAAATAGCAGAAATTATATAAATAAACAAGTGTAACTTACTTCAAGTATGAAACACAAGTAATTGAAATTAAAACGAAAAAAACTCATACCACCCACGTTTACAATTTACGGTTGAAAAACAGATTAACAATATTATTCATTTCCTTGATATCGAAATAAAACAAAACTTAAATGGTACAATAACTACTAATTGGTTTACAAAACATATTTGAACAGGTAGATACCTAAATTTTTAATCAAATGTTCCAATTACGTATAAAAAGAACGTAGTAAAAAATTTAGTTGAACGAGCCATAAAATTTACACATCCTTCCGTGAGACCTGATATTCTAACTAAAATTAAAAAAACATTACTACAAAATGGATACCCACTTGAGTTTATTAAGTCGATAATAAAAGAAATAATTAATAAAATCTATAACGGTCCTAAAACAATTATACTCAAAAATGAACAGAATAATTTTGTTAGTATACAATACCATCCGATTTTATCAAATAAAATACAACAATGTTTAAAAAAATATAAATTAAAAGTAGTAGATAAACCCAATAACAACAACAAAAGCCTATTTACAAAATTCAAACCACCAACACCCACAAAAGATAAAACACACTGCATTTATAAAATAAACTGCAAAGATTGCAATGGATTATATATTGGTAACACAAAACAGTATTTAAATAGAAGAATTTATGAACATCAATACTCAATTAGAACTTATAAAAAAATATAGTACTATCTAACCATGCATTAAACCACCTACATAATTTTCATTTTGAT
Source organism: Platerodrilus igneus (assembly GCA_036346225.1). Taxonomy (NCBI): domain Eukaryota; kingdom Metazoa; phylum Arthropoda; class Insecta; order Coleoptera; family Lycidae; genus Platerodrilus; species Platerodrilus igneus. Next base: position 259,866 of record JARFIW010001480.1, read on the forward strand.
AACACCAATATCATACAACGTGAACAAAATGATAATAAACGTAATACTTTAGCAATTATACACATTCAAAGCCATTCCAATACTATTAACAATAAAACAGATATAGAAAACTTCACCAAATTTTACAATAACTTTATACGTATACAGTAACATTATGATTTCCTTGATATCTCCTTATTATAATAGTTATAATTCACTACTAGTATTTTTTACATATTATGTATTTTCACTATTCATTTTTCATCTTTGGCCTATGATTATCTGTTTTACTTATTTATTTATTTTTGTTTTTTTTATATATATATATTACTCATATTTAGACCAGGGTAGAAAATTAATGAATTACATAAAATAATTTTAATCACCGTGTATAAGGAATTTTATTAGATAATACGCTTTATTAAAACACCGTGGAGAATAAAAATTCATTCGTTTCAGTAAAAATAAGAGATTTAAATCATGTACAAGACGCTTTATATCAAAAGAAACAGTATTAACAAGCTCTACGTGTAATGTATTTATTCCGAGGAAAGAAACAAATGGAAATTACGTGCAAAATTTATATTAATTAACCCTATTTTAAGTAACCGGTATTAAACAAAATGTACACATAATAATTAATATTTAACTTGTATTCGCTAAAAATGAAAGGATAGAAGTCAATTTTAATTGGAGTTAATTAAACCATTATTAATAATAAGCATAAAAGCCTGTGAAAATCCAAGATTAAAATACCACGGAATAAGGCTCTGAGAATTAATAGTATGTTTGAACACCTGCGTAGTTTAAAAAGCTCATTTGGCGTAAATTTTGCAGATAATTAATGGTTCAAAGAATCTTGGAGAAACCATCGCATAATAGTTACGAGAAATGCTAAAGGTGAGATATTTCACACTCCACATGGACTAAAATAATCGATAATAAAGAATATCAATTTGCATCAATAAGAACAGGTTAGATAGAGACAGATAATATGCACAAGACCGAGACACATATAGTAAAAGGCGTGATTTAAGCAACGTCACGAAGGTCACAATTGGTTGAAAATAGGATGCAAATATCAGAGGTAGAAACAACGATTTCTGTATAAAAGTCAATTAGTTATTTCCAGACGTTGCTGCCGTGTTGAAATTTCTGAGATTTAACTGGGGCGAGTACAAAATTCGTAAAAACCGACGCGCGAGCTACGGAATGGGAACATAGCAAGCGAAATTCTTTAGAATTGTCCATTTTGGGGACTCGACCGACAGACGGGCTAACTTCTATATATACCCAGGGGAATATGAACAAGCTCTCTTACATCCGCGACTTGATTCAAGATGTTAAACAGTGCATTTTAGTTTGATGAAATAATTTAAAGTTTGCTCGTATATTTTGGTGATTCAAAATAGTTTGTTCTTTACGTGCTAACATGAATATACTTTAGTGCACTTAGATACAAGGTAATAAAATTTAGTATCACTGTACCAATTAGTAAAATTTACAACGACAAATGTATACACAAAAGTAGGCAGTTTTGGCGTATATTGGTGAAAGAAGTATGAATTTCTTTGCTATTTTTCGGAGGTGTTAATGATTAAATGGTGCATAAATGTGTCTGGATCCACAAAACAAGGGTGAGATATACACAGATGAGTTCCGGAAAAGCCCAGAAACAACTTTAAATAAATGGTGATGGAGAAAATTTGAAAAGCGTTGAGAATCAGAAGCCGTAAATATAATCCAGTTGGAACGGTGTGATTAACAAAAGGGACGATGTACATTGAAGCTACGAGTGCAGTAACCTTCAGGTAATTTATACTATTTTGTTTGAACTTTGATATTTTGTGTGTGTTGAATAACTTTATAATTGATTTACTTTAAATGGACATTAGTGAAATTGTACTAACCATAAAATTTTAATGTTAAGATGAAATTTGCTTGTTTAAGTAGAAAGGGGTATTTAGTATTGATGTTCTGGATTATGATGAAATTTTAGGTATGTCTTTGAGCTCAATTAGACGAACCTGGTTAATTAACGTAAAGAGGTGGTAGATGCTCCCTTTGTACTCAGACTCCGGTCTGCATATATTGTTATATTAATTAGTAGGCATCCTACAAGGACTTTAATTCTGGATGCACATTAAAATGATAAGAAAATTAATCTTGAAATTCTTTAAAACTGAAATTTATGCTGAGTTTTAATTTGGAAATTTTAATGTATTGTGAATCTTGATGTAAATAGAGTTAACGTTGATGTTTGTGGTAGGAATGTGTTTGTTTTTTTTATGATTGAGGATGTAAGTTATCTAGAGGATCAGCCGAGGCGATTAACAGAAGAAAGTCAATGGACCAACATAGTTAAGATAACTGGCGAGGCTTTTATAGGACTCACAGCAATATATATATATATATATATATATATATATATATATATATAAAGTAGGATGTATCTGTAAACAAACTCTTATGCAAATAATAAGAGCCATTGACAAATACAAATATATATATATATATATATATATATATATATATATATATATATATATATATATATATATATATATATATATATATATATATATTAAAGAATAAGAAATTTAATGAGTCTTAAAATAATATTAAAGAGCGAAATTTAATGCAAGTGACTCAATATTAGCCACAAGGGCATCCTGTCGACGCGTTTCGCCCTTATTGGGGCTCATTTGGACAGGAATAGCAAAGATGTAATATTTAACACTAACACATTATGGGAAGTACAGTATCACCCTAGCCCACAATTTGTGCCTTCTTGTGGCTAATATTGAGTCACTTGCCATTAAATTTCACTCTTTAATATTATTTTAAGACTCATTAAATTTACTTATTCTTTATAATTATAATCTTTGGCTATGGAAAAAGGCAGTTGAGCCGGATCTCCTTCGTGCCGACTGTTGATAAAACCTGCAAAGTCAGGTGAAACAGCACGAAGGCACAAATTGTGGGCTAGGTGATACTGTACTTCCCATAATGTGTTAGTGTTAAATATTACATCTTTGCTATTCCTGTCCTGATGAGCCCCAATAAGGGCGAAACGCGTCGACAGGATGCCCTTGTGGCTAATATTGAGTCACTTGCCATTAAATTTCACTCTTTAATATATATATATATATATATATATATATATATAAGTACCGGGTGCTTCAAAAAAATGTATACACACTTTGAACTTCCATAGAAAATTTATTTACCGTTCTACAAAGTTAAATTTCAGGAAAATAGAAAGCTGAAAGTCCAATGTAAATGAAACATAAATAACAAATGTTATACTGTTCAAATTGGTGACCTGCAGCATCAATACAATTCTGAGTACGAGTCACCACAGATTCTGTACATCGTATCAAAACGTCCAATGAGATTTCTCTACACACTGCTTGAATCTCATTCCAAAGAATGTCTAGGTTACGTGGTTTACGTTTGTACACCTCATCTTTTACTGTGCCCCACAAGAAGAAATCCAGTGGTGTAAGGTCTGGAGCGTGCTGGAAACTCGATTGGCTCGTCCTATCACTGGCCCGACAAATTTTGATCCAGGTAAGCTCGTACGTCCCTGTGATAGTGCGGCGGAGCACCATCTTGTTGAAAAAATAATTTATTGTATTGGTAATTTATAGTTGCCCGCGAAACAAAAAGTAAACACAAAACAAGAGTTTATTATTGTACCACACCACTCTAAACAACAAAGTTTGAAAGCTAGAAGAATACAATATCATAACTACATATATTACAAAAATTAATATAACTACTCTTAAATTGAAAATTATTCTTTCCTATCCACATTTAAACAGTCTATAATCCATATATGGATACACAAATACACACATACTCACACACCTCATACTCTCACAAACACACACACACACACAAGCACGCGCCCACGCATGCGCACACAACCACACACACCCTCACCTACACACACCCTCACACATAATATATATAAAACACTAGAACACAGATGGGAATACTACAATAGTTTTATTTACTGATAATTCAGAGATATTGTTCAAACTGGCCTCCATTCTCTCTTAAACAAAGTTCGCATCGTTTTATTAAAGACTTAATAGAATTTAATAAATAAACCGCCTTAACTTTACGAAATGCTGTTTCAATTGAATTCCGCAACTCTTCAATACTATGGTTTTGGGTTTTATAGATATCCTCTTTCAAAAAATTCCACAAGAAATAGTCCAATATTGACAAGTCAGGAGATCTAGGCGGCTACTGAACAGGTCCAAACGTACCCATCCATTTATTGAGATATTCTCTATTTAAATAATCACGAGTAATTATAGCGTTGTGCGGGGGTGCACCATCTTGTTGGAACCACACTTTTTGTCTTTTTTCGAGAGGCATGTCCTCCAGTAATTCGTGCAAGTTGGTATACAAAATTTCAATATAGCGACAAGCTGAATGATTGTTTTCAAAAATATGATATTGAAATTTGCCACCAACAATGTAGCAACAAATATTCAAACCATAACGGCTTTGTTGACGCCTCGTATGTTTGATATGTATTTTCATTCGACCAGCAAGTGCTTCATCAGACCATATAATGTTATTTCCAAAATTGTTAGTAGCAGCACATTTACGAAGATACCATTGACAAAATCGCCTTCTTTTTGAAAATCGTCGGAAACAAACTATGGTTAATTTTATTTTTATAGGGTCGATATTTATTACGCTTCAATATTCTTGAAGCTGTTGATTTAGATACACCCATTTCCTTTTCAATTTTCTTACATGATGTTCTTGGGTTTGTTTCCACACATGCTATGGTTGAAACAGTAGTTTGCTCTTAATTAAAAACTGCATACTGTTTCGTTCTAGGTTTTTCAAAGCAGCCAAACTGTTGTAAATTACTATCTATCCTTTTAAACATGTTAATATTAGGTTGTTGTCTTTCAGGATACCTGTATTATTTACAAACGACATAGTAATATTATTTGCTAGTAGTTACACAATTAGCTGTTAAAATATAAAGTTTTTACTGATAGAGGAATTCTCGCAGACTCAATAAATGCAACTAGCATATCGTATTTTCGTAATTTTCAAATTTTGCCATTTAGTAACAGACTGATGCTTCACTTACAAACTAACAATACAATTTATTGCATGTGCAATAGATATGATTGAAGCTCGTTGTCGTTTGTTATACAAACAATTGTCGTTTTTTGTTTACCTTTTGTTTCGCGGCCAACTATTTATTACCAATATAATAAATTATTTTATTATACCAAAAACATGGAATAATTCGGCCATTTGAAAAGATAATTATATTAAACTATATATTTTTGAAAAGCTGTCAAAAAGAGCTTTTAAATAAAGTGACAACCAATTGTGGTTTCCATTTAAAAAAATGCAAGTTTATATTATAACCTCAATAGTATTATAAATATTAAATATTTGCGTACGTCACTGTATTCTACGTAAAAAACCGTATAAAAAACTATTACAGTATTTTTGGATATTTTTGCAACCAAACGAGTTATACGAATTAATAGAATTGTTAAAAATATCAATTTTTGGCTATAACTCGAAAACAAAAGAAGATCGCTCATTTGTGATTTCACCATTGAATTGATCTCAAAAAGTTGGCACATGACTGCGCACACAGTTTTATTGTATCTTTAATAACAACTAAGTTACCCATTTAATACATCCAATTTGGGACACACTGTACATTGAAGCTACGAGTGCAGTAACCTTCAGGTAATTTATACTATTTTGTTTGAACTTTGATATTTTGTGTGTGTTGAATAACTTTATAATTGATTTACTTTAAATGGACATTAGTGAAATTGTACTAACCATAAAATTTTAATGTTAAGATGAAATTTGCTTGTTTAAGTAGAAAGGGGTATTTAGTATTGATGTTCTGGATTATGATGAAATTTTAGGTATGTCTTTGAGCTCAATTAGACGAACCTGGTTAATTAACGTAAAGAGGTGGTAGATGCTCCCTTTGTACTCAGACTCCGGTCTGCATATATTGTTATATTAATTAGTAGGCATCCTACAAGGACTTTAATTCTGGATGCACATTAAAATGATAAGAAAATTAATCTTGAAATTCTTTTTAAAACTGAAATTTATGCTGAGTTTTAATTTGGAAATTTTAATGTATTGTGAATATTGATGTAAATAGAGTTAACGTTGATGTTTGTGGTAGGAATGTGTTTGTTTTTTTTATGATTGAGGATGTAAGTTATCTAGAGGAGCAGCCGAGGCGATTAACAGAAGAAAGTCAATGGACCAACATAGTTAAGATAACTGGCGAGGCTTTTTATAGGACTCACAGCAATATATATATATATATATATATATAAAGTAGGATGTATCTGTAAACAAACTCTTATGCAAATAATAAGAGCCATTGACAAATACAAATATATATATATATATATATATATATAACCTATATATATATATATATACTATATATATATATATATATATATATATATATAAAGAATAAGTAAATTTAATGAGTCTTAAAATAATATTAAAGAGCGAAATTTAATGGCAAGTGACTCAATATTAGCCACAAGGGCATCCTGTCGACGCGTTTCGCCCTTATTGGGGCTCATTTGGACAGGAATAGCAAAGATGTAATATTTAACACTAACACATTATGGGAAGTACAGTATCACCTAGCCCACAATTTGTGCCTTCTTGTTGCTAATATTGAGTCACTTGCCATTAACTTTCACTCTTTAATATTATTTTAAGACTCATTAAATTTACTTATTCTTTATAATTATAATCTTTGACTATGGAAAAAGGCAGTTGAGCCGGATCTCCTTCGTGCCGACTGTTGATAAAACCTGCAAAGTCAGGTGAAACAGCACGAAGGCACAAATTGTGGGCTAGGTGATACTGTACTTCCCATAATGTGTTAGTGTGAAATATTACATCTTTGCTATTCCTGTCCTGATGAGCCCCAATAAGGGCGAAACGCGTCGACAGGATGCCCTTGTGGCTAATATTGAGTCACTTGCCATTAAATTTCACTCTTTAATATATATATATATATATATAAGTACCGGGTGCTTCAAAAAAATGTATACACACTTTGAACTTCCATAGAAAATTTATTTACCGTTCTACAAAGTTAAATTTTAGGAAAATAGAAAGCTGAAAGTCCAATGTAAATGAAACATAAATAACAAATGTTAATACTGTTCAAATTGGTGACCTGCAGCATCAATACAATTCTGAGTACGAGTCACCACAGATTCTGTACATCGTATCAAAACGTCCAATGAGATTTCTCTACACACTGCTTGAATCTCATTCCAAAGAATGTCTAGGTTACGTGGTTTACGTTTGTACACCTCATCTTTTACTGTGCCCCACAAGAAGAAATCCAGTGGTGTAAGGTCTGGAGAGCGTGCTGGAAACTCGATTGGCCCCTGCGTCCTATCCACTGGCCCGACAAATTTTGATCCAGGTAAGCTCGTACGTCCCTGTGATAGTGCGGCGGAGCACCATCTTGTTGAAAATAAAATCATCATTACCGTATAATGCACGAATGGCAGGAAATATGGAATCAGCAAGCATTGTTAGGTAATTAATACCAGTTACAGTGCCTTCAAATCGAAAAGGTCCAATGAGTCCCCTTGAAGACAAACCGCACCACACATTTACACCAGGCAAATTTACAGCTTTTTCAATTGTAATGTGAGATTTTCTTCACACCAATAAACACAATTGTGCCTATTGACAGTTGCATTAAGTTTGAATTGGGCTTCATCCGACCAAATGATGCTACCCATAAATCCCGGTTCACGTATCACCATCTCCTGAATCCATTCACAAAATTGCAACCTTCGATCTGGATCGTCGTCATTTAGCTGTTGCACCAGCCTTGGAATGTAAACACGATACTTGCCTCTCTTCAGAATGCGTAGCACGCTGCTAGCACTTACATCACTTTCACGTGCCTTGCCTTGAAGATTTGTTAGAGAGCGTTGAAACAGTTCCAAGACTGTCGTTGATGACTCATCACTTGTAGCTGTTCGAGGCCGACCTGAATGACCTTTATGCACATCACACACTGTTCCATGAACTTCGAATTTGTCTCGTATGCGTGTAATTGTTAATCATGAAGGTGGTTCTGTATCATACTCCCTTCTCCACTGTCTTTGAACTTCATTTACATTCTCAAACTTCCAGTACCACTTAATAACCTGCTTTCGTTCTTCAAAACTCAAACGTACGTCCGCCATGTTGATATTACAAATTCCAACTGATAATATAACATAGAGGGACGATTATGCTCACCTGGCGAAGAAATATAACATTAGCCTTGTAGTGGAAAACTACAATAGTTTAAAGTTTGTATACATTTTTTGAAGCACCCAGTATATATATATATATATATATATATATATATACAAACATAATAATCATATTATAATAAATTGAACCAAACCTAAACTAATTTTTTATTTTAATTTGTTGTTAATGTTGAAAATAAATATTTAATTGAACTAAATTATATCTAGTTATTGAACATTTGCAAAAATCAAAATATACTGTTATTTAGAAAAATTGACCAGATTTTTTATGCAAGAAACTTTAGTCAAAATGTCAATCGTTGATTTTGAATGGAAACAATACATTTAAATGTTTATCAAACATTTGAATAGTATATCTGCTAATAATTGGTTTCTAAACTGGAAATTTAATTGTACATTATGTAAGGAGGTATATCAGTTTTTACAAAAACATAAAAAGCTAAATATCTCGAAAACGGTAAAATATTGAGAGATTACTTATTAAAGAAATTTAACTTAAAATTTTGTGTAGAATCTAAAATGCAAAAATATACAGGGTGTTCCATTTAGAAAATTGACTTTTCAGATTTTTATCCAAGAATCTTTAATGTAAAATGTCGGACACCTCGTATGGTGTTGAATGAAACCAATACATTTGAATGTGTATCAAACATTTGAATAGTAAATCTGTTAATAATTGGTTTCTAAACTGTAAGTTTAAATGTACATTATTGTCAAGAAAGTATATCAGTTTTTACAAAAAACATAAAAGCTAAATATCTCGAAAACGGTAAAATATTAAGATATTACTTATTAAGGAAATTTAACTTAGAATTTTGTGCAGAATCTAAAATGCAAGAATATACAGGGTGTTCTATTTAAAATAACAAAGATAATATCAACTTCCGGATACAACCGGAAGTGCTATCAAACGAAAATATTTTAGATCAACTCGGCATGTCGAACAATCACTACATATAAAATTTCATACTTCTATCTCTTGTACTTTCTGAGAAATGTCTAATGCACGGTCGTCGTGAAAAGCCCTGTATATATATATATATATATATATATATATATATATATATATATATACAAACATAATAATCATATTATAATAAATTGAAAATTATATTATGTTTTAAAATATCTTTAATATTGTTTACTAAAAATTCTAAAATAAATAAATATGAACAATATGTATTACGAATCGCCCAGTATAATAGTTCTTACACATATAGTTATTGTTTAAAAATATATATATATATATATATATAGTTAGACATATGTTTAACATTTTAATTTAAGTGACTACAATTTCTCCTAACAATTTATGATAGTGTAGCTAGTTTAATAAATAAAAAGAGCTCCAGTACTCAAACATATAATGTTTAGAACCTAGTTTAACATACCAAGTTGCAAACTTTATTAAGATTTTATCATGTAAGTCAATACATTACAATATAATTTTAATTTTAATTTTAAGATGTTTTTTACAGAATATCATGTGACCAAGGTTGCTAGACAACCGAAACGCGTAATGTACAAAAAATTAAAAATTTTTTTATAGATGGTATTAATAAATTACCTGTTTCCCAAGAGTTTTATATATTATATATATATACATATATATATATATATATATATATATATATATATTGCTATGTACTCTCACAATTATTTGTGCCCCATCGTTTGGGCGGCTATATAAATATTGCTATGATACTCCTGGAACTTTCGTTCGCCGACCTTGTGTCGACCAATAACAAAACTTGATTTGATAACGCCGCACATGGTATTAATGGCGTATTCTACTTGACTCCACCTCTCTGTGTTTATCTCAATCAAGTTACACTCCCACTAAGGTTATTATTCTTCCTCGACTAGAGTTTACTTTGAATTATAAAATGAAGTTAATTCAATTCCATATAATGAAAACAAATATTATGTACAGGTTTAGAAAATTAATAAAATACGCTTTTCAATCAATCAATATTATAAGTCATATTTATCTCAAAATCATATGTTTTACTATCAATCTAAAGTCACCAAAAACTATTCTTTTTTTATCAAAAGAAGCCTGGAACGTTCAAAACTCCTTTATTATATTACGTACCTTCAACGTATGCAAAAGTTTGTTGCTGACTCTGTTACACTATTTTATATTAATTAATCAATTCAATATTCAAATTTAAAAAAAATGTCTTAAAACTAAAAAGATCTAATCTGGTCTGCGTGTTTCTTTATTTCCTTCTCGCAATCAAGATTATCGACGCATCCATTATCAACTAACATCAATTAGAATTCGCCAAGCATTATTATACTATCCATTCGTATTCGAAATTATTCTCCACCAATTCGGAATTATTATATACCCATTCGAAATATTATCAATCCACACGCAGCCTCAGACTTAGAATAATTATTATCACACTTGGATTTATTACCATCCAACTTAGAATGTTATCGTCCCCCTCTGAAGCGTGAACATCACTTAGATTTATTACATCTCCCTCGAATTATTGTCGTCAAACATAGAATTAAATTTCTCGCACCAAACTTAGAGCCCTATTATTATTATTATATTTTAGTTTAAATAAATTCCCAAAATTCTACTTACGTTCATCGGCATTAGAAATTTTCATATTCGTCGCACTATCTGTCATTAAACACTTTTACTCTCAAAATATTATTACGTACGCGTTACTCTTTGATTCATAGTGACACAGCTTGGCCTTGTTGAGTTAAAAACTGAGCTTCGTTATCATGCTCGCTGTTAATATATGGTTGACATCCCACTTCATCTGTGGGTTTGGCTTACAAGCCCGTCGCTAATTTTAACCAATAAGGTCTCTCTATTTTCTACACTTAAAGTTGTTTTCTGATGTAACATTCTCGGTCTTTCGAGTAATTGTTGTTTGCTTACATATGCTCTGTTATCAGACCATGCGGTGTTTTGGAAAAATAATCGCGTTTCCATATTATACACAAATACCTGATGCAATTCGACTTTCAATTTTCATATATGCTTATTTATTTACGCATTTTTAATTACCTTTACTATTAAAAATTGTTAATTGTTTGTACGCACTTACACTACGCTTCTTTAAGTTTTATCTCTTATCTCCGTATTGTCATAACTGATTAGAATTCTTTTAAATGCGTGTTTAATTACATTTATTTTGCTTACTTCTAAATACGCGTGTTTCTACTGAAAAAGATAGTTATTTGCCTTGCTCAAAATTACTAAAGCTCTATATACCGGGTGTTAAATATTTACTATTTACCTAATGCATGATTTACTTATTTCTATGCTAACTATGTCTATTGTCTATTTGCGTCGCTTAAAACTACTTATACTCTATATACAAAGTGTTAACTGCTTACTATTTACAAACTATCCCAATTACTCAATTTTCTATTAAATAAATGCAGTTTTCTGCTTCCTATTATAATTTCTGATTACTACATGACCATTGCTGTAAAATACACCCTTAAACAACTCCTTATCACAGCAATATTTTGCTCCCCCCCTTGCCTTTTTATTTATTTAATTATTTAATTTTATATAATATGCAAATATTTATTTTATATTCCGTGCTTTATCTACGTTCGGTTGGTTTATAAAACAAAACTGCCTCGACTATTTGAAAACTCGTTCTTCCCAGGGTATCCACCTACTTACCGTGGGTTCAGTGGTAAGTAGATGTGCAATGCACCAACCAAACAGCACTACCTTTATTTTTGTATCTGTGATCTTTTACACTTGTATATGCCAAATTTTTATATAAGATCCACGTAGCCTTGTGCCAAATTAATTAATATTACCAATTTATGACTTTGACGTTCAAAACACACAGTACTCACCTATTTTACACTTCGCCGTCGGCCTCTATGAAAACTGGCTCAAAAATCTCACTCGCCGTATGCGTCTTTACAATGCGTGGCACTATCACTATGAAAGATCTGCTGTCCAGATTCCAGGTTTCTTTAAATTAATTTTGCTATTCCCAAATCTAAAATAAATATGACCAAATTTAGAATTTTGACTACCTTTTAATTTTACTTCCCCTGCGCTAATTTTCCTGATGTTGAATCTTCGTTACTCGTACTAATCCTTCTGTTACTCCAATGCTTTCCTTTTTCAAATCTGCTCGTTCCAATTCACTGCTTTCTTCTTAAGTCCACTCTTTCCAATTCACTGCTATCCTCTAATTACCATTCAATACCATTCTATCCATAATACCATATCCAAATCTATTCCATTAATATCGCCTTCAGTTTCATAAATCTCATTCAATGCCTTTCTGCCTTTATCAATCTCGTTCCAATATCCAACTATTTATTCCGCCTTTTTCAATCTCACTAATCCACTCTTATCACTTTATTACTTCGTCGTTACTATTATTTAATTATTTCTCTCGCTTATCAGTACTCTTCTGTATATCAATTAAACTCGTAAACTTTTCAAAAACATTTATTAACTCTTTATATTCAAAATATAGCGCAGTTTACAAAAATACGTCTTACTACCCAAAAAAAATCGACTTCTTGTTTACTTTATCGTAGGTGATTATTACAATTAAAATATGCCTACTCTTTAATACATTTTTAACATTTTCCATCCAATAAAATCGTCCCAACAAGTTTGTGTCACTAATACCTTACAATCTTTCTTTTACACTTTCCTTTTTCATATATAAATGTTCAATCATTGGTCCCTAATATCGCACAACCCTTCAATCATATTTGACAATACTTTACTTATAATTTTGATATTACATGTTTGTTCAAAGGTTGATTCTACTAAAATAAATGCCGAAATGTTACACGTATAAACCCGGATCTATGTGGTTAATAGTGGTATTTCTACAGACGCATCCGGTTTCTCGATTAGCAAATGTACGTTCTATGGCTTATTAAACATACAACTCAGTGTAAATCCTTGAATACTGTGCTTTATCACGTCATCAAGTCATTGTTTTTTACGTCTTGGCACTTACACTTTGTCTAATATTTCAAATACTTTAACATTTGTAAAGTACGGCAAACATAAATTTCTCAGTTACGGGATCTGATATTTGGCTTTCTTTATTTGGCATACACTACCTTCAACAAAATAATCTTTAGAACCTTTTAGGCCTTCCTAACACTTCATTATATACATACACATTAAGGTTTCGTTCTTGACCTTTTATTAAATAATTAATAAATTTTGCCTCTTAACGATGAAATTATACATTCAGACGTTTCGGTCACATAGTAGGCCTTTTTCACATGATGATCGTCATGAAACGGAGATTAAACATATCACAAGTTCCCTATACAGGTATGCTTGGCGTTTTCACAACATTTAAATGTTTTGAAGGCCCCAGGCTTACATATATAGAGCAATTTGTGATATGATAAATCTCCGTTTCATAATAATTACCATGTGAAAAAGGCCTGCTGTGTGACTAAAACGCCTGTATGTATAATACATAAGTATAATTTCATCGTTAAGATCTGTTTACCCAAGAAGCAACTGGTAAAAATTTATGGATTTTATATACAGGGTGAGTTTTTAGTGTGGCAACGGTCGATAACTCCGTTATTATAAAAGCTACGTAAACCAAATTTGGAAGCATATTAGGCATGCCTAAAGTACACATTTTAAAAATATTTGGAAGCATACATGGTGCTTCATAATTCCAGGCCATATTAAACTTATATTTTTTTAAATGGAACACCCTATATATTATTACATTTTTGAAAAGCCCATAAAAAGAGCTTGAATTTGATATCAAATTGTATCTGTCTATTCTTTTTAGTTTTTGAGATATTCAACTGTTTTTAGAAAAAATTACCCCGATTAGATACATTGCCACTGCACTAATACACAACTTATGTTAATTTTCAAGATGCAGAATATTTTACTATATACCATAGTATATTTGTAACTATCACTTTTTTGAAATTTCTTCACAGTATACAGGGTGTGTCAGGTTTCGCAAATGCAGTTTTTAAAATTTTTTAAATGGCACCCTACCAATTTTATTGCTACAATGGATAGTTCATTAAGTGTCCTTTCATTTTGTTAAGCATTCCTATACCTAAATCCATTACTTTCTGAGATATTTTTGATTTTCTTCAAATTTATGAATGTTTTAATTTACATAACTAAAAATAACACTATTGGAGAATATTATAAAACAATTAATACATTTTGATTAACAATCAACTACAGTTATCCAATAACAATTTTCACTAAAGATATAGCAACCTACAATAATACGTTATCAACAGAATTCTGCCAGATCAACAATATGCATTTTATAGAAAATGTTCAAACAGGAAATCAGGCAGGCTTTGAAAAGAATAACTATTACATGTAAAGTGTCATTTAGGTTTATTAATTGTAGTGTGTTGTCATTTAACAGGATATCTCTCTTGGTATATTCTTGATGCAAGTAGGAAATTTTTTAAACTTGCTCTCAATACCCAAATTATATTTATTTGTTCTTCCACGGTAAAATTCATTTTGAAAACTCCTTCAAAGATTACATTTTAAACAGAACTGATAATGTGTTAAAGGACAACACACTACAATTAATAAACCTAAATAACATTTTGATTGTAATTGTTATTTTTTCAAAGCCTGCCTGATTTCCTGTTTGAACATTTTCTATAAAATGCATATTGTTGATCTGGCAGAATTCTGTTGATAGCGTATTATTGTGGGTTGTTATATCTTTAGTGAAAATTGTTATTGGATAAGTGTTGTTGATTGTTAATTAATATGTATTGATTGTTTTATAATATTATCCAATAGTAAGTTATTTTTAGTTATGTAAATTAAAAACATTCATAAAATTTGAAGAAAATCAAAAATATCTCGGAAAGTAATGGATTTAGGTATAGGAAATGCTTAACAAAAATGAAAGGACACTTAATGAACTATCCATTGTAGCAATAAAATTGGTAGAGTGCCATTTAAAAAAAATTTTAAAAATTGCATTTTGCGAAACCTGACACACCCTGTATACTGGGAAGAAATTTCAAATAAGTGATATTTACAAATATACTATGGTATATGGTAAAATTTTCTGGATCTTGAAAATTAACATAAGTTGTGTATTAGTGCAGTGGAAATGTATCCAATTGGGGTCATTTTTTCTAAAAACAGTTGAATATCTCAAAAACTAAAAGGAATAGACAGATACAATTTGATATCAAATTAAAGCTATTTTTATGGGCTTTTCAAAAATGTAATAATATATAGGGTGTTCTATTTAAAAAAATATAAGTTTAATATGCCCTGGAATTATGAAACACCCTGTATGCTTCCAAATATTAGTAAAAATGTGCACTTTAGGCATGCCTAATATGCCTCCAAATTTGGTTTACGTAGCTTTTATAATAACGGAGTTATCTACCGTTGCCACACTAAAAACTCACCCTGTATATATATATATATATATATATATATATATATATTGCTGTGAAACTCCTAAATTAACTGGTCCGTCGACTTTCTTCTGTTACTCGCCTCTTTACTCTTTTCCGCCTCGGCTGCTCCCCTAGATAAAACTTTCATCCTCAATCATAAAAAAAACAAACACATTCCTATCACAAACATCAACGTTAACTCTATTTACATCAATATTCACAATACATTAAAATTTCAAAATTAAAATTCAGCATAAATTTCAGCATCAGAAATTTTCAAGATTATATCTTTTATCATTTTAATGTGCATCCAGAATTAAAGTCCTTGTAGGATGCCTACTAATTACTATAACAATATATGCAGACCTGAGTCTGAGTACAAAGGAGCATCTTCCACTCCTTTACGTTAATTAATTAACCAGGTTCGTCTAATTGAGCTCAAAGACATACCCAAATTTTCATCATAATCCAGAACATAAATACTAAATACCCCTTTCTACTTAAACAAGAAAATGTCACCTTAAAATTAAAATTCTGTTGTTAGTACAATTTCACTACTGTCCATTTTAAGTAAATCAATTATAAAGTTATTCAACACACACCCAAATATCAAAGTTCGAACAAAATAGTATAATTTACCTGAAGGTTACTGCACTCGTAGCTTCAATGTACATCGTCCCTTTTGTTAATCACACCATTCCAACTGGGTTATATTTACGGCTTCTGATTCTCAACGCTTTTAACATTTCTCCACCACCATTCATCTAAAGTTGTTTCAGGGCTTTTCCGGAACTCATCTGTGTATATATGAACCTTGTTTTGTGGATCCAGTCATGTTTATGAACCATTTAATTATTAACACCCCCGAAAAATAGCAAAGAAATTCATACTTCTTTCACAAATATACGCCAAAACTGCCTACTTTTGTGTATTCATTTGTCGTTGTAAATTTTACTAATTGGTACCGTGATACTAAACTTTATTACCTTGTATCTTCTTTTCTAAGTGCACTAAAGTACATTCATTGTAGCACGTAGAGAACAAACTGTTTTAAATCACAAAAATATTCGAGCAAACTGTTTAAATTATTTAATCATAACCGGAAAACTAAAAAGCACTGTTTAACGCATTGAATCAAGTCGAAGATCTAAGAGAGCTTGTTCATATTAACCTGGGTATATATAGCGGTTAGCCTGTCTGTCGGTCTGTTCCCCAAAACGGACAATTCTAACGAATTTTGCATGCTAGGTTCCCATTCCGCAGCCCGGCATGCGATTTTTACGAAATTTGCACTCGCACCAGTTACATCTCAGAAATTTCGACACGGCTCGCAAAGTCTGGAAATAACTAATTGAATTTTATACAGAAATGTTATTTTTACCTCTCAATTTTGCCTTTTATTTTCACCCAATCGCAACCCCGTGACGTTGCTCTACTCACGCCTTTTACTATATGTGTCTCGGTCTTGCGCATATTATCTGTCTCTATCTAACCTGTTCTTATTGGTGCAAATTGATATTCTTTATTATCGATTATTTCAGTCCATGTGGACTGTGAAATAACCCACCTTTAGCATTTCCAGTAACTATTAAGCTACGGTTTCTCCAAGATCCTCTATAATCATTAATTATCTGCAAAATTTACGCAGAATGAGCTTTTTAAAAATACGCAGGTGTTCAAACATAATAACACTTCTACGATTTGCATTTTATTGGGTTTTTACAAGTTTTTATAGATATTATATGTTACTAATGGTTCAATTAACTTCAATTAAAATTAATACCCTTTAATTTTTAGTGACTCCTAATCAAATATTAATTATTATCTGTACATTTTGTTTAATACCGGTTACTTAAAATTGAGTTAATTAATATAAATTTTGCACGTAATTTCTATTTGTTTCTTTACTAGGAATAATTAAATTATACGTAGAGCTTTTTAATACTGCTTCCTTTTTTATTTTATAGCAAGCGTCTTGTACATAATTTAACTCCCTTATTTTTAATGAAACGAATGAATTTTTATGCTTCACGGTTTTTTTTAATAACGCGTACCTTTTCCCAAAGCTTCTACACGGTGATTAAAATTATTTGATGTGATTATTTAATTTTCTACCCTGGTCTAAATATGAGTAATATATTATTATATACACCACCCCTCTACTTTTTGTGTGTTTCACCTATATTATACCCTTTATTTTATACTTTTGTAAAATGTGCACACCTAATGCACGCCCCTTGTACTTGTACCGTTTGGTTGGTTCTTTTATAAACTATTTAATGTAATGCCTCGACTATTTAAAACTCTTAATCTCAGGTTATTCAACTGCTTATAGTGGGTTTCCGTTATAAGTAGTTGTGTTAAGTCCAACCAACGTGCACCCTTTTGTTTTACTACTAAAATTGCTACTCTACTTTAGTATATGCCAAAATTTCTAATTAGATCAAAGTTACTATGTGCCAAATTAAATTACAACCAAATTTTATATGACTAAATTTTGACGTATTTAAGAATATGATTTTAAAACTCACCTGGTCTATACTCCGTCGATGCCTCGCTGACTGCTGGCACAAAATCCTAATTACCGTATACGTCTTCACAATGATGCTCTTGAATTTCCGTGCAGCTTCCAGGTGTCCTCGACTTTTAACTGTTCCCCAATATCTGAAATGATTAACCCAAATTTAGAATTTAGAAAATACCGTGTTACAACTTCCCTTGTGCTAATATCCACTTCGAATTCTTGTTTCCTCTATAAAACCGTCCGCTTCTCCGTATCTAATCTCCAATCTACTCGTTTCTTTATCTTTCTGTTCGATGCTCCTTCTAACCTTAAACCACACTCCAATATCCAACTTCTAATTTGTATAACCACTCTCGATGACCTTCTAACTTTAAACCACACTCCAATATCAAACTTCTTTCTGTATAACCACTCGATAACCTGCTACCTTTAAACCACCCTCCAAATCCACTAATTTTCCGTCGCACAATCACTACTATTCCTTTATAATTCCTATGCTTGTATCTTTTACCACTTTTCAATTAAACTCACTTTAAAACAATTACTTTTATTATCTGAATACAAATTAGCACAGTTCTGAAAACACGTCTTTTACAAAATTGGTTCGAAAAATAATCACTTTGTTTACTCTCTAAGGCGACCATGTTAACTCTCAACTAGACTACTACATCTTAAAGTCCATAACAAATAGTCAAGTCCGTGTCGCACATACCAAAGTTCATGTCTTTTATACAGTTTCATAATCACATTAAATTCTAATATATGTCCTAAATCTTTACATTCAACCAATCATATTTTACGTTGTTATAACTAATAATTTTGAGTTTACAAATATTGTCCAAAAGTTGATTCTATAGAAAATGAAACCAAAATAAATTACACTTGACCCTGGATGCATGTTGATAGTGAACATTCATAGACGCATCCGGCTTTTGGACGGCAAATGTACTTTCAAAGGCTTTTAAAAATTCAACTCGGTATAAACCCTTGAGCATTTCACATCTTACTACGCCACTTAGTCATTTTAAAATTGCCTTTTGGCACTTAATTTCAACTACTATATTTGCATGGTATTTTAGTATACATAAAATACGGCAAACATATATTTTTAGGTTTATGTGATCAAATATGTGGATTATTTTTGTTTGGCATATACTACCTTGTACTAACCAATCCTTATAACTCTTAGTAGCTCCCTTAGACATTATATTGGCCCCACCGATTTTGAATGAAATTGGAAATTGCGTCGGCTTCACTCTTTCCTGGTGTGCATAATTTCTAGTTTTATTTAAAATCAAACACCCTCTCACCTTTCTACACAAACCCCTTTTCGGATTCCTATATATTTTAATTATTCAACCCCTATTTTTAATTCTCAATATGTCTGTCTAACTATGCGACACACTAATCTAACTTATAAACTAAAACAAAACTAAACTTTCCGTCGCATGAACTATATAACAACTATTCTACTAAATCCTCTTCCTGTACAACCTTATATGGGAATAGATTTTCCAAGTGAAAACGCCCACGATATACCCCTGTCATAGTAGCTAATTCAAATGTATTTCCTTCCGCAAAACTACGCGTAATCTTGTACGGCCCTTCATATGGAAACAACAACTTCGCGCAAATGTTCCTGTCGCGGTTCGAAACTCTTAACCTTTTCACCACCACCATATCTCCTATTTCGAAAGTCGTCCTTTTTTTGATCCTGCTACACCTCCGCTCGATATCCCTACGCTGCATCCTTTCGATCCTACGTCTAACGCTGCCCAACAACTCTGTGATGTCTTGTACCTCGACTTCTTCCCTCCATGGCCTAGCTGGTATAATCCTCCGAATCAATGTTATCGGACACGTTTTTGTAACTGAACTCGGTACACAATTCATGAAATTTTTAATCTGCGGCAGATATCTAACCCATCTATTATGGTGCTCTTGCGTTGCTAACCGTAGATATTTGATTACCTCCCGTATATATCGTTCGCATGGATTTGCTTTCGGATGCCGTATACTGCTAAATGACACCTTAATGTGCGCTCGATTTAACCCGTTCCTAAATCTTTGGTTGTTAAAATAAGTTGCGTTGTCTACCAATATCCTTTCCATTCTCCCTACCTGGCTTCCAAATTCTTTGATCGATTGTAAAGCATGCACCGTGTTGCTTCGCCTCGCCGGAAATAATTTAACAAATTTTGAAAAAACGTCCACCATTACTAATATGTGCCGATACCCTTGTTCACTCGTAATCAGGTTGCTTAAGTAATCAACAGCTACCAATTCCAATGGTCCGCTCACGCTCACACTCATCGGTACGTTCTGCAACACCACGTTCTTGTCCTTCCCTAAGATACAAATTTTGCAACGATTGATCCTTTCTTTGACCACCGTGATATCGTTCCGTGCATAAAACGCCTCCCTGAATACCAAAAATGTTTTTCTTATACCTATATGTCCAAAATTTAAATGAATTTCATCTATGATTTCCACAGCCGCGTCTCTGGATACCACTACTAGCTCTGCCTCACCTATCCTTTTTACTACGAACTGCCCTACGATGGTAAATCCACGGTACTCCTCCACATTCTCTCTTGTTAATCTCTCGCGGATCGAGCTCACCTCACTGTGCCTTTGCGTTTCCATTAGCTTGGCATTAGTCTACCGACCAACATCCCTGAACTCCTGCAAAGCAACTAAACAATCCCTCACGTCCTTATTTTTTTCCATTTGCGGTCTGCTTAGAAAATCCGCCGTCACATTCTCCTTGCCTGGTTTGTGCTTGATTTCGAAATCGTATTCCTGTAATACTAACGCCCATCTGTACAACCTGCTGTTTAGAAACTCCTTTTTCTTCATAAATGTTACCACCGTGTTGTCGGATTCTATTAAAAATTTGTTACCTAGCAATATATATATATATATATATATATATATATATATATAGTAAAAAATAATTAATGGTGACTCAAATTCAGTCACGAGGGCCTCTTGTCCACGCGTTTCGCCCTAATTGAGGCTCAACAGGACGGGAGTAGCAAAGTTGTAATATTTAATACAGAAACATTATGGGAAGTACAACATCTAGCTCACAATCTGTGTTTTCGTGTCGTTTAACCTGACATGTGATTTTTTTTCAATGCTCCACCCGAAGGTACTACATTGGCCAGGTGAGTTTCTTTTACCTGGAAAATTTGAAATTTTGCCGAACCCTTGTTGTTCCAAGTAAATTAGGGGTCTTTAATGTGCGTGACAACACTCATCTGCGGGATCTCTATATTACCTTTCACCCCGAACAAAAATGAATTTTTGTGAAAAATACTTGCCTAACATTTTTTAAGCGGACCGTGTTGGGATTTGAACCCGGGACCTTGTGCGTTTCACCTGACATCGCAGGTTTTAGCAATAGTCGGCACGGAGGAGATTCGGCTCAATCATAGCCAAAAGTTATAATGTAAAAGAGAAGTAAGTTTAATGAGTTTTAAATTAATACAAAGTAGGAATTAATGGCAACTGATTCAAATTCAGCTACGAGGACATCCTGTCGAGGCATTTCACTTTAATTGGGCTGAATTTGAGTTACTTGTCATTAATTCTCTTTACTTTGTATTAATTTAAGACTCATAAACTTTCTTCTCTTTTATTTATGTGTTCATATTAATTTTAATTTGTATATTAATTGAATAATTAAGTAGTTTATAGCGTTGGATGTCCAACGCCATAAACTACTGAATTATTTAATTGTTATTATGTGCACGTGACCAGTACACATTAATATTTGTATATTAATGTTACCTCTGTTGCTACCGATGTAACAAATGGAAATTGTTCAATCTCAACCAACTTTTCCGTTGAGCGATAGAATGCGACTTTTGAAACTACATCTGCATTTTGATTGGCGAGCGGACAAACAGAAACCAGGAAATTTACCTTAGTTAATTGTCAAGTTAATAAACAACCGATCACCGTTAAATAGTGGATTTTTTTGTGTGACGTACATAACCTTACTATTTGTTAATTTGAATTTTTCTTAAACCTAGCAAAATTAATGTTCTAATTAGTGGTTTCTAGTTTACATCATCTTTGTTTGCAATTTCATTATATTATACGGCTTGAAAATGTTAAAAGTAAAGCCCAAAACAACAGAAATCTTAGGAGTAGCTGACAATAGTAATATAGAAAGACAATTCGAAGCAGAACTTTGTTGGTGTATTCAACAACTACAGTGTGCTTTACGTTTTGGAAAATTAAATTCTAAACAAGGTATACTTCGAGGTTAAAACCATAAAAACATTTATATTTTTAGTGGAAAATCATAGGGGTTCATTAAATGTTTTAATGAGTAATTCAACTCCATTGGTAAAAAAACGTCAAATTATGCGATTATCATTTGGGGATTATCGAAGTAAAATGGCAGAGGAATCCAAACGATTAAAAACCAGTAATGTATTTACATATTTATGTCTTTTAAATGCATGTTTCCAATGATTATTGTTGTCTTGAGAGGCTATGAAATTAAACACCAAAGTCGATTCTTACTTTGCATCCTTGAACTAACATTTTAATTTTAATTGTTTAAGCAAAAAATTATTTCCTATTCAGAATTTTTAATATTTTGCGGCAATTTGAAACAATAATTCGCTAAATATGTTTACACAAGAATAGAAAATATTTTTGTTAGCAGCAAATTTTTGCAATGACTATCGTATAAAAATGGAGCTTGAGAGTATAGCTTAGATGTGCACTATGGAGATTTTCTACAAATATTTCCGGATGTTATTGTTAATAATATTATCTATTGTTTTATGTGAGAGCAGTTGTGCAAGGTTTTTGTGATGTGGAATCCCGGTGAAATAGATTCTTAACGCCAGTTGCACCAGATAGTTAAAGTCAAGATTTAACCTAAAGTAGGGTTTTACAACTGAAATGCGTTTGCACCGCTGCTAAGTCATAGATTAAACCGAGATTTAATAAAGCCCCTGTTTGAGTCAACTTAAACCCATTTCTTTTACAATGACAAATGAAATTTCTCTTTTGACTTTCCTCCTGCTGTCAATGACATTACCTAAACTGTTTATTTCTAAAATAATTATCAATTAATTATTAGTAGTAGTAATTATTGTTAAAATTGTTATTCGCTGCAATGAGTGTCTAAAAAACCTGAGTTCGGTTATACTCGATTTGACGTGGAAAACCAAAATCAAAATCATAATCCAACTGATTGTCCCACACAACAAATTCCATTTTAAAATTTTTTTGGTATATTAATATTGATTTTAAAGCAATTAACTATATTTATTGGGTTCAACGTTGCAGCATTGCCTAATAAATTTGTCAGTTGGCGGTTTTAGGTATAGAAAACCTTCTGACATTTCAAAGACAGGAAGGACTCAGGTAGGTCTTATATTCAACTGAAATGTATGAAATCCCTAGAAACGTGCTACGTTGCCATGAATGCTTTGAATAAACAGACTTTATGAAGCTTGGTTTTCTGATATGCGGTGCAACAAGAACTATTTTTAAGCAAGGCTCAAGTGTAAAGCTGAGTTTTATAAAGTTAGGCTCAATTGAATAACGGTGCAAGCGGGCTTTAGTGATTCAAATAAACCAGAACTAAGCTTTAATACACAAAACGAATGTATATTAAGAACAATTAATTAAGTGACAAGTACTTTTGTAAACAAACTTAAGTATTCAATATGGACATCTAAATTAAGCAAGGAATATCCAAATAGTCAATCTATGACATTCACCCCCACTAGGCAATGTAATTTTCCAAATAGGATGGAGAATGACGTTTACGTACACTTCTTCTGATAGGTTTAGGAATTAAAGAATTTTCTGCTGGCGGAACTGAAACATTCGTTGTTAGTGGTTCTTCCCTAGCTCGGTTATGAACATTAGGAGGATTAGATGTTCACGCTTCAGCATTTCCTGAGACTTCAAGGTTGACTTCTCGAAAACAATTTCAAATGGTGCAAGATGTCTATTAGAAACAGTTGTCTCTTTCCTATTCGGCAATTTAACATGAGAGTATTTAGGATTCCATTCCAATTTATAGTATCTCGTCGACCAAACGATTATATTTAGAATGTTGGACCAGTCACCTCATTAAAACTGGCCCGGTGTTCATTAGCCACGAAGATGTAGTCATTCCATTACTGGTTCTTCTTGAAACACTAAACATTCTCTCATGAGGAGTTTCATTAGCTGCAGTGCACAATAGAGATGGAGAACGAATTGAATGCAGGGCTTGTTGATATTCTTCACACTTAGTAATATCTAGTTGATGATTTTTTAAAGCTAATTCGAAGGTTTTCCAGACTATACCTCTATAACGTTAAATTTGACTATTCCCTTGCAGATGTAAGCCATGCTCCAACTCGTAGCAACTTCTATGCCACAGAGAAAATACTTAAACTCATGCGACATAAAATCGGAGCCTCGATATGAATGTAAATATGCAGAGGTACCAAACAAAGAAAAGAATTCCTTTACTTTTGATATGACAGTGTTGGCAGACATCTCTTGGCATGAAAAAGGAAAACGTGAAAACTCGTCAACCAGAACTAAAAGATTTCGATTTCTAGATGAGGAAGGGGAGCAGTTCCTTAAAATCTATATTGAGTCGTTCGAAATGCTAAATAGCTTTGATTATGTGACCAGCACTTTTATGAAATCGCACCTTTACCATAACACAAACTTGATAAGTGGACGTTATTTTCTGTATCTCTTCTAATGTGAAAGGAAGATTTTTTACTATGCACCTAGTGGTACATTCTTGTTTTTCCTGGGTGGCATAAATATTTGTGTAGTGAACGTAACAAATGTACTATTCACAACTGACGAGCATGTTTGCGATAAGGTGTCTACCGTAACATTTTCTTGTCTCTGCCGATAACTTATCTCGTAATTATAACTAGAGAGTTCCAATCTCTATCACATAATTTTTTTTGTTTTTAATCTTGCCCAGTGATTTTTATCGAACATAAAGGAAACTAACCCCCTGATCGGTTATGAGTAGAAAATTTTTGCCAGTTAAAAAATATTTCCATTTTTCCAAGACCTCCACGATAGCGTATGCTTCCTTTCCAACTAAGAATGGTATTGCTCAGATTTTGATAACGATCTTGAAAAGAAGGCGACAGGTCGATTGTTTTGCGATAAGGTAGCCTCATTACGTAATCTGAAGCATCGGTCTCAACAGTAAAACCAGCTTGATCATCAATTGATGAAACAACAGCATTTTCAATATCCAATTGTAGATCTCCGAAGGCTTTTATTGCGTCAGCGTTCAAGGGGAAGAAGCATCTGGTAAGTTGCTGTATTTTAGCAGCAAATTTAGGAATGAAATGTGCATAATGCGAAAATATACCAAGCACCCTTCTAAGAGACCGGATATCATGAGGAACAAGCAAATCACGAATAGGTTGGAGGTGCTCAGGATTGGGTTTTATAGATTTGTGACTGATTATATATTCCAGAAAGTGAACTTCTCTTATTGAAAAAGAACTTTTTTCTAAGTTTAAAGTTAGTTGTATTTTGAATAGCCTTCATGAATTGTTTTAAATTTTTATCATGCTCATCTTGATTATGTCCACAGATAGTAATATTGTCCAAATACGCTTCTATCCTGCAAGGGCTTCTTCAGAAATGATACTAGCAATCGCTCGTTGGAATGCTGGAATGCCATCTCTAACCCCAAATGAAACACGGGTGAATTGGTATAGCTTCCCACATTCTTCAAATGCCATATAGTTTGTCCTGCTCATAGATAGGTATCTGGTAACAAGTATTTTGAAGATCTACAGAACTGTACACATGATAGGAAGCAACCTTATTTACATTATCCTCTATTCGAGGTAAGGGGAAAACATCTAGTTCAGTATATTGATTAATGGTTCAAAAATAATCAACTACCATTCTTTGACGGTGATTTTCAGACGATACTACTAACACCTGAGCTCGCCGTGGCTAATTAATTTCCTCGATTATACCCTTTTTAGCAATATTAAGACTTCAGATTCAATGATTTTCAGATAAGAAGATGTATGTCTACGAGATTTAGTAGAAATAGAGTGACAGAACCCAGATAAATTTGTGAAAAGTTTTACAGGCTCCAAAATAGCTGCTGCTACACTACATATTTTAAGGAGGGCCTCTTTACCACCAAACTGTAACTGAACGTAGGAATGTTGTATTAAAATATCCTGGCCAATAATTATATCAGTGCAGAGGTTTGGAAGAATACCGATTGAGAGGTAGTTATAATCATAGTCCTTGTAAGCGGAGGTCGATTTTGCACAGTCCTTTTATGGTAGAATGAAGCGAAGTTGAGGCCATGGATACTGTTTTTTGATTACTTGGTGTAATAGGAATACCGAGCTCTTGAACCATTTTCTCATTGATAAAACTAGCTGAACTACCAGTACCAACCAAACCTTGAGCCACAGCGCAATTTATGGTTACCGCAACAACAGCCCTTTTTAAGCAAGATGGTATAGAGGCAATACAATTGGAAAAATGTGCGGGCAAGTAAGTATTCCTATTCATATTTCTACAAACTTTTTGTCAATGACCCTTTAACCCACAGACTTTGCAAACAGAATCCTTTGCAGGGCATTTACTTCTACAATGTTTTTGTAAACCACAGAAGTAGCATCTAGGGTTGATAGAAGCTATTGTTGTTTCACCACCAGGGGATTCTGAATTATTATTTTCATTTATTAAATTATTGGATAAGTGTGCAGTATGAGCTAAAACTGCATTGATTGAAGCTGGCGTTGAATACTGTTGAGATTGAAGATCAGCAAGTTCTAGTGACCTTCTTTGAGTGAACGCTTCTTCAAGATTTATATTATTCTCAAGTAACCTTGATACACTTCACGTTTCATAATATTGCGCAATTGTATATTATGACATGATTACGCGGCTAATTGTATCAAATTCAAAACACGTTTAAAATGATACAATTCTTAATTTAAAATATAAATAAAGCAATGTACTCACTTAAAACGCGCCTTGCAGTTAAATCTCAGGGCCCTCGTTGTTTCAAAGTGGGTCGGCTACGCCATTGTTGATTCCAGCTTTATTCGTCCATCCTCTTTTGGTTGTAGGGGTGACTACAAGGATAACAAGGTAGAGGTACGATAAGGCAAGATAAGGAGGAACCTACATCCTAAAAAAAAAAAGAAAAGACAGACACCATGAAACAGGTAGATGTTACCAGCTTCGAAGTCTCGTGGCTAATAATGTCGTGTCACTCCGCTCACTTGCGCCATTCCCTCCGCGCCTGCGCATTCTTTTGTGCAAACGCAACTGTCCAGGATGACGGAAATTAACAAGTTTATTTTAAAATAATGGAGGGAATTTATTCACATATTTAACAATGTACATTTCCAAATTTGGAATGTAACAACCTTTGTCTTATGTGCGACGAGAGCAATCCATGTATGAAAGCATCTCGAATACTTTCGTTTCTATTTACTTCAGCAGCAACAATCTTAAAATTACAGGCTTTCGCCAAGCGTTTGAGAACTTCAATGTACCTGTGTACGATCTCACCAGCTTCCTGACGACGGATCTTGAGTTTATGCCGGGCAAAAACTTTGTTGATCTGTTTAATATATATACCTTTCAAAATACTAATAGCGCTATTGTCAGTACCACATTCACTTATGTATTCATAAACAGAAGGAGATATGAAGTTAGTGAGTACCATTAGTCTGTCAGATTCTGACACTTCTGTTGAAGAGATGAAGTTTTGGAAAGTCTTGAACTAATGAATCCATTCTTGGGGAGCATTTACGTAAATCTTTCTGGTCGCAAAAGATGCTTCATTTTAGATTTTGTGTATTAAATTGAAATAGATACTTAGTGATTTAAATAAACCAGAACACAAAACTAAATGTACATTAAGAGCAATTAATTAAATGATAACTACTTTTGTAAACAAACATAAGCATTCAACATGGATATCTAGATTAAGTAAGGAATGTTCAAATAATCAATCTATGACACCCAGCAACACAAAAAATGCCCATAAGTCTCTTATTAAAAGTGAAAATATACAGGTAGAAAGAAATGCTATAAAAAATCAACCTCACCTTGGGTATGGTACACTTGCACTTGCACATACTTCTGGAAAACAACTGCAAAATGTTTTAAACTGTGCTGGAGTGTCTAAAAACTAATTATTAACAAAAAAATGGAGGTCTTACACTATTTTATAAATAAATACTGTTTTATTATGGTATCAATCTAACTTTAAACTATAGAAAAATAAGAAGTTCGAGGAATTTCATTTAGGATGGAGGAGATATTAACAGAGGCAGTAATATTTCCTTTGATGTGTTTCAGAGGTTGGGAAGCTTACTGGAAACACATTATAGTCGCAATATCAGCAGAAGGTTTAACAAATAACGTACATGAGAATGTGCTAACAATTGAAATTCTACTTTATGGTGCTATTACGAATCAATTTTTTGTAAGCAGCATATCTAGAAAAGCGAGCTATACAACTGCAGGTAAGGTGATTGCTAAATACATGTTTCAATAGAGCGCATCTGTGATGAAATAAAGATGCTTCCCACAAACTATACACGATGTGGTTTCTTTTATATACAAATTTATGTTTTCAGAAGCTTACTAGAAAAATGTAGAGCATGATTATGTAAGAATTCTCGGAATACCCAATTAGCGTATAAAATCGCGACTTTATTATCTTCTTATCTGATTCCAGCTACTCGTGACGCTCGCTTTTATCCTTGTTTATCATATGCTATTATTGTTGCATTACGCTTCCCTGCAATAGTGAATGCGAAGGTCATAAATTGTTTCTTATCAGTTGTTCCAGGGATTTTACGAGTTACTTTCAATGTTTAACCTGCTTCTTGGAATAAAATGCTATTTAATGATATTATGCGAATTTGACGTATTTCTAAATCCTGTTCACTTATCGTTCTAGAAAGTTCTTTATTTAAAATCAATTGCTACAATCCACGGGTTAATTAATTTAAACTTTGATTGCTTTTTAATGCAAAAGGGCTTGCACTTTATAGGAAATATTTGCTTTCAGTACACACAATTATTTATTAATTTTAGGGTTTTTAAATACACGTTGCTTTTAGTTTCTCAAACTAAATGCGTAAACCTGTACTCTTTTATGCTATTTACAGCAAATCAAATGGCTTTTTATCTAAACTATATTGATAATTAATAAGTAAAATAAACGGCTTTGTATTAAAGCGATCGATTTTTATGTTTGCATTTAAATGTGTTTTACGGTATCTTATTGTTAATTATTGTTACATATATGACTTACGTTACTTGTTGTTTATTTACAATATGCTTATATCATACAGGGCGATTATTTATACACGTGCAATCTACTTTTTCGCTTGTACATCAATGAATAAAGGTACACTTGTATTATACAGGGTGTAACCATGAATGTATTGAAAATTCCATTTTTCCGGATTCTATTATATTTTGGTGGGATTTATTTTTAGTATTAGGATTTCAATGACCTCTCGAGACCTCTTATCACGTTAATATATATTACTGTGAGGTTAAGGCTTTAAAATCGTGCCCCACCCTTGGACGCAATAATTTATTGTGAGGTTTCCTGGAATCATGCCCCACAAATTGGGCCGCCATAATATTGTGAAGTTACTCTAAAATCTTGCCTCGGCTGCTCCTCAATCGAATCGTCTTCTTAATTCGACTGCTTCGTATATATTATTTCCACTTACCTGTTACCTCTAAAAAAACTTCCTCTCATTATTACCATAGAAACCTAAATAGAAATCCACATCAATCATGCATTCAAAAATAACTCAATTAACCAAAATATCACACTCTATTTATCTAAAATCCAAATTACATTTTTTTTCAAATTTAAAATACCATTGCATTATATACTAAATTTTATAACCATCATTCTGCATATGGATAACCTTTTTAACACATAATTTTCTATTAAAGTAAGAGGGCATTCCTCATACCTTACGTTACCCTTCGTTCTAGCATGAGCTCACCTTAAAACTTTATAAATGTGCATATAAATTCTCTGCACGACCAATATCAAAAAACCCTCTATACTTTATTACAACTTTTGGTTATCTGCAAATTAATGAATAATGCTCAAAAATCAATTTCATTTTTAACCGTCCTTTAAATGTATGTTCAAATAAAAATCAAAGCAAATAATCATAAACACATTAAAACACCACAAACACTAAGAAAATATTCACCCTGAAATGTCTTATTCTATCTCCTACCTTGTAGTTGTCTTCGTACTGCGATGCACCAACTAGCCCCTTGTAGATGTTGCCGTCTGGTAGGTCCTCCGTCTATCCATTAATTCCATGATCGAATCCCCATATAGCATACAAGCCTCTACTCCAGAAACTTCTTTTATAAATATCCAATTTCCAAATTTCTTTCCTTTTGTTACAAATACATTCTACTATCCCAAACCTTGTTTTGATTCACATTCAAACAATTTTCAAATTCTAGTACTTCTCGTGCATCCAAATAAAAATCTATGTACTTACATCTCAACTTTACTATTCACTAATACAGCTTTATCAGCTTTTACATAAATTTAATTCGACTGCACTAATGCACTTGTAAGTAAACTTATTGTATCACCGATGTAATCAAAAAGCAAAGAGAAAAGAGACCACGACCCCTCTCTGTTCCTGATTATATAATCAAACCTGTCCCCCCTATTCAAGAAATAGCATGTATATCTGTTTAACCGTCGTCTTCTTTTCTTCGAAAATCACCAACGACCATCGATTTCTCATAATTTTTCATAACATAACACAACAGTACGCGGTAAAGCACTTAAACGTGTCAATTGTCGTTTTCAATTATCCGGATTAGCATATATTCCGCGCCTCTAACTTCAAACAAACATCATTTTATCTTCCTTGTACATATCGCTCTATTGCACACATACGCTTCTACCACCTGAATTTCTAGCCCTTCTTATTTAACTTTCACCAATCAACTCGCTTGGCTCCAATTTCCCACTTTTCTGAGTGACGTGTGCCTTGTTTACAATTATCCTTGACATTATCGATTCTTAATTCCCTTCCTCTGGCTATAGTTTATGTTTCTCTCTTATACCTATAGGCTTTTATTAAATCTTGGTATTTTCATTGCTCCTTCCGACTCTATATCTAAGATTAAAAATCAATATTTTAACTAACGTATACTGCTTTTACATCAATCCTGTGTGGTTTTGTTTTCGGCCTTGGCAGCTTTAATTTCAACGGTTGTTGGTTCTGCTAAGCTATTAAATTAGTTTGCAGCAAACTTTACCAAGAAACCCATTTTTCCCCTTTGTTATTTGAAACGTAGAAATCGTTATTTTTAACGTGCTTAACGCTTTTAAAACTGTTCCTTAGTAACTTCATTATGCTATATTTTAACCCCAAATTATTTTCTTTACTCTTTTACATAAATACTATGATACATGGTACCTAACTAAATCTAATTAAGATAAATTATTCCTACTTTAATCACGCGTTAAACTAAATCGATATTCCCTATTATCCATTAGTTATGCTTAGAAAATAATTGTTGAAAATCTTTTAACTCAATAGATTTATTTGACTGTACCTAATCACTTTTAACTCTATGAGTTACCTTATGTATTTTATTGTCCCTTTTAATTACACGATAATATATATATATATATAATATATATATATATATATATATATATATATATAAGACAGGTTATTTGCAGTCCGCAATAAGAAATTGTGTAGAACAATATATAAAATAAGATGTATCTGTAAACAAACTCTATGAAAATAATAGAGTCTATTGCGAATACAAATCGGGCTGGTAGTTAACCGTCGGTCAGTGGATGTTTCCTCCCTATGAAGTAATAAGCTAATGTTTTGTTAATGGCTATATAACTACCAGCCCGATTTGTATTCGTCAATAGACTCTATTATTTTCATAGAGTTTGTTTACAGATACATTTTTATATATATATATATATATATTATATATATATATATATATATAAGGTTATCATAAAGTAAGGGATATATTTTAAATTATGATAACTTTTTAACAAATTAAGTTAATAACAAGAAATAAATGAAATCTAATTGCTTATGAAATGGGATTTAGTATGCCCAAAACAGGTTACGGCAATTGCTCAATATGACCTCCATTTTGTTGTTGTAAGATCACCATCCTTACCTCCAAATTGTACACAGCATTTCGTAACATTTCTGGTTGAATTGTACCAATTTGCTCCGTAATACTGTCTTTTAATTCTTGTAGCGTAGTTGGTCGCTCTTCTAAACACTAAACTTTTAAATAACCCCACAGCCAGTAATCCGCTGGGTTTAGATCAGGCGATCTTGGTGGCCATGAATTTACGAAATGTCTGCTTAACACGCGATCTTGAAAAACGTTGGTTAACAATTCTTTGACTGGTCGAAAATGTGCGGGTGCTCCATCCTGCATAAAAATGATGTTTTCAATTCCGTAGTGTTCGTTTTGCAGCTGTGGAATAACATAATTTTGTAACATTTGCAAGTATCGTTCACTATTTACAGTTACAGATACGGCTTGTCCATTCTGCATTTCCTCGTAGAAATACGGACCAATAATAAAATCAGCTGTAAAACCGCACCAAACGGTGACTTTCTTGTCATGAAGACCTTTTGAACGATTTGTTGCGGATTTTCTGCAGACCAGATTCTACAGTTTTGAGTATTGACTCCACCTATTCAGAGTAAAATGTGCCTCATCTGTCCATAAAATACGGGATAACCATTCGGGTTCAATTTCCATCTGAGCCATTACTGCAAAGAAAAATCGTACCTAGTAGCCAAATCTGCGTCCTTTAATTCAAACAGCATTTTCAGTTTATATGGATACATGTTTAGAATTTTTGAAAATTTTCCAAACCGTGGTATACGGCATTTGCAATCGCTTGGATATCGCATTTGCACTGCTGATTGCAGTGAATTGCTTCTGGCTATGTCTTGATTTTCATGAAGAACCTCTGCAACTTGGACATCACTAATTATTGGTCTTCCTGATCTTGGTAAGTCAGTTACAGACCCTGTTCTTTCAAATTTTTGTATCAAATTGCGTGACGCTTTCATTTGACAGGGTCCCGCTCTCAAACCCATTCTCGGCGAAATCTTCGTAATCCAGCGGTGTAATTTCTGCCGGATTCATAATAGCACTGAACTAAACCAATTCTTGTTTGTAAATCCATGTTATTACAGTTGAGTCGTTTGAACTCAACGCTTTACTTGAGTTTTAATTTCAAAATAAAACTTCAAATTGAATAATTTCGTTTTGACACTAGTGTCAACAATTGTTATGACAACGCTTTTGTTTCTCATAGATACGGTAAAATCCCATTCATTAAGCAACTAGATTTCGTTTATTTTATGTTACTAACTTAATTTATTAAAAAGTTGTAATGATTTAAAATATATCCCTTACTTTATGATAACCTAGTATATATATATATATATATATATATATATATATATATATATATTTATTCTTATGCTGCACCCCCTCTTTTTTTCGCGCCTTATTTTTTATTAATTTAATGATTTTTATATAATGTGCAAATACCTATTTCACGCCACGTACTTTAGCAACGTTTGGTTGGTTAATAAATCAAAATGTTTTAAATATGCCTCGACTATATGAACTCTTTCTTCCCAGGGTATCCACCTACTTACCGTGGGTTCAGTGGTAAGTAGATGTGCAATGCCCAACCAAACTGCACTATCTTTTGTTTTAGTACCTTTTTATAATTTACTTTTGTATATGCCAAATTTTATATGATCCACGTAGCCTTGTGCCAAATTAATTACTACCACAAAATTTCTGACTTTGACGTTATATCACACAGTACTCACCTGTTCTAGACTTCGTTAACGGCCTCTTTGAATGCTGGCTCAAAATTCTACTCGCCGTATACGTCTTCACAAGGTTGCACTATCACTTTGAAAACTGCTGTCTATCCTCCAGGTATCTTTGACTCAATTTTGCTGCGCCCAAATCTAAAATAAATATGACCCGAATTTAGAATACCCTTTTGTATTTACTTCCCCTGCGCTAATTCTTCCGGTGTTATTTCTTCTTTGTCTCTTACGATTCCACTTGCTACTCTTACGCTGTCTTCTAATTTCGCTTCTCTCGTTTTCTCTTTAATCCGCTCTTTCTAAATCAATCCTTGTTCCTATTTACCATTCAATGCCCCGCTACACATAAAACCATATCCAATTCAATCCTAATATATTCTTCACTCTTATAATTCCTATTCGATGCCTTCTGCCTATATAAATCTCGTTCCAATTCAATCTTATTTTCCGCCGGTTCGCTGTCGCACTAATTCCAATCTTAACTTTTACTCGTCGCCGCTATTAATTATTTATTCACTGTTGCTTATCTTTACTCTTCCTTTATAAATTAAACTCGCACAATTCAAACTCATTTATTTAATCTTCAAAAAATATTCAAAACAATTTAGCGCAGTTTATAAACACGTCTTATTACAAAAATATTTCGAAATCGACTCCCTTGTTTACTTATCCTAGGTGATAATTACCATATTAATCTGCCTACTCTTTATTACATAGTATATAAAAAACCATCCAATAACGTCGTATCACCAAGTTCGTGGCACTAATACCTTAAATTTTGTCTTTTGCACTTTCCTATTTCATACATGATGTTCCATCATTGGTCCTAAATATCGCACAACCCTTCAATCATATTTGACACTGCTATTACTTATAATTTTGATGTTACATGTTTGTCCAAAGGTTGATTCTAGTAAAATAAATGCCGGAATGATACACATATGAACCTGGATCTGCGTGGTTAATAGTGGACATCCATAGACGCATCCGGTTTTCGGTTGGCAAATGTACTTCAATGGCCTATTAAACTACAACTCAGTATAAAACCTTGAATACTCGTGTGTTTTATCACGTCATCAAGTCATTATAATTTACGTCTTGGCACTTACATTTTAACTAACATTTCAAATTACTTATAACATTTTATGTAAAGTACAGTTTGGCATACATTCTTAAAAAAT
This sequence comes from Platerodrilus igneus, assembly GCA_036346225.1. Lineage (NCBI taxonomy): Eukaryota > Metazoa > Arthropoda > Insecta > Coleoptera > Lycidae > Platerodrilus > Platerodrilus igneus. The sequence goes on from JARFIW010001480.1 coordinate 295,225, forward strand.
TAATGATCCTGAATACTTACTTTATTTGATAAACAGTAACGTAACCAAAAATACGCTTGGAGGCATATTAGGCATGCCCAAATACATATATAAAAATATTTGGAAGCATACAGGGTATTTCATAATTCCAGGACATATTAAACCTATATTTTTTAAATGGAACACCCTATATATTATTACATTTTGAAAAGCCCATAAAAAGAGCTTTAATTTGATATGAAATTGTATTTGTCTATTCCTTTTAGTTTTTGAGATATTCAACTGTTTTTAGAAAAAATGACCCCGATTGGATACATTGCCACTGCACTAATACACAACTTATGTTAATTTTCAAGATGCAGAAAATTTTACCATATACCATAGTATATTTGTAAATATCACTTTTTGAAATTTCTTCCCAGTATACAGGTGTGTCAGGTTTCAAAATGCAATTTTAAATTTTTTAAATGGCACCCTACCAATTTTATTGCTACAATGGATAGTTCATAAAGTGTCCTTTCATTTTTGTTAAGCATTCCCTATACCTAAATCCATTACTTTCTGAGATAGTTTTGATTTTCTTCAAATTTTATGAATGTTTTTAATTTACATAACTAATATATCTTTAGTGAAAATTGTTATTGGATAAGTGTAGTTGATTGTTAATCTAAATGTATTAATTGTTTTATAATATTCTCCAATAGTAAGTTATTTTTAGTTATGTAAATTAAAAACATTCATAAAATTTGAAGAAAATCAAAAATATCTCAGAAAGTAATGGATTTAGGTATATTGAATGCTTAGCAAAAATGAAAGGACACTTAATGAACTATCCATTGTAGCAATAAAATTGGTAGGGTGCCATTTAAAAAAAAATTTAAAAATTGCATTTTGCGAAACCTGACACACCCTGTATACTGGAAAGAAATTTCAAAAAAGTGATATTTACGAATATACTATGGTATATGGTAAAATTTTCTGCATCTTGAAAATTAACATAAGTTGTGTATAAGTGCAGTGGCAATGTATCCAATTGGGGTCATTTTTTCTAAAAACAGTTGAATATCTCAAAACTAAAAGGAATAGACAAATACAATTTCATATCAAATTAAAGCTCTTTTTATGGGCTTTTCAAAAATGTAATAATATATAGGGTGTTCCATTTAAAAAAATATAAGTTTAATATGCCCTGGAATTATGAAATACCCTGTATGCTTCCAAATATTTTTAAAATGTGCACTTTAGGCATGTCTAATATGCCTCCAAATTTGGTTTACGTAGCTTTTATAATAACGGAGTTATCGACCGTTGCCACACTAAAAACTCACCCTGTGTATATATAACAGGTTATCGGTCATCAACTAAGTAATTCTTGATTTTTACCAAGCTTTTGATCTATTTAAGATCTTCATCCAGGTGCTAAAAAAATGAATGAATGTAATCACCTCTGACAATAGAACAATATAATGTTAAAATTGACGAAAATCATTTAAAATACTAATAGGTTGGAAACTCATTATAATAAATTAATAATTACATGACTGATATTTACAAAAAATTTAATTTCTTCCAGTGACAACACAAGTTAAATTGTCTACAGGAAATCCTAGTAATAAATCAGTTTTTGTCAAAAAAGCAATCCCTAATGAAGCTTTTAAATTCAACTTTGATGTTAACAATTTGGACGAGGATAATGCTGCTGTAACACAAATTCATGATACGAATACTGCAAAAGAAACAAAGAATTTTCAGTTTGTGCCTTCAAATAATGAATTTAGATTTCATTTTAATGTAACTGAGTAAATGTAATTAAACTTTTGTAAATAATATTTTTAAATAAAATTGTATTGAAATAATTGTGTTTGTAGGAGCGTTCTATGCACAGTGAGACTTTAAAAGTATGTGATCAAGTTTCTACAATTGACAGCCGTCACCTAAACATGATATTTCATAAGAATCAGAATTATGTGCGATAATCAATCTCATGAATGATATAAAAATGTGGGATAAGAAGTCACCGTATTAATTATTTATATTTGTCACATTTCATCTAATTACATGTTTAAGTAAGGATCCACACAAGTTAAATTATCAAGAAAGTTATAGCAATAAGGCCTTACACCAAAGCATAAGCAGGGGGTTGATCACACGATAACATGGTACACAAGTGTCAAATGTTGTAAATTGTTGCTATGAAGTGTATATCTAGTCGAGTGAGTTCTGCTTTAAGTTGTAAAGTTAAAGTCTGCTATTTATCAAATTAAATTTGGTAGATACTTTATTCCATTACACAGTGACATTGTAGCATAGCTGTTGCTTTTGCACTCGTTCCTTCTACCCAAAAATTGTATAATAAAAGTTCATTAACCACAAATAATTTTAAATCAGAAATGTATTTTAACCACTATAGTTATCGGGGTAGCGAGACTTTAAATAACAGGTTCTTCAGTAACTTTTTTAAGAATATTCTCCTTATAACGTAGGCTGGAATGAACTGTCCAACAAACAACTAACGTTTCTTCGAACATTTGAGAATATTCTTGTTATCATGCAGGATTATGATTTTAACAGCACAATGCACTTTGTGTTATGATCACCAGTTTGCCCGATGAAGAGAATTTTCTAATGTTCCTAACATTAATAAAAGATTTACTTTAGCTTACCTGATGAGAACTATACCGGGTGTAAGAAAATAAGTGTAAAACATTTTAGGGGGTGATTCCTCATCGTAAAAGAGATAGGTCCTTTCATATAAAGAAACTTCATCGGAGCATCCCTTGTTAAGATATAGCCCCTTAAAGGGGGTACATAAAATTTGTTTTAAATTTTTTTTACAAACACTAAAAAGTTACAAAATTGAAATTAAGGTGACATTTTTTACTATCAAAAATACACTTACTCAGTAATTTATTCGGTTTACCCCATGGTTGTAAGGGGTGGAACACGCAACCCCTAAAATTAATTTCTAATGTAACTTTTTGTCTTATTATTTGTTTGCCGTTTAAAAATTTATTTCCAATAGCTTATTTCAATCTGAACAAAAAATGTCTCTTTAATTTTTTGCCCAAAATTAACCAGTTCGCAGAAAAAAAAAATTATTTTACAAACAACTACAGAGATACATCGTCATAAAACAAAAATGCGAAACTAATTTATCTAGTAGGCCGCTATTAGTGATAGTGACAATTAAATTGTTATCACGCTGTCAGTTTGTAAATTTTTGAAATTGAATTAATAATTGTGTGTCGTTCTGCTCTTAATTTTTTAGTTTAATAATTCTCTTGTTATTAAAATGGCATACACAAATGCGGAAATGGTTGATATGCATTACATTTACGGTCTGTCGCAGGGTAATGGGTTAGAAGCTAGTAGAAGGTATGCTGAAATGTATCCTCAATGGCAGCATCCTTTGCATAGAATATTTGCCCAACTTCATCAACTATTACGAGAATATGGTTCATTCGAAAAAAGAACACAGGATTGTGGTCGCCATCGAGAAGTTAGAACACAGCCTGAAGAAGGAGTACTTAATTTGGTTGAAGAACAATCCACTAGCAGTACTAGAAATATTGCTTCGAGTTAAATGTTGATCATATGACGGTATTTTGAATTTTAAAGGAACAACTCTTATACCCCTACAATCTACAACGAGTACAAGCACTATTACCGCGAGATTTTCCGAACTGTCTTGAATTTTCCAATTGGATGCTGGAAATGATTGGAAGAAATCCTGACTTTCTGAAGACCATTGAATTCACAGACGAATGTACTTTTTCTCGGGACAAGATTATTAATTTTCATAATAGCCACATATGGGCTGATGAAAACCCTCACGCTATTGTCCAAGCTAACCATCATGAACATTTTTGTCTTAATGTGTGCGTCGGAGTTATTGGGGATTATTTAATTGGCCCTCATTTTCTACCTCTTCGATTAAATGGTGAGGCATACACTCAATTTTTAAGAGAACTGCATCCAGTATTGCTGGAGGAAGTTTCTTGTGGTATCAGAAGGGTTATGTTTTTATGCATGATGGGGCTCCCACCCATTTTAGTCAAGCAACACGTCAGAATTTAACTCAAACATACTTAAATCATTGGATAGGTCGAGGAGGACCACAGAATTGGCTCGCTCAATCCCCGATTTTGAATCCTCTGGATTTCTCTACTTGGGGCCATTTACAGAGTTTGGTTTATCCTATTCCTGTTCGCGATGTAGAGGACTTAAGAAACCGCATTGTCGATGCGTGCATGGTAATTAGAGAGACTCCAGGAATATTTGAGCGAATACGTGGCTCAATGCGCTGACTTCTAGATGCATGTGTAATAACTGAAGGTGGACATATTGAACATTTACTATGATTTCTACATGTTGTATGTTTTGGTATTAATAAATTAGTTTTGTTTATTCATCTTTAATCATACTTTGATGCAGGTAGTAACTACAAAATAACAATAATAATCAAGTTCGCATTTATGACGATGTATCTCTGTAGTTGTTTGTAAAATAATTTTTTTCTGCGAACTGGTTAATTTTGGGCAAAAAAATCAAGAGACATTTTTTGTTTAGAATGAAATAAGCTATTGGAAATAAATTTTTAAATGGCAAACAAATAATAAAACAAAAAGTTACATTGGAAATAAATTTTAGGGGTTGCGTTTTCCTCCCCTTACAACCATGAGGTAAACCAAATAAATTACTGAGTAAGTATATTTTTGATAGTAAAAAATGTCACCTTAATTTCAATTTTGTAACTTTTTTAGTGTTTGTAAAAAAAAATGAAAAACGAATTTTATGTACCCCCTTTAAGGGGCTGTATCTTAACAAGGGATACTCCAATGAAGTTTCTTTATATGAAAGATCCTATCTCTTTTACGATGCGGAATCACTCCTTGAAATGTTTTACACTTATTTTGTTACACCCAGTATACTCAGAAGGCTTTCAGAACATCTTTATTGTAATGGATATTAAATAGCTTTGCTACTGAAGTCCACTTATGGGTTGAAATACATGTCTAGTTTAAACCAATTTGTGGTTAAGGAGTTTTTATTATATTTAATTTGAATCGTGCCATAGAATGTGTAACGTGCATTTTTGGTGGCCTAACATTTTTAGTCTACTTAATTCTTAAAATACATCGTTTTGGATCGCGGTTTGTATAAAGTAAATACTTCCGCCTAATTTTCAGATTGATATGCAAGTTGACTCGCTGGTATTAATTTTAAAAGATGGTTTAGTTGTAAATTGGAATACTCGTAAAATTACTTTCCACTTGTCATTAATAAATAATCCCGCTGTAATTAATATGTGGATATACAGTCTAGGTAGGCGATCAGAAGTTGTATTAATAGGATTAGATATAAACAAAAAAGGGTCGTGTTTTGTTCTTGCTTGCGAGATGTCAAAAAATTAAGTGTTAGTTTCGTGTTTGGTTTTCTATATATTAATTACGTAAAAGGTACTGTTTGCTTTTACTTTTGAAGAGAGTATGGAAAAACGCGATGTTGTTTGTTGAAGCCAAGCTCGTTTTTCACTAAATAAACTGTGATAAAATACAAAGAACGGTATATAATTTGTTATAAAGTGCTTATAAGGTGTATTTAAAGTGGTTTTGGGTATTGGTAATATTTACTCTTTCGGGGTACACAATGTGAAATCTGCAAAATCGCTCTTTTATTGTGAACCTATCTTCATTTTTACGAGGTCGTTCTAAATGTCTATGTGGTTGGCGCGGAGTTTGAATTGGTAATCATAACCTATTCAATTATATTTCTAGGTGTTTAATTCTTGTATAATGTTGGACGAAGAACAAAATTCCGTGATCACTGTTGCTCCTACAGAGGTAGAAAGAGCTCCCGATCTTATTCGAATTCGACGGCGTGATAATGTCTGCTGCCAACACCAGTTAAATACGTAGGTGTGATTAGGGTAACGTGTGATAAGTTCCATCAACACCCTCCCAGTAAAGGGTGAAGTGCTTCGCTAGTGCAGGACCTCGTGAATCCCACACTTCAAATGCAAGGAAGCGTTCCTGAAGGACTTTGTGTAAGTTGCACTATTTCCTATTTGTTCTTACTGTAAATATCTACCCGTTGTTTTTGCAATATTACTTGTCGTTCTGATACCTTTTCCATAGACTTGCCCGCTATTTAATAACAAAAAAAAAGAAAGAACAATCAACCCTACTGAATGACTCAGAACAATTGTGCTTATCTACTTATTTATGTCTTTGCTAAAAATTTTACTAAATTACTTAGAGTGATTATGTCTTACCTATTTATATTTTCTGTTACATTTTACCTGAATTATGTTTAATTGGTGTGTGATGAAACGTTTCTGCTACTCCCCAATATGGCCTCACTTTGTACTCAGAATTTTTCTGTACTGCTATTACTGTTGTTAGATTATAGAGTTTATCTAAACAGTTGCTCTTATTTATTCTATAAAGTACTGAACAATTTATACTGGATCCATAGGCTATGCTTTTTCTCTGTTTCAGGTTTGCAGGACTAATTTGTTTTTCTTTCAGGTTTACTATTCTAATTTCTCTATGGCAGGTACTGGTACTAACTCCTGACAGCCGCGTCCCTTCTAGATTGGTCTGCTTTCTACAACCCCCCCTACTCACCGATTGAGCCCGGTCACTGTTGTTTTCTTGGATTTTCTTTGGTTACGCACGGCTACGAGCCAACGTGACATAACTTTGACCCACAACGTGGCGTCTACTAGAAATACGTAACGAGTTATTACTACTTATTATTCAAAAATTGTATATTAAAAATACGTGTTGTAACACATTTACAAATGCTGTTCAAAGCTTGTTAAAAATTCTTTGAATGTACTGTACTGTGATACATCATAATGACATGAAATGAAAGCTTTAAAAGTAGTGTTGAAGAATTGTATTAATAAATCGTCAAAGTAGCTATTGAATCCTAAGAAAGTAAAAGAGCATAAGAAAACAACTACTTGTTGACATGTATAAAAATAGATTGAAGCTGAATCTAGATAGCATGGATATTTACTATGGGTATAACATAAGTCAAGATACAGTTCGACAAAATTTCAATCTAATTTAGTTGTTTTGTTTGCACTTTCACATCTTTAAATTGCATTGCAGTGCTAGAAATTTTGAATAAAATAGGAAATGTAAAAGCCTAACTAAAAGTAATGTTGTTGGTTAAGGACAAAAGCATGTGATAATTTTTGACTGCTTTGCTCGTTTGTGTAAAAACTTGTTATGTGTTACACAATCTGAAATAAAGCGAGTGGATAAAAACTAAAGCCATATCACAGATGTTGAACGTGTTCCCAATTGGATACAATTAATGGATAACTCTGCTATTATCAACAAAAAAACTGCATTTACAAGCCAAATTTTTGAGATCAATTCAATGACAAAATAAAAAATGAGTGATCTTTTGTTTTCAAATAACAGCCAAATACCGATGTTCTAGCAATTCTGTTAATTCATATTACCCATTTGGTTGTAAATATATCCAAAAATAGCGTTAAATTTTTGTATGCAATTTTTTACGTAGATTAAAGTGATGCACTTAAATGTTAAATATTTACAACTATTTTGAAGTAGGATTTTGGGTTCTGAGCAGTTCGTCATCGTTACAGTTCCTCCTGTTAGAGGTACTGATGGTCTTAGTTCTAGATTTCTCAGAGGGGCTTAATTTAGAGGGGTATTTTTTTAGGATAGATGACACAGAGAGCTGGGATAAGTTTCCAAATGGACAGAGGGCTGGGGTAATACTTGACTGGGAGATGTAGCTTTCTTCATTTCTCAGGTAGTATAATCCTAGCACTTCAGCACCCGACGTGAAGAACCTGATCCATGTAAGCATTCTATTCCCGTGTGGAGTAGAGATGTCCACTTTACGAACTTTCGCCTTCAGCGACTCTCACAGTGTTGTATAATTTAGGGTTTAAGGATTTTACTTGGGACTTTTTACCTTTTACTTTTATTGTTTTATTCTTTAATTTTTTTGACTTGATGAATTGGTGAATGACTTTTGGCGTAATACTTGAACTGGAATAGATGCGAGGGATGTTAGAGTAGTAGATTTTTTGAAAAATCTCGTTTGTAAAGGGGGTGTAAGTGTGAGTGTTACGGTAAATAAAAACAAAATGTAAAAAGAGGAAAATTAATCTTGATATATCCTGTATATTTTGATTTTGTGAATAATAGTGTTCATTATGCATGACACTTCAATAAATTTTTGTTTTATTAAAAGAAATTCACATCATAAATGAAAAACAAAACCGTCCTTTTATCTCTGTTAAAGACACATGGGAATATAACTCAAATTCATAAATTATTTTAAAATCAAAAACAATAAACATAATAGTTCTAACTATAAATTTTCAGTGTGATCATGTCGTTTTAAGAAATCTTTAGAATTACGAAGTAAATAACAGGAGATTATTAATAGACATGCTCCAGATCATAATTATTCTCAATATAAAAAAGATTTTTACAAATTTTGTAAGATAAATTAGAATTCAAGTTACATAGTTGCAATACGAGGAAAACCCCAAACACACTTTATGCATGTTTATACAAGTATAAATCCAGAGCCGAGTAGTGAAATGTCCGAATATCAGATTGTAGATGTAATTTAATCATTTCAATACAATACAATGTATTCATTTTATGTTACTGAAAACACGACTGTATTCTTACGTGGGAATCATGAGCACTAGTAAATCTAAATATAACGGTTGTTTTGAAGTTTCTAAATCAAACTTTGCAGCAGTTAAGTGGTGTAAATGTGATAAATGGCTCCACAGAAAGTGTAGCGGTTTATCGAATGACGATTTTGCAAAAATTAGCAAAAATAATTGGAGTTGTAATTCATGTAACGCTATATCACCAAAAGTTAGTAAGCATTCTACTGATGCTGTGAGTGTTGATCAGAAAATTGAAAAGTTGTGTAAATGCGATAAGGATGCCAATAATGACTTATTACTGACTAAAAATTAACTGATTATTGAACTTAACCCATTAGAGCCCGGGATATTTTTTTCGAAAGTATAGGATTTCTTTTCATTAGACATGATTGACAATTAACTTTCAGAAAAAACGAGTGCCAAATATCTGTGACTTGAAAACACGTCCATGATTTTTTGATCATAGTGGGCATAAGATGACAAACAAATATCGATTTTGTATTTATTACAACTTGAATTTACAAAAGCTTTTGGTGAGTCATAAGAACAAAGTTTAATAAACATCATATATATGTACAAAGTCTTATTGTGTAATTTCACTAATCAAGTAGTGTGATATAATTTAAAACATTTTATACATAGTCCTACTTTGCACTTTTTGCACTCTGTGCGAACTATGCTGTTTTTGGCTTTTGGACCTTTCTCCTTGTTACATTTTTCGTACCCACAATTCTACAAAGTGCTTGACGTTATAGTATCTTATTGCTGTATTTGTTGCAATTGAAAGTGATTTTCCAGGCTTCTTGCGAGGTACACCTTAACTCGACATTAGGTATTGTACTATTTCTCTTCGATTTTGACAAATGTTAATTTTTGGTTGACATTTTTTGTGAAGAATCCAAGCATTGTTTAGTGCAGCATCTATCATCCAAGTGAAAAGCGGCGACCACCACTTTTTGGAATGTATACTAATTCGAGTTTCGTGTATATTCTGATCCATTCTGTCTGTGCCACCCATTGCCTCATTATATATTGTAATAGCTGCTGGTCTTTTCAACACAACATTTTTTTTAGCTGTCCGACACCATCTTTTCGCCCCCGAAATAGGTTTGACTCCATAATGAGTTGACATAGCAGTAACTACTTTATTGTCCTTCCATCTAACAATTGAGACACCGTGTTTTTTTTCAATTACAGATTCTATCATACCTCTTTCTTGTTTTTCAAACTCCTTTTTGTTTGTCAAAGGGACGGCTTTTGATAATTTGCTTTCCCTCAATGTTCTAGTTGCACTGCACCCAATTTCTCTCAAATAAGCAAACAAAGGAAAATTAGAAAAAAGATTGTCAAAGAAAAATTCATATGGTAAATTTGGTAAATTTTCAAGCATAGGCAAAAATGGGGCCACTGGCTTTCAAAAAATAGTTTCAATACGATTTAGGTATGCTGTTCTTCCGGTGTAAATTTGGAAATCAACCAAGTAGTTATCGGGAGTATTGAGGCACCAGGATTTATACCTGAAACGTATTGGCTTTCCTCGTAAAATGAGGAAAGTCTGATCATTTTTTACCAAAATGTTAGAGGTATGAGAACCAAGATTACTGAGATTCATAAACAAATGTTATGTTCTGATTTTGAGATTTTGGCATTAACAGAAACATGGCTCTCTACGGGTTTCCTGGACTCAAGAGTTTTGTGGCTCAAAATATCAAGTTTTTCGATGCGATCGCAATTATGATCTAAACAACTGCAGTAGAGGCGGTGGTGTTTTGCTTGCAATAAATAAGTTGCTTATAGCTAAAGAAATTTGTAGAGGCACTGATCCAAATTTTGAAGATATATGGGTTCATCTAACAGTGTCTAATCATAAGTTTGTTCTGGGAGTTGTTTATTTTCCTCCAACCATGGAGGCTGAATTTTACAAAAAGTTTATTAACACCTGTGAATCAATCTATAGAAAATATCCAAATGCCTACTTTGTCATTAGCGGTGATTTTAACCTTCCTGAAATTTTGTGGATTAGGAAGAAGCTAATTATAATCCTAACACACTACCTGCTATGAGAACTGAAATATTAATAAATGGTATGTTTTTCCTTGAGCTAAATCAGGCGAATAGGGTTTTACAGCATCTAATAAGATGCTTGACCTTATTTTTTGTAGTGATAGTTTAAACTGTGAAGTGAGCATGTCCAAATGCCCTTTGGTAGGTGTGGATAATTACCATCCGCCATTGCAATTGTATATATCGCTTTCAAGTCAAGGAGCTAGTGCTTCACTAGACTTCAGGGACAGCACAGAAGTATTTCTGTTTAATAAAGCAGATTTTTCAAAATTAAATCAGTATTATGATTCACAAGATTGGTCATTCATTACAGAAATAACTGATTTAAATGAAGTCGTTTATCTTTTCTATTTCATTTTGTTCGACGGGATAAACAAACATGTACCCAAGAAAACAGTTCATCTGGAAAAATATCCTAGGTGGTACAGTTGGGATCTGAAAAAGCATCTTGGCAAAAAGAATAAACTATATAAAACGTATAAACATACACAGTTAGAGTCAGACTATAGGAAATACTCTGAAGCTAGACGATTTGTAAGTTGCTCATCGATTTATGCTATATGGAATATATTTCCAATATTGAAGAGAACATACCAGTTAACATTAAATACTTTTGGGCATTTGTTAAAGGACTAAAGAGGAAAAATGGTGTACCTGCAAATATGGAGTATAATAGCACAGTACTTGACACACCTCAAAGTATCGCAGAGGCCTTTGCCAGGCATTTTCAGTCTGTTTATTCTGAACACTCTTTGAAGCCAGTGTTTGATAAGTTTTCTCTCAATCGGTCTGTATCCCTATCTCAACACTGTTTTACATTCAAGAAATTATTGCTAAAATTAAGACACTAGATACAAAAAGCGAGGTGGGCCGGATGGTATCCCTCCACTTTTACTCGTTAAGTGTAACAACTCTTTAGCGAAGCCATTGTGCTATCTTTTTCGGAAGTCTTTTAATCTTGGGATTTTTCCTGATTGTTGAAATGTTCAGTTCTGTTCCTATTCTTAAAAATGGTAACAGACACCAGATAACCAACTACAGAGGTATCTCACTCATGTGCATTATACCCAAATTAATGGAAGCAATTATAGCTGAAGAGTTACTACAGGTTTTCGGTTAACCTTTCTAGAAGAACAGCACGGATTTATTAAGGGTCGGTCAACGGCTACAAATTTAGCTGTGTTTCAAGATTTTATAATAAACTCCATGGAAAGTGGCTATCAAGTTGATGTCATATATACAGACTTGGCCAAAGCCTTCGACAGTGTTTGTCATGTTTTGATATTAGAAAATTGGAATATCTTGGTGTATTCGGTAAATACTTATTATGGATTGCTTGTTCCTAACAAACCGACGACAGTTTGTTCAGTTGGGTAATTCGACATCTCAAGAGTTTTATGTTCCTATGGTGTGCCACAAGGGTCACACATTGGACCAGTATTATTCTTGTTATTTGTAAATGATGTGGCTTCATGTTTCACTCACAGTAAATTTCTAATGTACGCTGACGATATAAAATTCTTTGCCTGTATCAAATCCATTGAGGACTGCTCCAAGATCCAAGTCGATTTAAATAACTTCTTACAATACTGTGATAATAATCTACTGACAGTTAATGAAAGTAAGTGTAAGGTCATGAGATTCACTAAATGTAACAAGCTTGTGAAGTTTAATTATACCATTACGAGTGTAATCCAAACCGTAGAGAGTATTAGTGATTTGGGAATTATTTTTGACTCAGGTATGACTTTCGCTAAACAAGTGGATAATGTTGTGCTTAAAAGCTACAAGATGTTGGGTTTCCTACGTAGGGTGCACCATACACTTTAAAACATTCATCCAATTATAGTTTTATTCAACAGCTTAGTTCTTAGCGTATTAGAGTATAATAGTATTATATGGGCACCATCCTATAATTGCTATAATTCTAAGTTACAAAGAGTGCAAGACAGTTTTGTTAAATACGTCTTATGGAAACATCACTTTCCTTATAAGGAGGTGCCCAGGTCCACTCGTTTGTTGCTGGTTGGTATGAAAGATCTCACCTTCAGAAGAAACTTGGCCAAGGCAGTATTTTTATATAAATTGGTAAATGGTCAAATCGATTGCTCACCTTTATTGGATATGGTTTTTATCCGTGTCAACAATAAGGCTACACGCAACAGTAATTTTTTTGAAGAACGTTCTCACAGAACTAATTATGGACGATCTGCCTTTATCGATCAAATAACAAGAGCAATAGCAGGGATATTTTTGGTATCACTATAACTAGTTTTAGAAATGGAATTTCCTGGTGATTTTTTTACATCAATTTAGATAGGTTTTTTTGTGTAGTTTTCTGTTCTTTTGTCTATTTACAGTTATATTTTTATTGTATTTTGTGCCAATTAGGAGTTTTGTCCTGTAGATGCACTATATAAATAAATAAATAAATAAATAAAAATTGTTTCATCCCGTACCTGCCATACTATTTTGTCATCAATTCGTCGCAATTCATTTTAGATGTTGGTATGAAATGTTCGTGAAATTTCTTTTTTAGTGAGTCGATAAACGGTCTTACTTTGAAAAGACGATCATCCATATCAATTTGAGAATTATCAGCTAAATGAAAAAATTGATTTATTTGAAGGAAACGATTTCTTCGCATAGCACCACTAATCATCAAATTTCTCACGTCGTCTTTTGAGTCCCAATACATTCGTTTGTTCGGAACCCAAATATAACCACTGCATATCTTTGTACCCAAAAAACATTTTATTTCTTCTTTTGAAATTTGTGGATCTGAGCAAGACTTGAAAAGAGCGTACTTTTTAGTTTCTGCTACCATATGTTCAATTAGGCTATCATCTATAAAACATTCAAATATTTCTATAGGCTTCATTTGCTCGTATCGACTAAAATCACTTTGCGGAAAACATCTTACAAGTGGTTTTGAAAGCATATCGCCTTGTATCCATTTATATTTATCCTTTACTTCCTTTTTATATCTGAATAGCCATTCGTCTAGTTGTAACACTTCGCCCTCCTTCCATGACCTAAGTAGCCATCAAAGAAACAAGAAACGAGTTACCTAATACATATATAATGGAATGCCAACTCTATATCACTTTTTATGGTTCAAAATTGCAATACAAGGGTCCACTTACCTATTCCCTACGGTTGTCAACTATCCAATAGCCTTCACCCTACTTTCCTCAAACGCCTCGGCTACTCTACAGCGGAGAGTACATGGACATGTCCCAGGGTGGTTAGGCCTAGAATTCTGAAACTGATACTGGTGAGTTAACTTACCCAAAAGTTTACAAAGTATCTGTACCTAAATGTATTTCAACAAACCCCTTTTAATTGTAAGATATATATCTCAACATTATCAAGTAATGAATTTAATAATCTTTAATATGGAGATCTAACTATTTACATTTACTATATTTACATACGTGAATGCAATAAAAAAAAAATCTCTTACTTAACTAAAAATTACCTTAAGCCGGGTTGTTATATATTGTAGTAATCCCTGCAAATTCTACAGTTAAAACCAATTGGCACCCAATTAAACATAGCCAATAACTCTTGCTATTCTACACAAAATTCATAATAATGATCGGTAACAATAATAATGTCCAAAAATTCTCACCTTAATCTAGCAACTTAACATATTCATGTAAAAGCATATATATAACTATATAAAAGTTCATACTTATAACCCCACGTGTATGCATGCATATACACGTTCGTTCTCTCGAACCATTTATTCAAAAATTCACTCAATACCTGTTTCGGGTATGCAATACCCACTGTTACTCCAATCTCTACAAAATATCTCTGAGGTAACTTATCCTCACCAGGGCGGATAGTGCTTAACACGGGTGTTGATAAATTTTATGCTCGAAACTCTTGATATCACCCTACTCTTGTACCAACTTGGTTTGGAATTGAACTTCCAAAATCCGAACTTCCACAATCAATCAATAATGAACCATATAGGTGTGGTTAAGTATCATTTTCTTTGCAGTTAATACATCTGCACTTTCTACCATTAACCGCCTTACAGCTGAATCATTTCGTTTTTTGATTATACTTAAATTTATTACGATTTACTTTTCCTTTACGAGCCGAACTTATGTGTTCTTTATCCACTACTTAAATTCACTATTCTTCCCGTAATAAACATACTAATTTATTAGCTCTGTTCACTAACCATTGATTTAATTTACACTGCCATATAACCACTATTGCTACGCGACATTGCAGCCTACCACACACTAGCTTTGGGCTAGTTAGTTTTCATTTCGTACCTTCTTTCATATCTTTTGTCTTTGTGTGTCTTGGTGAGTTTTTGTGCGTCGTCTGTGTGAATTTTTCCACTACCTATATTTATATACCTTTGATCACGTGATAGTTCTAGCCAATCAAAAATCTTACATATTTCACAATCGTACATCATCCCTACATGTGCTTTTAGGTTAATGGTTTAAATCCACTTTTATTATTGCCATTGCTAATTGAAATTACCCTATAATTAAATTTAAGTTATTCTGCAATATTCTAAAGTATTTCCTGTTAATATGAAAAATTACATTTTATTACGTACTTCCGGTTTCGAATTCTTTAGAACAAAGTGGCATTTCTTTTGGCGCCTTAATTTAAAATCTTCTAAATTTCACGGGATGTTAGATATCAGTTGATAGATTATGTTCATTTAAAGTGCCAATTGTCACCCATAGTCAAACTAGGATACAAATTAGCTGCAAAGTTTGGTAGAACTAGTAAAAGGGGGAGGTGTTGCTATTTTTGTTAGAGATCGTATTGAGTTTAGTGCTGTATCGCTACCCATCGCAGTGGTGGAATCTGGTTATGAATATGCAGTGATAGAAATTAGGGTTAATAACCTGTATCTATAGATTGCCAGGCTCAAAATCATTTCGGAATTTTGAGAGTAAGTTGGAAATTTTTTTAAGTATAGTAAATAACAAAAATAACATCCATATTATTTGTGGTGATTTTAATGCAAATTTTGACACGAGTATAAATGATTCAAATGTGGTCAAAATCTGTCACCCACTTGCTTGTTATGGTCGTATGCCTTATGTAAAGACATACACTCGGGTTCAAACCCGAGGTATGTATACCTTCAAAACCATTATTGATAATATATTTACAAATTGCCATGCTAACATATCTAGTGTTGAGGTGAATATTAATGATTTATCTGATCATTACTCACAAACTGTGTATATTAGTATGGATGGTGATGGCAAGAAAAGTTTAGAAAGTACAACAAAAGAAATGAGAAATTTTAAATCTGAAGAGGGTATTCTGAAATTGAGGGATTTAATGTTCAATATAAACTGGACAAATATTCTTTTTGGGACCCATAATCTAAACACAAAGTTTGCCCTTTTGGTTGATGTCGTAAATAAGGGTATCCTTGATGCATTTCCTCTTCATGAGGGAAGACAAAAAATTTGCAAAGGTAGGAAAAGGTGGTGTTGTTGCTTGACGTTCGTGTTTTAAGGCGGCAGTACCTATTATTGGAATTATGTGATCTTAAGTAGGCTATGGACATAGATAAAAAATATACTTCAAAAATTTATTTTAATGTCAAAAGATAATTGCTGTTCTTGGTAATTTGCATGTTGTTAGTTGGAAATAAAGTAAAATATTATTACAAAAAGCGCTTCTTTGACAGTTGATACAGGCTTGTTGGGTATTTATAGTGCTGTATCTGCAACTGAAAGTCGTCGTTTAATGGTAACCATTTGCTTTGTTCGTTCTTACGCAGCATACAAATAATACAAAAACAAAAAGAACATTTAACTGCAGTCGAATTCCATTTAAAGGTTTAATCAACCGTAACAGGTGGTTAAGAGCTCATCACAGCAGGTTACCTACCATCTGCTGTAAAAGCACGGATTGCGGTGAGGTAGCATAGGGCGGGACGAAATGTCGAGATGCAGATATTCATTAGAAAAGGATATGAAGTATAGTACTCCGCCTACTTGGTTTATGAAGTACCAGGGAGCACATATAGACGGCAGTGCTGTGAAACTTATTAGTCCAGTTATAAACCTCACAGATATTTTAATTATACATATTCTCTAACATTCATATTCAATGAAAACCTTTGAAATTCCGATGTCTAATGTAAAAAAATATTAGAGAACAAGAAATTATAAGATTTAACATTCCTACATTTGCATCACACAGTTATTTTACAATTTCTAATATGCATGTACACGCCTCCTGGAACGACAGGGGGCGCCAATAGAAATTACCTGGAGTGCAGTAGGCAGTAAACCAGGGTTTGTAAGGTAGAACGTGGACTGTATAGAGTAGAAGGAAATAAACATAGAATTTGAATACAAGTCACATAAATACTTAAAGCACTTACCGAAGCACAGACATCTGGAGCACTAACGCGGCACCTTTCAGTACTGTTTCTGGCCAGAGGTAAATAGGAACGGAGTCAGGAAATGGTTATTTTAGGAAAGAGATTAGAGAGTAATATTGAGAAATGGAATGAACACGTTCGCGTTCGCGGATGGTTGTTAATCGACTCTTTTAAATTATGGTATTCCTTATCTCGCCTGGCTTGACAAAGAATACCACGTTGGGAGAGCGAAATGGCGCGAACATAACCGCCCACCAAAAATGAACATTTTTTAAAAAGAGATATATTCGAAACTTGAAAAGAAAATTGTATTACAACTGGGCATTTCCTCCCAGTAGTGGACTACGGTTTACCCGCCGATGCTCGGGATAGAAAAAAAAGCAAAATAAAACGCGATTTAAAAAAAAAAAACTAAATCTAAGTTTGAGAAAGAAACAAGAAAAAAAATTACTTTTCTAGAGGAAGGGGTATTATTTTATTTACAGGCCGAGTGAGGGAACCGTGGGTGGTTTTTACCGACACCACGCGAACAACACCATCGCTACCGGGAAATAATTGCTCGACTCGTCCTAACGGCCACGATAGAGGAGAAGTTTTAATCCCGGGAACAAAAACAACTTGACCCACTTTGGGTACATCGGAGGAACGATTCCATTTGGGTCGTTGAGATAAAGTGAGCAAATATTCATTGGACCATCGCCGCCAGAACGACTGGGTAATTTGGCGCAGTCGTAGCCAGCGCGAATGCAAGTTTATATTTTCTGGCAGAGTTATCTCTGGCATACTTAATATAGGGCCTCCAATAAGGAAATGACCGGGAGTCAAATAATCGGGGTTGTCTTTAGTGTCCAAGGAAAAGAAACACAAAGGTCGACTATTCAATACGGCCTCTATGCGAGTGAAAACAGTAGACAACTCTTCAATTTAAGAGGTTGTTTGCCAAGAGTGCGTAGCAATAGAGATTTTGCAGATTTTACCGATGCTTCCCACATACCCCCAAAATTAGGAGCATATGGCGGATTAAACTGCCATTTAACTTGGCGGGAAACCAATGCGGAAAATATTTCATCTTGGTTTTGATGAAGAAACGCACTAGCTTCCTTTAACATACGGGCTGCACCAATAAAATTCTTTCCACAATCTGAATAGATAGTGTCAGGAGCACCTCTCCGAGAAGCAAATCGATCAAAACACGCCATAAAAGCATTAGTAGTAAGTTCGGAAACTAATTCCAAGTGAACTGCTCTCGTGCACATGCACACGAAAACACAAAGATATGATTTGAAAGAAGAAGCATTACGCCGAATGGAAGACTTAACAAGCAACGGTCCTGCAAAGTCAACTCCAACATGAGTAAAGGCGCGAGTTAATTGTGCACGGGACGGAGGCAAATTAGACATAATGGGTTGAGAAGGCTTGGAATTAAATCGGAAACATGGTATGCATTGATGTATTCGTTGTCGTATTAACGATCGTGATCCTAAAATCCAGTATTTTCTTAGAATCAGAGCTTGTGTGGTAAGAGGTCCGGAATGCAAAGATAACGCATGATAGTGGTCGCAAATAAGTTTAGATAAAGCTGCCCTTTTAGGCAATAACAGAGGATGTTTGCTATCATAGTTCAATTGTGAATGCTGTAAGCGACCGCCCACCCTAAGCAAACCTAGAGTATCGATAAACGGCGATAATTTTCTAAAAGAGGCGGAGAGAGGTTTTTTATTTTTTATTTGCAACAATTCTACTGCAAAAAACTGTTGTTGAACAAGTTTCACGCATGTTTGTGATGCATTATGTAATTCATCACGAGAAATAGGACCTAGAATTTTTCCCATGGGGTGACGGCAATTATAAATAAACGAATAATATATGCCGTTGCATATTGCAAGCGACTTAAAGAAGAAAAATTTCCCATGAATTCAGCAAAATCGCACTGTTCTAATGCAACCAGTAGTGTAGTAATTGATTTTAATTCAGGTACTTCACTCAAAGGAACAAAAGAATAGTTGAGGTTAAAACAAACATCCTTTAAATTAGATGCACCTTTCCACCACAAATCGTGGCGTAATAATTGAAAAGGGGTGAGTCCACGAGAAGCGACGTCAGCGGGGTTAAGTTCTCCGGAAACATGGCTCCATTGATCAATGGAGGTATATTCTAGAATTTGGCTTACTCGATTTTCCACAAAAGGTTTTAACAAATATGTAGGCGTACGCAACCATGTAAGTACGACTTGAGAGTATGAATAAAGTTTAGTTTCCAAAATAGGGTATGGAAATTTATTTGAACGCATAGAATGAATTAATTTGGCTAATAAAAGAGCTCCAGAAAGTTCTAAGCGTGGGATAGTAAGATGATTTAGAGGAGCAACCTTGCTCTTGGCTTGTAAAAGATTACAATCTACAGATTTATCATTAACAACATACAAGTAGACACAAGCGCCGTATCCCCTTTCGCTTGCATCGCAAAATCCTAGCAATCGATAAGTGCCGTGAAAATGAGACAAAATACGAGGAATTTTAGCTGGGATAACATAGTAATTTGGTTACAAAAGCCTTGCCATTCCTGACACCACTTATGATCAGGGTATCATCCCAATCAATTTGTTGAACCCACAGTCGTTGTAACATATGCTTTACTACAAATATTACGGAGTTAACCACCCTAAAGGGTCGAATATGCGGGCCATATAAGAAAGTACAGAGCGTTTTGTAAATTCACCTTTAAAGGGCATCACGTTATAAGTGAACACGTCTATTCCAGGGTTCCAGACTAAACCTAGTATCTTTATACCACTAACGTGATCAGAGAAAGGAATTAGAGTTTCTAATTCAGTTTGTTCGAAATCCTGTAACAATTCCTCAGAGTTACTAGACCATTTGCGCAACTCGAACTGGCCTAGAGAAAGAAGTTTTACTAGCTCGTGCTGTAGTTGCTTCGCTTCAGCAATACTTTCAGCACCGCTAATTACGTCATCCATATAGGTATGACACATAATAGCTTCAGAAGCCAGGGGGTAAGAGTTCCCTTCGTCTATAACTAATTGCCGAAGAACTCTTTGAGCTAAGAAAGCGGAAGGAGCTAAACCATATGTAAGAGTTCTAAGCTCGTACTCAGAAATGTTGTCTTGTGGAGTTGGTCTCCAAAATATATGCTGAAATTGACAATCTTGCTTACGAAGTAAGATCTGCCGGTACATCATGCGAATGTCCGCACAAACAGCAATTTTATGCGATCTAAATGTATTTATTATATCTGGTAAATTGCACTGTAATTTGGGACCAGCATATAATCTATTGTTGAGAGAAAGACCTACTGAATCCACGGCAGATCCATTAAAAACAACGCGTAGTTTGGTAGTACTACTTGTTATTTTCGAGATGGCATGATGTGGTAAAATATAATCGGATGGATTTTCGGCTAAAATCATATGACCAAGATCAAAATATTCTTGTAAAACATATTATAAGAATTTTGTTTTCAAGAGAACATGAAAGACGTTTTCTAAATTTAGATAACATTTATAAGCAACATGTCGATTGCTACCGAGAGGTTTAATATTGTTATTGAAAGGAGAGCGACAGTAAAACGACCAGAGGCGTTTCGAGAATAATTTTCTAGAAAATGAGATTCACAAATAACATCTTCTGGAGAGGAACTTTGTGCATTTTGACTTCTTCTAATTCCCAGAAATTCCTTATATCATTATCTACTGAATCAGAAATAAAAGAGAAGTTGCATTAACTGCGGTGTTAACATTAGGAACCTGTCCCAATAGCACGTAACCGAATATTGTTTCAATTGCTACTGGTTGGCCAGGAATGATTCTAGTGCGATCAGAAAATAGCACTTCGGAACATATTTCAGCACCCAGTAGTATATCTACGGGCAATGATTTATGAAAATTTTCATCAGCAAGCTGCAAACATTTAAATTTATGGTAAACACTAGAAGGCAGTGAGCAACCGGGAACGTTTCCGTTATTTTAGGAAAGATTGAAGCACAAAATTGAAATTGATGCTTCGAGTGATTAGAAAACAAAGTGCATATTACAGCTCCTTTGGATTTAATTGCAGAACCTGAAATGCCACCAACTTGGCGAAAATCATGTTGACGCTCCAACCCTAAGCGTTGGACACAAGAATTTGAAATTGCGTTGATTTGAGATCCGGAATCTAAAATGCATCTCACAGATTGTAACTTATTGTTTATATCTAAAACACGAGCTTCTACAGTACCTAATAAAACAGTGTAATTTTCTAGTGAATTTGTGACGTTGCATGTCGAAACAACTTCAGTTGTGAGTGCGGCTTTCGAATTGTTAGATTCATTAATGTGTTCCCTAGCAAGTGGTTTATGCAACAGAGTATGATGAAAAGAGGAATGGCACAACTTACAGTTACCATCAGAATTACAATCACGAGGAGTATGACTGTTGAGGCATTTAAAACATTGATTTAAAGATTTAATAGCAACTTGACGATCGTCAACGCTAAGCTTTTTAAATGCCAAACATCCATAGATTTTATGGACTTCCCCACAATAAGGACAAATTATACTAGCGGTTTTAGTCGCCACTGAAGTCTGCGAGTTTTTAACCAAGAAGGATTTGTTTAAACTAGATTTAAAGCGAAGGGGTGCACCTGGCCTTGGCGCTCTTTCCTTTTTAATATCTTCATAAAGCTCTGATGTTTTGCTTTGCAAAGTTAAGAAATCGAACAGTTGAGTACAAGTAGGAACTGCCGAACCTATGTTTGAATCAAATGCGTTTTGAGTTTTGAATTCTAGGTTGCGATAGCATAAAGAAAACAATAAAAAATCAGCCAAATCTTCAACTTTATTCGCTACCTTTAACGTGTTAACAGCATTAACATGAATATTAATAAAGCTTGAGAGCGATCCAGAGTTTTTAAATTGAAGTATTTTATTTAAGTAGTAGCTCGTAATTCTACGAGGTGAATTGTAGCGATCCTGAAGTTTCGTAAACGCTTGTTCATATAAATTGGCATCTAGAGCTAAATCCGAAATTAAAGCCAATGCTTCCCCCCGAAGAAGCATGCGCATGAAATGATACTTCTGGATTACGGGAATGTGATCATTTTCATGGACTAAACTTTTGTATAACGTAATGAAATTTTGCCAATTGTCTAAACACCCATCAAACGGATTTATACTAAGAGGTTTTAAGTAACTGATAACAGGTTGAGATGCACTTGCGATAACTGCTGTATCGCCGGCAGAAGTAGAAGCCTTTTGCTTCATATCGAAAAACCGAGAACGAATAACATCTATTAAATTGTCGAAGGAAGATCTTTGAGAATTTATCTCATCCTTTTCTTCTACAGTGGAATTATAACTTAAAATTTTATCGTAAAGTGTATCGAGTTGTTGCTCGATACTTTGCATTCGAACATATCTCGCTTCGACTGCTGAAAAGCGAGTAGCCGTTTTGATATAGTCTTGGATTTCCGTTAAACGAGAAAAATAATCCTCTAATTTCTTTTGTAGAATGTTTCTGGTAGTCATGATTAAACGCACGAATCGTAGATTAAGAGTACTTCCGAATCAGAGTTTATTGATTGTATACAAATACAAATGTCATTGTTTTAAATGTGTTGACTGGCAACGCGATAACGAAGTTATCTGACTAAAGTATAAATGCAGTATTTTTAAAAGTACACACGTGCAATTCAAACTGGAAACTTTTATAGCAATTTAATTATCTTTAGAATTAAAGTGTTATGATTATTCGAAATTACAATTAATGTTGGACATACGTATTTATGTGCTTGAATTGAGGATGTGAGACGAAGAACGAGATATAACGTAGTTCTTAATCCGGCTCGTATGGATCAAAAAGGTTATGTACACGCCTCCTGGAACGACAGGGGGCGCCAATAGAAATTACCTGGAGTGCAGTAGGCAGTAAACCAGGGTTTGTAAGGTAGAACGTGGACTGTATAGAGTAGAAGGAAATAAACATAGAATTTGAATACAAGTCACATAAATACTTAAAGCACTTACCGAAGCACAGACATCTGGAGCACTAACGCGGCACCTTTCAGTACTGTTTCTGGCCAGAGGTAAATAGGAACGGAGTCAGGAAATGGTTATTTTAGGAAAGAGATTAGAGAGTAATATTGAGAAATGGAATGAACACGTTCGCGTTCGCGGATGGTTGTTAATCGACTCTTTTAAATTATGGTATTCCTTATCTCGCCTGGCTTGACAAAGAATACCACGTTGGGAGAGCGAAATGGCGCGAACAATGCAATTGGCAAAGCTGTTACATTAATTAGTTGACCAATAAATGGAAAAAACAGAAAAATGGTTTAAATGTATCTCTAATAAAAAATGATTAGATAAAGTGTCAAGTGGGTTTTGATTAGTTTGTGAAAAGCTACAAATGTTGTTTTTGTTTCTTTTCTTATCACACCTTCGCTTCCTTTATCATTTTCTAACGACGAAATAATAAACAAAGTGGCCGCAATGGCCAAGAATGTTTTATTTCAGTGAATTTTTTACAATTAAAAATAGATATAAGTATAAAATACAAATTTTCAGTATGTTTACATTGCTATTACATATTTAAAATTGTACTGAATTGGATACAGTAAATATTCCTCTTGTAGAATAAAAATGCATGTCTTGCATTTTTAAGTAGCCCAAAGTTTGTTTTGTTTCTACTTATTTACGTTTTCATTGCAGCTTGTCAAATTTTGTTCCATCACAATTGCGAATGGGAGTTTGTAAATGGTGAATTTGTACCATAATGAACAAAAGTACATTTTACGTGTATTACAGAAGTTTGAGGGTAAAAAAACTTAACTAAATATGGTTTGCAAATTCTAATTAACCCTAAGAATTTTTAACACATTATTCCTTATTACTATACAAGCCTAAATATGAGCGAAATATTACTGGTGGTTTTTTAAATTTATACCAAAACATTAATTGAACTTTAGCATAAAAATTAAACAATTCTGTGTTTATTTTTTTACAAGTCTTACCTACTCAAACTAGGAGAATACCAATTACCTACTTCAGTAAATAGGAAACCCAACAAAAATTTATATAAATCCAAAGTTTATGAAGAACAACTCATTTCTATAATTGCCGAGACTAAATAATATCCATAATGAAATTTATAAATAGATTTGCAAGCAATTACGACTAGTCGAAAACTCTCATAAGGATAGTTTGATCTCAATAGATGTTTGTTGTGTTGTCTTGTATAGCATGTATTCAAACCATTTCTATTTTCCAATAGTGTGTGACATGGAAGTTCTGAATTTTTCCACAACGGCACATTGCAGGTGAATTTTTCAAAAAATACTAATATTTGATTTATTCGATAAATAAACTGAATTGTAGTGTGCAATTTTGATGAAAATTCATAAAAATTATTCACACATTTGGGAAAATTACTGGTTTTGTTTAAATCGCTCTATTATCAGCAAAAAAATTTTTTTTCAATTAAAAAACTTAAATGGTTTCCCACATAGACAATTATTTTATAAGTAATTTTTATTAAAACCGTTTTTAATTTGGGTGCCTAATAGGAAAGAAATTTGGATCTTTAGAAATTTCAAGATGGCCGCTACTGTGATGAGCTCTTAACTCCTTGTATTATTAAAACTGTAAATATCAGAGATATCTACACTGGTATTGTAAAGGGGGTACTAGTTTAGACACTTATGCACTATAAAAGTATGTTACATCAACATAAAGCAAATATAAAAGCTGCTAAAAAACACGTAAATGATCTCCTACATTCCCAAGCAGAAAATAAAAGTGCTTGTGTCTGGAAAATAATTAAATCTGAAGTAAATTCAAATAAGGTTTCTTATCCTAAGAAGTTTTTGGATGGAAATGGCGATCCTATTGAATCTGCTAATGTTGCGAATTTATTCAACAATTTTTTGTGGACTCTATAAAAATGCTAATGGATGGCTTGGATTTGCAAGTTGATGGAAAGGTGTCCAGCTACCCTAGCTTGTTTGTTGCACCTGTTACTTATTTAGTAGTACTTATTAGTATTATAATGAGTGTGAGTAAGAAGGGTTCCTCTGGTATGGATTTGATACCTTGCTCACTTTTGAGGTATATAGCAGACATAATAAACGTCAATACTCCCTGTATGTTTGTTGTGGTTTGTTTAGTATTCTTCTTAATCTTCTTTGGGGATTAAACCACTCATAGTTTTTAAAATTATCTTTATTAACGTTTCGATCCATGACCTAGGATCGTTTTCAAAATAATAAAAACTTCAAGTTTGACATTTATGACATAAATTGAAGGTGACTTTGATTTATTGATGTTCGAAATATTTGGTTTGAGTACAGTAAGCAAAAATTTTTTTAAAGTTAAATGAATGATTGCCTTCAATATAATTTTAAAAACTATGAGTGGTTTAATCCCCAAAGAAGATTAAGAAGAATAATAAACATGACTCTTGTAGATTTGATCAATGAATCGTTCGAAACAGGTGTTTTTCTCGATATTCTAAAGAGTGTAAAAGTAGTTCCTGTTCACAAAAAAGGCGATCTCTCAAATAGGTAATTATAGGGCTGTCTCAATTTTACCTGTTTTCTCAAAAGTGATTGAAAAAGCATTCTTTAATAGAATAATCCATTTTTTTGCAAAACAAAATTCTAAATACAAACCAATTTGCTTATTACTATGCATTACTATGCATATATCCATTTAATGTTAAGTTATAGCATAGTGCATGGGGAAACTCACGAACGGCTGGGGGGATATTTATACTTCAAAAAAGAATAGTTAGATTAATGTTATTCAAGAAATATAACCATTCCTGCAGGGACTTGTTCAGACAACTCAAAATACTTACAGTGTTCTCAATTTATATCTTAAATGCAGTAATGTATATAAAGAAGTGCCCTACTCATTGTATAGTTGCAAATGAGATATCATCCTACAGACTTAGGGTGGGAAATACACTAAAATTTTAGCAGCATCATCTTGAAATGATTCATAGAAGTAGTCTTATATTTCCAATAAACTCTATAATCACACCATCCGCTATAGAAAATATAAAAAATGCACATAAGTTTAAAAAAATTGTAAAGAAAAACTTGCTATTCTTTTGTTTGTACTAAGTGGATGAATTTTTCACTATAGATGGTGCCGGCTGGGTTTTGTAGCGCCTTTAATTGTATTATATATAGAAAAGAATAAAAGGGATTGTTTGTATTATTCGCTTAGCTTAAGTATTTTAAATGTTTAAAATGTAATGTATATTATGACATGGCTTGATGTACAACTTGTACCTTATGAGTGCATTAAACCTTACCTTACATTATGCAACCTTATGAAGAGTTCTGATAGTTAAATGTGATGCGCAGCAGCTGTGTCGTATGTAACTGTGTTAAATTTGTAAGCCACAATTTCAGTCTGAATCAAAACACCATAAAATCTTTTGTAAGTGGTGTCGTTCCTTGCGAATTCCTTGCATATTTTGGCGATCAACGCAACATCAAATGTCTAATCTGCGACCTAATAAACCTAAGAATGGAAAGTAATCAATCCCCATATCAATTCGGAATGAAATGCCAAGACGTACGAAATTTAATTCTAACAAAACTAAAAATCGAAGAACACGACCAGAATATCTGCTTATTAAAGACATAAATGTATGACGGAATGGCATTTGACACCTACATAAACGCACTGCCTGAGCGATTATCGGGCAAAATAAAATTCCAACATCCCCAAAATTTGGAAGAGGCAATGAATATCATCATAGAAGAATAAAACGTTATGTACTATCGAAATAGACTATAATACAAATAAAAACTACTCATTGATAAAAACCATACAAGCCGCAAGACAAATAACCACCCAACCAAAATTTACACCATTTTACACACAAACAAATCAACGAATTAATAACCCAAATTTTAATAACACTAATTTCAACAATCAATTCAGACAATTTGCAAGATCAACATTTAACTCAAATTTTACAAAAACCACATTTCCACCAAGATTCAACCAAAACATAAACCAACAAAGACAAACATTCGGCGCAAACCCCAAACGAAATACACCGATGATAAATAACAATATTAACCCTAACAATTGATACAAATCAACTCCCATGGACACTTCATCTGGTAACACCAGACAAAATAAAAAAATATCGCAAATCAAATCCAATTATAATCAAAAACGAAACTTCACTTCCGAAGAGCTATTCCACCAAGAAGTGGAAAAATTTAATAATGACAGCAAGAATTCTGCAAACCCCAGTAGAGACGACGAATCAAATCAATTAGAAACTTATGAACGCAACGACCCAGGTGAAAATTACGAAGAGGAAGACTGAGAAAATACGTACTCAAATTTTCAGTTAGACCAATTTAAAAACGACCAAACATAATTCATTTAAATAATATCAATCAACAAATATCGCCATACATAGAAATACCCCACGCAGAACTCAAATTATTAATTAATACTGGATCTTCAAAAACACTAATTAGCTCCCGAACCATAAAAAACATTATTTAGATTTTGTAGAAAGAGAACCCTTTAAAATTAAAACAGCCCATAAAACGATACTACATCAATTCATAGCGATCATACATTTACCAAAAACTTTCAATGTAAGAATGAAACATAAATTTTGCATTTTCAAATTTAATGACAAATATGAAGGACTAATAGGCATGGATCTTCTACGAAAATTAGGAGCAAACATCGATACAAAAACTGCTTATTAAGAACTAAACATGAACAAATCCCCATTAAATTCCGAAATAGGATATATGAACCGAGCAAAAATACACCGTAGAACCCCGAACAGAAAAACGAATAAAAATTTTAGTAAATTCAAAAAGCGACGTAGGCATTATAAATTACATGACATTCCAACAAGGAGTAGAAACACCCACGGCATTAGTACAAATAAAGGACAATTACGCCACTACAACAATTCTAAACTCAAACAACTACCCGTAGAACTATCTCTGAAAACCCAATTAACGTAGAAGAAGTAAACTGTAACGAAATGGAAATAGACGAAAATTTGGAAAACGATTACAACCCTATAGAGAACGGCAGGATGTTAAGAGAAAATTTAATTAACATTCGCTTCAATAACGATATCAATAAAGAAGAGGAGAGAACAATCAAAGACTTATGTTTTGAATACGCGATATATTCCATTGCGAAGCAATACCTTTAACTTTTACTAACACAGTCAAACACAATATAGAATTAACAGATAATAAGCCAATTTTTACCAAAACATACAGACTACCTCTAGCACGCCAGGAAGAACAGGGTGTCTACTGCCACAAAAAGTCACGAAAAAGACACGAATTTGTGGTAACTAAAGTAACGAAAAGTCACTAAATCTTATATTACGAATTTTTTCTTCATTGTTTGATTATCGTATGTATTTCCACAAATACGTCATCAAATTTTATAGACATACTTCAGATGTTGCAGTAAATAAATGTTAAAGGACAAAAAATTCCTTCATCGCACCGAAAGAGGTCTGTCTCTTTTTATTATACATTTATTCGGTTGGGTTATATAAACCCTGCGGTTTTTGTTAGACGCCTTGAATCTAGAAATCGCGGCTTATCGATGCTTGAGCAGCAGTTTTGTGTGTATATTTCTGACATGCCTTTTTATTATTGTATGCGGCCGTATTATATACCTGCTATTGTAATCAACCCCAGACACTGTGGCCGTGGCGCCAATGACCATTGTAATAGAGAATTGGAATGTGGGGTAGGTAGCAGCCGGACCACCGCATTTAAAGAATATTACCGCAAGTCAGTCGTAAATAAAACCTTATGAGATGTGTTTTGTTTTGATTATTTGTAATGCGACAAGATTTTACGTTTTTAAGTTTACACAGTGCGTATATACTTAAAGTGAAAACTTTCTTGTAAGAATGCCTGGAAAGTGTTCGTTTTCTGAACTTTGCTGACAAATCCAATTTTTAAAAGCTGGTTACAACCAGTACCTGAAATGTTCATGTTGCTTTTTGTGCCTACTGCAAAAAAATATGATATTTCCAAAGTTGGAATATATAATGTAAAACTTCATTCCAAAGGACTAAAGCATTCTACAAGGCCCATTTTTTTTTTCAACCTTCGATAGGTTATAAATAAAAGACAAGTTCATATAAAACAATAATTTTATTACCAAAAGATTGGTACACTTTCGACATAATCACCGAAGAAATTAAGACATTTGTCATATCTTTGGACAAGCTTTTCAATACTGTTCAAAGAAAGTTGCCATCAATGAATTCAAGTAGTCCTTGACGTTGGTTTGAAGTTCCTCATTGGTTTGAAAGCGCTTCCCATCAAGCAGTAATGGTGAATCTGCGGTTTTCTTTAACCATTCTGTCAACACGTTGAACCGGGTCATATGAAATGACAGATTTGCGCGCTTGGCCCCCTTCATCATGCACATCATTACGACCATCTTTAAACTTTCGACACCATTCACGCACAACACCATCACTCATGAAGTTTTCCCCATACACACGACTCATTCTTCGATGGATTTCTGCAGCACTATGGCCTTCAGCCTGTAGAAAACGAATCGCACTTTGCACTTCACACTTGGCGGGAGCATCAATAATAGCGGATATGTTTACGTGGCTGTAGCACAACGCCCACTGATGCCTGAATGTCAACAATGGCAGAGTGTGTAGTGCAGGAGCTGCGCAGTCGCCTACAGCGCATGCCCGCTTTCTGCTACCCGCGTAGCGTCTGCACGGAGCGATCGGAGGATGAAAAAAAATGGCCCTCGTAAAATAGCTAATCCAATACTCAATATGAAGCAACCAACTATTGAGAATAATGTACCTAGAAATACTACGCTCTCAGATTCTCAACAAAATGATATTTCAGCTTCAGTAACAGCTGATTTACCTGCAAAAGTGCATTCTGTAAAAGATGATCATGAAAATAAAAATATTGCATCATACATGATCTGTAACGATATTATTAAAGCTGAAATATTATGGACTATGCACAAGATAGTATCTTATTCTTCGTCAAGAGTTCATCAGGATGCTACTGAACTTTTTCCAATAATGTTCCCAGATTCTTTTATAGCGAAAAACATGCAGTTACACAAAGACAAAATATGTTATATAGCCACTTTTGGCTTGGGTCCATTTTTCCAAAACAATCTTTTAAATAAAATTAAAGATTGTATTTTTTTGTGTATAAGTTTTGACGAAAGTCTGAATAAAGTTGTGCAAAAATGCCAAATGGAAATTCTTGTGATACTGGGATGATGAAGATAATATGATTAAAACAAATTATTTGTATTCGTGTTTTCTTTAAAAACCACTGCCATTGATCTTTTAAATGGTTTTTAAATACTCTGGATTTTCTTAGTATACCCATTAAAAAAATTTGTAACATCAGCATGGATGGACCTAATGTGAATCTGAAGATGCTTCGGGAACTAAAAGAATACATTCGCATTTCTGGGTGGAAAATGGTGGTGTTTTACAGCGAGCAATAAAGCTATTAGAGCCTCTTAAAAAGTATATTACAGCAGTTTCAACTTGTCCACCAGATTGTGCTAGTTTTAAGAAATGAGCCGATGTTGCCCTTTCTTCATCGCGATCTAAGTTCGTTGCTGTGTTGTATTGGGGAAAGATTTATAAAAACGAATTAATAAAAAGTGCAAAAACGTCTTTGGATTTAATTAATATTAAACTTGAAGTTGCCAAAAATTTGTTATCACCAATGCAGATTGATATTGGCTTTGGTGCAAAAATGGCAATCAAGAACTTGAAAAAAACTGTTTCAGAACTTCAAATTTTAGTGTTTAAAAAAGATTGTCAGACCTTTCTTAAACTCCTTTTTAGAAAATCAGTGAAAAGTCACCTCTTAAATATAAAATTGTTAGAGGTGCATCATGTCTTTCTGCATACGTAATGAAAAGTAAAACACTTAAGAAACAGAGGATTCAAGACGCATTAGAAGAATTTGTAGAAAAGAAACATATAAGTCCAGGTTGTGCCGATGGTATAAAAAGACAATATGAAACTTTGTGTGTATCAGAACGTGATTCTTTAAAAGAGTGGCGTAATGAAAAGCTGGATATATATTTTACCGAAACTGTTTGTAAAATCCTCTATAAACGATAAACAATTTCTTACTTTTGTGGGGATAATTTTGACAATGTATTATAGCAATGCTATGGTAGAAAGAGGGTTCTCTATAAACAAAGAATGCTTATAGGGCGGTTTAGAAGAAAGATCATTGATTTCACAAAGATTAATTTATGAAGCAACATTTAAGAATTTAGATATAACTGCGAAAATGCTTCATGCTGTAAGGAATACATCTTCTTTAAGACATCAAGCTATTGCCGAAAAAGAAACCTAAGGAATAGGAAGTATGCAGTAAAAAGTGGATTGTGAAGGAAGTTGCAGACTTACAAAAGAAATGAAAGGACATAGAGAAGCATAACTCTTGAAGAACATTGAGTTGAAAAAATTAAAGAAAAAATTAAAACCATTATGAATTTAAATTGTGACGTTCTCAAATAACCTTTATATACTTAAGTACGACAAATGTCCCAATTACTTAATTTTGTGATTATAATGTTATGAAACTTAACAGCAATAGAATAAATACAAGTAAGTTTTTTTTAACACAAGTCACTAATATTTTATAAGATGGTCACTAAAAGTAACTAAAAAGTCACGAATTTTCGTTTTTGAATCTCAGTAGACACCCTGAAGAAGCAGATAGATAGGTAGCAGATTTATTAGAGCAAGATATAATCCAACACTCGAACTCACCATGGAACAGCCACGTATTAATTGTACCAAAGAAACTAGGTGCCGCAGGCAAACTAAAATATCGAATGGTCATAGACTATAGAAAGCTAAACGAAAAAACGGTAGACGACAAATACCCACTACCCAATATAATCAAAATTTTAGATAAATTAGGAAAGTGTCAATATTTTTCAACATTA
This sequence comes from Platerodrilus igneus, assembly GCA_036346225.1. Classification (NCBI taxonomy): domain Eukaryota; kingdom Metazoa; phylum Arthropoda; class Insecta; order Coleoptera; family Lycidae; genus Platerodrilus; species Platerodrilus igneus. Next base: position 327,333 of record JARFIW010001480.1, read on the forward strand.
GACCTCGCCTCAGGATATCACCAAGTAGAAATGGACGAGAAAACACAGCGAAAACCACATTTAGCACACCTAGAGGACACTACGAATATAAACGAATGCCATGTGGATTGAAAAACACACCCCAGAATTCATTAAAGCCGTAGAAAAAATTAAATGTATACTGACAAATACCCCTGTATTAGAATACCCAGACTTTTCGAAACCATTTATATTGACAACCGACATATCAAACGTAGCACTAGGCGCAGTATTGAGCCAATGAAAAGTAGATAGGGATAAACCAATCAGCTACGCATCCTAAACGAGACGGAACAAAGATACAGCACAATCGAGAAAGAATTATTAGCAATTATTTAGGCAACTAAAAATTTTAGACCCTACCTTTATGGAAGAAAATAGACCATAGACCACTAGTATGGCTTTGCAAACTCAAGGAACCACACTCAAAATTACAAAAATGGAAAATTAGATTAGAGGAGTATGATTATGAAATTATATACAAAAGGAATTTATAACAATAATGCAGATGCATTAAGCATAATACAACTCAACGCGATAGAAATGTTAAATTACAACAGTATAATAGAAAACATTTTAAGAAACATAGAAGATAAATTTAATAGGTTAATACCAGTAGAACAAATTACAAGACGAAAAAGAGGACTTATTAATGGACTAGATAACATAATAAAAGCTATCACAGGCAATTTAGATAAGCAAGATACAGAACGATATGACAACATCATACAGCAGTTAATTGAAAACCAAAACGACATAAAAACCATTAAATATCGTTGACCCAATCAACTATAATAAAATTCAACGATAGGTTAAGAAAGCTAGTAAAAAATCAAGACAGTATAGTCAATACAATACAAACCCTTGAAACTAACACGCAAACCACAATGTTAGGAATGCGAGATTTAATCAGAGTCAATACAATATTCACTCAAATAATATCGACCCTTACCATAATCCAACAAATTTTAGCCACATTAGAAAACGCCGTAACATTTGCAAAACTAAACACACTACACTTGTTACGGTTCAATTTTGCGTAACGCATTTCCCAATTTTTAAATATACTTCGTTCCCAAATACGACACCTATGGTTTATTTCCTTATTGTAATTTATCAAGTTTCGTTCATAAATTCAAGTTTTAATTCTTGTATGTTGATAACGTGCATAAACTAATCCTTATCACTTCAATACGAGTTGTGATTATTTGTTCTATTCATAATTTGATCCTCGACGCTTGGTAACGTGCATCTTATTGTGAACTAATTTGTAGTTCCGCCCTTATTATTTTAATTTTGGTGATCCGTTATTTAAGAGCGAATTATTAGTGGAGATTTTATATTTGCTCTGCTCTTTTGAGAATTTTATAGAAGTTCGAGGACACACATTTGAAAACTCGTTGATAACATTGAGTTTTGTAATTATGATTTAAGCCCGTTTTGAAAAGGAACCGCAAAACGGGCTGTAGTTTACAGTTTTGCAGTTTTACAGCTTTGTAGTTTACAGTCTTGTAGTTTTGCACTTCTGTTGAAGATACTGTTAGTATTAAATTCAAGGTGCTTGGTATTTCAGTCTGGTACATTATGTACATATTTTATTGAAGCAAACTCAGGCGTACCTGCAAGATACTATATCCGCGCTCAGGACCTGTTCTGGTAAGATCCTTCCATATTATATTTTGATTGTACGTGCCGCTAATCTGGTATCCATGCTAGCTTTTCACCTGCAGATAACATTATAGAGCCATCTCACATTGTAACTGATATTGTAATTTATTTTAATATCATTTTTGTAACAGTTGTGCGTCGGAATTAATTTAACCAACGAATTATTGTACACATTTGTTTGATAGGTATTCTTATCTGCATAATCGTACGCACAAGCATTGGTACCACAGCGAGCAGCGTTCAACTAATTTTAAATTTATACAAAGCGAACCTAATGAAAATATACTGCAGCCATTTAATTTCTAATAAGTGTAAGTTACATATTGAAAAGTACGTTGGTTTCCTTAATCCAATCGCTTGCATTTAAGCTTTGTTATGATGTAAAGTTGATGTTTATGTTCAACCCTATGAATATTAGAAACCATAACTGTGTCAGTAAACGATTATATGTTATTTGTATTTTCTTGTTGTCGAGTTTTATGTCCGTTAAGCATCTACAGATTGCGTGAGAAACTTCCTAGATTGATTTTGCAGGAGGCATACAGTTTTGATTTAGGCGGCGCTCTCCAAGGCGCTTGTTCACCGTGTCGACCTTAGGTTATTTGTATCTTGGTGCAAATTCCCACTCCCCCTCACCGACCAGAGTCTAGTCGTGGTAAAATACGGTTACTCCTGCGGCTAACGATGTGTATGTATTTTTGTGTGTTAGGAAACCGTGTTACACTCTAACATTATAGAATCAACTGACTTAAAAGAATTATTAAGAAGTAGATCATTTATAACCAATAGTAAATTACCCTTCGAAGTAATAGAATCAAACATTCTCATACTTGAGGGAATAGCTCTAGTGAAAGGCTATGTAAAGAATAACAAAATCACATTTTTAATAGAAATCCCCATAGTAGGGAGTAACTCTTACATTTGAAACGGTAGTTACATTTAAAAAGTTCGATAAATACAACACCGGAAGCGAGGTTTACTAGACACCATCGGTGGTTGGCAGCGCTAATCTTATACAGATTTGGGCGCGGTCATCTACCAATGACGTCCCCAATATTGCGCAATACTTTGGAATTTTACATATTAATTTTAAAACAAAGATAAAAGCGAACAATATAAACTATGACATACTCACATAATAGGTCCAGATTCCCGCGAAGTTGCGCTAGGGTAGGCCTCTAACCAAGTCCATCAGGGCTCCTCCCGGAGGGATTAGAGATGATACGCCGACGCTCTACAAAAGCGTTCGGATCAGCTGCGGCCAGCTACGGCAGTCATGAGGTCTTCATCCAGAGTCGTGGAGATCGGTACGCCTAGGTGGCTCTCAGATTGTCACCTATGTAGGGAATGGGCAGGAAAAACCAGGTAAGGGTAGACAAACAAAAGATAATCAAGCAAGGAACTACATAGGTAAACCTAACGATACGTTACCAAAGGAAACGTCACTTCACTCGAAGCACAAGGCAAAAAGCCACGTTATCGAGAGAACAGGAAACTCCCCCACTCTCTTTTGTCTTTTTCACGTCCGCGAAGTTATTCGTCCAACCCTCTAGCATTGCACGATTTACGCAAATGCACTACTATGACGTACGGAAGTACACGCCTAGTCTTTTACATTAAAACTAAACCTAGAAACAATGTTTAAGTGACCCTTGGCACGTAACATAACATTTATAATTATTATCATTTATTTGCTTTTCCTATGAAAATTACTAGCATGTATCAAGTTATCATCCCTAAAACCAAGTTCCTTTCCTTAAATAGAATAGAATAGAAAAATTTTTTATTGTGTAAAAAAAAAACAGAAAGTAGATACACAAAAGGTAACATTCAGATATACGTTCTTCCATGTTACCTGCAATACACATTAAGTATAACAATAGTATTACAATAATGTAACTACTTAATAAGTTGAACAATTAAAAGAAATTCAGTATATTTTTTCTTAAAATTAATTAATGAACTGTGACATACATCATTATAAATTTTTGAATTGATTAGAGTAATAGCAGTGTAAGCGAAAGAGTTTTCAAACTTAGCGGTCTTGTGCATTGGTATATCATACTTAACAATTTCGCGAAGGTTTTTCTTATGCACACTACGTCTTGAGATTATACTATCCAATAAATACAATGGGGCCTTGTTTTTACAAATTTTATACACGAAGACAGCAAAGTGCAACTGAATTCGATATTCAAATTTTAAATAACTATGTTGATAATAACTAGGGGATATATGATCATACTTCTTAATGCAATGTATATATCTAATACAAGCATTTTGAGCAAGTTGAATCTTATTTTTATAATGACGTGTCAAAAATTATAATAAACTACGCTGCAGTAATCAAAAATAGGATATACAAGTTATGAATTAGGAATCCTTTAACTTTTTCAGACAATAGATATTTAAAAGGGTAAAGAGTTTTAAGCTTAATATACACTTGTTTAAGTTTTATGTCCACATGCCTTTCAAAATTGAGCTCGCTATCTAAGATAAGTCCCAAACTCTTGGTTTGCTCGACTTTAAGTAAACTATCTCCACTTATACAAATTGCCGAGCATTTATAATTCTTAAATTTGTTTATGTTGGTGTTACTCTAATATCATGTACATACTCTTTTTCGCATTCAATTGTAGACCATGCCTATCAGTCCAATGCAATATGGCTTGCAAATCAGCATTTATTTCTGCTATCGCTTGAATAGACTCATCTGGTATAAAAGTCCTCAAAAGCTGCGTGTCGTCAGCATAAAGATAGATAGAACAGAATTGGACCATCTTAGGCAAGTCGGAAGTGTATATACTAAATAAGAGAGGACCTAAAACACTCCCCTGCGGCACACCGCAGGAAGTTACAAAAGGTTGGGCTTTTTTACCATTCATTTCTACTATTTGAACTCTTGATAGTAGGTAGCTTAAATGAATTCAGATATGGTTGTACAAACGAAAAAAGTAACGAAGTAAAACCCAATCAATCAATATTTATGCCAATCATTAACAACAACAACTATTCAAGAAGACAGCCTTTGCGAAGTACAATTACTAAGATTTTCAAATCATTACGACAACTGTGAAGCAAAACAAGTACAATTCACCACTATGAAAATTCAAAAAGTTACGGAAAACAAATGGATTGCTATATTTCCAACAGAAGTAATACCAACCGCCCACTGCAACCAAGATGAAAACAGTTTAGCACTAACTGGAAGCAAAGTAACCACCCTTAAAGAAGACATCTAAAATTGAAGAACGAAATCATTGGAGTATATCAAGACTCCGTAGTAACCAAGAAATTTGCCAATTTACCAGAACTACAATTCAAGATTACACAACCTGAAGACGACGAAATAGTCAAGAAACCCATGCAACTAGAACACCTAGACTTAGACGATCTCAATCACGTCATGAAACTAATGAACAATTACAAAGAACACTTAAGTGAGTTAAAAGTGCCGAAATTATACTATGATAACATAAGCATTTGGACAATTTTATTAATCATTTTTCTAATTATGTATGTATTGTACAAAATGTATCTTAGATATAAGAATAAAGAAAGAAAATTTAGACATAAGGAAACAAAGGTAAATAAAGAAATAACAAATGTACCCTTAGGAGCAATGAGTTTTAAAAATTAAGTAAAGAAACCCTTAATTTTTCATTTACGTCGGGAGGAGTTACATATCCCCCAAATCTAAATATGTACTATTAAATAGGAATTATTAAGAAATTATAAAGAAACTTAAGTTAGATGCAACATTGTAATTCAAGGATAAATGAAGAAAAGGTTATTGGAAGTTAACAAGCAAGTTGTGAGAACGGATGTGAATACATTGTATTCCAGACGTAAGTGATACTGCAGGTGCAGGTTACAGACGGTTAAGAAACCGCAATTATTAGAATTAAGATTATTACTTTGTATTAAATGAATTGAATAAAGAAATAAGCAGACATAAGCTCTGCAGTTCTCACAGACATGTGAGGGGACAACATAAATACCACGGGAGCCCCAAATCAAATCAGTCAGTCTTGAGTACTTCAGCTTTTACATTGTTGTTTGCTTAGGCTACTCGCCCTAATTTAAATTCAATTATTATTAACTTCGACTTGGTATAATTTTACACAGTTTGTCAAAATTCCATATGTAATTACTGTTTAATAAATAAATTTGTTACAAGAAGTTTTGGAAGAAGACTTTTTAAAAAGGCAGCTCCCAAGGCCCAAAATGTAACTTAGCATAAGAATATACAATAAGTCTTCTGACAGTCTTCTGAGTACAGTGAAGCAAGTACAAACCATTGCTTCCTTTAAAAGCAAATGGAAAGATCTACTTGTTTAAAATTGTTACTATAAACTAACCATTTTCTATAATAATATATAATTCAACATTATTAGGTAAATATTTCAATATTAGTATTCGTGTTGTTGAGTTAAGACTGCAACGTCTATAACTTCATTAAGTAGGTAGTTCATTTGTTTTTGACCTTGTACTTCATACATTATTATTTGTACTATAATGCTATGCAATTAGTAAAAAATTAATAATAAATAATACTATTAGCAGTGCAGAAAGTTTTGAATTAAGCAGAGCTGACTTATAAGTTTGATTTCTTTGAATATTTACAATATGTTGAACGTTAATGAAGAACAATAAAACTGCGATATCCGTAGTCCAGGAAATTAATAAGAAAATAATTAAAAACATTCTTTTACTATTCCATCCATAATGTATAACATGTAGTTAACAGACTTTTCTCAAATAACAATTAAACTTATACCAAATAATCAATTTATTTACTAAAACTAAAAGCTTCATATACATTTGCTCCAAGTGTTTTTAACTTATCGTTAATTAAAAGCTGCTGAACTAATGAATCCAATAGAGAACTTTTTGCTGTAATTCCATTAATAATTGGTATTAATTTGGCTAGAGGTATTTTTAAATCAGCGGGATGTACAAAATTATCACTAGATGTTGGTGTCCCATAAAATTCAGCAATTTGATCACCAACTAAAGCAAAGCCGCGGTTTATGCATGAATTTGCAATGCTTACAACTTCTTCGCTTTCTAACAAATCAGCAGTATCACGTATCTAAAAATATCCAAGTTTAAATTACAAGAAGAAATAAGAAACATTTTTAACAAAATATTAAGAAAAGGAAAACTTAGTTTCATTTTGGCAACTTGAGCTTTCATATAAAATTTTATTTTTGCATAAATGTTTGTCAAATCCTATTTAGCTCATTTGCTGTCATTTCCAACCAATAGTCTTTTTTTGTTTGCTAATCAAATATTTCAATAAACAAAACAATTTGACTCCGATCAGAACCACTGACTAAGGTAGAAACGCATGAAGGCGGTAACTACTTCCAAAGGTAAGAAAGCCATACAAATAGAAAAGCGTCCATTCAGTCTTAACAAAGGATAATTCTCACAGTTTATTAACAGCATGCAAATAATAATTGTGTACACATTCAGCACCTCACACTGATTATCCGGGATGCAGTCAAACTGGGTCTAAAACTAAATTAAACTTCTAATTGCCATTTGAGCATTCGAAAATATTTTGTTTTTCATCAGAATACTAAAAAAGAATAACCCAATTTTTATATAAAAAAATTGCTAACAATACGAAAGTTTTTGTGATATTGTCAAAGGCTTTCACGGCCGGAGTCATTATAAATATTTATGGTTCCGGGTTGGGAACGTGTCATTTTATAAATTAAGCTCGACGTTTTGCCCACTTTTGTAAGCTTATCGACAAGAAAATAAAATAAATAGTAAAATAAAAATATAAATAGTAAGAATGATAATATTAGTAGACAGTTAAAGTGTAAGAGTTACTCCTGAACTAGCAGAGTCACTAGCCATTCAAGCCAAAGGTATTGTGGCAGTAACAAATTCTTCGCACAAGACACCTTTGGCTTTAATGGGCTAGTGACTGCTAGTTAGAGTAATCTTAATAACTGTCATATTATCATCTTATCTTTATTATTTTATATTTTTTATTTTACTATTTATTTTCTTTTCTTGTCCCGATGAAGCCCCTTACAAAAGTGAGCAACATGTCGACCTGAATTTATAAAATGACACAGTCCCAACCAAGACCCATAAATATTTATAACGAAGGTTTTTGTTTCTAAATGTATATTTTAAAGAGTTGCTCATAAAATTGTTTTATAAAATCACAATTAAAAGTTAACATACACACGTTCATCCATCCCAGGATTTCAATGGACTAAAGTAAAATATATGCCAAATTGATAAAAAAGAAATTAAAACGTAATATACCTGTTTTTTACGTCAAATGTTAATAATAAATTAACTAACAAATGCACGTCGGACTGTATATAATTATTTATTTAGTTTAAGAGCATAAGATTACAAATATAGAGATTGTTGTAGACACGAGTGCGTCTACACTTTAGAGAAGCTAACGAACAAGTGTGTCGTTGTTAAAATGCACCCTCTTCACATATTAAAGGCGGGCATGGTACAGTCTTATACAAAAGTAACGTATACACACAACTACAAATTAAATATAAAGTATTGAACAATACCAGTTTTAAAATTTACAGTTAATCATTCATATGTTATAAATCTATCTTGGATTTCAAATTCATAGGTGTTTGGAATTTTTACTATTTTGGATTATTGTTCATCATCATTAGGTCTTCAGTCTTGGAACTGATTAGATGCGTACCTCTATTGTTTTCTATTTTGAGCTAACTTACTCATTTCCCTGAAATTTCTACAGTCTGCATTTTTCACTATTTGCATGCATTAGTCAGATCTAGGCCTACTTCTATCTCTTTTTTCCCATCTCTGCTAGTAATATATCCCGCACTATTCCTCAAAAATGCTTTAGAACAAATCCTACCCTTCTATTTCTCTTATTTTTTGCACATATGTTTTCAACAATTTTTCCTTGTTTCTATGTTTGTTGTCTTCGTACATAACCGTTGCTCATGTTTGTTAGATGCAGTTTGGTTTCCCTTTAATTGTTTTACAAATATATATCTTATTTCCCCGATATTCAGTGCTATGTGAAGGGGGTTAAGCAATCTGTGGCTACCAAGATCTCCCAACACTCGAACATTTGCCAAATTAATAGTTTTCCAATATATCCCTTTGAACAAGGTTTATCGTCTTGAAACTGGTTGTATGCGTATCTCCACTTATTTCTATTCTGAGCTGGCCTACACAGTTTCCTGAAATTTCCACAACCTAGATGTAGCTCAGTTTCCTTTCTGTTGTTTTCTAATTATATGTCCTATTTTACCAAGATTTAGTAGTATGTGAAGGGGGTTAAGCAGCCTGTGGCTGCCAAGATCCCCCAACACTTAGACATTTGCCAAATTAATATTTTTCCAGTAAATTCGCATGATTAACGTTAGTTAAGAATATTACAAAACCAATACCTGTAGTTGCTTATAATAATTAACACATTCAAGTACAATTTTTTTTTTGTCATTAGGTTGTAGCGTCCTGTTTTTCCTCTCCAGTTCTAACGCATATAAATTCTGTATTGTGTTACAAAAATTTTAAAATCCCTTTTTAATTCAATATAATTCGTATATCTAGAACTTATACATAATAAAAAGAAAGTTATCATAATTTTGAAACACTCTATTATTGTCCTTTTATTCTATTTATCGAGTAAATAAATTCATCGTTATAAGTACTCCAGTTTTGTGTTTAACATCATGTTAAAAGTCGTATATGCTAGTTAGAATTTCCATAAATTATCTTCAAAGTAATGTAATTTAGAGCGATTATGCGCAGCTGTTGTTTTGAATACTCAAGTGTTGAGGCCTCGATTATTCATGAACTACGACAGTCGACCCTTTACCGTCTTAGTAATAAGATGAAGAAGTTAATATTAAAGGGTGACTTGAGACTAGCATTTCAATTATGCAGTAAATCGATCCGAATGTGTTAGAAAGTTCATCATGGTTTGTATTTTCTGCTTAGTATAAATAAAAACTAATTTTATTTGGTTCTTCTTAGCGCAACACTGAAGTTTTCATCTAATAATCGTTATGCGTATGGAAACCTACAGTAGCAATGGAATTTGCAGTTTAAGCTACTGATTGATGTAGCATCCTTTTCTTGGTTAAAGATTTTGACGATGGCTTTTCCCAACGGTGGATTTCACCCTTTATTTTCATGGTTCTGATCTTCAGGATATTGCCGTAACAAAATGGACAAGTTTTTGCTGTCATTATGCAGAAATAGAGGCACACATATGCTTCGAGTTCATCTACTAAATGGTTTGTAACAATTTGCACTCTACGTTCGAGGTCGGTAAGTCGATTTTCCTTTGTTAGGAAAACCATCTGTTTGACGTACAACGTTTAGTGGTTATTTTTCTCCAATTAGAAGATATCCAAGGTTAAGCTGTAATCTTTGTAGTTTAAACTATTGAAAACTAATATCTTAATAATTATATTTAAAAACTTAAATCTTTGAACTTTCCACTAAATTAAAATCTTGCTTTATAGGATTGTTTACCGAAACGATCTGTTCAAGAACTTAAATTATGAATCATACTGAATAGATTTTATTACTAGAATTTGCTTATTCATGTTGATTATTTATCATACAGTTCAGTAGTTACTTTTTAACAAGGCTTAAAATTACTAATTAAAAGATCCTATTCATAAGTAATTTAATATAAATGTACGTCGTTTGATCAGTACTGGAAAAATGACAAAGGCTAATAATTTTGTTAATGAAATCTATAATGCCTATTTATGTTAAAGGTTCTGATATAATCAAGTTTATTACAGAAATAGACGGGTAACTAAACACTTACAAAATTTATTGTAAATGCCTGTCAGTTTGAAACAGAATTATTTTTAGTTAATATATATGTTTTGGTATCTAACAAGTCTAATCTTTTTATAAATTTAGAAATGGTTAATCACACTTTAAGAGATGCTTAAGAAGTTGTATTTATTCTACCTCATACATATTTTTGGATTCTATAAATCTTATATGAACTAAGGGTGTATAAATTTAATAAGTAGTGTCCATGCACCAATGGCCGCAAACAAATTTTATAAGTACGTAGAACTTGTCTGATTTATTAATTTTATTATTCTGAAACGCGAACTGCTGTCTCAAATGTATTTTTGTGTGCTTTATTTTATTTCAGGACAAACGTTTGTACAGAATACAAAATCTTGTATTCCAATAACAGAATATATTCGTTGAGGTTCCCGTATTTTTCTTGACAATATTCCTTATTCTTATATATTGCATAAGTACAGTGGCGCCCGACTCATCCGTATTTATTTAACGACCCCCCCTTGGTAGTCTTTAAAATGCTGAAGTTAGAGTTCAGAGCTAGTACGGAAGTGTACAAAAGTCAGCTTGGGTTAATACAGATAAATCAACATCTACTGCAAGACTTTTGTTAGAAATATGTTTGCCTAGGTATCCCCTAAGTCTAACATAGTAAAAGCTTAAATGTTTCACTGTCGCTGCATAATGTGGTTTGGTAAAGCATAAAATAATATTGTTCCAAGGTGTTCCCTCTTGGAACTAGTTGGATGCGTACCTCCATGGATTTCTATTCTGATCTAGTCTACACATTTTCCTGAAATTCTCACAGCCTACATTTTTGTATATCTGCGTGCAATAGTCCAACCTAGGTCTACCTCTACCTCTTTTTTCCTATCTCTGCTTCTAATATATTCCGCACTATTCCCTAATGCCTTAATATGTGGCCTATCATCCTATCTCTCCTATTTTTTACTGTTTTCCACATATTTCTTTCTTCCTCTACCATTTCGAGCACCTCTTTGTTCTAGTACTTTAGTTTTATTTTTGTTAATTTTCATACCGTATCTCTGTTAGAACTGTTTCCATTTCATTAAAATCAGCTTCTAACTCTTCCTTAGTAGATGCTAATACCGCTATATCATCTGCAAATCTACCCATATCAATCTTTTGTCCCCACATAATAATTCCAAATATCTTTCTGCATTTGATAATATTCATTGTCTCGTCGATGTACAAGTTAAAAATTAATGGGGATGAGGCACATCCTTGCCTCACGCCTTTCCTAATATTTATGTCTCTACGGTCCTGCTCTAATTCTATTACCACTATTTGCTCTTTGTATGAGCGATGTGTTATCCGTCTATCCCTAAAACTCATTCCAGTCTCTTTGAACATTTTTTTCTATTTTACGCTGTCGAATGTTTTTTTCAGAAATACAAACCCTATATATACACTTTCTCCTTTTTCTATTGTTTTCTCCATTATCACAGAGATAAAGTAGCATCCCGTGTTCTCCTGTTTCGCTTAAACCCCAATTGATCTTCTCTTAATATTTCTTCGGCTCGTTTTTCCATTCGTCTTTGTACAATTCTAATTAGTATTTTTGACACGTCTCCTATCAAACTTATTATTCGAAAATTTTCACACCTATTAGTGCCTTCCTCTTTTGGTATAGCTACTATGAAGTTACGTTTGAAATTTTTGGGTATCTCGCATGCCTCATACATATAGCTTACAAGTTGGAAGAGACGTCGTGTTACTGCTTGTCCAGCGGCTTTTTGAATTTCTGCTTGTACCTTATCTGTACATGGCACTTACCATTTTTCAGATCCTTTAATGCTAATTCAAACTCATCTCGAAGTATAGGAGATCCCAAGTCATCAGTTTCAATGTCTGATTCCTGTTCTAATGCTTTTAGTTCTCTTCTGCATATAAATTCCCTATATATTCTGGTCATATATCCACTTTCTCTATTTTCTATAATGGCATTTCCTCCCGCATCCCTTATATTTTTGCTATACGGTTTTATATCCCTACAATTCATTCTAATTAGTTTGTATGTTTCATCTGTCTTTTCTATTTTCATCTTAGTTTGTACCTCTTTGCACTTTTCATCAATCCGGTGTTTTTAGCTTTCCTGTATTTACGAATAATTTCCCATTTTATTGCTTTGTATCTTTGTTTTGCTGTTTTGTCTGATCTATTTTTGTATTTTCGTCTTTGATTAATGTTATAAGATAGGAATAGATACTGCTCAAATTCTGTGTATCTGTATTTTCATTTAAAGAGAGTGTAACAATTTTTTTGACGATTATCAATTCCTTTAAAATTATTCATAAAATACACTGCATTGTCTATTTACATAAACAATTAAAGTTAGTGATGTAAATAAATATTTATATCAGGGCCGTGTAGCCCAATCACAAGCCGAATATTATTTAATAATGTTGGTTTAGTTACTATTAATAAATGTTGGTCGTTTGAATTGCATTTCCAATGTCAGGCGATCATAATGTGTTATTGTTATGTGCACATCACGTTGGGTGGAAGAACCAGTCTGGCACAATCACTTGACGTATAACAACCGCCATGCAGTTTAACAAGGTCCACGCCGGCAACTTACGAGTTGCAATAACTAGCCGCACGACCAAGTGCAAGCCGCACTTGAGGCTATAGCTGTTCTGATAATGGTATGTGCATTAGATTAATATTGCGTGTAACTAAATAATTTTGTTATAGCACTCAAAGGTTTTGTTATAAAATGCGCTCAAAGATTCTCTAATAAAATGCGTTCAAAAGTTTTCCAGTAAAAATGTGTTTTATGGTTTTCTAGTAAAAATACGTGCTATGGTTTAATAATTATTATTTCCTAAAACTTGTCAATTTAATTTTAATGGATTCATAAAAGGTGTTCTAAGGATTTCAGATAATAATTTGTTTAAACTTGTTAGTTTAACTTCACTGAATTTATAAAAATATGATTTAAATGGTTGGCGAATTTTTGTCCTTGCAATTTGCCAAGTTTCGTTCTCACGAACAAAAGATGTGAAGAATATTAACTATGGAGATTCAGCGTTGATAAGCTTGCGAATTTATCGCTTCAAAAATAATGTTTAAATGTCGAGAATGAAGTACTAGGACATCCTATTTTATGGTTTGGTTTTGTTTCAATTTGCTAGAGTGAAGTGTACATCAATTTCGTATGGATGGTTCCCTACAGTTTCAACATATCACGCAACAAAACGTGGAACGTAAGCTGACGTCATTTGTTTGTCGAAGGATGGCAGGCAATATCTGGTTGCGACAAGGTATTTGTTTCAATGAAAATCCCAGTTTACAAGGTAAGCGTTTTTCTATCCATAGGACTCGACTACAGCTGTTCCTATAACCTAACAGCGAGGCAGATGATTGAAACAACATTGTAACATTTTTATAACCTTTGTTTTACAATGTAATCATTAAAATTTTTGCTATTTGGGGTTTATTTCAGCACAAATTAGAGATTAACTATTTATGATATCATTGCATATAATTATGATTATGAATACTTCTATTTAATTCTAACAAAATATTTCATTTAAATTTAATTACATCCCAAGTAATCACTAGATCTAATTTAATTTGTCTTTGAATATTTGATACACACTTGTAAACTAAGGTAACAGATCTGTCTATTTTGGGTAATTTATTTGGAAAGTCTCATAAACATGTTTAATGCATTATTAATATTTTTGATGCTTAGTAAAGACAGTCTTAATCTTCATATTTAATATTGGTGTCTAAAGGAATAGACCACTCTAATGATGTATATCTTGTATATAAAATTGTATCACCAAGTAAGCTAAATTTAATTAAAGAACAACCATTAATCTATTTGAGTAATTGTTTTATTTTGAACAAGTGAGTTCAAGAATAGGGTAATTGAGTCAAGAGGTAAAAATGTATAAATACCCTTTACAAAATTAATGTTTTTAGCTCTCACTTGATAACGGAGCACTAAAGAGCCCTTTCAAGAACTTTAATATCTATATTTACCTTTATAATAGTGTTCAAATAATTGATATTAATAACTATAACTTTTCTTTATGGTATAAGGTAGCAAGAGTGCGTCTCTTGTGTCCTTCATTATTATATTAATAATATTTTTCTTACAGCTCCTGATTTAGCAGTAAATACGATATTTATCTCTAAGGACTTCCAAGTCCTCCCTTAGGGCAAAACCGTGTTTAAAATTCAAGGACTTGGTGGCGTCCCTTTGCACCCCCATTTTGTATTTTTAGAGTCAGTAAGTGAACGATGTTTTGATTATAAAACCCACAATCACTACCTGAGGAATAGACCCCTAGCTTAGTCGGAAGATAGTTGAAATTCCATCATCTTAAGGAGACCATTTCCTCAAGTTCACTTGAGCACAACATTACATCTCCTCCTCCAAATATGAAGTTAAAAAAGTACAAGGTGTCTTCTAAAGCGATTGCGATCATTTAAAAAAATAAATCCTTTGTGTAGTTAGTTTTCCTGAATATAATTTTTGTAATTACCATTTATCATGTGTCCAGTATCAATTATATTATACTATGTGTAATTTTTGTTATTACTGTTGCAATTACTTTTATGCGAGATTAACCATGCAAATATCTCGATGTATGCCCAACATACCTTCCTCCAGTTCTGATAGGGTATACTGTAGATAACTCTTGATTGTCGAAGTGTTGGCATATAGTCCTTCAGATTGCTACACAACAATTTACTTAACGTTAAAAAAGGCTTTTTGGTAATCTTGATATTCTGCAGATCCTTAAAAAAATGCTTCAATTTTTCGAGAACTAAGCTATGTGTGCAAATGCAATAAATATTGTGGTATTTGCATGGTTTGTATTGGTGTCTGCAACAATGTTGGTTTTAATAGTATTTGAAGATGTGCTTTTGAGCTGTGGTGATGTTGAAAAGAAGTGTGTTGATTAGAGATCTTAAGATATGAATAAGTGAGTTGTACATCTTTAAGTATTAATAAATTTTTTTATATTTGAGGGTAATGGTGTGAAATCTGCTACGTTTATTTTCGACAGAAAAACCGTATCCGTTTATTTTATTATGCATTCACCTCGATTCCGTTTCTACTGTTCAATATGCCAACAACATCCTCTATATCTTACCTGTTCACAATAAATACGCTTTTCGATAATTTTCAATTTTAAACCTATTTACTGCGAAACAAAAAGCTCATCCTATAAATTAAATGTTCTAATCTAATGTTTTAGGCATCCGTAAACTCGTTATACCTTGTGATAGCGTGTAATTACTTTCTGTATTGTTTCAATCTAAGACTCGTGGAAATAAAGTTTTGAATTATCCAATAAAACCGTGTTTTCAAGTTTGCTAATTACGTTTGATAACACCAATATTACTTGGAGCTCTGGGTATTTAGTAAATCAAATTGATATTCACTTTCTAATCTAAATCTTTAAAAGCACTCGTTATGATTGTTATATTCTGTGTTCCTTTTTTTTTTGTTTTTATGGAATTTCGTGCATGCAATACTGCGTGGTAAGTAATTGTGGTTTTACAAATATGTACGTTTTGGCGGCACTAAATTAATGTACCTGTAATTATTCTAGCTTCCTCAGGTGGACCTAACGATGAGTTTGAACCTTTGCTCCTATTGGCACGGGAGGACATGCGCATGGCGTAATCCTACACACACTGCTCTACCCTGTCCCCAGAGATGGGAGCCTACAACTTGGACGTGGATGAGTCTTTAGCCCCAATTTCTTTCTGGTTTTGATTTTGTTGGAACCGATCCTAGGAAAGGGTCGCAACCACATGTTTATTAGGTTCGATTCGAAGCTTACACTTAGTAATTGTTAACATGAGAATCGTTAGGTGAGATGGTATTTATCATTAATATTGTACATACTGTGACCATCCTACATCTGTGAATTTATACTTGCGATGGTAATTTAGAACGGCAGGGTTCCTTTTCTTCTGGGGTTGTAATTTTTTATTAATTAAAACATTGTAGTGCTAACGATTTTATATGTTTAATTGCTATATTTAAGATTTAGAGCTGTTGTTTTTAGGGTTGTAATTTCTTTTTCTTGGTAATTATTCTGGTGCACCTAAAAACGGCATCTTGCCATTTTAAGTATTGGTACTTTTTTTGTTTCTGTGTTCATTTTTGGCACTACTGTTCTGGTATAATATAATTTTTTTTTGTAATTAGAGGTTGTATGATTATTTTTGTGAATTGTGAATGAGTGGGTGTATTTTTATTTTAGGCCTTTCTTTAATTTTTGTATGTGTAATACCCTGCCTACTCACCGACTGAGCCCGGTCATTTTCTTTCTTTGGTTTTTTAGGCTACATCGATGTACGTAGCAAACCGAATCTATTTTTCCTTTTAAACCCA
Source organism: Platerodrilus igneus (assembly GCA_036346225.1). NCBI lineage: Eukaryota > Metazoa > Arthropoda > Insecta > Coleoptera > Lycidae > Platerodrilus > Platerodrilus igneus. The sequence continues at coordinate 344,221 of JARFIW010001480.1, forward strand.
GAACTATGTTTATTTTCATGTTCAAAGGGTGAAATGAGTGATAATTGAAATACTGCCTGAAGATATAGGTTTGCAGTACCGGTCTATAATTAACTTATTGCCTATGCATATTAGTTTTATATCTAGAAAAGATTTTGAGTAATTTACTTATTTTTTTATGGGGTCAATCTATATCAAGTGATTCAGGAAAAAAATAATTGGTTGCTGTTTAATTGCCAAATTAGGCTCAATCGATATAGTGGACTGTAATAATTAATTGCTATACTTAATCACACTTTATTAAATAAAAGTCACACTGAATTGCAAGCAGATAATACAAAATATTGTAAATAACAATCAAGCTAGGTAACTTGAATTGTTGATACAAAACGAGATGTTCTCAAGTTAAACGCTGTTATTCGACTCGTTTGTTTTGAGGGGTGGTTGATGGGCACATGAACAATCCCTTATGCCTCTTTGAAGTGATCATCCTGCTACATACTGATGTACAAGTGTTTGCTAGGTGACTAACTAAATCGAATTCAAGGGCACTGGATTCTGACGTAATTTATCAATAATTGTTCAGTTGCTTTACTATCTCAGAAAAATGTGATATTTACTGAATGAATTCCCTAATGTTTAGTGAACTCATATTTTTAAAAATTTTTGATTGTGTATCATTTAGAAACGGCGACCATTTTTGTTTCAGACCACAAACGCTTTTTTGCATTTGTAAGCATCTGCAACTTTTTTAATAATTCAGTAATGTGTTGCCCTAGGCATTTCAAATAAAAAGCATTTCGTTCAGCACACTGCGGCCTACAAACTAAAATTATTATCACCTAGCCGAATGTATCCCTTAATATACTTTTAATTGCTCAGTCATTGGTCACAATTTAAAAAAATTCAATGCTTGAACAGTAGTTTTCCAAAGAAGGAGTAATTTATCAACCTCAATATTTGTTGTGATAGTACACTACATAGTATAGTTACTTTTTATAGAATATCAATGGTGAGAAGCTTATCCTTAAAAAATATACTACTTTAAAGAACAGATTTTTTTGAATTTTTCTATTTTTTAGCCTGTAATATTTTTGTTACGGGACCTGATAAAAATCTGAAATTGCACACCTAATAGACCATTATGATATCGAATTCCAGTACAAATTTCAACTTTGAAATTAATTGAGAATTATGAAACGAAATTACAAATATGAATCAAAAATACGTTGTTAACATGTGCGATATATAGGTTGATGGAATCAATTATTATATAAACACAATTACAGTATTAGTGATTATTTGTCGAGACAATCCTGTTTCAGCAAGCTAGCAGACAGTATCTGCAAATCTGTTCAGGCTCACAGACAGGCCTACAGTTTTTTATGCGAGCCTGTACAGACAGGTCTGTATTGTCTTTCTCCTTCCATCCAACATCTCTCCAGTCAACTATTAGCTCTTAAAGTGTGCAGTTGTATTGCCTTTTTAAATGGAATTTAAATATTCTATTGGTGTTCTTATTAAAGAAACTTGTCAAAAAGTGTATATGGAATGTTTCCTAAAGACGTTACTTCAATTAAAGATTATAGTGAAGAGGAAAGGGTGTCGTTTTACTACAAGACTTGGCTTAGAGGTTAAACAACTTGCAAGTACCATGAAATTAAATACTTAAAATTTCATCACCTGTTGGGCCAGTCTTGTTTGGACACCTTTAAGAAACATAAAAAGCCTGTAACAAAAGGTCCGAAAAAAATAACTTTTAATCATTATTCAAAAAATAAAAGCCAATGTCTTGGTGGAAACATTCAACACTTGTCAGAAAATTAAAGGCTTCCGATCTCTTCATTGTTTTATACCCCAGTCAGACAACGCGTTCAAATGTCAGTTTACATCAACATCTTCTGATAATGAACTTCATCAAACTAGAAAAGTACCACTGGCACTTCGAAATAAAGATAGTGGTTTGTGTTTACGATGAACAGTGGTAGATTGCCAAAGTTGATAATATTGATTGTCAAAGCCAAATTTTTCTTTTACCACCCAGCAGGAACGAGGACCTCATTTCAAAAAGTTGAGAAGAATCACGTTTGCATGCCAATTAATAATGTGCTGAAGAAACTGTCTCCACAGAATTTACAACTGTGACTGGGTGAACTGTAAACCTAACGCCCAAACTGAGCGAAGAAATTTCTCAGAAGTTCAATAAACATTACTAAAAGCTAATAAGGTCAGAATATCATTATGTCTCCAGTCCTGGAACTGGTTAGACGCGTACCCTCGTTGTTTCCTATTCTAAGCTGACCTACACATTGTACCAGGCCGTGCTTATAGATATAATAATAATTAAACCAATTGCCTTTATTTGTTTTATATTTCATAATAATCTACGCCTATGGCATTAAAAGATAAGGGTTTGTAGCATAAAATCTAAGATAAGTATATGTTTACATTGTGATTCGTTAAGAATATTATAACAGGGTTGAACTTTACTTAGGGTGCACGATGGACTTGAATTACAAGAAGAGACAGATGGAGTTTGGGGTTTGTGGCAGTTAAACGTATAGAATAGCAGCTGCGACGTGAATCCGTGACACGATGTAAAACACTGTTAAATACTTGCCATTACATGGATGTTTTAAGGTAGGATCTAATATAATTATACTTGCAAGTTTGATGTTATTGGTTTGAGGATTTATCAGAACATTCAACACATTATTAAATAGTGTAACCTAATATCACTACGATTGGTAATCGTAAAGGGTACTGTAGAATCCAATGCGGTTATACCATAAATTTAATTCAATGTCGTCGAAATAGTAAGTGTGGTACTTTGTCCTCATTAGAAACATCGGGTTTTACCGTGCAATCAGATTTATGAACGCGATAGAAAGGATTTGTGTATTAACTTGTTTTAGTTCGCCTGCTGTCAGTAACATTACTTAGGTTATCTACGTAAAGTAGTTTTAAAAAGACAATTGTTTCTTTGTTTACACAGTATGCTTAAGGATTTAAATTACTTTAAGTATTTTTCACTTTATATAAAAGGAATTTTGATTAGAATTAAGTTTAATTAGAGCATTGGTCATAATTTACCAGGCGTTTCCTGAAGTGAATCTGCTGCATTGTGTGTCAATGATATTAAATTCATTTATTAAAGTTGGTTAAGTTCTCAATGCATTTTTATTGTAGTTTAGATTTCAAATACCACTCCTACCCAAACCCCTATGAAGCAGCCTATTTATTGGCAGTGTTCGACATTTCCCTGAAATTCACTTAATCCACATCTTTCACTATCTGCGTGCAATAGACTAATCTAGGTCTACCTCTACCTCTCTTTTTTTATTTCTGCTTGTAATAGATCTCAAATACCATTGAATGTGTCCTATCCTTATATTTCTTCTGTTTTTTTGTTTCCTACAGGTATCTTTCTTCCACTACTGTTCCTAGAACTTCTGTATTATTAATTTTGACTTCCCATGCTACCATGATCATATATCTGAAGCACCACACACAAAAGACTTCAACCTTTTTCCTGTCTGCTTCTTGTACCGTCGCAATTCCATAGCCATACCGCGCTGTGCCCCACACAAATACTTTCAACAATTTTTTTCTTGTTTCTATGTTTGTTGTCTTCGAACATAACAGTTGCTCGTTCTTGTTCGATACTGCTCGGCTCGCCTTCTATTGTTTGTAAATAAATATTCTATTTCAGTGCTATGTGAAAGGAGTTAAGAAACCTAATGGCTAGAAAAATTCCCCAACATTTAGACATCTGCTGAATTAATAGTTTTCCGATAAATCCTTTTGCACAATCAACATTAGTTGAGAATATTGCAAAACCAACACCAGTCTTGGAACTGGTTGGATGCGTACCTCTATTGATCTCGATCTTGAACCAACCTACACATTTCCCTGTAAATTCCCAGAGCTTACATTTTTGACTATCTGTGTGCACTAGTCTAATCTAGTACACTTCTTCCTCTCTTTTTTCCTATCTCTGCTTCTAATATATTCCGCACTATTCCCTCATGCCTAAGTATTTGGACCTATCATCCTATCTCTCCAATTTTTTACTATTTTGCACATACTTCTTTCTTCCCCTAGCATTTCTAAAACATTTTTGTTCTTAACTTTGTCTGTCCATGATATCTTCATCATACATCTATAGCGCCACATTTCAAAAGCTTGTATCTTTTTCCTGTCAGGTTCTCCTACCGTCCAAGTTCCACAGTTGTACAGTTCTGCAATCCACACATATGTTTCCAGCAATCTTTTCTTTGTTTCTGTTTGTTGTCTTTGAACACAGTAGTTGCGTTTTCTTGTTAAATGTAGCACAACCTTGTGCTAATCTTTGTTTTATATCTTTTGCACTTTTCCCATCTTGCATGATTTAGCTTTCTAGGCAACAGAAATCCTTAATCTCTTGTAAGTTCTCGTTTCGTATTTGTATTCTAGTTTTAGATTTATTTTTTCCTACTTTACATACTAATACTTTAGTTTTATCTTTGTTAATTTTCATACCGTATCTCTCTGTTACAACCATTTCCATTTCCATAGTTTTTAAATTGCAAAAGCGAGCCATTCGTATTGTGTTTGGGGCAGAGATGGATGCTCATTGCAGACCTCTTTTTAAGAAACTTAATGTATTAACTTTATATTCCATGTTCATATATGAGACCCTCATTCTGATTTATAAAAATTCTAATAATTACGTTTCAGCCAGTTCTGTTCATAGTCATGATACAAGATACTGTTACCAAAAGTATATACTAAAACCAAATTCTACTCGTTTTAAAAAATCTATAATATTTATGGCTCCGACATTTTATAATAAACTACCATATACAATTAGATCATTAGCACCACTGAAAAAATTTAAAGCTGCATTATTTACCTTGCTCGTTGAACGCTGCTATTACACAGTTAATGAATTCCTAGATGACAATTTTTCATCTTAGTAATTTTGGACATAATAAATTAATTGCAATTTAATTATATGTATATATTACTTGTATGTAGATTTTTAATGTGTGATTTTGTAATATTTTACTACCATTGTTAATGGGTACAAATATATCTAATCTAATCTAAATTGACTATGTATATAATCATCATCATTAGGTCTTCAGTCCTAGAACTGGTTAGACGCGTACCATCATTGTTCCCTATTCTGAACTAACCTACAGATTTCCCTGAAATATGCACAGTTTGCATCTATAACTGTCTGATCTAGGTCTACATCTACCTCTTTTTTCTTATCTCTGCTTGTAATATATCACATACTATTCCCCAAAAATGCCTTAGAACGTATTCCGCCCTACTATTTCTCTTTTTCCCCAGATATCCTTGTTCCCATACTATTTCTGTAACTTATTTGTTATTATCTTTGTCTGTCCATGCTATCGTCCTCATACATCTGGAGCATTTCAAAAGACTGCTACCGTTTTTGTGTCTGCATTTCAGCCAACATTTTTTAACATGTTTCTATTTATACAATTGAGAGGATGGTTATTAAAGAAGTGTGTGATTGATTGCATTATTGAAAGGCTTAAGTAGTCGTTTTTTTTTTATATTTATTTTGAGGGGGAAAATTCATTATGATTTAAGTTACCTCTTTGGTAGATTTTAACATGGTTCTGAGGCGACTCTATGGCGGGTTTACACTTGTCAGATACCAATGTTGTTCTATGAAGATTGTATATGGATCTGAGGCGACCCTATGGCGGGTTTACACTTGTCAGATACCAATGTTGTTCTATGAAGATTGTATATGGATCTGAGGCGACCCTATGGCGGGTTTACACTTGTCAGATACCAATACTGTTCAACGGAGATTGTATATGGTTTTGAGGTAACCTTATTGTGGATTTATACTTGTCAGATACCAATGCTGTTTTACAAGGATTGTTAATATGCTTATTTTTATGTAATTAGTTATTTTATGTATAAATAGAAATCATGTATGTAGGCTGTATTTCATGTTAATATTGCAAGGAAAACACAGGAAAAACTTGCAATGCTACCTAGATATTGTGGGCATTTGATTTTCATTTGTTATTTCTTTTGTTATTTTTTTTAGTAATGGAATCCATTGTTTACTGAAAGTCATAGATTCGTTTGCAACGCAGTTATTTTTATGTAGGGTTATATAGGCAGCTTCTTTGATTTTGCGTTTTGGTGGTTTTCTTCTTTTTCTTCTTTTCAGGGAGTATGTGTATTCAGCTCGTTCCCTTTATATTGTTGTCTAATTTTATACCCTATTTTACCGAGATTCAGTGAAGGAGGTTAAGCAACCTGTGGCTACCAAGATCCCCCAACACTTAGACATTTGCCGAAATAATGGCTTTCTAGTAAATCCTTTCACACACTTAACATTATTCGAGAATATTGCCCAACCAATTCTTGTAGTTACTTATAATAATCATCATGTTTACGCACAGTTATCTTTTCGTCATTAGTTAATACATCTTGGGATTGGTTGGATGCGTACCTCATTGATTTCTATTCTGGGCTAGCCTACACATCTCCCTAAAACCTCTACAGCCTACATCTTTTACTATCTGTGTGCAGTAGTGTAATCTAGGTCTGCCTCTTCTTCTCTTTTTTCCTATCTCTGCTTCTAAAATATTCCGCACTATTCCCTCATGCCGTAGTATGTGGCCTATCATCCTATCTCTCCTATTTTTACCGTTTTCCACATATTTCTTTCTTCCCTACCATTTTAGTACCTCTTCGTTCTTAACTTTGTCTGTCCATGATATCTTCATCATACGCCTGTAACACCACATTTCAAAGGCTTCTACCTTTTTCTTGTCCGCTTCTCCTACTGTCCAGGCTTCACAGCCGTACAGTGCTGTGCTCCACACATATGTTTTAAGCAATCTTTTCCTTGTTTCTATGTTTGTGGTGTTTGAGCACAATAGTTGCTTTTTCTTGTTAAATGTAGCACGACCTTGTGCTAATCTTTGTTTTATATCTTTTGTGCTTTTCCCATCTTGCGTTATTTGGCTTCCTAGGTAGCAGAAATCCTTAACCTCTTGTAAGTTCGTGTTATTCACTTGTATTCTTGTTTTTGATTTATTTTCCCCACCTTTGGAAACTAGAACTTTAGTTTTAGTTTTGTTAATTTTCATACCGTATCTCTCTGTTAGAACCGTTTCCATTTCATTAAGAGCCGCTTCTAACTCTTCCTTGCTAGATGCTAATACCGCTATATCATCTGCAAATCTAAGCATATCAATTTTTTGTCCCTGCATAGTAATTCCAAATGTCTTCCTGCATTTGACAGCATTCATTGCCTCTTCTATGTACAAGTTAAAAATCAATGGGGATAGGGCACATCCCTGTCTCACCCCTTTCCTAATGTTTACTTCTCTACGTTCCTGCTCTAATTCTATTACTGCTGTTTGCTCTTTGTATAAGCTATGTACTATTCGTCTATCCCTATAACTCATTCTAATCCTTTTGAGTATTTCAAACATTTTTTCCAATTTACATTGTCGAATGCTTTTTCCAGATCTACAAACCCTATATACATGCTTTCCCTTTTCTATTGTTTCTCCATTATCACTCTCAGAGCTAAAATAGCCTGCCGTGTTCCCCTGTTTCGTCCAAACCCAAATTGGTCTTCTCCTAGTATTTCTTCAGCTCGTTTCTAGTTAATATTTTTGACACGTGTGCTGTCAAACTTATTGTTCGAAAATTTTCACATCTATCCGCACCTTTCTTTTTGGTATAGTTACTATGATGCTACGTTTGAAATCTTTGGGTATCTCGCCTGTCTCATACATATAGCTTACAAGTTGGAAGAGACGTTCTGTTACTGCTTGTCCAGCGGCTTTTAGAGTTTCTGCTTGCACCTTATCTGTACCCGGCGCCTTACCATTTTTCAGACTCTTTAATGCTAATTCAAACTCGTCTCAAGTATAGGATATCCCAAGTCATCATTTTCAATGTCTGATTCCTGTTCTAATGCAGTTAGTTCCTCTCCTGCATATAAATTCCTATATATTCTTGCCATCTACTCACTTTCTCTATGTTTTCTATAATGACGTTTCCTTGTCGTCCCTTATATTTTTGCTATACGGTTTTATATCCTAAAATTCATTCTAATTAATTTGTATGCTTCGTCTGTCTTTCCTATTTCCATCTTAGTTTGTACTTCTTTGCACTTTTCATCAATCCATTGTTCTTCAGCTTTCCTGCATTTTCGAATAATTTCCCATTTTATGGCTTTGTATCTCTGTTTTCCTGTTTCGTCTGATTTATTTTTGTATTTTCGTCTTTCTTCTATTAAATTCACGATATCCTTTGTTATCCATGGTTTCTTATTTTCTTTTGTGTATACCCCAAAATATCTCTGGCCGCCATGTCTAGGCTGGATTTAATGTTATTCCATTCTGTTTCTACTTCCTTAGTTTCAGATATTTTCGCGATATCATTCAGCAATTCATTTGACTTTTTCGAATCTTACTTGAATATCTTTGTCTTTTAGTTTCTCTAAGTCCAAGTGCCTTTTTCCATTCCTCTTTTCAGATTTTTAAATTTAAGTGCGGCCTTCATAATTACGATGTTGTGGTCAGTATCTATATCTGCTTCTGGGTAGCTTCTACAGTCTTTTACTTGATTCCTAAACCGTTGTCTAACAAGAATGTAATCTATTTGATATCGTCCTATATCTCCTGGCATCTTCCACGTATATCGTCTTCTAGCATGATGTTGAAATATTGTGTTTGTGATGATTAAATTGTTCTTGTCGCAAAATTCTACCAGCCTATTTCCCCTTTCGTTTCTTGTGCCTGAACCAAATAAACCTACAACCGCTCCTTCCCTACCCTCACCTACCACAGCATTAAAATCCCCGTAATTATTAAATTTTCATGTCCTTTACGTATCTTAATATGTCTTCGATATCTTTGTAGATGGCTTCTACCTCTTCGTCACTGTAGCTAGAGGTGGGCATGTATACTTGTATTATTACTGTGTTTACCGGTATAGATTCTAATCTAACCATGAGTACTCTTTCGTTCTTTTGTAAGTAATTTTCCACACAGTGTCCTATCTTTTTCCGCATAACTATCCCCACACCCAAATTTCCGTCCTCTGCTCCTGTATGAATTACCCTGAAGTCTCCACTCCAAAATCCCCGCCTCTGGCCACCGAATTTCGCTGATCCCTACTATGTCTAGTGATAACCTATTCATTTCGATTTTTAGGTTCTCTAGCTTACCTCGTGCTTCATACTTCTAACATTCCACGCTCCGGCTCACAGAATGTTCCCGACTCTTATTTTTAACTTTCCGATCGCATCCTCCGAAGTAGTCCCCTCCCGGAGATCCGAATGGAGGACTATTTTAACTCCGGAATCTTTTACCCCAGAGAATGCCATCATTTTATTATAATTTAGGTACGCTGTGTACTTGGGAGATAATGTGGTGGTTTCCCGTTGCCTTCCACATCGCGGTAGTGTGTCTTAGACCGCCATACCGACCCCTATGGTCTCTGCCAATCTAAGTACCGAAAGAGCCGCTGCCCTCTTTCGGGGACCTGTCTTAGTCTGGTTCCTCACTAACGACCCTACTACTTTGGTTGGACCTGTAGTTTGGCTCTTTAGCTCATTAGAACACGCAAGCCATTTCACCTGTTCTAGTAATTTAGAATTTCGGCAAGGTGCAGGTCCATTCGAAATGTATATAATATTTAATTTTAATTAATGACTATCTACATACATGTAGCTAATTTTTATGTATTATTTATTTATATTTTAATTTTATTTATACACATTGTTCACTATTTCTAATAATGGTTGTAGAAGTGTACATTATCATCACAGTGATGGGAACAAATAAAATCTATCTATCTATCTATCATTAGGAGCTATTTCTAACTCACTCTTGCTAGAGGCTAATACTCCTATATCATCTGCAAATTTAAGCATATCAAGAATAGGGTACATCCCTGTTACATACTATTTACTTCTATCGTTCCTACTCTAATTCTATTACAACTGTTTGTCTTCTTTTTGGTATAGTGACTATGATGTTATGTTTGAAATCTTGAATATCTCGCCTGTGTCATACATACAGTGTGTCCAAATTTCAAGTCTACATTGTGATTTTGGTCATTATAAAAATGTAGATTGGGTCAAATGGGGAAAGATTTGAGAGATACATGCCAACTTTTTAACCGTTTACAAAATTGGTGTAAGTTGTCTGGTTTGGGAGACATTCTAAGAAAACTAAAATGAAGAATTTTGTTTTTAATAATATAACACGAACCATAAGCCGCAACATCAACAGACTTACACATTATTCCAGATCTACAAACCCTATATACATGCTTTCCCCTTTTCTATTGTTTTCTCCATTATCACTCTCAGAGCTAAAATAGCCTCCCGTGTTCCCCTGTTTCGCCTAAACCCAAATTGGTCTTCTCCTAGTATTTCTTCAGCTCGTTTCTCCATTCGTCTTTGCACAATTCTAGTTAATATTTTTGACACGTGTGCTGTCAAACTTATTGTTCGAAAATTTTCACATCTATCCGCACCTTTCTTTTTGGTATAGTTACTATGATGCTACGTTTGAAATCTTTGGGTATCTCGCCTGTCTCATACATATAGCTTACAAGTTGGAAGAGACGTTCTGTTACTGCTTGTCCAGCGGCTTTTAGAGTTTCTGCTTGCACCTTATCTGTACCCGGCGCCTTACCATTTTTCAGACTCTTTAATGCTAATTCAAACTCGTCTCAAGTATAGGATATCCCAAGTCATCATTTTCAATGTCTGATTCCTGTTCTAATGCAGTTAGTTCCTCTCCTGCATATAAATTCCTATATATTCTTGCCATCTACTCACTTTCTCTATGTTTTCTATAATGACGTTTCCTTGTCGTCCCTTATATTTTTGCTATACGGTTTTATATCCTAAAATTCATTCTAATTAATTTGTATGCTTCGTCTGTCTTTCCTATTTCCATCTTAGTTTGTACTTCTTTGCACTTTTCATCAATCCATTGTTCTTCAGCTTTCCTGCATTTTCGAATAATTTCCCATTTTATGGCTTTGTATCTCTGTTTTCCTGTTTCGTCTGATTTATTTTTGTATTTTCGTCTTTCTTCTATTAAATTCACGATATCCTTTGTTATCCATGGTTTCTTATTTTCTTTTTGTGTATACCCCAAAATATCTCTGGCCGCCATGTCTAGGCTGGATTTAATGTTATTCCATTCTGTTTCTACTTCCTTAGTTTCAGATATTTTCGCGATATCATTCAGCAATTCATTTGACTTTTTCGAATCTTACTTGAATATCTTTGTCTTTTAGTTTCTCTAAGTCCAAGTGCCTTTTTCCATTCCTCTTTTCAGATTTTTAAATTTAAGTGCGGCCTTCATAATTACGATGTTGTGGTCAGTATCTATATCTGCTTCTGGGTAGCTTCTACAGTCTTTTACTTGATTCCTAAACCGTTGTCTAACAAGAATGTAATCTATTTGATATCGTCCTATATCTCCTGGCATCTTCCACGTATATCGTCTTCTAGCATGATGTTGAAATATTGTGTTTGTGATGATTAAATTGTTCTTGTCGCAAAATTCTACCAGCCTATTTCCCCTTTCGTTTCTTGTGCCTGAACCAAATAAACCTACAACCGCTCCTTCCCTACCCTCACCTACCACAGCATTAAAATCCCCCGTAATTATTAAATTTTCATGTCCTTTTACGTATCTTAATATGTCTTCGATATCTTTGTAGATGGCTTCTACCTCTTCGTCACTGTAGCTAGAGGTGGGCATGTATACTTGTATTATTACTGTGTTTACCGGTATAGATTCTAATCTAACCATGAGTACTCTTTCGTTCTTTTGTAAGTAATTTTCCACACAGTGTCCTATCTTTTTCCGCATAACTATCCCCACACCCAAATTTCCGTCCTCTGCTCCTGTATGAATTACCCTGAAGTCTCCACTCCAAAAATCCCCCGCCTCTGGCCACCGAATTTCGCTGATCCCTACTATGTCTAGTGATAACCTATTCATTTCGATTTTTAGGTTCTCTAGCTTACCTACGTGCTTCATACTTCTAACATTCCACGCTCCGACTCGCAGAATGTTCCCGACTCTTATTTTTAACTTTCCGATCGCATCCTCCGAAGTAGTCCCCTCCCGGAGATCCGAATGGAGGACTATTTTAACTCCGGAATCTTTTACCCCAGAGAATGCCATTATTTTATTATAATTTAGGTACGCTGTGTACTTGGGAGATAATGTGGTGGTTTCCGTTGCCTTCCACATCGCGGTAGTGTGTCTTAGACCGCCATACCGACCCCTATGGTCTCTGCCAATCTAAGTACCGAAGAGCCGCTGCCCTCTTTCGGGGACCTGTCTTAGTCTGGTTCCTCACTAACGACCCTACTACTTTGGTTGGACCTGTAGTTTGGCTCTTTAGCTCATTAGAACACGCAAGCCATTTCACCTGTTCTAGTAATTTAGAATTTCGGCAAGGTGCAGGTCCATTCGAAATGTATATAATATTTAATTTTAATTAATGACTATCTACATACATGTAGCTAATTTTTATGTATTATTTATTTATATTTTAATTTTATTTATACACATTGTTCACTATTTCTAATAATGGTTGTAGAAGTGTACATTATCATCACAGTGATGGGAACAAATAAAATCTATCTATCTATCTATCATTAGGAGCTATTTCTAACTCACTCTTGCTAGAGGCTAATACTCCTATATCATCTGCAAATTTAAGCATATCAAGAATAGGGTACATCCCTGTTACATACTATTTACTTCTATACGTTCCTACTCTAATTCTATTACAACTGTTTGTCTTCTTTTTTGGTATAGTGACTATGATGTTATGTTTGAAATCTTCGAATATCTCGCCTGTGTCATACATACAGTGTGTCCAAATTTCAAGTCTACATTGTGATTTTGGTCATTATAAAAAATGTAGATTGGGTCAAATGGGGAAAGATTTGGAGAGATACATGCCAACTTTTTAACCGTTTACAAAATTGGTGTAAGTTGTCTGGTTTGGGAGACATTCTAAGAAAACTAAAAATGAAGAATTTTGTTTTTTTAATAATATAACACGAACCATAAGCCGCAACATCAACAGACTTACACATTATTAGGACACTGTTTTAAAAGGAGTATTTTAGCATGAACAGAATCATTCGAGTATCTTTAGTTTTCGAGGAACTGCTCGCAGCTTTCGTTTTTTTAATGGTCGTCATTTTGTATATTAAATGAATATTATGTCTTAAAATTACCTTTTCAATGACATGCCACATGTTTAATAAAAATGCAAAAACTATCCTGAATTTTAAAAATAATGAATTCTGTATGCTCTTGAACATTTGATGACCCTAACGCAACAAAAATTTTATTTCTACTTTCAAAATAGTGCCACATACATTTTATTAATTATGTACTAACAGCTTTTGTCACAAGTTATTGTTTATTGTGGTTATAATGATATCATGTTATAATGGTAGGCAGTGGTACGTAACAAAAGCAAACAATTGAATTACAGGTATGTCAGGGGAGGTTTCTCCGGTGAGGCAGTGCCTCACAATAAAATGAGAACAGAAAAAATCTAAATTCAAAACTAACTCATAAATATCAATTTAAAAATTTTTATTTTTATTTAAAATCTAGTCACACTTTTATTAATTTCTGTTCTATTATAACTGACCATAGATCCTAATTCATAATGATCAATGCTCATTGCAGTTCAGAAACTTTAATCCATTTTTATACATAACTCTGGCCTCTGGCGTTTTAGTTCTGTGCTTTATAACTTATAAGCTGTGTTGAGAGGCAGACCGGTACCTGGCCTCAAGCATTTATATTCGACGGACAAAATAGTAGTCCGTGTTTATTATAAAAACGATTTACAATTACAGGTTTGGCGGAGCATGTAAATTTATAAAATCAACTACTTAGTGCTAATTAATACAGGCTAACTTTTAAATGAGCCATGGATTATTATTTATTATATTATGTAATCCGAACCGCCAAGTATAACAAACATACAGAGCAAAGGGTTTTGATTTCGTTTTTTAAAATAATAATATGTCTATTCATTCGATATCGAATTCCAATACACAGTGTTATGCGATAAATACCTAATCTAACAATTATTTATGAACAAGAACAGAAAGAAATGAAAATTAAGAATGAGTGTTTGTTTACTCCCAGACTTTCGTATTTGCTGTGTGAGGCAAGTATTCAAACTGCCTCTCATGGTAGTTATAAGCAGATGCCATAAACCCATGCCAATGCCAACACAAAGCCTTATTATACTTTCTGAGTGTGACTCATTTCTGACAGATTCTTATATTGTGAATCAGTTGTTACCTACCTGCTATTCGAACATAATGTAAAATTTTAAAAATATACTTATAATCATTTAACCGTTAGCTTGATTTTTAACTATACATACAGTGTTCGTATTGTCTTATGCGTTATCTGTACGAGTATTCAGTTCAAATTTATCTAGTGTTTATTTTAAAAACTGCGATTGGGATGAGGTGCTTTGACTACCTTTTAATTTAATTAATTTAGTGCGTAATTAGTGTTGGCGGCAACGGTAATAGTTATTAATTACCAGAAACATAGAAGAGTCAGTATCTGCTATATATTTTTGTATGTATGCATCTTTAGCGATAGTTGTAAAATGTCAAACCAAACTGAACTCGGAAAGTGTGACGACATTGTACATTTTATAATTCAAAACGGATTTACATCGTTAATGTACGAAAATAAAATATACATTAAAAATTTAGGAAGACCTTGCCCAGATCTTAGCAAATACTTAATCAATGCAGGAAAACCAAATAGAGTATTTGCTAATGTATGGTACCCAAAATACCTGTGGTTGTGTGGTAGCACACAAATTAATAAATTGCTCTGTTGGCCGTGCGTTCTATTTTCTACGAGTAGTGAAGTAGTATGGTATAAAACCGGCTACTCGGACATGAAAAATTTATCACCGTCAAATTCTAAACATGAAAAATCTAAAGACCACATTTCTTCCAACTGCAAATTACATCTTTTGGGTAAACAAAACATTGTAAACATCTTAGATAGTGCACGTGTTATTGAAAATAAAAGATATAACGAACAAGTGTCAGAAAACTGGGAAATACTTAAAAAGATATTGGAGAGAATCCTGTATTTGTGTTATCAAGAACTACTATTTCGTGGACATGGTGAAAGTGAATCTTAATTAAATAAAGGCAATCTTAGAACTTTCATCTGTTTTCGGTAAAAGAGATCTTCATTTAAAAAAATTTATAGAAGACATAGCGACATTAAGTCGGTGTTTTTAGGTACTTCAAAAACAATTCAGCACGAGTTAATAGAATCGCTTCATCATGTTTTAAACGAACATATTAGCTCTGAAATAAAATCATGCAATTATTTTTCTTGGCAAATCGATGAAACCACAGACGTATCAACTTCATCCCAGTTATCAGTAATTATTAGGTACATCAAAGATAGAACTGTAGTATAGTAAGCATTTCATGGGATTTTTTGATGTAAGTACCAAAAAAACCTTAGACTGCCTGTTTGAAATTCTAAATGCTAATTTGGCTAAGTTTAACTTTAAGAACAAACTTATTGCTCAAACGTGTGATGGTGCTGCAGTTATGGCTAGTCACCTTAACGGGCTACCAAGCACAAATGAAAGCAGTCGCTCTACAAGTTATATTTACACATTGTTTTGCACACGTATTAAATTTAGTGCTAAGTAATACTTGTAATTCAATAAAAAAACAGAATATTTTTTCAAACGTTATCCGGATTTTCTTCGTTTCTTACTAAATCGTCTAAGCACACCACTTTATTAGACGAAATCTGCCAACGTAGACTTTCAACTAACACTTGAACGCGATGGAACTTTACATCAAGAGCTGTGCTAACCATTTGTGCTAATAGAAGCAATTTAATAAAGTTTTTAGTAACATCATTGAGAGTGACAAGTTTGATAGTACTACTGTACGGGAAGCGTCAGGTTTGAAAAAGTTTTTAGAAGATAATGATTTTATATTTTGTTTAGAAGTATACAAATTAATTTTTGAACAAACTGACGTCTATTTTGCAACACAAACTCACTAATACAACATACACGAGAATCAGACTGTAATCGCTCTTAATAAAATTAAAAGAATTCAGATCAAATAGCGTGTTCTTTGATCAAATTTATGATTCGCTAGAAACTGTTCGCAATAACAAGTCAACGGCTTCTACTAGCCATAGACAAAGATGGGAAGATTTACCATGCGGGTGTCAGAAATGTAGAGCATTATTTTTTGAAATTGTAGATGTTATAATCAATCAGATTGAAGTAAGATTTAGTGATCTAGGTAGACTCGGTTTTTTTGAATTGCTAAATGTAGCTAAATTTGAAGAGTATCTGGACCTGCGTAAGTTCCCTCATGAGCTACTTGATGAGTTGGAAAGTCAGTATCCATTCTTGGATAAAGTTCAACTTAAAAGTGAATTGCTGGTTATATATGGTGACAAAGAAATATTAGGTAATTCAAGTTCAACTGTGGAGAAGCTTAAGTTTGTGTATAAAAATGAATTATGTGAATGTATGCTAGAATTGTATAAACTTCTGAGGATTTATTTAACTATACCCATAACATCTGTATCTGTAGAAAGAAGCTTTTCTGCCCTAAAACGTATAAAAACTATAGGACAAGAACGGCTGAATTATATATCACACATAGCTGTAGAAAAACAATTAGTTAAAACTTTTATGTAGTGATGAACAGTTTTTTGAAAATGTGATAGATTATTTTGCAAATAAAAAAAAAACAGACGAATACCATTGGTGTTTAAGAACCTTTAAAAATAGTGAAAATAAACTTGTTCAGCTTGTAGTGCAGCTTTTAACATTCGTACATTTTACTTTGGTGAGTAATTATTTACGAATGATGCTTTGTGTTCTATTGCCATGATCGCAAAAATATTATGTCTTAAGTATATTTCTGTACAGTTTAAATGTTCTATGTATAGATACTTTGTATTTTGTTGCTTTTGCAAAAGTTTAAAGAATTACTTAAGCAATTTGCTATACTTGCCTCACCACTCTGTTAAAGTACGAGCCGCCACTGAGGCATGTATCAAACAAATTTTAAAATTTAAATAAACTGGTAAATATTGAAAATTGTAATTTCTGGTGTTGCATTTTAAATTTATATGGCACATGTTTATAATTTTTCAAATGAAGAAAAGTTTGATATGCTAAATACTTATTTACAATATTTTCAGAACTCTAATACGGCACCCATCAGATATTTGGAATTACATCCAGAAAAACAATAACCACATAACATACTTCAGAAAAATTGTAACGAATTTACTGAATTACGGTGCTTTTGGAGTTTAAGGAATGATACCATGGCTTACAGATCTTACAGATATGGATGGATTTTGTGTTATCGGCTTTGTACACTTTCCCTATTGCTTATGTGGTATTTAAACATTAGGATGATCACTCATTCTACACAAATCTTAATCTCGAGTATATCATTCATAAACAACACCATAATCATATCTTCCTTAATATCTACAAGCACCTAATTTAATCCTTTCATAATTTATCATTGTTCGGTTTACAGCACTACTTATATTTACTGAGAAATTATCTCAAGTTACGGAGTTTTACAGTATTTGTAGCGCAACCCTTCTTTAAAGCTTTCAGCTCTATTTACAAATTGTACTGCCTATATTAAGAACCTATCGTGTGTGAATATGCACTGCTTGTTACCATTTTCAGTTAATATGTTCAAGTTAGGGCAATGGTTTGAGTATAAAACATCGAATAAATTTGTTTGTAATATCTAAAAATACCTACAATATCACTCGATTTCACCATTTCATCCAAGATTATGTATCGTCTTAAACCTTTAATAGGATCGTTTTCATTGTCTGTCAAGCTAATTTGCACAGCCCAAAACAACTTTTCTATTTCGGTTAATTTGAGTTGTTTGTTTAATGGTATTATGCTTAATATCCTTTCATATTCTTCAATTAAAAGGTTTGAAAGTTTTGGAACACCAGTGTTCAGTAAC
This sequence comes from Platerodrilus igneus, assembly GCA_036346225.1. NCBI lineage: Eukaryota > Metazoa > Arthropoda > Insecta > Coleoptera > Lycidae > Platerodrilus > Platerodrilus igneus. The sequence continues at coordinate 362,306 of JARFIW010001480.1, forward strand.
TCATGACAGAGAGATAAATATTGCTCTTGCATATCTAATGGAATACAAGCTGCATCTTTATACAAATAACCACCCAATATGTTAAGTTGCACTCTTAACGTTATCACCAGTAATACGGTTATATAAATTAACGTTCCTACTTTACTAAAAACTGCAACCTAAAATGACAAATCAGTTACATCGAACAATCAACAAAACTACCTTAAGTTTATCCCACAGTTCAATCTTATTTTTTGGATTATTTCTAAGTTCCGTTATAACATCTTCAACATTAAAGTTTTTGTTTAAGGCTTCGTTCAATGCCGTAACCAAATTCAAAATAGTTTGATTGCAAGTTCGTTCTGTACTTTCAAAATGTTGTTGTTTTCTAGTCCTCTCATAAAATTCTTTGGCTTCATTTTGTTGCCAGTCTCGTAATCTGCGTTGAGCATAACGTGTAAGAATTACGGAACCGGTAATGATAACACCTCCAACAAAAAACTTAGTACGATGTTTATTTATAAAATCGCTTATTTTTGAAAGAACACTCATTTTAAATTCTTTATTGTAACCTAACCTAATTATTGAATTAGCTGCGGTATGTGGTTATTTACACGCTGGCGGAAACACAAAACTACACAGAATATTCCACTGATACAAACCATCAAAAGCAACAAATTTAAAACGCACGAAAATTGATCAATGGCATTCAACAATCTCAAAAATTATTATTTTTAAATAATATTTCTTCAAAATTATTAAAAATTCTTTATTGAAACTAATCTATTATTATTAGGCCTTACAGTAAAAATAGTGTCTGTCTCTGAAAACTACTTGTTCTTCTAATAACGTTTTAACATTGCAGTACTAGTCAATCGCGTTATAATACGTTTACAATTATGAAAGATTCTTTTATTTTTAAAAGCTGGATTAACAATTCCTTAATAATACCGTGATTACACGATATTATTATAACGTTGACTGTTTTCCCCTTTCAACAACTATAAAGATGAATCCTTCTATTTTAAATAAATGTGTGTTTATAACTTGTTAGTAGGTATTTATATCTAATTTTTTATACAAACAATAATAACCTAATAGAAATGTTTTTCTAACTTAATGCAATCTATCAAAACCTCAATAGAAATATATCTAAAATTGTTATTATTCAGTCGCTGAAATTTTGAATATTGTATTCTATCTTATAAAGTCGCGATGCATGGTGTACGGGCTCATCTACTCCATCGACCTCTCGCTCTTAAATTTCTTATGTAGTCGTGACAGAAACTCCATAGACTTTTATTTTTGAGAAATGCCCACTACACAAGTTGAGAAAAATGAACAATGCTGAAATTTTGCATGTAAAAAGTAATCATAAACGCTAATTATAAGCTTCAAACAGCTTAGTTATTTCGAAAAATCTTAACGTTTAATTGATTTAAAAAGCGTTGGTTTTGGCATTTGCTTTCCGCCTAACTGTAAAAAAGTTTGCATTTTCCTTAAAATAAATTTTTAATTGACTACGATAATGTAACTAATAGTGAAAACAAAGATAATTACTTTTATACCAGGTTACTTGTATTATATAAAGCTGTATAAAAAATTTGTTGGAGAATGCAACCAACCATGCTCTAAACTAACTACCCATAAGCATGCAGCAGGCAAACAAATAGGATGCTCAAATAAAACACCTCCTCAACCAATAATTGATTCGTTCAACACCTCTCAAATACAAATACAACCATCCGAATATACAATAAAGACATCTCTGTATAAAAGGAGCTCCAGAAAATACAGCAAACCACTTCTTTTCATTTTCTCTTAAAGGTTGTCATCGTACTTCTTGGAAGAGGTTAGAGAACAGTGCTAGGTGTTGGCCATCATACCTCCCCGAACAGTAAGAACTTGCCTCCAGGCCACTTTTGAACGACTTTTCTACGGTTGATTTGTGTAACGCAATGCGAGTTAAGGTTCGAGGCTTGGGAGCGGCTTTTTTAAAAAGACTTTCAAACTTCTTAACACATTTATTTATTTGTTATACAGAAATTAATGTTGAATTTACACAATCTTGAAATAAATTACTCTAAGTCCGAAACTATTAATTAATTGTACGAGTGAGTTATCTAACGAACTGCAATGTTAAAGCTGAACGATGAATTAACTGCCTGCGAGTGGAGCTCCCGGGCTTTTTATAATATTCTTACCGCCTCACATGTCTGTGGAAACTTGCAGACTTAATGTCTGCTTTTACTTGACTCTTATTCATAATACATTGTTGCTATCCTAAATCTATTCATAACTACCTTGTTACGAGCTTACTTTTTAGTAATCTCGGTACGTGACTGTCTACGACCGCCTGTGACCTGACATCTGCAGTGTCACTTATCTCTGTGCTACAAAGTAGCGTTTCCGTTCCCATGAACGTTAATAAACAGAAATGAATTGTCCTTCAATTACATTGTTGAGCATTTTCTAATATTTCTAATAATTCCTAATTATTAGTTTCTTTATTTATATATAACAAATGGGGGATTACATAACTTGCGTTACGATAAATATAAAACAGATGGAAAAGTAGAAAATTTATTTTAAGCGGACAAAATAAATACCAAGACATTCTGTATATTATGATTTCATAAATAGTAGTGTTCATTAAGCATGACATTTCAATAAATTTTTAGTTCTATAAAAGGAATTCAGAAAATAAACTTAAACCACAAAAACATAGCTAGATTTTTGTGTAATACATAGTTAAATGTAACTCAGGCCAATAAATTATTTCAAAACCACAAATAGGGGAACAGATTTCAATACGTGTTACGAAGCCTTATTCAAAGATGTAAACATAGGTAATTACCCAATTTAGTCGCGTAAAGAGCATAATTATAATAGTAATTTTCACAGTGTGGTCATTTCAGTTAAGAAAGCTTTTAGAATAAGTAAAAAAGTAAATAACTGTGAAATTATTAATAAACATGACCATAACTATCCCAAGGTTAGGAGGGCCTTTTTCAATTTTTGGTAAAAGTAAGCAAACATTAACACGTGGTTATAATACAAAGTAACCCACAGGCAATATATAACGATATTATTACAATGTAGCTATCATTTAAGTACAGACGCTTATTTAATAAAACTCAAATGTTGGGTTACAAGTTATCTCGCTTATCAAATTTTCAAAAACCATATAATTCAAAAAAGTACAATTTTATTTGCAGGATTGTTGAATGTACACAATAGCATTACTTAAGCATTTTATACGTGATCCAATTTAAGCCGAATATTAGGATAATAATATTATGCCGTACCTTCAAAGAGTGAGGAGAAACGACTGGAGCTAGACACCCAAGAAAAACAATTAATTAATTATTCGCGAGCGCGAAACGAGAACATATGTGAGGGTGACCGTTGAGAGGATAGCCGAGTAAATCCCATTGCGTATGAATTAGCAAGCGGGCGTTAAAGATGGTGATATCCGCGCATTTTCGACAGAATCCAACGAAACCGAGAGAACTAGGACGAACTGATTCCAAAGCAATAGAGCTTGGAAATGATGAACCCGACAGAATATTAACACTAAGACTCAACTGTAGGTTTAGTAGCTAATTAGAAATTTCTTTTATTGATCGTTGGTGACATATATGTATGGCACGTGTTCAATTAAATATTTATAATATTATACAACGTCTACTAATAGTGTAAAGTATAGTGTTCATTTTATTAGAGGTATAAAATCTGGACATTTCAAGTTTAATTGCAAAGCCGAGGATTGGCTTTCAATTATTATAGTTTGATCATCAAAATTGACTACTTGAATATGAAGTGATTTATGTAATTTTGCAATTCTGTGTGTGTACCTGTTTACAAGAATAATGTTATGATGCTTGTATTCAAATAGATTTAGGTGAGGCAGTGAGCACAAGGTTTTGTATTTTGTAAAAAAACTCCATTCCACCAGGAGGCCGACGTCATTAGGATCTTCAGGAATACTCGTTTTCTAAAGGAACATCACTAGATTAGACGAGTTGGCGCCCATAAGTTTAAGATAGTATTGAAAACCTTTCATGGTAAGTGTTATTTGGCAACGTTGCTTGTAATTGCACCTGCTTATTTTACATTTAGCGATTTTTTTAAACTCTTTAATTGTTTTTATATAAACCTAATTCTCTGCTCCACTGTAGTAAGCCGGTGCACCCTCAACTTGTTATTTGATTCCCGACAATTATGGGCAATACAAAATTTAACAATTTAACGTTTCATTTACCTGTAACAATTGGTAACATCATGCTTACCTTTACATTTGAAGCAGATCTGTTAAAGCTACTGTAAAACGTTTAGACCGGTATACTTACACTTGACTGTCTTAAGATGTCCGAATTTTATCTGGGAAGTCAATCATAAGTTTTGATGTAGGAATTTATAAACTTTTGCTTTGGCGTTTTGTTTTATTGTGTAATATTTTGCGGTTAAATTTTTACGGGTATTTTGCAAAAAACTTCCAAATTTTATTTGAAAAAAAATCAGGAGCTTCCCTAAAATTCGTCTTCCAGAGGAATATCACTAGACTAAATAAATTGGCACATTAACTTATTTAGTATTTTAAACCAAAGTTATTTGGTAACAAAGCTTTTAATTGCACCTATTATTTAAAATTTAAAGGTTTTTAAAACCTTGAAATTCTTATATAAACCTAATTATTGACACTGTAGTAACTGGTGCACCCTAAACTTGTTATTTGATTCCCGACAATTATGGGCAATACAAAATTTAAAAATTAACAAATTATTTACCTGTTAACAATTAATAAAATCAATTACCTTTATTTCAAGCAGACCCTTAAAGCTACTGTAAAACGTTTAGACCGGATACTTACACTTGACTGTATTAAGATGTTCAAACTTTTATCTGGGAAATTAATCTTTCCATATAATTTCTTTTCTTTCCTGTAAGGTTAGGAATCCGTGGGGTTTGGTACAAAACCTTGACAAAAGGACCATGAGTGCCAATGGTCTTTTTCAGCAATTGCACTCCCTTAAAGGACCCAGCGTAAGATTGTCAATTAGTTGCGATGGCACGGTTTTGCACGATCTTGATGAGCTGGAGTTTTGAATCCAGGGTCAGGAAGGCGCATGCGGCGTTCAGAACGGTGCCCAACCTTTGCCAATGTACACGATAGAAAACCTTTGGCCCGCGGATGATATCTTGTAATTTTAAATCATATTATAGCTGGATAGGGCGCTTCGATTTTACAGATTTTGGGAGAGACCTAGTGTTATCGTGAGAAATCCAGTGGTGTTTATTGGGGTTTCAGACCAGCAAGGTCTCCCTTACCGGGTGAGATCTCAAAGTTTCGTATACAGCAGCAGGTATGCACGCCAACTTTTGCAGTTAGGGTCGACGCAAAACCTGGTGAGAAAAAGGACGTTATTTCGACCCTGAAGAAAAAGGTCGATCCCACTCGTTATGGTTTTGTCGTTGACGGAGTTCATAGGACTCACAGAGGCGGTGTAGTAGACGAGTGTGCAGGACGCGAAGACGCCAAGAAATTGCAGCCGAAAGTCGGCGGTCACTGCAAAGAGCTCGTGGCGATAACCATTGGAAAGAAGCGTCTACGGGTCATTCTTCCGGGAGTCGAAGCGGGGATGAAGGCGGAAGAGCTTGTGCGGTTGATCGTGAGTCAGAACCCTCGCATCGGCGATTTGAAGATAGATAACTACCTGAGAGAGAACTTCAGGTTTGGCGAAAAGACTCTTGGGATCACTTCGCCAATTTTTGAAGTGACCCACATTCGGGACGCCTATTATTTAACAAATTCCTAACCCGGGGCGTGAGTCGGCGAACCACTTAATTCGATATTAAATCTTATCAAAATGAGTAATTAAATCTAAGTACAGTGCTTATATGTCCTAAGAAAAAATCAGTGCACGTAACTTAATAAGTTGTCATTGGTCCAATACCAATCTGTGTACCAGCATCCCTAATATAAATAATTGTTGTGTAATTAATTTACAATGTTAATCTCTTATGCAAGATGTGTAATTAATTGTATTTGAGGAATATCTATGCGTATAATGCTTATATTCCATGGGATAAAAATTGCTCCATGATGGAGCGTCATTGGTCCATTAGCCAAATATGTATAAAATTCTAGTTAAAACGCTTAGACGAGCATTATAGCATAGTTCAAGAAAACTTTTATATAGCTATATCCAAATTCAGGCTTCTGAGATCGATAACCTGGTATAATTAGGTTAATGTATATCTATCTCTCATAAAGGTAATAAATGGACTTTGCCATGCTTTAGGGTTAATTAAGATTGTATTGATATTGTAAAGAATTTGCATGTGTATTCCTAGATACTATTATTAAGTGGTTAATAGGTATTAAACATAATAAGATTTGCAATACAACTATTTAAAACAATTATGTTTTATTTCTCTCAAACCTCAGAAAATTTACCGGACTTCCACCATCACTCTTTCCTTGAATATCTTTCCCTATAACTATCTAGTTTTCTTTTGTATTAGTGGTTATATGGTATGGGGTTTATGCAACCTATGGCACTGGACCATGTTGTGATGGTCTCGTTTTCAGCCATGCACAACCAAAGTCCTTGCATTAAATGATGGCAGTGTTCTTGTTGTCAATTCGTTTGCGATGGCATATTTTATCGACACCATAACTGGGGCGTGTACGATTCTGTATCCATAGTAAACAGGTCCTTGTTCGTTCAACAGAACCGGTATCGCTTCTCAAACTTTTATTTTGGACACAAGAAAACTCCCCTTTAACGGGCCTACGGGACTACTATTTGAATTTAATTTTAAATATATTAATACCCTTATCTGGAGGTTATTTCTGAAAATTATTTTGGGATTATACCTTTATCTTAGAAATTATTTTGAGATAGTACTTTTATCTTGGGGTTTGTAACACTTCGCCCTCTTTCTCTGTCTTAAGTTATATTCAAAGAAACAAGAAACGAGTTACCTAATACATATAAAATAAAATGCAAACTCTATGTCAATTCTTAGGGTTCAAAATTTCTTTACAAGGGTCCACTCACCTACTCCAGAAGATTGTCAACTATTTCTGATCCAACAGCAATCACTATGCTTCACTCAAACGCATCGGCTCATCTACAGCGGAGAGTACATAGACATTCCTCAGGGTGGTTAGGCATAGAATTCTGAAATCGACACTGGTGAGTTAACTTACCCGAGAGTTTACACAATCTTTGTACCCTAAATGTATTTCACTCCACATCTAATTGTAATCTATATGTTTTTCAACATTCGTATCAAGTAAGGAATTTAATAGCTTTTGGTATGGTGATATAACTATATACATTACATATACCGACATACCTTTTACTTTCTTGGTCTTTTACCCAATAAATTAAAAGACATACATGAATGCAACAAGGAAATATCTATTATTTAACTAAAAGTTACCTTAACCCAGGTTGTTATACACTGTACTAATTAATGTAAATTCTATAATTAAAACAAATTGATCCCGAATTAAACATAACCAATAACTCTTGATATTCTACACAAAATTCATAATAATAAGTGGTAACGTTAATAATGTTGTCCAAAAATTCCAACATTAACCTAACAACTTAATAACATATTCATATAAAAACATATGTATAAAGGTTCATACCTGCATCCTTACGTGTATGCATGCATATGCATATACACGTCCGTTCTCTTGAATCATTTATTCAAAGATTCATCCAATACCTTTTTTGGGTAGGTATACAATACCCATTGTTGCTCCAGTGTCTACGGTACTTCCTAGGTAACTTATCCTCACCAGGGTTGATAGTGCTTAACACGGGTGTTGATAAATTTTGTGCTCGAAACTCTTTATATTCCCCTACTTCTTCACCAAATTGAATTGGGACCAAGCTTCCAAAAACCTGAGTCTGTTCATTTAAACTTGCACTTCCACAAGGTAGCGAATCATTATATGGTGTGGGTGTCTCACGTATTGGATGTAGGCAGGGGTTATTTTCGGTAAACCACAAACCGTACAGAGGTAACAATTCTTCGTGATCCTCAAATAATGCGGAGTATGGAGGTAGTTTTTCCTCGCAAACCTCAGAACAATTTACCGGACTTCCACCATCACTAAATAATGAACAGTATGTTGGTGGTGAATTATCGTCTTCTTCGCAGTTAGTAAACCTGCGCTTCCTATCACGACTTAACCATTTAGTTTTCTGATTAAATTTAAATTCACCGCTTTTAAATTCTTCTTTAAGTACCTTATGCTGTAAAATGAAGCTAATATTTTTGTGTCCCCGAATACTAATATTTAGTATTGTCCAACACAAACTCCTTGAATTCCACTATTTCTTCACGTATAAGCATCATCACCTTGCAGATTTATTAACCAAACATCACGTTAATTTAAACTTGAACATAACCACTCTAGGCGGGCATGCAGCATTACACGTAACAACCCCCAGGCTAATTACATTAGAATTCGTGCTTTTTATCTCTTTGTGTGTCTTTGTGTGGCTTTGTGTGTCTTCTTTTCTAATTTTCTACTTACCGTATTTACATACTTTCGGTCACATGACTGGTCTAGCCAATCAAAAACCTTACATATTTCACAATCTTAAACTATCCCCACATGTGCTTTCAGGTTAATTGCTTAAATCAACTTTTATTATTACCATTGCCGATTGAAAACTACCCTATATTTAAATGTAAGTTATTCTTCAATATTCTATATTACTTTCTGTTCATATTTTTATAAATATTGCAAAAAATTAAATATTATTGCCCACTTCCGGTTTCGAATTTTTTAGAACAAAACTAGCAATTCCTTTGGCGCCTTAATTTAAATTCTTCTAAATTTGATAGGTTATGGTCCTTTAAGTTGTCAACTGTCACCCAAAACCAAACTAGGGTTGGGTAAATATATTAATTCTGTTCAGTGTTGAGTTACATTTTAGATAGAATTGTCAGTGATGGGCAAGAAATTTTGTTTGAAATTTGGATTAATTTAAAAATGTTCTTGGGTGTTACAGGTTACCTTTGGGAATTATTTTAGGATTTTCCCTTATCTTAGGGTTATAGCTTGGAAAATTAATAGAGGTTAAACATGCCAACACTGAACGGTAAGGTATCGTTACCGTTAGAAAGGAAAGCCATAACGGCATGGTTGCAATCTAGACTGGTAGCTGGTTCAACCTAATTAAGACTTATTCACAAGATCTTTGCAAAAGCCCCGGACCGTCAAAGTCATGGTAAGCGACTGAGACGGAAAATATGTGGTCCATCAGATAGCAACCGCATGAATCAGGAATGGAGATTTGGTACTTGAAATGTCAGGGAGTGTACGGTAAAGAGTATGAAATCTCGAATGAAATGAAGGAAGGCGCATAGATGTGTTGTGTTTGGGCGAAACGAAGCTGAAGGGAAAAAATGTTGTTGAATTAGATGACGGTATGTTGGCCTTGTGGTCTAGAGTAGAGAGCAATTTGTTCGGAGCCAAAACTGTTGGTTTAATTTTAAATGATCAAGCAAATCATGAATGAAACAATATAAATTGGTTTCTGCCCGCATTTTGTGAGTTATAATGAAAGTGGGCTTTAGAAAGATTTTTGTAGTAGCAATTATATTCCACTGAATGACGATACGGAGTGTATTATACCCCCGTAAACGAGGTACGCGAGCCACTGATAACAGTTGGTAGCGATATTACATAATGTAAACATTGACGCGCAAATTATCTATGACGTCACACAATACGCAAATTAATGCAACATAATTACACCAATTTTAAAGGAAATAAATTTTAAAGAAAACCCCAAAGGGGGCACTCACGTGAACATGTAAAGCTTCCTTCAGGATTACTCCATGATGGCGGCGGCTTCCTTCAGGATTACTCCATGATGATCGCCGGCTGCTTTGACTAATCTTTCTCGGGTGTGGGAATTCTTGAGCCAGGTTGAATCCAAATTCAGTTGTTTTCTTCCTATGTAGAGGGGCGACAGGAACGGGTAGGAGGAACGATTATCAAAAGAAAGCAAAAAGGGACCTACATAACAAAAAGATACGGTAAGACACCAAAGACAACCTTCTTCACATCTAGGAGGCTAGTTCTAACGCGTCCCCCCGGAAATTCCCCACTATCCTCCTTTCGTCCACACGCGTCGGGTCAATCTGGCGCAAACGCACTGTCTGAAATGACGGAAATACGCGCACAAATCTTTTTAAATTTATGGCGCGAAATTCTTACATATTAAAACTTATAAGAATGTTTACGGCCGATTTCTGCACGTAACAAGTGTAAGCAGTTTTGGCAAGAGTTGGAAAATGTATTAGACAAATGCAAAAGGAATGACCGCGTGGTTCCATTAGGTGGTATGAATAGTTGGATCGGAGTACATTAAAATTTGAATAAGGGCCGCTATACTTGCGGCCACGTCCCCAATGCTCCACCCGGAGGTACTACATTGGGTTTAAACGCGAAAATAATCGTGCTTCTAATTTATTCTAACTTCATAGTTAATCCACCTAAACAAAAAACTAAATAAAATCTAACAAACCTAAAAATCTAACAAACCTAACAAACTGTAACAATCTAACAAACCTAAAAATCTGACAAACTGAAACAAAAACTAAAAACAGGGTTTAAATAATGGTATCCCTAGCGCTGACTTTGAAGTGTGCCCAATCAACAAGACACAAAAATGAGAGAGGAGGGATCCGTAATACCGGATAGCAGACGCCGGCTCTGCTTACCAGTGCGACCTGAAGGGTCGTCTTAAAACTATCCAAATCTAGCTAACTAATTTAAATCCATCCCTAGCTTTCCTATCATTCCCTAACTGATTTATATTATGATTACAATCTTCACAAATCTACTCTTCCTTCACAAATATATACTGCAACCAAAATGGCGACAGAATGTCAAACAAAACAAATATGCCACAAAATACTACAATACATGCTAATAAATATAAAGTGTAAATATAAAATATATATAAATATAATTATATAAATATATAAATAAATGTCTAATAAGCGTTAAGCATATAGCAGTCCACAAAATAGCAAAAGCATCACTTTATTTATCAGGTGCACTCGCACAAGCATTATGTCGGCTAGCGCCATTACGCACAAAACGTGCTTGTTAAATTATTTCAAAAACTACTGATTAATGTAAATCAATGCTTGTGCGAGTACAGCCGCCACAATTTAAGTCTTACCTCGATGATAAAATTCTCCAGCATCCGAAGATCTGGTCGTCTGCCTACATCTAACTGTAACTTACTTTTAAGGAGAAGATGGGGTGCACTGCTAAAGTCCTGGTGGGTATGCAATAAATGTTCTGGGGGGGATCACAATCACTATCACTATCACTTCACTTTCAAGTCCTGGGGGAATGCGCGGTTTCACTCTATTTTATTATCTTTGTTTATTTTATTGATTTAATTTAATGAGGATTTCTGATTTATTTGTTATTGTTTATTTGTTATTATTTATTCGATTTCTCGATTTTCCGCACATAATTATGAAGATAGGTAGTGATTGTATTAATGGTGTGGGGGTTTCTCGTGCATATTGGACATTTGGGTATAATTATCATGTTTTTTTTTTTTTTTAATATCAGGTTTTGGTTATGCTCGTATCCTTACTCACGCCAAGTCAATCTAAAATTTTTCAATCCTCCCACCAACCCCACCGAATTTTTACACGCGGTTGTCATTGATCGGAGTACACAGAGAAAATGCTGAGCATGTGGTAGGTCCGTATGGCAATTCAAGCACAAATGAAACGGAAGATATGTTAGTGAGTATATGTATGGAGAGAGAGAGAGAGAGAGAGAGAGAAAGAGAGAGAAAAAGAGATAGAGAGGGCGAGAGACAGATAGAGGAGGGAGGGAGGGAAGGAGGGAGGTAGGGAGGGAGGGAGAGGAAGGGAGGAAGGGATAGATTGGGAGGGAGGGAGTAAGAGGGAGGGAGGAGGGAGGGAGAAGAAGGAGGGACGAAGAGAAAGGGGAGGGAGTGATGCTGGTGGGAAGAAGGGAGGGAGGGGGAGGTGAGGGTGGGGGGAGAAAGGGAGAGAGAGAAAGAGAGATAGAGAGAGAGAGAGAAGGAAAGAGAGAGGGCGGGAGAGTGAGAGAGAGGGAGGGAGGAGGAGAGAGAGAGAGAGAAAGTTGAAAGCTGTGGAGAAAGCATGGTATTGTTTGAAGAACAGTATAATTAAATGTGCTGTGGAAGTATGTGGAACGACAGTAACTGGTACATTTAATAAAAATGTTTGGTGGAGTGATGAAGTCAAAAAGGTTGTCGAGGAAAAGAAAGTAGTACATAAGAGAATGATTGCAGAGGAATATGTTGAGTTAATAAAGCAACTTCAAGAAGTATATAAGGAGAAAAACGCTATATGCGCAAGAAGTAGTGAAGGCAAGTAAAGAGTAACTGAAGGAGAGGAAGGGTGAAAAAAGGCAGAGTGGTTTTGAAGGGAATAAAAACTTGTTTAGGAAATGAGTAAGGAAGACAAGAAAGGGTGGACGAAGCAAGTGTGAGAAACTGTTGGAAAGAGTATTATAAGACGCCGTATGGTGGTAGCAAGAAGAATACAGATGACTGTATGGATGATGAAAATAGTGGTAATATACTGGTCGAAAAGATAATAATATAAAGTTAGAATGCAGCGTAGATGAGGTATGAAAGGCGGTGAGAACTCTGAAGAATGGTAAAGCAGCGGGTGTAGATGGAATAACAAGTGAAATGTTTAAGTATGGGTCTGGGGTGCTGAATGAATGTTTGTTCAAACTGATAGATGTGTGTATAGAAGAAGCAAAGGTGCCTGAAGAATGGAAGAGTGCGATTATTAACCCTTTGCACAAAGGTAAAACAGCAAGTATGAATGCAAAAATTATTGCGGGATAAGTCTGTTGAGTGTACCCATAGAAAAATTGTGATCGAGGGAGTTCGTAAGAGAACACAGAACAAGATATGGGACGTTCAATGTGGTTTTATACCTGGAAGGGAATGTTTGAATAAGATGCTCACAATGCAACAAATTGTCGAAAAGTGTATGCATGCCAGAAAGAAAATGTATATGTATAGTATTTGTAGATCTGGAAAAGGCATATGACTCTGTGAACAGAAATAAATTATGGAAGGCGCTGCGTGAATACGGTATAAGCAAGTGCTTGACAAAATCGATCAGAGCGATGTATGAAAACCGTAGAGCATGTGTACGTGTGATTGGTTACATGAGGCAATACTTTGACATTGTGGAAGGTATAAGACAATTGTGTGATGTTATCAGGGCTGTTCAATGTATTTATGGATAAATGTATCAGGCAGGCTTGCGAAGGAATGGAAGGAGTGAACATTGGTGAAACAAATGCCAGTGTGCCGTTGTATGCAGATGATGCAGTATTGTTGGTCAAATTATCACAAGGTTTGCAACGAATTTTTGACAGACTTTCAGAAACTTGTGGAAATATGCAATTGAAAGTGAATGTAAATAAGACGAAAGTAATGATTTTTGACAGAGATGGAAGAATTGATGAATTTGTATTTAGAATGGACAATGACACAATAGAGAAAGTGAATGACTTCGTGTACCTCCGTAGAAAATCTTTGAGTAATGGAAAGCTGAATGGTAAAATTGAAAGGAGGGCAAATACTGGAGGAAAAGTGTCTGGAAGTATGTGGGCAGTAAACAGGAATAAAGAATTAAGTACAAATGCAAAGCAAGCCATTTACAACAGTGTATTTGTGCCAACTGTTCTGTATGGATGCAAAACTTGGATCACGTAGAAGAAGCTTGTTATTCGTATAAATGCTGCAGGAATGAGGTTCCTAAGAAGTGTGTGCGGATAAACGTTAAGAGACAAAGGGCCAAACGAATGGATCAGAGCAGAATGTGGGGGTGCAAGTGACCCTTAAGGAGTTAAGCGAGCGAAGTACGCTTAGATGGTTTGGACACATGGAAAGAACAAACGAGAATAGACTTACCGAACGTATATATACAAGCAAGATGCCTAGTAAAGCTGTAAGGGACAGACCTCGTAAAAAATGGTTGGATGTAGTGGAGGAGGTTCTGAAAGAACGACAGGTCAGAAGTATAACATATAAAAGAGTATACCAAAAGCAATGTATGAATGCTACAGAGGCAAAGGAAGTGTGCAGGGACCGACGGATGTGGAGAAAATTTGTGAATGGTGCTGGTAGTAAAAATAATGTAGTAGTTTAGAGTTATACCGTGCATATCTTCGCAGAAAGAAGTACTAGGTTAGGTTATCCCAAAAGGGCATACCGCGATTCGTGTTGTTGTTGTTGTATTTTTAGATTGGTGATAAGACGAAAGGAAATGTAAACTTAAATACATTCTTAGACTATAAGGGTAAGCAAAGTAACATAAAGGTGAATGGTTACTGTTTGACCCAATCAGAGCAATATATGTTACAAGACAAATGGTAATTGTCACTTGTGAATCTAACTAAACTACGTAATGGTTGTAGAGAATTAGGTTCCAATTAACTTTGAAATAGTTTACATCTTGAAATTTATTCCCACTAAACAAATGATTTTACAAAACAAACATAACATGAATATTGTAAATTCGATGAATATTCAGACAGCATTTGGCGTTAGGCATGCTGAAAACGAAGTTGTTCATGGTAATAACGGGATGTTGAAAATAAGGGTTGGTGGGTTGACCATCCCCACTTATAATAGAAGATCACAGAACTAGGACATATTTTTTCGTAGAAATTAATTCCAACGTAAAATACGCTGCATACAGGATGATTTAAATTACAAACACTAAATTTAATAATATCCGACAATGGTTACGAAAGAAGATTAAAGAATGTTTATGTACCCTAAATAGATAAAAGTGATTGATATATGAAGATACGAGGGACTCGTAAAGCGTATGTGCAGAATTGATAAATTAATTGCTAAGAGTAAAGTAGGAGGGTCCTGGTCTATATAAACTCGGCCGTGAGAACGGACTGGGAGATGTCTACGAATAGCTAAAGTTCGAACATTGCTTCTTTGTCGTACATAAATGTTCAACTTTTGTGAGCTAACAGTGGTTGTTAATTGTAATATTTCTTTTAGGAACTAGACAATAAAGGTTTTCAAAAACACAATTAGCCTAGTCTCAACTTGTAATTCGCGCTGGCATTGAAAACGCGAAAAGCGGCGTGATTATACATTTTTTTTTTAACTCAGATTTGTGCGAATTAATTTAACTTTGTTACAGATTTATACGTTTTTTAAGAAAAAAATAATTTGCTGGTTAAGTGAGAATTTTTATAGGAACATGCTTCAGATCGAAACCTTTTGCATTATGAACGTCAATGAAGTTTAAAATTATCTGAAGCCTAAACAATGCTTCAGTGTACTCAGGCAAATCGAATTTTTGGAGGGCTTTTAAATTATCAGAGAAAATATCAAGAAGTTTTTGGATACGCTACGGATGATCAGAATTTAGTTTCTGTGTTTCTATGTGATTTCCAATAATTCTTGTAAATTCAGTATACCAGAGTTTTGAAAAAGCTTACCCTTTTTAATTTTGTCACTCATTTCCATATTTAAGTTTAAGTGCGAAATTAAACAATCTTGAAGAAGTAACGAAAAGTGTATAATTTGTAATAAATTGGATGTTACGAGTATGTACCAAAATAAATAGCGTGCACCTTTGTGCAATAAGATTAACTACTCCAGTTAAAATAGAAGGCACATGTGTTTTTATTATGCTTAAATGCACAAATTCATGTAAAATAGAACCAACAATTACTACTCAAATCGAATTGATTTTTGCGTTGTTAATACCGAGATTATGCTAAATATAAATACGGCTCGAAGACCCATGTATTGGGCGGTGTATACAAAATTAATGTCTTCGATTACTGTGGTAGAGACATTTACTTTGAATCACAGTATAAGCAATAAACAGTGAAAATTTAAATGAGAGTATTTCACTCACCTCGATTAGCGATAAAATTCTAATATTATGTGAAGACCAGTTGATAAAGGTGACCAGCACGCGCGGCGAATATACAACAACAACAACAATTCTTTTCGTAGGTATGTTCAACTTTTCGGTTATCTCATACATATCAATTTATACTGGCGAGACAAGATAAATAGAAAGTATGGAAAAACTCAAAATAAAATTTATATTGGAAATTAACATAAATCGCTAGTATCAAACGCAAATAATAACTTACAATCTATATATAGGTGGTAACTCTACGCTAATATTAATAAAACGTATGTTATACTATCTACAAAATCACTTACAACGTTTAATCAAGCGTGATGGATATACTTTCAACCCCAACAAAAGGCTTTACTCCCACGATATCAAAATTCGTAATTTAAATTCTTCTTAGCAAATAATTTTTCAACGAAACTACGTGTGTAATAAAGCTTATAGAGCCTACGCAGGGTAGCTATGCAAAGCTGAACATTAAAGGCTCAAGAAAGAGTTTTATAAAGTTTACCTCAATAAACTTTACAACCCTATTATTTACAATGTGTAAGGTGTTCGTATAAATCTCTGAGAAATACCGCGAATGAATCACTTTTTTAAGTATTTTAACAAAATAATTTTTAGTTTAACGTTTATTTAATTGTTTAAGCAAAAGCGATTTTCTTATTTGAAAAACGGAAGACCTAAGGAAACCTTTATCGACATCTACAAAGCAGAATTAAATTGCTTTTGCTAATAATAGGACTGACACCACATTAAAAGGTCATATCCAAAATAGTTTATTTAAACTTAAGGAACAAAAGCATAGAAGTTTAAACCATGAGATAACGACAATGCATAAGCATAACGCCAAATTACGCCATTTATCATTGCTATTTCTGAAAAGAAACTAAAACTTTCAAAATAATTGTAATCTGTTATATTTTTCTTTGAAATTTTTGCTTGAGATCTTATCTAATCTTATTAATTGGTTAAATTATTAAGTTAGTTATTTATCCTTCTCTTTTAAAATATCTCAGAGACTTTATCTTACCTAATTAATATTTAGAACCGCAAATGGTATATTGCTATCTTTTTCTCTGAAAATATCTTGAAATTTTTTTTTAACTAATTAATACTTTTAAACCATAAATGATTAATTATGTATCTTTCTTTTTGAATTTATTTTCGAGATGCTACCTTATTTTACCGTTACTGCAAAACAACAACTATCTACGTATTTTTCTCATAGCAAATATCTTTGAGAATCTATTCTATCTATCTGATGTTTTGAACCTTTAGTATTGATCAAAGGTAGGATTTATTATATAAATGAAAACAACTAATCTGTCTTTTAGCTTTGTATTTTGGTAGGATAGGAGTAAAATTTTATGTATCGCTAATGCAGTAGCATTGGCTAATTAAAAACTAGGTGGCGTTGAAAAACATTATATAAAATTAAGTTTTCCGTTTATATAAACTTTCGTACAAAGAAAATTTTGTCTTTTTTGTTTTTCTTTTTGAAGCTTTGATGCGATTGTTACGCTTCATTATCTTAACAAACATTATTTTAATTTTAAACGTAGAGGATTTCCAATCCTTAATTGGAAATACATTTCCCATTGTAATTTAGCTAGTGAGTAGGTCAGGACTCATCATAAATGTGGTTTTTAAGTTTACAGCTTGTTCAGGACTTTTAGAAAGAGTTTTACTATGTTTATTATCGTATTGTACGGGATAGACGTTTTTCCACGTTTTGAAGGATGTGCGTTATTGCTTCAAACAATAAGAAAGTGTGATATATAGGCAAGGAGATTACGAGCTTGAATACCAGAGCGCGAAGAGTTCGGATTATTCTAGACTACCTAATTGAACAGACGAAGTGACCAGTCAGTGCATTTAGTGCAGGGAAATACCTGTGAAATTCCAGCTTTCCTTTTACGTAAAACATCTGTTCCCCGTTTTAAATGTTGAACCCCACTGCTGTCTCGTGAAGAAAGGCCACAGAAAGTCATACAATCCGACAATACGTGTCAAGAAAACTAATACGCACAAATTGCCGTGATACAAGGTTTCAGTAATTGACTGAACCTTAACTTAACTATGTAGATGAAAAAGGTAAGCTATTTGATGGTGCTTATTATTATTCTTTTTGTATTGTAAATCTGTGCTATATTACTATGCATTCTATACGACCATGCGATGTACTATTATGCATATTACCTGGCTAATTGACGAATAATAACTCATACCACTTGTCACATACGGCCCAGCTGTTTTGTAAAGTCATCGAATGCGATTTTAATATATATCCCTCCTATGTCTCTCTTTTTGATAAAATAAAAATCAAGCACCGCAGAAACCTGTCTGGAATAGGTTTAGTTGTATTGCACAGAGTTTATATGATGACGCACGAGTTTTTTTACAAATAGGGTTAAATTATTCTCAACCGATGGTTACTTTTTTTATTTCCGTGCAATACTGACGCTAAATTTGTCTATGCATCATAATCTAGTAGCATCATAGGTGTAAGTTCTAGCTTTGGTTTGTTCCTAAATGCTTCAGACTTGGAGTAATAAATCGAAGAAAGTGTCAGAAAGATTACCCTGTTTATTTATTCCACAGATATTGACCAATAGTGCAAACTGCTTCCAAATTTGTTCAAAGTTTCCCAATTTCTTTTATATATGGTTTCTCGAATCGTTCAATATTTATGTATTTTCTGGATAGTAGAGGAAAAAGCTTGATTTAGGAAATCAACAGCAAGCTTTTAATTGATACATTTACGTTTTATTTGGTCTGCAACATTTTCTCACGAAACGAAATTACTTCCTTTCTAGGTTTAAACGACTCTGCACGGACCTGCACCTTGAATAAGTTCTATATTACTAGAACGGGTAGAATGACTTGAGTGTTCCATTGAGTTAAAAGCCGAACTATGGGTTTAACAAAATTAATGGTGTCTTTAGTGAGGAACCAGACTATGACAGGTCTCAGAAAGAGGAAGCAGCTCTTTCGTTACTTAGATTGGCAGAGACCATAGGGGTCGGTATGGCATTCTAAGACACACTACTGCAATGTGGAAGGCAACAGAAAACCACCACATTACTTCCCAAGTACACGCTCACGCGTACTTATATTGTTATTTAAGAATATGGTATTCTCTGGGTTAAAAGATTTCCAAGACCCCATTCAGATCTCCGGAAGAGGACTACTTCGGAGAATGTGATCGGAAAGTTTAAAAATCAGCCAAGAACACTTTGCAAGTAGGTAATTGAATTGAATAGGTTAGCACTAGACCTAGTAGGCATTAACTAAGTTCGCTGGCCAGAGCCGGAGGATTTTTGAAGCGGAGACTTTAGGGTTATTCAGACAGGGACAGAGGAAAGAAATTCGGGTGTGCGAATAATTATGCAGAGAAAGATAAGATACTGTGTAGAAAACTATTTACAAAAGAGTACTCATGATTAGATTAGAATCTAAACTACAGGCATACATACAAGCATACATACCCACCTCTAGCTACAACGAGGAAGAGGTAGATGCGATCTACAAAGATATCGAAAACATACTAATATGCGTAAGAAGACACGAAAATTTAATAATTAGGGAGGATTTTAATGCAGTGACAGGCGAGGGTAGGGAAAGAGTGGTAATGAGTTTATTTGGTTTTGACACGAGAAACGACAGGGGAAATATATTGGTAGAATTTTGCGACAGAAATAATTTAACCATCACAAACACAATATTTCAACATCATGCGAGAAGACGATACACATGAAGGATGCCAGGAAACATAGAAAGACAGCAAATAGATTACATTTTTGTTAGATAATGGTTTAGGAATCAAGTAAAAAACTATAAAAGCTACCCAGAAGAAAATACGGACACTAACCACATCGTGATTATAAAGGCTGCAGTTAAATTAAAAAAAAAAAACGGATAAAAGCAATTCGATTTTGAGAAACTAAAACATAAAAATATTTACGAAAGATTAGAAAAAAGTCAAATAAAATACTGAAAGAGGATAATTGCTCATACTAAGGAAGTAGAAACGGAATGGAATAACATTAAATTCAGTTTAGACATTGCGGTAGAAATATTCTGAGGTAAACACAAAAAGATAATAAAAACCATGGATAACAAAGGTTATCCTGAAATTAATGGAAGAAAGACGAAAATACAAAAACAAAACAGACGAAGCAGAAAAACAGAAATACAAAGTCATAAAACCTCACCTTTCAAGTTGAACAACAGGTTTAGAACCTGCATTACTCAGCACTAAAGAATCGCAAATGTCAAAGCGCGATGTTTTTCACATCTTATGTCAAGAAATTTTTGATATGTTAATAATGAATTCCATTTCGAATGGACCTGCACCTTGCCGAAGTTCTAAATTACTAGAACAGGTAAAATGGCTTGCGTGTTCTAATGAGCTAAAGAGCCAAACTACAGGTCCAACCAAAGTAGTAGGGTCGTTAGAGAGGAACAAGACTAAGACAGGTCCCCGAAAGAGGGCAGCGGCTCTTTCGGTATTTAGATTGGCAGAAACTATAGGGGTCGGCATGACAGTTGAAGACACGCTACCACGATGTGGAAGGCAACCGGAAATCACCACATTAGCTCCCAAGTACACAGCGTACCTAAATTATAATAAAATGATGGCATTCTCTGGGGAAAAAGATTCCGGAGTTAAAATAGTCCCCCATTTGGATCTCCGGGAGGGGACAACTTCGGAGGATGCGATTGGAAAGTTCAGAATAAAAGTCGGGAACATTTTGCGAGTCGGAGCGTGGAATCTTAGAAACATGAAGCAAGTAAGTAAGCTAGAGAACCTAAAAATCGAAATGAAAAGGTTTGCACTAGACATAGTAGGGGTCAGCGAAGTTCGGTGGCCAGAGGCGGGGGATTTTTGGAGTGGAGACTTCAAGGTAATTCATACAGGAAAAGAGGAAGAAAATTTGGGTGTGGGTATAGTTATGCCGTAAAAGATAGGATACTGTGTAGAAAATTACTTACAAAAAAACGAAAGAGTACTCATGGTTAGATTAGAATCTAAACCGGTGAATACAGTAATAATACAAGTATACGTGTCCACCTCCAGCTACGGTGACGAAGAGGTAGAAGCGATCTACAAAGATATCGAAGACATCTTAAAATACGTAAAAGGACATGATAAATTAATAATTACGAAAGATTTTAATGCAGTGGTAGATAAAGGTATGGAAGGAACAGTAGGAGGTTTATTTGGTTTAGGCACGAGAAACGACAAGGGAAATAGGCTGGTAGACTTTTGCGACAAGAACCATTTAATCATCATAAACACATTATTTCAACATCATGCCAAAAGACGATATACGTAGAAGATGCCAAAAGATATAGGAAGATATCATATATATTACATTCTTGGTAGACAACGGTTTAGGAATCAAGTTAAAGACTGTAGAAGCTACCCAGAAGCAGATATAAACACTGACCATAACGTCGTAATTATGAGGCCGCACTTAAATTAAAAAATTTGAAAAAAGAAACGGAAAAAGGCACTTTGACTTAGATAAACTAAAAGATAAAGACATTCAAAAAAGATTCAAAAAAAGTTAAATGTATTGTTGAAAGATATCGGGAAAATATCTGATATTAAGGAAGTAGAAACAGAATGAAATAACATTAAATCCAACCTAGACATATTATAATTTGAATTAGGGCCGCTATACTTGCGGCCACGTCCCCAATGCTCCACCCGGAGGTACTACATTGGGTTTAAACGCGAAAAATAGTCGTGCTCCTAATTTATTCTTACTTCATAGTTGATTCACCCTAAATAAAAACTAAATAAAAATCCAACAAACCTAAAAATCTAACAAACCTAACAAACTCTAACAATCTAACAAACCTAAAATCTGACAAAAACTGGAACAAAAACAAAACAAAAACTAAAAACAGGGTTGTAAATAATGGTATCCCTAGCGCTGACTTTCGAGTGTACCCGATCAACAAGCAAAATGAGAGGGGAGGGATCCGTAATACCGGATAGCAGACGCCGGTTCTGCTTACCAGTGCGACCTGAAGGGTCGTCTTAAAACTATCCAAATCTAGCTAACTAATTTAAATCCATCCCTAGCTTTCCTATCGTTCCCTAACTGATTTACATTATGATTACAATCTTCGCAATTCTGCTCGTCCTTCCCAAATATATACTGCAACCAAAATGGCGACAGAACGTCAAACAAAACAAATAAGCCACATAATACATGCTATATATAAATAAATATAAAGTGTAAATATAAAATATAAATAAATATAATTATGTAAATATATAAATAAATGTTTAATAAGCGTTAAGCATATAGCAGTGCACAAAATAGCGAAAGCATCACCTTATTTATCAGGTGCACTCGCACAAGCATTATGTCGGCTAGCGCCTTTACACACCAAACGTGCTTCTTAAATTATTTCAAAACTACTAATTAATGTAAATCAATGCTTGTGCGAGTACAGCCGCCACAATTTAAGTCTTACCTCGATAATAAAATTCTCCAGCATCCGAAGATCTGGTCGTCTGTAACTTACTTCTAAAGGTGGGACGGGTGCACTGCTAAAGTCCTGGTGGGTATGCACTAAATGTTCTTGGGGGGATCACAATCACTATCACTTCACTTTCAAGTCCTGGGGGGATGCGCGGTTGCGCTCTGTTTTATTATCCATGTTTACTTTATTGATTTAATTTAATGAGGGTTTATGATTTATTTGTTATTGTTTATTTGGTATTATTTATTCCCGATTTTCCGCACATAATTATGAAGATAGGCAGTGATTGTATTAATGGAGTGGGGGTTTCTCGTGCATATTGGACATTTTGGTATAATTATCTTTTCTTTTTTTTTTTTTTAATTATTTAATATCAGGTTTTGGTTTATGCTCGTATCCTTACTCACGCCAAGTCAATCTAAAATTTTTCAGTCCTCCCACCAACCCCACCGAATTTTTACACGCGGTCGTCATTGATTGTCTAATCTCGCGACCCTTCCCGCGAATTCTTTTAAGGCTGTCCAGAACGCCTTCTGGTTAACCACTTCCCCGACTTCCTCTAGGCTCTTTGGCCATGCCAGACCTAGGATAGCTAGTTTGCTATCAGCCAACCCTCGATTTCCCGCCTCAAGCGGGCAGTCGAAGAGCACGTGCTCTGCGCTTTCCGCGCCCTCGCCGCATTCGCAGCGGTCGCTGTTGGTTAGACCGAACCTTTGTAAATACGCCTTCAGGGCGCCGTGCCCTGTTATCAACTGCACCATTTTGTGATCGAGCTTAACCTCGATCTTACCTCTGGCTTCTATGCTCGGTATGAATTTGTGGGTCAACCTGCCCGTGGCAGCGTTGTTCCACCTCTTCCCATTGTCGAATTGATTTTTCGCGCAGCTTTCTTTTGATTAAAGACCTCGGTATCGACGAATGTGATATTCGAAAGTCGCCCGTCGCGGCCTCTTTAGCTAATTCGTCAGCCCTATCGTTTCCTACGTTACCATTGTGCGACCTGACCCAACAGAACTTTAAACGTCGAAATTCTAGCGCCGTACGCGCCATCCTCCAGACGTCCGCCTGGAGATCTGTCGAGGTGTTCATGTTTGTTAAAGCCGTTAGCGCCGATTTACTATCACTGATTATATAATACTCGTCTCTGCCCGTATGGTTTATTACGTAATCGATAGCCTCTCGTATGGCTACCAATTCGCACTGGAAGATAGTGCACCAGTTCGCGAGTTTGGTTTGAAACCGAAACACCTCCCTTTCCTGCTTATACACGACAAACGCCGCGCCTGCTTGCCCATCGTCCATACGTGAACCGTCCGTATAAATTCTGATACCCATCGCGTCCTCATCACCTTCGACAAACTCGATCCCTCTAATATCAGCCGGGTGCCCTAACTCAGATACAACAATCTTTCTTGCAATTTCCTATTACCAAGATTAAGATCTTCGATAATTTCGCGCCCTTTTCCTATATTTATTAATCGTCTATCTCTAATCTCCCTAACGACATATTCGATAGGGAG
This sequence comes from Platerodrilus igneus, assembly GCA_036346225.1. Lineage (NCBI taxonomy): Eukaryota > Metazoa > Arthropoda > Insecta > Coleoptera > Lycidae > Platerodrilus > Platerodrilus igneus. The sequence continues at coordinate 386,305 of JARFIW010001480.1, forward strand.
AGTCCTACTGATCACCAGGACAGCCTCCGTGGAGGTGGTCCTGTACGCCCTCGCCGCTTTTACCGCGGTTATGCGTTGTACGCTCGTCAATTGACGCATCTCCCGGACTTTACAACCTTCTGCCCATACAGAAGCTGCGTACAGTATTGCCGGCTCAATTGCTCCGGCATAAACCGTCTTCAGCGATTCGCCCCTGAAACCCCACTTTATTTTAGCCGCCGCCATCATTTTGTTTGGTATTTCGCCGCCCTTACTTTTTACGTATTGTACGTGCGCTTTCCAATTTAATTTATTGTCGATCTTGACGCCGAGGTAGGTAATGCAATCTTTAAACGGGATTTTCTCCCCTCCTAGCTCTAACCTAGGAGGTCTCTGTCCTGGTTTCGTGCCGAAATAAAGCGCCTCTGACTTCGCCGTGTTAAATTTTACCGCCTGCGACCATTCGTGTAATTTATTAAGCGCCTCGTTCGGTTTTGTGCGCATATCCATTAACAATCTCGATCTTACAATTAAAAGTGTGTCATCTGCAAACCCAACGATTGAGCATCCTGTGGGCAACTTGACCCTAAAGATGCTCTCATACAACAACTTCCAAAATGTGGGACCAGAACATGACCCTTGCGAGCATCCCCTTTCCACCTCACGCGACAGAACTTCACCCGGAATTTCAACCTGTGCAAATCGCCCCGAGAAATAGCTCTTGACCAAAGACATCAAGTTTCGCGGACAACCCCTACGATCTAACTCGCAAACGATTAATGGCCACCAGGCAGCATCAAATGCTCCTGAAATGTCCAAAGCAACAACGACACAGTACTCTTTGGCATCTCTTGCCTGCTTAATTTCCCCGACAACGAACTCTAACGCGTCGATAGTCGACTTGCCCTCCACGAAACCAAACTGTCGGTTATTAAAACCGCCGCTGTCTCGCACTAGGTGTTCAACACGCGTAGTCATAACGCGATCTAAAACTTTCCCCAGCACCGGTAGCAAGCTAATTGGACGATAGCTGCCCGGATCTGACGCATCCGCATTTTTAGGTTTGGGTATAAATTTCACATTCTGGATTTTCCAGCAACGCGGAAAACGCCCTTTCTAAACAAAGATTAAACAACCCAACAAAGACACACGGGGCTAACAGGCACGCCTGCAGAGCTGCGTCTGAAGTGATTCCGTCATGCCCCGGTGCCTTCTTAGGGTTCATCCTCCTAAGAGCCCTGACGACCTCGTGAACTAGGATTGCCTTATCGGCACCTGTTCCTTGCGCCTTTGCAGCTTCCCGACGTATTAAATCGTGCGACCCTTCATCCCCTCGGATTATCCGATGGGAAAAATTTCTCTAGTAAATATTCCGCTGTGGTTTTAAAACCTTCCGTGTATTCGCCATTTGTTTTCTTTATATTACTGAGCGCGATTTTTGTTGTTTTCCTCTAATTACGCGGTATGCGGTTCCCCAGGGTTCTTTCTCTGAGTTTTCGTGCAGAATTCTTTAAATTTATTCGTTCGCGTTTCTTCTATTAATATTTTATATTCGCGGTAACTTTGATTATATTCTATTCTCCGTTGTTCTCTTATATCTCCCGAGCCGCGTTGATAGCGGCGCCTTAGGTTACGCATTTCTGCCCGCTTGGTGGTTAGTTCCCGGGTCCACCAGGGTACGCTGTCTTTAAATGTTTTCTTTTGCGGCATGGAATACGACGACGCGTCTACCACCGCGTCGTTCAATTTTTTCGCGAGTGTTTCTACTTCGTCTGCCTCTCGGCAGTTAAATAGCTCATTTTCGAGCGCAGGGATACTTTCGCCAAATTTTTCTTTAAACCGCTCCCAATTTGCTTTTTTATTACAGAACCGCGGAAATATAGTTAGCTGCTCGTTTGCGCTTGTTTTGGTTTCAACGTCCCATGTTATTAATTTATGGTCAGAGAGCGTTTCCTCGTCCGACCTTAGTTTCCAATTACAAATCGTTTCTAACATTTCGTGCGAGACTGCAGTAATATCTATAAAACTGCTGCCTCTATGCGTCTCAAACGTAGGTGAATCATTAGTGTTTATCACACTAAGGTCCCATCCCGTAAAAATCAGCAACCTGCGAGCCCCTATCGTCTTCGATAGGGCTGCCCCATAATGGCGACTTAGCATTAAAATCTCCCCCGATGATTAAATTTTTATTCCTACCGATTTTGCGCAAAATGTTTTCAACTTGGTTTACTAAGTCGTCGGTTTGAGGATTTTCCGCCGGGAATCAACCGGCGGAAGATACGCGCTGATCACGTAAAATGTATTTAGCCCTGATTTAATTTCGACCGTTGTTAAAAATTCGTTGGATAAATTATTTAGTATTATTCCGGCGCACGTCCCATTATTTATTATTATACCGCTACGCGGTCGTTCGCTGTTTGCGTTTAAAACGGTGACCCCCTTCCCAAAACCTGTTATTTTATGGCTGTACAGGTGCGGTTCCTGTACAAGCCCGATGTCGATATTATTTTCGCTAAATAACTTTACGAAGTTATTTGTAGCCCCTTTTCCTTTCCCGAGATTTAATTGCGCGAATTTAATCTTCTTGCTTCTTTAAATCGTTTTTTCTTCACGGTCCATAATCGATGTTGCGTGTGATTGCGTTCTTCAATCTCAGCATCGTGGGGCATCTACTCGACTTGGCGTCGTGGCGCGTATCGACCTTCGCGCCACCGCCAGTTCTGTCGTTTGCCCTAGCGCAAACCACACAGCAGGGAACTGCCCTCTGGCAATTCTTGAACTCGTGACCGACTTCGGCACAGTTACCGCACCACTGTACCTTCTCCTGCACTCCATCGATCTATGGCCGTACTCGTAGCACCTGTAGCACTGGGTCATCGAGAAGTGGTCCCGGGCCCAGACTCTTCGCCACCTGAGGTTTATAGCGTCAGCTAATATACGTCTCCGAAGTGTGGGGGTCACTTCGAAGACTACGTTGACGAAGGGATCCCTAGGGCCCTTTCCGCCAAACCTAAATTTCTCCCTCAGGTGGTCTTCAATCTTCAAATCGCCGAAGCGGGGATTCTGGCACGCGATCAACCGCACCAGCTCTTCCGCCTTCATCCCGCTTCGACCCCGGAAGAACGACCCGTGGGCGCTTCTTCTCGATGGTCTTCGCCACGAGCTCTTTGCAGTCACCGACAACCTTCGACTGCAGTTTCTTCGCATCTTCTCGGTTTGCACACTCGACAACTACACCGCCCTTGCGAGTTCTACGAGCTCCGACCACAACAAAACCATCACGAGCGGGATCGACCTTCTTCTTTAAGGTCGACATGACGTCATCCTTCTCCCCTGGCCTGGCGTCGACCCTAACTGCAAAGGTGGGCGTCGCACCTGCAGCAGCTGCGGCATACGACGCCTTCCGCGGCATCGGCACCTCCTGGCTCCTGGAACACTGCTGCCCTGAAACACAAGCAACCACCGCTGGACTTCCCCCGACAACATTAGCTCTCCCAGAATCACTAGCCACAAGCCGCAGCGCCCTAACCATACCTATAAGTTGATTCGCCGCGTCGAGGAAATCATCCAGGGCGTAGCGAATCCTCTTTCTGTCCTCCACGACGATAGTGGCGGAGGTCGTCGGCACCCTCCCGGAGATGACCCAGTGCGCCTTCCTCACCCTCAATCTCAGGTGGTCCAGCTCATCGAGGTCGCTAGCAGCAACGCTAACGTCGCTGCTAGTCGACATCTTTCGCTGGGCTCCCGAAGTTGAGGGCGATTCAGGCGCCGCAGTCACCCCAGGGGCCCTGACTCCCCGACACGACCGCCGCAGACACAGGCTCCTCTACCTCCTCCTGAATCCCTAACCTAACGTCTTTTAAAATTACCTTTAGCTGTTTCCCCCCAACAGCGCCCTCAGCCTCCGACCTATTAGACTCTGACCTATCCCCCTTCTTCTTCCTGGGCAACGGGTCCTCGTCGCGGTAGACCACCATGCTGACAAAACAAACGACAAAAAATGACACCTAAAACGCAGCTCAAAAACCACTTGACCGTTACGACGCTAAAAGAAAGACGCTAGAAGAACGCAAAACGATGGTCCAATAAAAATGTTTTGTTTAAAGGTGAACCGTAAGCAACCTTGTATTTATTTAAACTTCGAACCGCCCAATTAAATATCAAATTTTAACAAAAATACAACAAGCACCAAGCGTCAAAATAACAACTAGAATCAAATAAATTCCCTAGCGCAATTTGATTCAAAATGTACCGCGAAGAACACTATTTATTTATTTTAAATTTTTAAAACCGCCAAATCAATTTAAATAAACTAATTACTTCAAAATATTAAAATATCTAATTTACAAACAACAACACTTTATTTTTAAACGTGTAATTAAGAAAATAAGGTCGAGCGCAATCGGAATGAGGTAACCGGAAATGACCTTTCACTTAATCACTTGGTAACTGTAACTGCTACACCGCTTAATTACACCAAAATCGATCTTAAAGGAACTTACGTACGCGTGTACTTAAATTACGGAAAATTTATATTAAAATTGTTTTAAAATTTACAGTTTTTGAGATATTTATTTGATTTAAAAAGGTTTAGATTTTTTTTTTTTTTGGTTATTTGATTATACGCGCACTATAAAAAATTCACACACTTTTTGGTTGTTTTACCCGGTTTTTTACACGATTTACGTGGTTTTTATTTTAAATTTATTATTAAAAATGTCTTTTTAAGTTATTTCGAAATTATTTTTTGAATATTAGTTTATTAGACCTTTGTTTTATTAACCCGAAATTTATTTAGTTTATTTTTAAAACGCGGATTTGGTTTAAATTACAAAGAAAAACTCGATTTATTTAGTTTTTATTTAGTTTAAATTCTGTTTTAAAATTTTTATTTTACTGCCCTGTATTTAAATTTTGATGGCACACAATTATAAAAATAAAACACAATAAAAAGCAAAGCTTCAAATAAAATAATTCAACAATAAATAATAAAACCCTAGATAAACACTTACTGTTATTGCTGAAGCGGGAGCTCGGCAGAAACACGTCCGCTCGCTTCAAGCGGCAACTAGAAAGTCCCCAACCTAGACATAGCGGTCAGAGATATTCTGGGGTATACACAAAAAGAAAATAAGAAATCATGGATAACAAAGAATATTCTGAATTTAATAAAAGAAGGACGAAGATACAAAAATAAATCAGACGAAACAGGAAAACAAAGATACAAAGCCATAAAATGGGAGATTATTCGCAAATGCAGAAAAGCTGAAGAACAATGGATTGATGAAAAGTGCAAAGAGGTACAAACTAACACGGAAATAGGAAAGACAGATAAAACATACAAACTAATTAGAATCAATTTTAGGAATATAAAACCGGATAGCAAAAATATAAAGGACGCGGGAGGAAAAGTCATTAAAGAAAATGTAGAGAAAGTGGATAGATGGCAAGAATATATAGGGAATTTATATGCAGGAGAAGAACTAACTGCATTAGAACAGAAATCAGACATTGAAAATGATGACTTGAGATATCCTATACTTAGAGATGAGTTTAAATTAGTATGAAAGGGTCTGAAAAATGGTACAGCGCCGGGTACAATTAAGGTGCAAGCAGAAACTCTAAAAGCTGCAGGACAAGCAGTAACAGAACGTCTCTTCCAACTTGTAAGCTATATGTAGGAGACAGGCGAGATACCCAAAGATTTCAAACGTAACATCATAGTAACTATAGCAAAAAGGAATGGCGCGGATAGATGTGAAAATTTTCGAACAATAAGTGTGACAGCATACCTATTAAAAATATTAACTAGAATTGTACAAAAACGAATGGAACAAACGAACTAAAGAAATATTAGCAGAAGGCCAATTTGGGTTTAGGCGAAACAGGGGAACACGAGAGACTATTTTAGCTCTGAGTGTGATAATGGAGAAAACAATAGAAAAGGGGAAAGCGTGTATATAGGGTTTGTAGATCTGGAAAAAGCATTTAACAATGTAAAATGGAAAAAGATGTTTGAAATACTCAAAAAGATGGAATGAGTTTTAGGGATAGAAGGATAGTACATATCTTATACAAAAAGCAAACAACATAGAATTAGAGCAGGTGGAACGTAGAGAAGTAAACATTAGGAAAGAGGTAAGACAGGGATGTGCCCTATCCGCATTAATTTTTAACTTGTACATTGTTGGCAATGAATACTATCAACTGCAGGTAGGCATTTGGAATTATTATGCAGGGACAAAAAATGATATGCTTAGATTTGCAGATGATATAGCGGTATTAGCATCTAGCCAAGAAGAGTTAGAAAATGCTTTTAATAAATGGAACCTATTCTAAAAGGGAGATACGGTATGCAAAGGAGGGGGAAATAAATCAAGAACAAGAATACAAATATGTAGCACGAACTTACAAAAGGTTAAGGATTTCTGCTAACTAGGAAGTCAAATAACGCAAGACGCGAAAAGCGCAAAAGATATAAAACAAAGATTAGCACAAGATCGTGCTACATTTAATAAGAAAAAGCTACTACTGTGTTCAAAAACAACAAACATAGAAACAAGGAAAGGATTGCTTAAAACATATGTGTGGAGCACAGCACTGTACGGCTGTGAAGCCTGGACAGTAGGAAAACCGGACAAGAAAAAGGTAGAAGCCTTTGAAATGTTGTGTTACAGACTTATGATAAAGATATCATGGGCAGACAAAGTTAAGAACGACCAGGTGTTAAAAATGGTAGAGGAAGAAAGAAATATGTAGAAAACGGTAAAAAATAGGAGAGATAGGATAATAGTCCACGTACTACGACATGAGGGAATAGTGCGGAATATATTAGAAGCAGAGATAGGAAAAAAGAGAAGTAGAGGTAGACCTAGGTTAGACTACTGCACACAGATAGCGAAAGATGTAGGTTGTATGAATTTCAAGGAAATGTGTAGGCTAGCTCAAAATAGAAATTAATGGAGGTACGCATCCAACCAGTCCTAAAATGGATAAATTTCTGTGACGTTATTAATCGTGGCAGTCACGTTGGGCGCCAAATTTTTGTCACGTTAATCGTGGCCGTGCGTAACACAAAGAAAATCAAAAAAATGACCGGGCTCAATCGGAGAGTAGGGGGGGGGGTTGTAGAAAGCAGACTGACATATAAGGTATGCGGCGGTAAGGAGTTAATGACAATACCTGCAAGAAAATTAGTTAAGCAAACCTGAAAAAAAAAGAATAAGCATAGCAGCAATGAAAAGTCTAAATTATTCAGTACTTTGTAGAATGTAAAAAAAAGAAACTGTTTGGATAGTCTATATAATATAACAACGGTAAAAGCAATACAGTAAAATGTTTAGTACAAAGTGAGATAATATTGGGGAGTATCAGAAACGTTTCCTCACACAACAATTAAACATACATCAGGCAAAATGTTAAAAAAAAATAAATAGGTAAGACACAATTGATATGAGTAATTCAGTAGTATGATCTTTCTTTCTTTCTTTCCTTTTTTTTTTCTTTTGTTTTAAAATATCATGCAAGTCTTTTGTAAAAGGTATCAGAACGACAAAGATATGGTAAAGCAACGGATAGATATTTAAAGTAATAACAAGTAGGAAATAGTTCAACTTACAAAAGTCCTTCAGCAACGCTTCCTTGCAACGGAAGTGTGAGATTCACGATGTCCTACGCTAACGAAGCACTTCACCCTGGACTGTGAGGGTGTTGATGGAACTTATCACACGTCACACTAATCACACCTACGCATTTCACGGGGGTTAGCAGCAGACACCATCACGCGACGGAACTATGTAGCATTGATAAATTTCTTGTTAATTCTATTTCCTGAGACAATAATTTCGAAATATTTCGTAGCACTAGTTTAATTTCAACTGGGATCAAATGTATATTATTTTCATAAACCTCCAAAAAGCAGTGAGAAACTTCAACCAATACCTTTGTAAACCGGTAATCTGTTGTATTTCGCAAATAACGAAATTCGCGCAAGCAATGATCTATTTTAGATTCTTTGGTGTTAGAAAAATGCAGAAACTACAGTATCACTGTATTTAAATAATCCAAAGTATGCGCTACTCCGAAAAGAAAAGGACCGCGAAACTAGATCGCACACACCGTTTAAATATCAAAAGACAAAACAACTAAAAAGAACCATAATGGGTAAAGCACGTGTATCACTCAAGCAAGTCCGTCAAATGTTCCGTAAAACACACGTGCGTCGACCAAACACGGTTAATATACAACTCTTATTTCACAAGACAAACAACTAAAAACATGCCGTGCCCGTACATGAACAATTTGAAATTGATCCCGCATTAATTCTCACTATTGTCAAAGTAAAGAAGAAGCAGTATTTTCAACGGAACACAGAACAGAACTCAACTCCTCGTCTGTTTATATCAATTCGTCGTTATTACAACCGCTTATCGTTTCTTATCTAGACTTGTATATCCACATAAGGAACCAAATTTATATTTACGGCAAGACAAGAACGATGCAATCTATAATTAATTACAAGCTGTTTAACATTCATTCCTTGGAACGTATTTATTAATGAGGATCAATCTTCAATTTATCTATCTTGAATTAATACACACCAGTTAAATTGCATACAATTTTGAATTATTCTGAGGTATTTACTTGATACAAACAGCGATCCCAAAGAAACGATGTATTTTTAAACACGCTAACAGAAAGGGAGCGTAAAAAGGTTAAACTACAAAAATGCCCGTTACAAATTAATGACGAAAAAAGTAACTGTACTTAAACATGATAATTATTATAAGCAACAAGTATTGGTTGGGTAATATTCTCGAATAATGTTAATTGTGCAAAAAGATTTACTGGAAAACTATTATTTCGGCAAATGTTTAAGTTTTGGGGGATTTTGGCAGCCACAGGCTGCTTAACCCTCTTCACAACCACTGAATGTTGGAGAAATAGGGTATATAATTGTAAAACAATAGAGGGAAACCGAACTACATCTAAGAGGAAAGAACAGCGCCCATGATGAAAGACAACAAACATAGAAACAAGATGAAAATTGTTGAAAGCATATGTGCGAAGCACAGCACAGAATGCATATGAAATACGAGCAGTAGAAAAAGCAGACAGAAAAACAGTAGCATCCTTTTAGAGTGCTGTGCTTCAGATGTATGAGGATGATAGCATGGACAGACAAAATTAATAACAAATAGGTTATAGAAATAGTAGGGAACGAGGATATCTTTGAAAAAAAGTAGGAGTAATAGAAGGGCAGAATATGTTCTAAGGCATTTTTGGGTAATAGTATGGGATATATTACAAGCAGAGACAGTAAAAACGCAATAGATGTAGACCTAGATCAGCCAGTGATAGATGCAGACTGGGCAAATTTCAGGAAAATGTGTAGGTTAGTTTAGAATAGCAAACAATGTTGGTATGCGTCTAACCAGTTCCAGGAGTGAAGACCTAATGATGATGATGAAAAATGAATTTTTATTATCTAATAAATGAAGATTAATTTCCTTTTATGTTTGTGCCAGCAGCATTTTATAATAGAATTAATAAGAAAACGAGAATTGTATTAATATTTTAATGAACATAATTTCTACCATAATAATGCATGTTACCATTAAATCACTGTATTGCAAAAAAAGATCATAATGTTCAAGTTTTACATCGTGTGTTTCCAAGAAAATACAGAAACACGGGGTCAACTACTACAACAAAACGTGATACCAGAGAAAGGGCAGAAAAAGGAATTTCAAGAATTACACAATTATGTCAATAAAAAGCACAGGATAATAGATCAGTGATCCACAAGTGGACACAGGCGCTATGTTATTACTGCCAAAGTGTCATGTAACCTTGCAATGTCAGTCTTTGATGGCCTCAGCATCAAAACCGTTAAAAGTTTCAAATAAAAAATAAGGTTTAATGTTACTGAGTTTGATAGATAATCTGCTTTTTTTTGTTTCTATTTGGAGCCGACATTCGACAATTATGTCAATTTAGATATTCAATAAAAACCAAAAGAGAGTATTCTCGTGTAAAATAATATAATATTTAAAATATATTTATAACAAGTTGAAAATGCAAGGCATTGTCGCAACGAACTTCCAAATGTAGACTTACTTTAAAACAATTTAAAGAAATTAAAATTATTATGTTGTAATAATTATAAGTATTCAGATAAAATAAAATTAATTTCCGGGGGTCGGGTATCCGTGGTCAGATTTTGTGGGGGTCCATATTTCGACTCAGCTATGTTAGGGGAGTCCAAATATGTATCGCACATTAATTTTGGACCTATTTGAAATTTTAATTTTCCCGACGGAATATCGCGGGGGCACGGCGTCCCCGTGGCCCGATTTCAACTGACATCAAAACTTAAGCTCAGGACACCGAGCTGAATCGATTGATGTATCACACATTGATGTCCGACCATTAGAAAGGCCTCGGACGGACAGACAGACGGACGACAAATCGATTTCACAAACGAACGAAAGTTCGTTGAAAATTACAGCAGAGCGCTTTCGGCGTTAGCCATCTTCGGTGCTATATCAACGTAAAATTAAATATTCTATCAAACTATTACATTATATATAGGACATTTTATGTGTACAACTAATATCACATCAATAAAGATTAGTTAAATACTTGATTGTTCCAATAAAATTGGATTACATCTTGTCTACGTGTTTTTTTTGACTTCATCGACGACGTAGACAAGATGTAATCCAATTTTTTGGAACAATCAAGTATTTAACTAGTCTTTATTGATGTGATATTTGTTTTATACATCAAATGTCCTATATATAATGTAATAGTTTGATGGAATATTTAATTTTACGTTGACATGGCACCGAAGATGGCTGACGCCGAAAGCGCTCTGTTGTAATTTTTTAAAGATATTTTAAATATTATATTATTTTACACGAGAATACTCGCTTTTGGATTTTATTGAAAAATGTTGTGTACACAGCCAGGAATTACTTCTTCATAATTTAGATATTGACATGTGTTTCTTATCATATCTCGGTGTCATGAACAACCATCATAAGAGTCGCGATTTAAGCTATTATATTTATTTTGTATCGCTTCTATGAATTACGAAACAGACAAGAACTGATCTGCATACAATTGGTATCATACTACATAAAATCCCATAGCATGTACACAAGTTTACCATAAAAACATTTATCATCGTACGCTATAAGTGTTCATATGTCTGATGTATTTCGATAGTCTCCATATTTCATTTTAGTACAAAGATATTCTCCGAAACAGTTTTGGAACATAATTTGTCAGACGCAGAAGCAATAAATTTAGTCCTTGAGCTCCTCTTGTATTCCTTTCGTTGATGTTATTTGAGCATGATGAACTTGAATAATAAAACGATAAATTTTCCGGATATCGTTGTTAAGCTATACGTAGCTACAGTTCTACATGTTCTGTTTAAAGTAGATGAACATTGATTCATTTTTTTAAAGTAACAAATGTACAGAGAACATTGTTGCATTATCTGGTGTCGAATTCAAAATTTACGACGCTTTTTATGCAGAAACCTTTTAATTAGAAGCGCCGGGTGAACGAATTTAAAATCAAAGGCTATAGCTTCTAGGTAATTAGTCCCTTAAGCTTAATCCTGTGTACTTCTTTAAACGTAAATTGATTTGCATTCATTAAAACCTACAAATACAAGAACCGGATTCTATAGCATACGTAATATGCCGCACCCTTTAATTAATTACTTTATCTTTTCTAAGGTCCTATTAGTTCTGGATACATTAAAAAGCTTTCAAGCTATGCTTGCACGCGTTGTGGGTCGTGTTATATTCAGGAGCTAAAACACCTTTATTATAAACGTCTGTGGTAGTTTTAAACACAGCTATACCGCTGTCATCCTACGCCAGTTATGTATCCCCCAATGTACCTATATATTAAATAATAGAATCTAATTGGAATTATCAGAAATTGTTAGAGAAATCATAAGTCAATTGCAACAATGTAATACAAGGATAAACCAGACGGGTTATTAACAGATCATGAGAACGGGTATGCAACTTTGTATCCGAGACGACAGTGATACTGCAGGCGGAAGGTCACAGACGGTTAACATACCGCAATTAGCTAGAAATAAGATTGCTACAATGTAATAAAGTGTAGGATTAAGAGTAAAGCAGACATGAGATCTGCAAGTTCCCACAGCCATGTGAGGGAGCAGGATATTATAAAAAGTCCGGAAGCTCAAGGCCCGGCAGTCAGTCTTCGAACTCCATACTTAGTTGTTCAAGCTACTCAATAGAGTCAGTCTGAGTATTACAGCTTTTGCATTGTTGTTTACCTAGGCTACTCGCCCTAATGTTATTACAATTAATTAATTATTTTGGTTTAAAGAAAAGAACAGTTTGTCAAAACTCCACATTAATTTCTGTTCAAAATAAATAAATTTGTTAAGTTTTGGAAACGTTTTTTAAAAACATCACTTCAAAAGCCCAAACTTTAACTCGCCTACGCATATAACGAACGTTCACTAAAAACGAATATTAATGAAGATTGTAGGTGCTTCATTTCGGAGGGCATGCAATCTGAAAATTGCCCTCTAAATTTGGTAACATGGGTCTTGGTTAGTTTCATAAGTGATCTATCTCTTCGTTCATAGTTCGTAAGAAGAGTGCTATTAATTATTAGCTATACCCTTTGTTAGCAGCGCTAAATTAAGAACAAAATAAAATGGTTAATATTGCAACAGTTAGTTGTAATGACATTTCTAAATACATGTAACACATCAAGTACACGTCTAATTATTAAATGAAACCCTAAAGATATTGGTTGTGAACATCATCCGTCACACAGGATTTGAATTTGATCTTCCATTATTATTATAAATTTTTAAGGTTCCGGGTTGGGACCGTTTATTTTTATAAACTAAGGTCGATGTTTCGCACGCAAAACACAAGACACCTGTTTGGACCAGTGCAATGTGCTACAAAAATTGTGATTAAAATTAATTATTCAATTGCGCTGATTGCTATTTTCTCTTATTTGGATCGACTGAGAGGTTGACCATTTACAAACAACTGATATACATGTAATGAATAAAAAACCTGTTTGTTGTTGTCTTTTTATGTAATGAGCGAAGCAAAAAAATGTGTACATATAAAATTGACAGAACTTGAATGACATTTCTTACAAACTATATTATTTTGTTACAAAGCACTCTATAAAATAAATTATGATGCAATTAGCAATCTATACATTAGAGAAGTATTAACATAGTTTAATTCAACATTAACAATGAGACCATTCAAGGCCGAACAACACCCTTTGGCTTTGAATGGGCTACTGAGTCTGCAAGTTCAGGAGTAACTCTACTATTTACACTTTAACTTGTCTACTCAATATTATCATTCTTATCTTTATTAGTATTTTTTATTTTATTACTTATTTTCTTATCTTGTCCTGATAAAGCCCTTTACAATAGTGGGCAAAACGACGACCTTAGTTTATAAAATGACACGGTCCCAACCCGGAACTATAAATATTTATGACTCCGGCCGTGAAAGCCTCCAACAACTTCCATTATTATGTTTGGTAAAGTAGTTTTAACGCTTACAATTTATTCGGATTAATAAAGTAAGCAAGCTTTTTATGATTGCTAATGTCTTGTTTATGATCTGAATTGTTTCAAATATCATGGTTGCTCTTTTTATGATAGAGTATCGTAAGAACATATAAGAGCAATGGACTACGCTGGTAGTCAAACACTAGAAGGCAATAAATACTGTCACTTTTAGATCAAAATTTTTTCTACCGTTAGCAAATAGGCGTTGTTACGTTCTTTTTTCAGCGTAAATTAATTCTAATAATTTTCAACTAAAATCCACTTTGCTTCTAAAACGAAACTTTATTCGATAAATTAAATATCCTGTATATTTTAGTTGGTAAATCTTTCTGTTAATTAATAATCAATACCGTTTCTAAGAATTTCTTAACGTAAAGTTTACGTTATATTCAGATATTTGATAACGTGTTCCAAGTATCAGATAATTGCTTCTTATGTGTTTTCCATTGAAAGAATTCGTTGAATTAAAGCCGCGTGCTATCCGATATAAACTCGGGTTTTTCAGGTTAATTCTGAATAAAAATACTACGTTAAGCTCTGGTCGCTAGTTAAACAAAATTAATATTCACTTTCTTTTTGAACAGCAACACGAAAGCATTTAATATATTTTTGGTTGTTTCCGTTCCGTTTTGCTTGATGAAAATTTCGTGCACGCAATGCGGCGTGCTTCTTCTGGTGGCCGTAAAGCCACGATGAATGGTCGTCCCTTGTTATGATGGGAGAACCACCCAAAGGCGGATTACGCACACCTCTCCTCTGCCCCGTTATTAAAGACGGCAACAATTACGAGGATGAGAAGTTGTTCCATATGTTATTTCTATGGGCTCTCGAAACTGGTCGAACCAGTACCTTTCCGCTTTATTTGTGGACCAAATTTAATAATGGTAGAAAGATGATTCCATTTCGAATGGACCTGCACCTTGCCGAAGTTTTAGATTACTAGAACAGGTGAAATGGCTTGCGTGTTCTAATGAGCTAAAGAGCCAAACTACAGGTCCAACCAAAGTAGTAGGGTCGTTAGTGAAAAACCAGACGAAGATAGGTCCCCGAAAGAGGGCAGCGGTTCTTTCGGTACTTAGATTGGCAGAGACCATAGGGGTCGGTATGGCAGTCTAAGACACACTACAGCGATGTGGAAGGCAACGGGAAACCACCACACTACCTCCCAAGTACTCAGCGTACCTAAACTATAATAAAATGATGGCATTCTCTAGGGTAAAAGATTCCGGAGTTAAAATAGTCCCCCATACGGATCTCCGGGAGGGGACTACTTCGGAGGATGCGATCGAAAAGTTAAGAATAAGAGTCGGGAACATTTTGCGATTCGGAGCGTGGAATGTTAGAACTATAAAGCAACTGGGTAAGCTAGAGAACCTAAAAATCGAAATGAATAGGTTATCACTAGACATAGTAGAGATCAGCGAAGTTCGGTGGCCAGAGGCGGGACATTTTTGGAGTGGAGACTTCAGGGTAATTCATACGGGAGCAGAGGATGGAAATTTGGGTGTGGGGATAGTTATGCGGAAAAAGACAAGATACTGTGTAGAAAATTACTTACAAAAGAATGAAAGAGTACTCATGGTTAGATTAGAATCTAAACCGGTAAACACAGTAATAATACAAGTATACATGCCCACCTCTAGTTACAGTGACGAAGAGGTAGAAGCGATCTACAGAAATATCGAAGACATATTAAGACACGTAAAAGGAGATTTAATAATTACGGGAAATTTTAATGCAGTGGTAGGTGAGGGTAGGGAAGGAGCGATAGTAGGTTTATTTGGTTTAGGTACTAGAAACGACAAAGGAAATAGGCTGGTAGAATTTTGCGACAAGAACAATTTAATCATTACAAACACATTATTTCAACATCATGCTAGAAGACGATATACGTGGAAGATGCCAGGAGATATAGGAAGATATCAAATAGATTACATTCTTGTTAGACAACGGTTTAGGAATTAAGTAAAAGACTGTAGAAGCCACTTAAATTTAAAAATTTGGAAAAAGAAACGGAAAAAAACACTTGGACTTAGAGAAACTAAAAGATAAAGATATTCAAGAAAGATTCGAAAAAAAGGCAAATGAATTGCTCAAAGATATCGGGGAAATATCTGATACTAAGGAAGTAGAAACAGAATGGAATAGCATTAAATCCAGGCTCGGCATGGCGGCCAGTGATATTCTGGGGTATACACAAAAAGAAAATAAGAAACCATGGATAACAAAGGATATCCTAAATTTAATAGAAGAAAAACGAAAATACAAAAATAAATCAGACGAAACAGGAAAACAGAGATACAAAGCCATAAAATGGGAAATTGTTCGCAAATGCAGGAAAGCTAAACAACAATGGATTAATGAAAAGTGCAAAGAGGTACAAACTAAGATGGAAGTAGGAAAGACAGATAAAGCATACAAACTAATTAGAATCAATTTTAGGGATATAAAACCGTATAGCAAAAATATAAGGGACGCGGGAGGAAATGTCATTATAGAAAATGTAGAGAAAGTGGGTAGATGGCAAGAATATATAGGGAATTTATATGCAGGAGAAGAACTAACTGCACTAGAAAAGGAATCAGACATTGAAAATGATGACTTGGGATATCCTATACTTAGAGATAAATTTGAATTAGCATTAAAGAGTCTGAAAAATGGTAAGGCGCCGGGTACAGATAAGGTGCAAGCGGAGACTGTAAAAGCCGCTGGTCTTCCAACTTGTAAGCTATATGTATGAAACAGGCGAGATACCCAAAGATTTCAAATATAAGATCACAGTAATCATACCAAAAAAGAAAGGCGCAGATAGATGTGAAAATTTTCGAACAATAAGTTTGACAGCACATGTATCAAAAATATTAACTAGAATTGTACAAAGACGAATGGAAAAACGGGCTGAAGAAATACTAGGAGAAGACCAATTTGGGTTTAGACGAAACAGAGGAACACGGGAGGCCATCTTAGCTCTGTGGGTGATAATGGAGAAAGCAATAGAAAAAGGGGAAAGCGTATATATAGGGTTTGTAGATCTGGAAAAAGCATTTGACAATGTAAAATGGAAAAAAATGTTTGAAATATTCAAAAAGATTGGAATGAGTTATAGGGATAGACGGATAGTACATAGCTTATACAAAGAGCAAACAGGAGTAATAGAATTAGAGCAGGAACGTAGAGAAGTAAACATCAGGAAAGGGGTGAGACAGGGATGTTTCCTATCCCCATTAATTTTTAACTTGTACATTGAAGAGGCAATGAATACTGTCAAATGCAGGAAGACATTTGGAATTACTATGCAGGGACAAAAAATTGATATGCTTAGATTTGCAGATGATATAGCGGTATTAGCATCTAGCAAGGAAGAGTTAGAAGCTGCTCTCAATGAAATGGAAACGATTCTAATAGAGAGATACGGTATGAAAAGTAACAAAAGTAAAACTAAAGTACTAGTATGCAAAGGAGGCAAAAATAAATCAAAAACAAGAATACAAATATGTAACACGAACTTACAAGAGGTTAAGGATTTCTGCTACCTAGGAAGCCAAATAACGCAAGATGGGAAAAGCACAAAAGATATAAAACAAAGATTAGCACAAGGTCGTGCTACATTTAACAAGAAAAAGCAACTACTGTGTTCAAAGTCAACAAACATAGAAACAAGGAAAAAATTACTTAAAACATATGTATGGGGCACAGCACTGTACGGCTGTGAAGCCTGGATAGTAGGAGAAGCAGACAAGAAAAAGGTAGAAACCTTTGAAATGTGGTGCTACAGACGATTGATGAAGATATCATGAACAAACAAAGTTAAGAACGAAGAGGTACTAAAAATGGTAGGGGAAGAAAGAAATATGTGGTAAATAGTAAAAAATAGGAGAGATAGGATGATAGGCCACATACTACGGCATGAGGGAATAGTGCGGAATATACTAGAAGCAGAGATAAGAAAAAAGAGAAGAAGAGGTAGACCTAGGTTAGACTACTGCACACAGATAGTGAAAGATGTAGGCTGTAGGAGTTTCAGAGAAATGTGTAGGCTAGCTCAGAATAGAAATCAATGGAGGTACGCATCCAACCAGTCCCAAGATGGATAAATTAATGACGAAGAAAGTAACTGCACTTAAACATGATATTTATTATTATTATTGCGTGAAAGCATTTACTGGAAAACTATTATTTCGGCAAATGTCTAAGTGTTGGGGGATCTTGGCAGTCACAGGTTGCTTACCCCCCTTCAATAAATATCAGTGAAATAGGGCATAATGTTAGAAAACAATAGAAGAAAGACGATATTTATTATAAGCAACTACAAGCATTGGATGGTAATATTCTCGAAAAATGGTAATTGCGTGAAAGCATTTTCTGGAAAACTATTATTTCGGCAAATGTCTAAGTGTTGGGGGATCTTGGCAGCCACAGGTTGCTTACCCCCCTTCAATAAATCTCAGTGAAATAGGGCATAATATTAGAAAACAATATAAGAGGAACCGAGCTGTATTGCTGTGTGAGAATTTCAGGCGGCTCCGTGGCGTAGTGGTATGTGTGTGACTATTACGCCCAAGGTCCCAGGTTCGAATCCCGACACGGTCCGCTTGAAAAATGTTAGTCGAGCATTTTTCACAAAAATACATCCTCGTTCGGATGAGAGGTAATATGGAGGTCCCGTGTGTGAGTGTTGTCACGCACGTTAAAGATCCCTACCTTGCTTGGAACAGCAAGGGTTCGGCAAAATTCAAAATTATTCAGGTAAAAAAAACTCGCTTCCTGGCCAATGTAGTACCTTCGGGTGGAGCATTGGAAAATCACATGTAATGTGTGAGAATTTCAGGGAACTATGTAGGTTAGTTTAGAAAATATATAAGTGCAGGTACATGTCCAACCAGTTTTGAGACGGGAAACCCAATGGCGAAAAAATAAGCGCAGATAAATCTGATGATTAGTATAAACAACTAGTTGTTTGTTGTGAAATATCTGCAACTAATGTTGACTGTGCGAAAAGATATATTGGAAAAAATATTAAATCAGTAAATGTTCAAGTGCTTGGGGAACTTGGCAGCCACAGGCTGCTTACCCCCCTTCGCAACCACTAAATGTCGAAGAAATAGGGTATATAATTGTAAAACAATAGAAGGAGACCGAACTGCATCTAACAAGAAAGAACGCCGCCTATGATGAAAGACAACAAACATAGAACAAAAAGTTGTTGAAAGCGTATGTGTGGAGCACAGCACAGACAGTATGCCTACGAAATACGAGCCGTCTGAAAAGCAGACAGAAGAACAGTAGCAGCCTTTGAAATGCCGTGCTTTAGATGTATGTAGAATGGACAGAGAAAGGTAATAACAAATAGGTTATAGAAACAGTAAGGGAATAAGGATATCTTTGGGAAAAAAATATGAGAAATAGAAGGGCAGAATACGTTCTAAGGCATTTTTGGGGAATAGGAATGAATATGTTACAAACCGAGATAGGAAAAAAGAGGTGGATGTAGACCTAGATCAGATAGTGATAGATGCAGACTGTGCAAATTTCAGGGAAATCTGTAGGTTAGTTCAGAATAGGAAACAATGATGGTACGCGTCTAACCAGTTTCAGGACTGAAGACCCAATGTTGATGATGAGAAAGATGATTGTTATGCGTGTGATGGGGTGATCATTAATTAGATTGGGATAGTAGTTATTAATTTCGTTTTTGGGAAATTTGTATGTAATCGTAATTTATAACTATTGGTTTACCGTGGGTTTTTTGTGTTCTGAATTTTTATTAGAACAAGACATTGTACTGCAAAGTGGCATAACTGATTTTATAGTTATAACCATTTAGAGCTGTACTTTGTAGGGTTGCGTTGGGTTGTTTTGTTGCTGAAACATTTAGGGTGAGATACCTAAAAACGACAGTTCGCTATTTCAAAACTATTCCCTGTTCGTTGTGTATATATGGGTAACTTTTACATATGGATTGCTAATTTTTGTTTGGGTACTCATGTGCTATTGTACATATTTTTTTTTAAATTATAGGTTTTTCTTTGTTTGGTATATTTTGTGTTGAGTATGAATGCTTGAGTGTATAATTTTTTTTCTCTATTTTATTTCAGGCTCTCCTTTACGGGTATATCTATACAATACCCCGCTCGCTTCGCTGATTAAGCCCGGTAATACCGTTTTTATTTGTGGTCTTTGGTTGTAGGATTTGTCAATGTACGTAACAGCGTCCAATACAACACAAATTGATTGGAGAAAAATAAGTGGGAATTTAGAACTTTTATAAGGTTCAAGTCCTTTTGCCAGCTACGAAAGCTTTACATTTAAAGAAATAATCAACCAAATTAATGCCAGATTCATGAAAAAATATTTTTGACTTTTTCACTTAACATTTTCCAAAAAAACATATCAAGACTAACCAATTTTTTTTTATTACAACTAATTGTTAAAAGGATTACATCTACGCTATTTGGCCTCATAATACAGGACTAATTAAAAACTGTGTAGATTCAATAAACAAAATAGAACCAACTATTAAATTCACATACGAATTAGTGGAACATGGAAAACTTTCGTTTTTAGATATTCTAGTTAGCAAAAACGATACAACAATTAATACATCGGTATACAGAAAACCAACACACACAAACACATACTTAAACTTCGATTGAAACCATCCACACTGTGTTAAGCAAGGAATTATCAAAACCATGTATGATACAGCAAACTGAATATCATCAAACGAAGAAATTTTAAAGAAAGAGAAAGACTTAATCAAATGTACACTAATAAAAAACAAGTATCCTAAAAGAATAATAGAAAAAGAAGTGAATAAAGTCCCAAAAAATAAAAAAGAAAACAGAAACAACGATACGCATCAAAAACTGCTGTCAATACCATACGTAAAAGGATTCTCCGAAAAAATGCAAAAAAAGGAAACAAATTCAAAATTACAACAGTATTTAGAACCAACAATACACTAAGAACACAATTAACAAAAAAAAACTCAAAAACGCAATATAAAGTTCAAAAAACTGCATCTACAAAATACCGTGCGAATGTAACAAGTTTTATATAGAAGAAAGTTCTAGATCATTTTGAAGTTCGATTAAATGAACATAAGTCATATATAAAAAAATTTGAAATTCCATGATTTGCTAAAATGCATAGGACTCCAGTCATAAAATAAAATGGGAGGGCTCGCAAATTATTAACAAAGAAGAAAACCACAAAAAACAAGTTGCTCATATAACCGTACATAAAAATAACTACGTAGCAAACGAATCCGTAACTTTCAGTAAACAATGGATTTCATTACTAAAAGAAATAATAAATGAAAATCAAATGCCCCCACTATCTAGGTAGCATCGTAAGTTTTTCCTGGGCATTCATTGGGATATTAACATAAAATGCAGGCTACATACGTGATTTCTATTTATACATACAATAACTGATTACATAATAATAGACGTATTAGCAGCCTCCGACTACTTAAATACAGCTGATTTCAGGTTAATTATATTGGCTACCTAAAAGTCGCTCGCAGGGCGCACAATCGAAGGCATTCACTCTTCTAAACTTTAAAATTTTTCACCTAATATATCAAGCTAAATATATTAAACATTAATAAATCAAAATCATCATCAACTTATGTAACAAATGTCAAACTTAAAAATTTCGATTATTTTGACAACGATCCTAGGTCATGGATTGAAACGTAAATAAAGACGATTTTAACAATTATGAGTGGTTTAACTCCCAAAGAAAATTAAGAAGAATTAAAGAATTTGAACTTTTTAATGTAGAAGCTTGACTTTCTTTTGTGTAATCTAAAATATTTTTCTAGCTTCGTGCATGCGCTTTCTTTGCTTTACGTCAAATAAAATAAGTTCTCCTATACAAAGCGCTGTAAAGCTTCTACGTAATATTAAAGGCTAACGCTTCTTTGAGTGTTTTTAATATTGACGAGATTGAGATTGTACATACGAAATATATGAAAGAACTTGTTGAAAAGCAATATAATCATTTTTATTTTCTTTGCTTGTTTGCTTTTTGAACGAGTCAAGTGGGTTGATTGGGATCATTGAATTTTTGAGTAAATATAAAGTTTCTACTAATGCAACTTATTATATTTTTATTGCTGGTTGTTATGATTAAAGTGCAGTTTTTGAGAGTTCACGTAGAGTACACAAATTTATATGTATGATACACATTTTAAGCAAAGTAAAATAAAATTGCAGAGCATCTCGACGGTTCAAAAGCACCGCACGTGGTGGTGTTTTTTCCAGAAGCATCCCTCGTTGTAGTTGAGACGTATATAAATACAGGGTCGGATTCGCTCTAACATAAGCCGTTTTACTTCAAATTTTCCAAGGTTTCAACAGAAGTACGAAAAATGTAAAAGTTTTGTAAAAATGTCCATACCACTTAGGCATGCGAGATAAAATTTGTAAAAATAAACCTACTAAAATACGTAAATGTTTCTAAAGTAAAACTATGATTATGTTTCAAAAACACTAAAAATTAACATCACGCTAATAGCTTTGATTAGGCAAAATACAAGGTTTCACTACAAGATGCTTAAAGTTGCCTGCAGTAGTTTTGATAGTTGGACTACAAATTATTCCATCAAATCCGTGATGAACTTCAATTATTCTTCCAAGACGCCATTTCAGGGGTGGAAACCCGTCTTCTTTAACAATGACTAATGCGGCAAGTTTTAAAAGTTTCAGAAAATTTTCATTCAATTTAACGCGAGTTACGTTTTGGGCTTTGGGAGCTGCCTTTTTTAAAAAGTTTTTTTCCAAAAACATCTTGTAACAAATATTTATTTAACAGAAATTACATGTAGAATTTTGACATACTATATAAAATTATACTAAGTCAAAATTACTAATAATTGAAGTTAAATTTATGGTGAGTAGCCTGAACAACCAACAATGTAAAAGCTGTAAGGCTCAAGACTGACTGATGATCTTGGGGCTCCCGGGGTATTTATGTTGTCCCTGCTCCTCACATTTTTGTGAGAATTGCAGAGCTCATAACTGCTTATTTCTTAATTTTACTCATTATACAATGTAATAATCCCAATTTCTAAGTAATTGCGGTTTTTTAACCGTCTGTAACCTGCACGTGCAGTATCACTTACGTCTGGAATACAATGTATTCACATCCGTTCTCACAACTTGCTTGTGAACTTTCATTAGACTTTTCTTTATTTATCCTTGAATTTACAATGTTGCATCTAACTTAAGTTTCTTACTAATTTCTCAATAATTCCTATTTAATTATACATATATTGATTTGGGGGATATGTAATTCCTCCCGACGTAGATGAAAAATTAAGGGTTTCTTTGCTTGATTTTTAAAATTTTTGTCCTTAAGGGTGCATTTATTGTTTCTTCATTTACCTTTTGTTTCTTTATGACTAAAATTTCTTTCTTTATTTTTATATCTAAGATACATTGTGTACAATACATACATAGTAAACTAATTAAAATAATTAGTAAAATTTCCAAACGTTTATATTATCGTAACGTAATTTTTTTAACTCACTTAAGTGTTCTTTGTAGTTGTCGATTAGTTTTATGGCGTGGTTGAAATCGTCTAAATCTAGGTGTTCTAGTGGAATGGGTTTCTTGATTATTTCGTCGTCTTGGGGTTGTGTAATCTTGAACTGTAGTTCCGGTAAATATGCGAATTTCTTGGTTACTGTTGAGTCTTGATATACTCGAGTAATTTCGTTCTTCAATTTTAAATAACAGTCCTCCTTAAGGGTGATTACTTTGCTTCCAGTTAATGCTAGATTGTTTTTGTCTTGGTTGCAGTGGGCTATTGCTATTACTTCTTGTGGAAATACAGCAATTAATTTGTTTTCCGTAACCTTTTGAATTTTCATATTGGTTATTTGTACGGGTTTTGCTTCACAGTTGTCGTATTGATTTGAAAATCTTAATAATTGTACTTCGCAAAGGCCATCTGCTTAAATAGCTGTTGTTGTTAATGATTGGAATAAATATTGACTTGGTGTTACTTAGTTACATTTTTCGTTCGTGTAACCATATCTGAGTTCATTTAAAGAAAGGAATTTGGTTTTAGGGACGATAACTTGATACATGCTAGTAATTTTCATGCGGAAAGCAAATAAATGATAATAATTATAAGTGTTACTTTCTACTATGAGGATTTCTATTAAAAATGTGATTTTGTTGTTCTTTACATAGCCTTCACTATGGCTATTTTTTCAAATATTAAAATGTTTGATTCTAATACATCAAAAGGTAATTTACTGTTAGTTATAAATGATCTAATTCTTAATAATTCTTTAATAAGTCACTTGGTTCTATAATACTAGAATGTAATGTGTTTAATTTTGCAAATGTTACAGCGTTTTTTAATGTAGCTAAAATTTGTTGGATTACAGTAAGGGTTGATATTATTTGAGTGAATATCGTATTGAATCTGATTAAGTCTTGCATTCCTAACATTGTGGTTTGCATGTTAGTTTCAAGGGTTGGTATTCTATTGGCTATACTGCCTTGATTTTTTTACTAGCTTTCTTAAGTATCGTTGAATTTTATTAGAGTTGATTGGGTTAAAGATATTTGATTTCTAACAATGATTTTTATGTCGTTTTGGTTTTCAATTAATTGTTGTGTGGCGTTGTCATATCGTTCTGCATCTTGGTTGTCTAAGTTGCCTGAGATAGCTTTTATTATGTTATCTAGTCCGTTAATAAATACTCCCTGTATGTTTGTTGTGGTTAGTTAAGCATTTTTCTTAATCTTTTTTGGGAATTAAACCACTTATAGTTTTTAAAATAATCTTTATTTACGTTTCGATCCATGACCTAGGATCGTTGTCAAAATAATAAAAACTTCAAGTTTAACATTTATGACATAAATTGAAGATGACTTTGATTTATTTATGTTCGAAATATTTGGTTTGAGTACACTAGGCAAAAATTTTTAAAGTTTAAAAGAATGATTGCCTTCAATTTGTGTTACGGCCTGGGACCGACTTTTTTTAAGTAGCTAATATGCTTAACGTGAAATCAGCTGATTAATTTTTATTGGTGAATTTTATATAAATTCGATAATTTGTGGATTGGAAAACATTTTTTAACATGTTTCTATTTATACAATTGAGAGGATGGTTATTAAAGAAGTGTGCGATTGTGTTACCGTAAGGCTTAAGCAGTCGTTTTTTATATTTATTTTAAGAAGGAAAAAATCATTATGATTTAGGCTACCTCTTTGGTAGATTTTAACTTGGTTCTGAACCAACGATCCTAGGTCATGGATCGAAACGTAAATAAAGATTATTTTATAAACTATGAGTGGTTTAGTCCGTTAATAAGTCCTCCCTTTCGTCTTGTAATTTGTTCTGTTGGTATTAATCTATTAAATTTATCTTCTATATTTCTTAAAATGTTCTTTATTATACTGTTGTAATTTATCATTTGTATTGCGAATTCTTTTCCGAATTTGACTGTGTCCATCGATTGTTTCAGTCTGTAATAGTTGTCTTTAATTATATAAAATTCTTGTTTTAATTCCGTTAAATCAAATTTTTGTGCGAATGTCTAATAGTCTATTGTATTTTGCATACTTCCCAATTTTGCTGGTAGTATACCGGGGTTGTTTTTAATGTCTTCAACTATTATGTCGTTGTCCGTTCTACCTGAGTGGAGGTTGACAGTATAGGTGATGGTTTTCCATCTGAAATTACATGATGTCTTAGGTTTTTCAAATCAATATATTTTACTATTTTTCCGCTGTCTACTACGGCTATATTTTTGTCTTATATTTTTTTGATTTTAAACGGGTCTAAATTTCTAGGGGTCGTTTTGTGTCTTTTACCTTGAGAGTCATATACGGTTTGTCCTATTGAAAATTTATTTATGTCGGTATTCTTGTTATGGGTTGTTGCAATACGTCCCTTGTCGTTATCTAGTTTATTTTTTACCTTATCATAACTTATTTTTAGTTTCTCTTTAGGGTCTTTAGCATTTTGTTGGTATACTTCTTTGTTGCAATGTATGTAGTAATGTCAGAATGTTAATTCTAACGGTGTAAAATTTGTTGATGAGCGGAGCGTGTTATTGTAAGCAATTAGTGCGTACGACATTAAGTTGGTGATGTGCTCTTTCTTGTAAGTTAATCTTAATAATCTGATCTGCTTAGGTGTAATCTTTTAATTAATCCGTTTAATTAGTTTTTGATTATAAAATGAATTTTTATTTTATGGAGTTCTAGGGTGTTTTTTATTGTTTCATTTCTGAATTCGCTGCCATTATCTAAAGTTATGGATTCGGGTGTACCGTTAAATGTAAAATATTGTAAGAATCCTTGGGTTACGTCGATGCTATTTCTGGAATTGATGGGTATCGCTTGACTTACTTTGGTGAATGCGTTTAAAATTGTTAAAAAGTTTTGTGCTTCTACTACTAGAGTGTCTGCATGTAATTTTTGAAAAAGTTTATCGGGTGTTTTAATTAACATTAAGGGTATTTTTGGTGGTGTTCTATGGTACTTTGATTTATCGCATAATTCGCATTGGTTAATAAAATATGTGGTTAACTCTTTCATATCCTTAAAGTAGTATCTCCTTTTGAGTTGCTTTAGCGTTTCATTGATTCCACGATGGTTGGTTTTGCCTTTGTGTTGATTTCTAATTACGTCATTTATTTCGTCAGGGTCGCCTAAGGTTGTTAATTTTCTTGTACATCTAATAATTTCAGGGCCAGAGTTATCCTGAGGCGAGGTCTAATGTTGAAAAATATTGACACTTTCCTAATTTGTCTAAAATCTCTGTGATATTGGGTAGTGGGTATTTGTCGTCTATCGTTTTTTCTTTTAGCCTTATATAGTCTATAACCATTCGATATTTTGGCTTATCTGAGGCGTCTTATTTCTTTGGTACTATTAATACAGGGTTACTTCATGGTGAGTTGGAGTATTGAATTTTATGGATTATATCTTGCACTAATAAATCTGCTACCTGTCTATCTGCTTCTTCTTGGCTTGCCTGAAGTAGTCTGTATGCTTTGCTAAAAATTAGCTTATTATCCGTTAATTCTATATTGTGTTTGACGGTGTTAGTAAAGGTTAAAGGTATTCCTTCGCAATAGAATATATCCCGGTATTCAAAACATAAGTCTTTAATTGCTCTCTCCTCTTCGTTATTGATGTCGTTGTTGAAACCAATGGTAATCAAGTTTTCTCTTAACATCCTGTAGTTTTCTATAGGGTTGTAATTGTTTTTTAAATTTTTGTTTGCTTCCATTTCGTTACAATTCACTTCTTCTACCTTAATTGGGTTTGTCAGAGATAGTTCCACGGGGTAGTCATTTGAGTTTAGAATTGTTGTAGTGACGTAATTGTCCTTTATTTGTATTAATGCTATGGGTGTTTCTACTCCTGGTTGGAATGACATGTGGTTTATAATGCCTACCTTGTTTTTTGAATTTACTAAAATTTTTATTTGTTTCTCTGTCGGGAGTACTATGGTGTATTTTTGCTCCGTTTGTATATTACTGTTTTGGAATTTAATGGGGATTTGTCCGTACTTTGTTCTTAATAAGCAGTTTTTTATGTCGATGTTTGCTCCTAATTTTCTTAGAAGATCCATGCCTATTAATCCGTTGTATCTGTCGTTAAATTCAAAGATGCAAAATTTATGTTTGGTTTTTACGTTGAAAGTTTTTGGTAAGGGTTTGTTCGCTATGAATTGATGTAATGTTGTTTTATGGGCTGTTTTAATTTTAAAGGGTTCTTTTTCTACAAAATCTAAATAATGTTTTTTTACGGTTCGGGGGCTAATTAGTGTTTTAGAAAATCCGCTATCGATTAATAATTTAAGTTTTACGTAGGGGTATTTTGATGTAAAGCAATATTTGTTGATTGATATTATTTAAATTAATTATGTTTGGTCGTATATAAATCGATCTATCTGAAAATTTGAGCACGAATTTCCTCGTCGTCCTCTTCGTAATCTTCACATGGTGCGTCATGTTCGTACTTTTCTAAATGATGTGGTTCATCGTCTCTACTGGAGTTTGTGTAATTATTCCTGTCACTATTAAATTCTTCTACCTTTTGGTGGAATAGTTCTTCGAAAGTGAAGTTTCGTTTTTGATTATGATTTTGTCTGATTTGTGATATTTTTGTATGCTGTCGGGTGTTACCAGATAAAGTGTCCATAGAAGTTGGTTTATAATAACTGTTAGGGTTGTTATTCGTCATTGGTGTGTTTCTGATGGGGTTTGCTCCAAATGTTTCTTTTGACTTATTTACGTGTTGGTTGAATTTTGGTGGAAATGTGAGTTTTGTAAAGTTTGAATTAAAATCCGCCGTAATTATTAAATTTTCATGTCCTTTTACGTATCTTAATATGTCTTCGATATCTTTGTAGATGGCTTCTACCTCTTCATCACTGTAGCTAGAGGTGGCCATGTATACTTGTATTATGAGCGTGTTTACCGGCTTAGATTCTAATCTAACCATGAGTATTCTTTCGTTCTTTTGTAAGTAATTTTCTACACAGTATCCTATCTTTTTGCATAACTATCCTCACACCCAAATTTCCTTCCTCTGCTCCTCTATGAATTATCCTGAACTCTCCACTCCAAAAATCCCCCGCCTCTGGCCACTGAACTTCGCTGATCCCTACTATGTCTAGTGATAACCTATTCATTTTAATTTTTAGGTTCTCTAGCTTACCTACTTGTTTCATACTTCTAACATTCCACGCACCGACTCGTAAAATGTTCCCGACATTTATTCTGGACTTTTCGATTGCATCCTCCAAAGTAGTCCCTTCCCGGAGATCCGAATAGGGTACTATTTTAATTTCGGTATCTTTTACGCCAGAGAAAGACATCAAGTTTATTTCAATTTAAGTACGCTGTGTACTTGGGAGATAATGTGGTGGTTTCCCGTTGCCTTCCACATCGCGGTTGTGTGACTTAGACTGTCATACCGACCCCTATAATCTCTGCCAATCTAAGTACAGAAAAAGCCGCTGCCCTCTTTCGGGACCTGTTAAACGTAAGTTATTGGGTTCTAGACAGAAAACACATCAAATTCTTATAGAGGCTGTTGCCAGCAGTATATAAACCTTACAACTAATAACGATAATTAATTAACAACGTAATAGCCGTTGAAATATATAGTTAATACTTGTCACTTAAATATCAGCACTTAGTTATTTCGGACCCTGTTGAATAAAAATTTCAGGGTACTGCGTGCGTAATCGTAAGCAATTAAACCCAACCGATCGACCTGGTGTGATTGCTTAATGGATCTAATTTCCCACAAACTGATTCGTTTACTTGAAATATCGTACTTAAACATTCACATTCGAAATAACTTTATCGAAACTTTTCTGCACATTTTTATTTGTCGTTAGAGCTAACACTCGTCCAGCGACGTGCTTGCTTTTATCACAATGCACATCGACTAACATTCGCATATCGAGGTCGTACCTTGTTAGGATTACGCACTACTTGTTCTCATCCTTAACGTACAGATGGAGCGTTTGACTCTATTAGTTGTATAATGAACACAAAGTGCCACGTTACAAGGTTTACATAGCCATCATTTTGTTTTCGATCTTACTTAAGATCGGTTTGACGCAGCCCTAACTTCTTTTCTATTCTGTGCTAATTCAAAAAGTTCTACATACCCTTTATAACCTAAATTTCTAATAATTTGACTAATATAGCTTGGTCTAGGTCTTCTTATACTCTTCTATCTTTTTCCTATCTACCTGGCTCTACAGAGATATTAGCTACCTGATGGTTGTTATAGAACTCCAACATGTTTGTTTATATGATTCCTATTTATAAGGAAATGAAATATTACCTGGTTATCCCGTCCAAAAAAGGAAAAGTGTTAAATTATATGTTATGGTAAGACTTAAGCAGCGAATCGCTGCCAACATGCCAGACCGCTAACTGATTGAGTTATGTCATGGTGACATTCAGTTAACTGATTTTTATTTATTTATTTTCTTTGTTTTGTTTTCGAATTTATTTAAGGTCAGTTTGACGCAACTCTAAATTCTTTTCTATTCTGAGGTAGTTTAAAAAGGTCTACATACCCTTCACAACCTAAATCTCTAATAATTTGACTAATATAGCTTTGCCTAGGTTTTTCTACTTTATTTTTATTGGGTAGTCTATAATCTAAGACCTTACTAAATAGTCCCTTATGTCTTAACTGGTGCCCCATTATTATATCTCTCCTGACCTTTAATTGTTTCCACATACAGGGTTCCTCACCTATCCTTCTATAAACTTCCTTATTTGTTACTCCATCTGTCCAACTCATCTTTAACATTTTCCTATAACACAAAGTTGCAAAAGCTTCTATCTTTTTCTTATCTACCTCTTTAGTTGTCCAAGTCTCATTATCGTATAATAGAACGCTCCATACGTACGACTTTAAGAAACTTTTTCTATTATCTAAATTAATACTATTTTTTACATTTTACATTTTACATAGTCAAACAAAAGTATAAAAGTCTAAACTTGAATCGCGTAGCGTACGTCTATTGGAACAATATACACGAATTAATCGAACGACTAAAATTGCTGATTGCATCCAACCAAGTCAGCAACACGAGTGAGAAAAACATTAATGAAATTATATCCATAATCGAGGAGTTACAAAAAGAAGGTATACTAAAACAAGTTGGGCGAAAACAATTGTAGTTTCAAAATGCGTATCGATCGATTTGGTCGCTACCGATTGATCACTTAAAAATTACATAATATTTTAATGTGCACTATGTTTCTAAATCCTTTTTAACAACTTATGTATTTATTGCAATCAAAGTTCATGTATATAAAATCAGCATTTAGTTTATAAAATATATCTTGTGTATATGTTAACGACAAAATTATTACAAACACAGTTACTAAAACAAAGCCCTGAACCTGACAGTACAATTATTTTATTCTTCGAAATGCCTACTTGAGAATGACCTTTTTTCTTATACACTGAACCCGATGGATTTCCACCGGTTGAAACAACTACTTCGGAATGTTCTCTTAGTATACTAGTTGTAATTCTTTTTTTATTGGCCAAAGAATTTTTGACATAGCCTTCTGTCACGGTACTGGATTTCCAGTCCCCATGTTGCTTAATTTTTAAAATATCAGCCCCTGAATCTGCGAGCAATGATGCAGATGACCGCCGGAAACAATGCCCTGTATAAGCAGCAGCATTTGATAAACCAAGATGTTGAGCAATTAATTTTGGTAAATTTTCAAATGTATTTACACCTACAGGCTGCTCTCCACATTTGCTGCTATAATATTTAACAAAAAAGCGGTTATGCTTTGTAAATAGTGGTCGAAGGTTGACGTAATTGCGAATAATATCAAATAAATTTTCTCTATATCCAAAAATATCACTATTAGTAACCACAAATTCTCGTATCACATTTGTTTTTGTGTTTGAAATAGTGATTTTAAAAATTCCCTCATCTACACCCTCTGCGATACTTATGTTAGTTATTTTTGCTTTTCTACATACAATAATCTGCAGCGGATTTAAAAATGCAATTGAATGATTTTGTAATACAGTTTCATATAAATATATTTGAATTTAAACTTTCTAGTCTATGCGGAGAAAAAGCATTCTATATTTCAAAATATTCGAACATTCTAAGCTATGATAACATTTTTTCGTATTTATTTAAAATAAAATATTAGTTCTCAGTTAAATGCGAAATCTAATTAACAAACGGTTTGAAAAATGCATTTCAAAATATAGACGCAATTGAAAAACTTGCCCTTTCAAATTAGAATGGAGCGCTTTCAAAAGTTACAAAGTCACAACGCAAACGCTTTTTCGCAAAATTTACGAAAAGACACCGTGGTCACAGCACGTGTTTCTCTTTGAATATATTGCTCTGAGGTTTTCTGTTGTACTAAGGTGAAGCTTATATTAAAAACGTCCGACGTTTGGGAACCACAAATGCTGCGCAGTTTTCTGCTGAATTTACCTGAAGTTGTAATTTATTCGAGCCCCACCTTGGGTGGACATAAATGCTGCGAGGTCTCTAATAGTAAAGTCCCACACTTGGGTCACCTTAAATTTTTAAGCTTTTTGCTGCTTATATAAAAAAACACAGCTTCATCAGTGAAGTTTTCCACGGCTGCTCTGCTGCTATTTGAAAAATATTACCATACTGCTCTACACAAAGAAATTGCGACTACGATAATACACCTTGATTTATTCAGAGAAAGCAAATTCTACACTAAATCCTCATCACATCATTTAAATTACATACATCGTCCTTTTGAAATAATACATTCTCTTTCAAATATTACTTGATTCAATTTTATCTATCAATAAATGTATAAAGTAACAGGGTTTCACCATAAACCTTACGTTGCTCTCTGGTTTACAACGAGCTCATAGTAAAACCTTTAAAAACTCATTCTAATTAGTGAACAGCAAATTACCAAAAGTTCCTCTTACTTTGCACATAAACCAATAGTACACAGATTATTTTTACAAACATAAATTCCTACATGAAAATATGGTAAAATAAAATCATAAAAGTTCCATCAGTAATTCTTTTGTAAATTAAAATTAATAGAAATAGACCCATAAAGCACAAAATGTCATTATACACCAAATACCACACAAAAGCAATGCTACACAGAAATCAGTTACCTGGAATTCACTGCACATGGATCTACACCCACACCATAGACGACTTTAGCCCTCATCAATGACTGTATGTTCTGGAACCTCTCCAAGTTGTATTACATCATGCTTTATGACAAGCTACCACTCTATTCTCTTGAATACCAACTGGAGGTACAACAAAACTCCCTCAATTCTGCTACTGTTCTATCTACCATTGATAAACCACTAAATCCATCCGCCATTAATCTCTACTCTATTTCCGGGCAAACCTTGCACCCACTACCAAATATCTAGCAGTTTGTACTTACTTTAAACCAAGCGTGCTTCGCAGTTTTAAAGAAACTGCTTATAAATTTAGGACTGCTTGTAAAACTCTACAATAACTTGTGTAGGTTATTATACTGTATTTCAAATACTATAAAATCACTTGTTCACTATTAGCGGACGCGTCGATGAAAAGCAAAAACGAGCAAAAGAGACCGTACTACCACCTCTATGTGTTTATATACACTTGCTGCCCCCTTAAACTTGTAAATTCTCGCAACTCTATCGATACAAACAAAACAGCCTTTTTAGTAAATTTTCCAACCGTCTACACAATTCTCACAAAACCAATTTCAACTGCCATCGAAATCTTACAATTTTGACGACACAAACAAAATATTTTCTACGAAAACACAAGTTTCGCCCCGTAACGGATATTCACTTTGTCGAATCTTAGCCCATACCGCAAATCATTATAGCAAGCACTCCGTTACTGAAATGTCTGTCTCCTTTTAATCTATTCACACAATTTCCTATCCCTTACTTTGTTTTTAAGTTGCTTCTGTCCTTGATGCAATACTCCTCTCTAAGTAATATTCAAAATAAGCCCGTCTCGCTTACACACATATCCTATCTGATAATCTTTCTCTGTTTATTGTTGGCAGCCTGTATTTGTAACCTCTCTACAATATTCCCCACTCACCAAATTACAACCTTCCAATGATGTCTATACAAACATGAAGGATCTCACTTGTACTTATTAAATTTAATCTTTCCTTGTCTCCCTGCACTTCACCCAAGTACAAGAAACATCTATCATATGATATCTTCCATACATGATATACATAGTCTTTTTTTCTATATTGATCCCTGCATGTTTAAGCCGCCAACAAAACCTCACTCATCTCACTTCTACAATCGACCCTTTTAACATATAGCACCTGCCACCCTTCGCAGAATCAGAATATCATCTGTGCACGTTTTCCGTTTTAAATATGTAGAACTCAAGCGACTTGTTGATCTTTAAATATACTAGGAAAATATGTCCTACCACAAAATGTTTAAAGCAAATGTTGTAACGGCCACTTGTTTCTCTAAACAATATTTAGAATTAAACGTTTAGAAATGAAGCTAAAAAGCTTGTGACTATCTACACTTATTATATATAATGATTAAATATACACGCTCAGAATATTTTGAAATTTACTATTTTAGCTTCCTCGATTATGAAATTATTGATTTCTACGCTTAAAGAAGCTGAAAAGCTTTTAAGAATAAACATCAAGCTTCGCACTTATGAACTGCAATGGTTTAAAATAATACAGCTTTTGAAAATAACTTTCCCTTTTTTATAATTAACCTCTTCACCTATGAACTATGATTAAATATGTTTCTAGTTTACAACAGGCTATAATTTCAATGCTATATTATACACGCTTGGAAATCTACACACGCTGTTTTCTAAAAAGATTTATGCTACTGTACATCTAAGCACCCTGAAAATTATTTGTAAAATTAACACACGCTAACAGATGAAGCAAAATTATTCTTTTAAAATTAATGAAAATTTTTCATTAAATTGTTAATTTCAATGCTAGAAATATGGAAATCGTTTCACATTTTTAATTAATTGTAAATACATGTAGAACTTGCAATAAATTATTAAATGACTTATCCAACCCTTTTTAACATTTAAATTTCACAGAAATATATTAAAACTCTAAACGATAATTGCTTTTCTTAAGCGTCACCAAATACGCGGATAATAATACTTTATCGGAAAGTTGCATGGAAATTTTTCCAAAATGATAATCACGGCCTATGATATTCTTTAAATTCACTATAATACCATTAAACGTTACTTGTATTAGGAATAGCATTTTCACTTTAAAATTCTGCTAAAGAATTAAAATTTCGACCTCGCCTTGTGTTTAAATAATTACAAGCTTATTAACCCTACTTACTTTCCTACACTAGCAATAATTAAACCGCGGTCGCAAAAAAGGTACAATTTGCTAAAATTTCATAACTTAAGACTGGGGAAATTCTCTCCATATTCTTCTGGCACAATTTTAGATAGGCCAACTTTTTTTTTTAAATTCTGGAAATGGTGTTGGTTTAAAAAAAATCAAAGAAGATAATGACATAAAAATCAAAATTGTGAATTTAATTTTGAACATTTTCGAATTTATTTATAGCTGAATTAAATAAAATATTGTTGTAATTTTTATACCATCATCTTCAGAATGTTTTCTTGTTATAAAATCCACCAAAAAATAAATTGTTTTGTTGAATTTTCCTATCTATAATTGTGCCAGAAGTATTTTCCATAAGCACAGTGTGGATTTAAACTAGTCGGTATGCGGGAACATTCCCAACAGTTCCCCAAGTTTTACGAAGATGTCGCTAGGCTATTTTTATGAAAGTGGGTGTATCGCAATTAGATGTGACTACAACAAATATTTTCTACATCCGTCAATGTAAAAGGGAGAACGATGATCGTCGGCAAGTGTATCAAACCAATCAAGTATTAAAACTCATTGGATAGGAAATCTAACAGGTAGCTGACATACTATTCAACTCCACGTCGACCGAGTATAACAAGACAACTAGTATTTCGTGTACGGCTATTGTTTGCTTTCATTAGATATGCACAACAGCAATCTCAAAGATGATTTGGATTTTAGAGTTTTAATAATTAATAAATAACTTCACAAAGCGTTATTTAGGCTTTATTGTTATTTTAAAATAAAAACCTTGAAGGTACTTATGCATGAATTAAAATTATAGGCTTACCAATGATTGTTTAATGGCAACCTACCACACTCAGGGACGTCCCAGAATGGCTTTTTTGATCAATATCTTAGACCAATAAAATGCCCATAACCCCATGTGTATTTTTGCATGTTG
Source organism: Platerodrilus igneus (assembly GCA_036346225.1). Taxonomy (NCBI): domain Eukaryota; kingdom Metazoa; phylum Arthropoda; class Insecta; order Coleoptera; family Lycidae; genus Platerodrilus; species Platerodrilus igneus. The sequence goes on from JARFIW010001480.1 coordinate 421,720, forward strand.
GATAGGTTTTTCAAGAATGTTCTCTTCCGTGCGGGAGCTGTAAATTTGTTTGTGTGTTGTTAATTGTTCTAATTTTTTTGTATAGTGTTTCTAGGTGTGTGTTTCTAGATGTGTGTGTGTGTGTGTGTGTGTGTGTGTGTGTGTGTAGATGAAAATCAACAAGTTCAATTTTTGAAAATGCCCTTTTAAATAGATTTTTAATCGAAATGCAAGGCAGCGACGCTTCGGTTGTGACATTATGTTCCTTGGCACCATTAATATAAAGCGACGTTAGAATGACTAACACAAATGCCGTGGTTGTGATTTATGCATCGACTATTGTGAAGTTTGTTCGAGATTTTGTGACGCAATGTAATGTTTATGTTATAAATTTTGAAAGAATATAAGTTTTGCTAATGTGGCAGTTTGTTTACTGCATACTCTGAAGTTCGTCGGATAAGTTGACTTCTGCAGTAGTTTACAATAAAAGTGAGTTCGTTGAAAATCGATTTGTTCGATAACTATAGTATAAAATAAAAATTTTTGGTACGAATTCTAAATACGTGCATATTGGTATATAACCATACCCGTTTCCACAACATCTTTCTCTAAAACACAAACGCCGAAAATATATGCGATAACAGGTAGAGTACCCGGCGCGCTTTTTTTACAAGTGGTATCCCCCATGTAGGCCTAGTCCACTACGTCCATAAACACTAATCAAGCGTATATTCTTTTTTCTAAAAGATATAATGTTTAAACATATATGATTGAAATATTGAAGGGTATATTATACTTTGCTAACTGTTTCAGTTTTTGCGCATTCCTTATATAATCCAGATCAACACATCTTAGACCTTTTCTAAATTCCCGCGTACGATTTCCGGACAAATGCAGTTCATGTATAAACACTCTAATTTTGGAAGCATTGTTTTTGTCCACAAATCGTCATCGCGTGTTATTTTCTCAATGTACAACGACGATTCATTGCTATTAAACACGGTAAAATAACATGTCCCTTTTCGAGATATGAAGTTGGCCCTGAATCTATAAACATTTAAATTATACGATTACATTTTTAAAACCTTTGTGGAGTGACTCTTCAGCTGGTTCAATAAATTTGATTAACTATATTGGACTATAGATTGCTTAAATAATTAATGAAACACAAGTTAGCAATTAAACATTTATTATGAATAAATAATAGTAGCAAACCAGTAAAAACGTAGAATCTTACTCTCATGAAGTGTTAAACCTAACACACCGATTCTTCAGGAAGGATTCTGAAAATTTGTTTTACTTAACGGTACAATGAATTAGCTGCGCCCTCAAGAATGTACAGATGCTACAATGTAAAGTACCTGATAATAATAATTATGTTTTTTTAAAGCATCCCATTTACATATTGCAAACAAATATCTCCCTCTTTTTTGTAGCTTGCTCTAAGGTCAAACCATGTTTTTTTTTTATTTTGGGTAAACATTTCACTTCAACTAACGTATTGTGACCAATTAACCCTTAGAAAAGATAAATAATTAATTGCTCACGAAAGTTGTAATGAAGTAGTTTGAAAACATTACCATTGGGCGACACTGCTAAAAATGGATAATCTATGTCTATATAAAGTCCACTAGGTTGTATCTCTATGCCTAAAGTTTCTGCCAATAAACTTATTGCTACGGATTCATACATCTTCCCAAATTCAGTTGATTCGGAATAGAAAACTGTAGGAGTCACAATAGCCTTCACCAAGTTATGGCATGAGGTTTCAACCCTTCTCTTGATTACATTTCTACAGTTGGAAGCTGCCAATCGATTTATACGCTGAATTTTGTAATAGAGGTTGTCGAACTGGTCTACAATGGTAACCGCGATAACGCTAACTTGCTCTATACTTACCTGCAATAGTTGTCATTGGTTGGAATTATTAATTGGTTACCGTTTACCACATTACTACTTTATAGAATTTAAATATATGTTTCGTTAACTAACTTGTTCACAGTTCGCATACGTATTGATTTTCGAAAGTATTAGTGTGATAAAGTGATAAGTTGTATTATGTTCAAAGTTACGCCACAGCGTTCCAAGTATAAAATATGTCATTATTCAATTATTATCACTATATAGTTTTAACGTTTTCAGAACACGATCACATTCTTGTATTTGCACGCGTTGTTCCATATCTGGTTGAATAGCATAAGATCTATAATCTTGATCTTTAGTCTTTATCGTTTTACGTTTGGCAGTAGTACCTTTCGTTATAGGGATTTTCACATTACTTACAAATAGCTTCTTCCTGTTTTTAGTTTGTCTACTAATATATGTTTTGGAGTATTTACCTGGACTTTTTTTTGGCAAAGCCTTTCCAAGACCTCTGGTACCATTTAAGATCTAAAATTACCAAATTTAGTCATGTTTGATGAATGCAAATGTAGTAATTTTTATTTTTTCCTGCTTTGATATTACCTTCGTTATACCTACTTCAAATATTACAGGAAGATCTCTGTATGAGATTTAGTCGTTAGCCCATATTAAATTTACCCACACTGCTCATAAAAAGCTCAGCTCTATTGTTTGTTTCATTATCAATTAACAAGCCGGCCTTCGTAGTCACTAAAGAAAGAGCTCCTAAAAATAACAAAAGTTTATATATAGGTATCAATTTTTCTGATAAACCTACCTTCCACTACTCGTAATCAATCCGAATTACGTACGAAATTGCTTTCATCAGATACTACTGCACCCACATTATCACAAAAATAATCTTTGCATTTGATATGGTTCCGAAAGATATGCTGTGGTCCATTATTTAGATCTTCAATTAGGCAACACAAATCGCTCTGGGTGTTATCATATATTGCTTTTTGAGCAATGTTTTGCAACTCTTTAATTTTTGTTGCTGTCAATAATTTTCTTAGAGTTACAGAAAATTGTTTCGTATCTTTTTTTTTACATCGTACAATCTTTTGCCGCAGTTTTTGAATAGGTGATTTGTACAATCTATTTTTTGAACCTACAGAACGAAAATACAATTAATTTCTGATGCTTTATATAGAATGTATTAAACAGAGTAGTATTGTATTGCCCGATAAACTTCAAATATCCCAAAAGAAAGGTTACAAATTCAAAACTACTACATTTAATATTCTCTATGCATACTATTTTTGCAAATTTCTTTACCTTGTTGCCATATGAAACATTTTGTTGAATTTTCACATACACGCTCAAATCGCCAATTAGCTATAAATCGCTTGTAACATACCCTATGCTTTTTTGTTTTCTCCTTGTTTTGGAAAAATTCAGAATATAATCCTATGATTTCCTCGCGTCTCTCGGTTCTTCCTTTTTGGCGATGTGGCCTTTGAAGAATATTTCTTTTGGGGGAAGGGCGGGGTTGGGTTTGAAGCTAGACTGGTTCTTCTCACTTTTGGTCTAACAGTTTCCTTATTTTTGGGTCGTGGTGTTGTTTCCACGTGGCTATCATTTCTTCTCTTCTGTTGGTGGTTATCGTCTCTAGCAACTCTAGTCCTAATTTTTGTGCACTTCCTGATTAGTGTGATATCTGTACACGTCACTCGCTCTGCGATACAGTCTCATGCGCATTTGCTGAAGGCTTTTAATCGTGCTTGGTAGTGTTCGGTTTGCCCAGATTTGGTAGCCACAGAGCGTCTGCGCCTCTATTAGTCCTTTGAGTAGTGTAATTCTGTAACAGTATCATTTCCTATTACGATAGGAGAGTTTTAGGCAACTCTATGTACACTATAATGCATGTAGTTTGGAATGCAATTAGTATCTTTGTCACGTAGTAGGAACCAGAGGAGATAAGATTGTTTAATATTGTATGCGCGCGTTCATCCCTACGTGGTACTGGACATTTGGTCGATGTCGGGTGGGACAATGGACTGTAATGGCGATGCTCGTCCTAAATTAAATTTTAATTATAATCACGACCGAGTCAAGATTGCTTCTCCAGTCTAATACATTTTGCAATGCCTATTAGGGGTAAGATCCATATTATAATTTGCATTAATACAATCATTGTCACGTATGCATTTTTTAGCACCTAATCTGTTATTTGATTTCCCAATATGGCGGAATCGCGTTAAAAATTATAATTTATCCAGAGGCCTTTGAGCAAACATTTTCCGCATGGTCGGATGCTGTAGGAGGTCGTAGTAAATGGTTAGAGGCTTTTAATGGACACCTTATATATTAGAAGCTGCTTTTGCAGAAGACGCTGCCTTCTGATTTAACTCATTTTTAAAATATATTTGCTTTTATTTTTAGTTTATGCAGAAAAGACCATTATAAATTGTTTCTCGTACTTTTATCATCAATGAAGGTTACTTGATGTCAGGAACGTCCGAAGTCAACATACTGCGATAAAAGTTATTGGTTTATAATCACGATAGTAATTCAGGTATTTATGCCATAACTCATTTTTGCGTTCTTATAAATATTCTCAAATATAATTGATAAAGCTAATTAAAAAAAAAAATTAATTCGCCGTTATAGTATTAAATGTATTGGTTACTCAAATGGAATTAATTTCTTTACTGTTTGAAACAAAATATTGATAAATGCGTTTAGAGTGTTAATTTAATTTCTATGTGAATTGCTTTGAGCTCAGAGTAGTGGTTAAAGAAATTGCAAAGCCGCTAAAGTTACATAATTTAAAAAGATTGGCTTAAGAGAGTTTAAAGATAATATTTTATATATATATCTATTTGAAGGTGTTTAATTTGTCTGAAATTGTTAGTATGTAGGAATTTCTGTTAAACTGATATTAATTACTTGTGAACATTATTATTTTGGTCTTTTGTAATATATGGCATTGATTTAGTAAGTTAAAATATCAGCTGTTTTATTTCTATATCATTTGGGCAACAAAAGTACAGTTTGGAACTTATAACAATTGTGTCAATTGCAGCCACAAACAAAGGACCCACTTGTTTCCTCGAGGTAGATTCTTGTGTATGGTCTTTTTTTATTTTCAGGTACTGATCAGAACAGATTAAATTACTCGAAAAAGGCTGAAATTAAAAGTGTTACAATTCTTGCCTTCTAATTTAGTCGTTCTTCGTTTAATATTTTGTAGATTTGACTGGCAATGTGTTTTAGTAGGTTTTCCTTCATTTCGCGTGTTCGGCGAAATTTCCCAGTCTGTTGAAATTTACTCTTAGGTATGTAATTTTGGTTTTCGTTTTCACCAACTGGTTGCCAATCTTTAAGCTGTCTTTCCAGTAGTGCTTGCCGCTTAGCCGTGCAACTTCGGTCAATGCTTCGATTAAAACCTTCCACAATTTTATCGCTTCCATTGCTGTCGAACTTCTTCCTAATTTTTAAAACAGACGCGTTGATGTTCATTCGCATATTTTTTTTACAAATTATACAAAATTTATTCCGAACACCAACATATAAAACTTTTTGTTTTTTGCCCGACAATAACTGCTTAAAATTTAAATATAAATTACAATATATACTAACGTCACTATCATAGTGAGTACCAATCCAGAAGCAAAATCATAATTGTGGCCATAGCTCCTTTTGGCCTATCCGCCATCTAGGGAAACAGTTATCCAGGGAATTCCGTCGTCATCTGTCACCATTTTCCAATGCAAAGCGTTTTTATTCCTCACCAGCTCGTTCCATTGAAAGTATACTACCATCGCTCCAAACCTTGGACACATTTGTAATATTTTTGCTTTGTAAATTATTAATGTATATTTTACCTGGCGCAAAGTTTCTTGAATTGAATAAAAGTGATTGCTACCTATACAAGGTATATTCAAAATTGACAAAATTTTTTTCATGTGGGTAAAGGTACTTCCAGTCGACAAAGTTCCCCATACTGCTGCATGGTTTAAATGTGCATTTTTTACAGTTCCCAGAACACGAATACTTTTTGTCGTACGTATTGCATTTTAAAAACAGAATACTACTAAGGCCATTTCTTTTTCTTCTACAAGAAACAAGTTACCTGCAGTGTATACACACGCATGAGTTCCTGCAAGAAACAGTGTACTCCACAATCCTGTTGCCTTCAACTTTATACTGTAGCGGCTTCTTTTCAATTGTAAGTTGCTCCGTCATAATTCTATATAGAATATTATGAAATTGAATTAATATTAGGAATTTTTACATACTCATTAAATTCGGTGTCCGTTCCTCATGGGTTGGAAGGATCATGAGAGCTATTTGGAATACTTATGTTGCTCTCATTCCAAACGGATTCCAAGTCAATCAAATCAACATCAACCGGTATCCGACGGGAAGCTAACGTATCGTTAGTCCTACAACTTTCTTGAAATACAATGCATGACTAACCTAACATGGTTTCCGGAAATAAAGCGTCGATATTAGGAAGAGCGATTTTACACAAAAAGAATTAATACCATAAAGTCCTTTACACTTTCAACTTTTTGAATACTTATTTGTGTTCGTTTGTCTTCGCGTTCCAAATTTTGCGCAGACCTCCAATACAAAAAGCGAAAACTAATCTTGGCTTGTAAACATGATTCAAATCTTTTTTGACATTTTTATACATTAGTATAGAAAGAGCATCCAAAAGTGTTCAAAAATATCCCCCCATGTTAAATGTGTAGCGTAGAACGTAGCATCTCGTTTGTTAAAAATTATGATTTTGAAAGTTGTTCCAAATTGTTCTAACGTTGTGCTACTTTGTTCCTAATCAAAATTATTTTATTCCAAACGATTTTTCGAATAAGCGGAAAACCTCATTTTAATACTAACATCTTTTTTCACAAATCAAAGGTTTGATCCTCGTTGAACAGTGTTGTAGTTGTTCCAAACATTGTTCCAAAAGAACAACTCCGTCTGAAAAACGATTCTTAAAAACACGGAAAACCATTTGTTTGTTGGAATCTCTTTCTGCAAACAAACCGAATTTTCTACTCTAGGGTACAGTATTGGGGACGCGGTCACCTAGCGGTTCTGTATAAATTATAAAGTATGAATTTCACATCACTACCGGATTTCCCAAAATCGATTTTTTGACTATATCGAAAAGAGTAAAACATACTCTTGATCTTTCTCTTTTATTCTATTGGCTAACTTTTTGTAAGTCAAATTGGAACAATGTAACAATTTTATTTTCGATAATAAATCCTTCCATATAATTTCAAGAACAGTGTAACAATTTTATTAATAATAATAATTCTTTGCATATAGTTTCAAGAATAATGTAACAATTTTATTAATAACAATAATAATTTGCATTTAACTTCAAACGTAATACGTTAAGCCTGCATCGTCCTTTAATAATCTACTTATATTCAGATATCTGTGTCGTATACAGCTATTTACAAGCACATCTCTGTTTGATTGTTCCCCTCCTGACGGCGCGACCGCCCGAACTGGTTATAAGATAGTCGGGCACAAGTGATAGAAATATCAACATGTACCCTCGACTGCAGGCCGGCAATCTGCGAATCCATTTCAATTAGTGAAGATATCTTCGAATAACGCGCGACAAGTAGGATGTAACTTTTTAGGACACACAAGGAGGTGACGTAATTCAACTTCGAGATTACGACTGCTGCAGAATGTAAGGCAACAGGATATGATTCGACACGTGGAACGAAGTCATTATAGAAGTTGGATTGGATGAATTTGTTTCAAATTACAAACGCTGTTATCGTTGCTTGAAAAAATGGTGATCCGTCTTTCTTTGTTACAATGCGACAATTGCAGTTTTGGTTCGTAGATAGCTATAAGTTCTTTTTATGTGTTTCAAAACTAGGAACACGTTAACTTGCTTTGATGCGTAATACATGTACGTTGTAAAAGTTTCAACTAACTGCTGAGCTGGATTTACCAGTAGTAAAACGAAAGTTCATTGATTTAATGTTTTAAAAACAACACGCTTTGCTCAATATGAATCGTCGGTAACGTCAACAGGTGTTATTGACGTCATATTTTTCTGCTTTGTACTGCTGACAGATGTTATTTTAAAAGCAAATGCTTTGAACAGCTTTAGTACAATATATGTAAACATGTCTATTTTTGTGATCAGCTTTATCTACATTAAAATTTGTATACGTAATTTAGAAAGCTCAAATGCTAACGTTGTTAGAAGTTAATAATTTGTTATCTGCCTGAACAGATCTGCACAGGTTAGAACCCTATTTGTTCAACAAGTTCATGTTTTAAAGTAAAGTGTTTGATTGAAAATAATAAAGACAAACATGAAAATTAAAAGTTTAAGATTGATGCAGTTAATGATTAAATTTTTTGTTATAAGTCACATTATTTTAAAAGAGATTTTTTTGGTAAACAATTGGTTCAAGATTAAAGATTTTTTATTTTGATCAAGTGTGATCAAATCTAATAACATAAAGCTAAAACCCTTATGAGTAAGAAATTGATGCCAATTTTATATTGGAAATACCTTTTTACTACTTCTTTATGTATTTTTGCTGGACACAAATGGTGTTCCACTTTTTTATTTATTTAACTATTACAATTTCTTACAGGAGCTGCGTCTTATTTTATTAAGACAGGTTTTTGTCAGCGAAGGCGATCCTTTTTTCTTTGGGTCTCCACGTCCGCCCTTAGAAATATGCTATGCAATTATCATAATTACATCAGGACTTGGTGGCGCCTATTTGATTTAGCTTAGGTTTGATCTGCAAACAGATTTCGACTTACCCCCCACTTCTTATAGCTCTACCCAAGGAATAAAGCCCTAGTTGTGTCGGAAGATTTTTGGAACAATAAGTATCACTGACGCCACGCTTATAAGATATTTAAGAAAGAAAAAAAATTAGTTTCACTGGCGCCCATGCGTGAGGCTAGACAAAATATATAAGAAAAAAATTGTTTCAACAATGTGGTACAAAGGTAGAACAACCTGGAACAATTTTAAAATGATATTTTTTAAAAAGGGGTGCTTACTTTACACACATGTATTACCGCTCTCTGGATTATTAACGCATCAAATCGAGACATACTGAATATTTCATTATTTTAGCATACTTACCTACCCATATGCAATTCGATAGTTTTTAGTTCAGAATTTATTGCTTTTGTTACTCGAATATATTTCGTTCGTTTGATTCTATTTCTATTAGTTGCGCGCTTTCTTGGTTTATTATAATTGCCTTCGCCCATTTCGAAAGCAACAATACTCACTATTTTTACTATTGCAAGTATCTGTAAGATTTAAGCTGTAGGATTGGTATAGGTATCATTTCGATTTTAAAATAGTATCAATACATACAGTGCGTATCAATTGAAATATTTAAAATTTACGTTTGATTGTATTACTACTGTTAAAAATAAATTGGCACCACCTACAAATAGCGCAAATCTTTAGTTTTGTTGCCGCAGTTAATTTTCTATTTCGTTCAAGTAAAAACTAAATTTGTTGGGAAAACTGAGTAAATACTGTAGGTCTTTCTGTCTGCCTTGCTAAAGTTACACACCAAACACGTAAACAAAGTATTGTTATGAGCTACTATTAGGCAACCCGTCAAACACACAAGCGCCGTAAGCAATGTATATTCTACAGAAGCCTCGAACTTTGTAGCATACAACGGAGTATAAATCATCTATTTAATTCAGGGTATATATAAGACCGTTGATGAAGTACAGAGTCAGTCTATATCAAAATGTCGTATATAAATCATCTCGTATATAGTTAGTTGTTCATTACGTTCTGAAAGTCCTTTAGTAAATATAAATTTGTGTTATCTGAACGTGTATATTGTACCGCCAGCTTAAACATAAATAGACAAAAGTGTAATAAATAAATTATAATAGTGTTAGTGTTGTTAATAGACTTTATGGTTAAGAATTTAGTTTAAGAAGATATTAGTGCTTGTAAATAGCATTAGTGTGATGCTTCATTGTTAATTGAACTGAAAACATGTATAAATAAGGCATATACTTTTAATTAGACTTGTGAATAGTCAGTATTAAACACTTTTGTTACTACATGTTTTAAATTAGTGAAACGCGTTATAGTAGCCCGCTACAGTATGTTCAATGTTTATTGCATTGAAATGAGTGAATTAGTCATCAAGCAGCAAAACAATAAATTCCACTTGTTCGGTCAACAGGAAATATGTTGCATTTACATCCACACAACTGTTATGTTAACTGAATCAATTTTTTTGTAAGTTTAAGAAAAACTGAGTCACACTGATTTTGGTTTTAGCCCATTTAAATTAGTACCGACAATCACTGTAGCGCAGTAATGCAATTTGCCGTACAAGTAACATACACCAACAAAAGTTTATACCTAAATATGCAGTTAGTAATATTTCATGCAATTTGGTTGTTTTTCATTTTTATAAAATAAAAAATGACTCTCAAAAAGTGCTGCGTTTTAGCGTTAACAATATCTATCTTTGTTCAATTAGTAGCAATAAAATAACTAAACCTACTTTTTACTTTTTCATAATGGAATAATTCCCAACGATTTATATTTCAAATACTCCCTGTATGTTTGTTGTGGTTTGTTTAGTATTCTTCTTAATCTTCTTTGGGGATTAAACCACTCATAGTTTTTAAAATTATCTTTATTAACGTTTCGATCCATACATAACCTAGGATCGTTTTCAAAATAATAAAAATGAAGATCCAATGATGATGATGATGAAACATACTAACAACCCCTGTAAAACAGCATTGGTATCTGACAAGTGTAAACCCGCAATAAGGTTACCTCACAACCATATACAATCTCCGTTAAACAGTATTGGTATCTGACAAGTGTAAACCCACCATAAGGTTACCTCAGAACAATGTTAAAATCTACCAAAGAGGTAGCATAAATCATAATGATTTCCCCTTCAAAATAAATAAAAAAACGACTACTTAAGCCTTTTAATAATGCAATTGCACACTTCTTTAATAACCATTCTCTAAATTGTATAAATAGAAACATGTTAAAAAATGTTTTCCAATTCCCAAGTTATTGAATTTTTACAATAAAAATTAATCAGCTGATTTCACGTTAAGCGTATTGGCTACCTAAAAAAGTCTGTCCCAGGCCGTAACACAAATTGAAGGCAATTATTCATTTAAACTTTAAAAATTTTTACTTAGTGTACTCAAACCAAATATTTCAAACATCAATAAATCAAAGTCACCTTCAATTTATGTCATAAATGTCAATATTAAAGTTTTTATTATTTTGACAACGATCCTAGGTCATGGATCGAAACGTTAATAAAGATAATTTTAAAAACTATGAGTGGTTTAATTCCCAAAGAAGATTAAAAAGATTTATATTTCAATTGACACTCGGTGCATTTTAAAATAATATAAATACCAATTTATAATAAAACAGTAAACAATGATCACTAAAGTAAAAAATGTATTTTTGTAAATAAAATGTACAATCAAACCAAATAATAAAGCTGAATGCTAGTTCGAAGGAGGTTCTAAATGGGCGTATCTGCGAATTCTATCATGTCTTAAAAGACAACGTAAGCTTGTTTATGATAAGGTAATTAAATACTGGTTTATAATAGTGCAACTAAACTCCACTGACTGACTGCAAAATCGTGTTTAATGGTTTTGATGAAAGAGCTGCCCTCTATCGTAAAATGTGCGTCTACACAATGATATTTCCCAGTCTTAACAATGCATGTAATTTCTTTCGAAAATTTATTTGTTTGATTTGAAGTGTAGCCTTTGATTTTAAAAATATAACCGTATTTTAAAAAAAAATTTTTTTTGAAAAAGTTTAAAAGTGTTCAAGTTAGCTTCAAAGTTTCCGTGATATCGGAAATATGGACCTTACTTTAAAGCGGTTTTGACCCGATGGCTAAGAATTAAAATGAAAAAATAAGTAAATCTCCAATATAAATTTCGAAGATCCAGCGGTGGATCCGGTATAAAAAGTCTCATGAGATTCCCATGAGATGTTGAGGGCCTGGATCATGCTGCAGACTAAAAATGGCTAGTCAAAGAAAACTGTTAACTCCATAAACAGGATCTGCTGTGAGGATCCCTATAATCAGGATCCGCTGTGAGGATCCCCTTAAGGAGGATATGTGTGTTAATCAGCATCATCATCTACTCACCGAAATATTAAATGTAGGTCTACATTTCTAAAAATACGTAGATAATAAATAAGAAAACCATATATATCTTGAAATTATTCCTAATATTGAATATGACATTTTAGAGTTAGACACATAAAAAAGACGAAGTACTGTCATCGTGCTGTAGTATAATCCCTAACCATAACGATAAATTTACTATATGAAAAAACCCTCTCAAAATTAAGCTAACTTTTTAACACGCCCCTGTAATAATACACGTCTGACGTTGTATTTTTTCAGCGATTCAGGAACTTGAGAAAGTCACTGTCTGTAATTATCGAACGCGACATTACCAAGGCAAATTAGCAAGTCCTAAAGTAAATATTTGATTAAGCATCAAACTTATGCGTTTATACAGCATATTGAATGAAACGTCAAAGTTTATTCTGCTTCCAAAATGAGCAAAGTTTTTCCCATCATTAAATAAAGAATCTTGTATAAGTATAAACCCAATAAAGTTTCCTAAAACCCAATTTTCGTCGAGAAAGAAAGTGAGAATAAGAATTAAACTTGGAAAGCTCATTACAATAAGTTAATTTTCACCTACCTGTATGTAACATTCCCAAAGAATTTTAACGGAGTATGAAGCGAACGCGTCCAATTTAAGAAAGTTAAATGAACCAAATATTTAAAGCAACGTAGCACATCCTTGTATAGGCATTAATTAAAAAAGTGCAGCAGCTAGAATTTAAAAAAATCATTTTTAAAAAGTTTATCAACTGTGATTTCACCAGAAACCGAAGTAAACCTTTAAATTGGCGAGTAACAAGTTGTGCTACCAAGATGAGGGAATTGTAGTTATAACAAAGTGGAGGCTACCAAGATAGTGCTAATTAACAATAATGACGAACTGCAAAGATTATTATAGTTTACTGAAGGTTGCAACGTCGCCGCATCTACTGCGAGTATTATTATCATTAGTGAATGTTATTATTATCACTGGCAATCTTACATAAAATTGTAAACTAAAAATTATCATTACATAACGCTACCATGCCATACACAATCGAGATTGGAGCCCTAAGGCTTCGTCTTCCACCTAACTTGTGAATGACAGCAAACGGTATGCATCCTACTTATACCTATATACACGAAAATTACAATTAATACGCATTCAAGAGTTAATTAATAAATAAATCACTCACTCAATCACACACCCAAAGACACATCGAGTGCAACCAAAGAAAAGAGATTAGTTGTAAAATAACGATGACTAATACGTTTCGACCGAAAACTTTCTCGTTAGCGCTTGAAGTGAACTGACGTTTTTTGCAGAGCTCTCACTTCAGCAGCAAACATTAAGTTTTTATTCAAGATTTTATTATTTATTACTTTAATTGAAGCTTTGCTTTTATTGTATTTTATATTTATTATTGTGCAGCATTAAATTTTAAACACAGGGCAGTAAATAAAAAATTAAATTTACATTAAATAAATAGTAAATAAATCGCGTTGGTAACTTGAACTTTAACTTAAATCCGCGTTTAAAAATAAATTAAACTAAACTTTTTGCTAATAAACAAAAAAACTAATAAACTAATTCTCAAAATAATTTAAAAAGGCGTTTTTAGTAAATTTTAAAACAAAAAACCGTGTAGATCAAGTAAAAAGCCGTGCAAACCAATAAAAAAGTGTGTAAAATTTTTATAGTGCGCGTATAATAAAATAACAAGTTAAAAACCAAAATCTAGGCCTTTTTAAATCAAATAAATAACTCAAAAACTGTAAATTTTAAAACAATTTAAATTTATATATTCCTTATTTTAAGTACACGCGTACTTAAAGATTCCTTTAAATCGATTTTTGGTGTAATTAAGCGGTGGAATAGTTAAAGGTCGTACTACGCACCGATTGATTAAGTGAAGAGTGCGTTTTCGGCACCGCATTCCGATAGCGCGTGTTTTTATTTGTTAATTATACATTTAAAATTAAAGTGTAGTTATTTATAAATTAATTATTTTGAAGTAATTAACTTATTTAAATTTGATTTGGTGGTTTTAAAAAAGTTTAAAATAAATAAATAGTGTTCTTTACGGTACATTTTGAATCGAGATATTTTTATTGAGTTAGCGAATTTATTTGGTTCCAGTTGTTATTTTGACGTTTGGTGTTTGTTGTAGTTTTGTTAAAGTTTGATATTTAATTGGGCAGTTCGAATTTTAAGTAAATAAATACAGGGTTGTTTACGGTTCATCTTTAACCAAAATATTTTTATTGGTCCAACGTTTGCATTCTTCTAGCGTCGTAACGGCCAGGTCGTTTTTGAGTTGCGTTTTAGGTGGTCATTCGTTCTCTTAGCTTTGTTACCATGGTGATCGACCGAGATGAGGAGCCGCTGTCCAGGAGGAAGAGGAACGATCGGTTGGAGTCTGTTAGGTCGGAGGCTGAGGGCGCTGTTGGGGGCAAACAGCTTAAGGTAGTAGTGAAAGACGTCATGTTAGATACTCAGGAGGAGGTACAGGAGGTAGAGAAAGAGCCTGTGTCGGGGACTTCCGTGGTGGTTGCGGCGCCAGAGTTGCCCTCTACTTCGAGAGCCCAGCGCAAAATGTCCACTAGCAGCAACGGTAGCGTTGATGCTAGAGACCTCGATGAGGTGGAATTCTTGAAGTTCAGGGTGAGGAAGGCGTACGCTGCCGTCTATGGGAAGGTGCCGACGACCTCCGCCACTATCGCCATGGAAAATAGGAAGATGGTTCGGCACGCCGTGGATGATATCCGCGACGTGACGAACCAACTGATAGGTATGGTTAGGGCGCTGCGTCTTTGTTTAGATGGTTCAGGGAAAGCAAGTGTTGTTGGTGGAAGTCCGGCGATGAATTCTGTCGTTTCAGGAGGCCAGAGTCAGGGTACGTCGGTACAGCGCAAGGTTTCGTACGCCGCTGCAGCTTCAGGTTCTGCCCCTACGTTTGCTGTCAGGTTCGACGTCAGGCCATGACGACCCTGAAGCAGAAGGTCGCTTCCAATCGAGATGAGTTTGTTTTTGTGGGAACTCGTAAAACGCGCCGGGGCGGTGTCGTTGTGGAGTGCGCAGGTCGCGACGACGCCAAGAAGCTGCTGTTGAAGGTCGGCGGGAACTACAAAGAACTCGTGGCGAAGACCATCGAGAAGAAGCGTCCATGGGACGTTCATCCGGGGGTCGAAGCGGGGATGAAGGCTAAAGAGCTCGTGCGGTTGATTGCGAGACAGAATTCCCGCTTCGCCGATTTGAAGCTAGAAGACCACCTGAGAGAGAAGTTCAGGTTTGGCGGAAAGGGCCCTAGGAATCCCTTTGCCAACGTAGTCTTCGAAGTGACCCCCCACACTTCGAAGGCGTATATTAGCTGATGCTATCAACCTCAGGTGTCGAAGAGTATGGGCCCGGGACCACTTCTCAATGACCCAGCGTTACCGGTGTTACGAGTACGGCCATCGATCCATGGAATGCAGGGAGAAGGTACAGTGGTGCGGTAACTGTGCCGAGGTCGGGCATGAATTTAAGAATTGCTGGAAGGCAGTCCCCTGCTGTGTGGTTTGCGCTAGGGCAAACGACAGAACTGGCGGTGGCGCGAAGGTCGATATGCGCCACGACGCCAAGTCGAGTAGATGCCCCACGATGCAGCGTCTGTAGAACGCAATCACACGTAACATCGATTATGGACTGTGAAGATAAAACAAAGTCCATAAGAAGCAAGAAAATTAAATTCGGGCAACTAAATCTCAGGAAAGGTAAAGGGGCAACAAATAACTTTGTAAAGTTATTCACCGAAAATAATATCGTCATCGGGCTTATACAGGAACCGCACCTGTATAGCTACAAAATAACAGTTTTTGGAAGGGGGGTTACCGTCTTAAACGCGAATAGTAAACGACCGCGTAGCGGAATAATAATGAATAATGGTACGGGTGTCGGAATTATATTAAATAATCTGTCAAACGAATTTTTAACGACGGCCGAAATTAAATCAGAAGGAAATACGTTCTACGTAATAAGTACGTACCTCCCTCCGGTCGATTACAGGCGAAAAAATCCTTAAACCGAGGACCTAATAAATCAAATAGAAAGTGTTTTTCGAGAAGGGTCGCGAGATTAGATGGTGATAACCGCGGGTAAATCGGAAGGGGTTAGGAGAGAATTGCAAATTTTTGATTTTGACTTGGCATGAGAAACGAACATGAGCATGATATAACGAATACCTGTATTAAAAAAAGCAAAAAAAAACCAAAAAAAATATTAAAAAGCAAAAACAAAGCAAAAATAAATAACCATAATCTAATATGCACGACAAACCCCACACCACTAAAACAATCACTGTCCCACCTTATACGCGCAGAAAAAATCGGAATCCGGAATAAACTAAAGCAAATAAATAACAACAAAGTAAATTAGTAAACCCTAATTAACTTAAATCAGGGAATAAATAAAGAAAATGAAATAGAGTGAAACCGCGCATCTCCCCCAGGACTTAAAAGTGATAGTGATTGTGATCCCCCTAGAACGTTTAGTGCATACCCACCAGAACTTTAACAGTGCATCATCTCCCCTCAGCAGTAAGATACCAATAGACGTAAGAAGACGACCGGATCTTCGGATGCTTGGGAAATTTATATACGAGGTGGGATTAAAATTGTAGCGGCTGTACTCGCATAAGCATTGACTCGTATTAATAAGGAGATTTTGAATAGTTTAACGGGCATGTTTTTGTGCGTAATGGCGCTAGCCATCTTAATGCTTATGCGAGTGCAACTGATAATTTGAGCGATTCTTTGCTAATTTATGCACTGTTGCATGCTTTTGCTTATTTAGATATTTATTAATTTATTTATATATTTATTTTATGTTTATTTATATACTTACAATATATTTATACTTATTTTATATTTTTGCCTGTATTTTTGTTCTGTGGCTTAATTTTATTTGCTAGACGTTTTGCCGCCAATTTTTGGTGGCAGTATATATAGGAAAAAACATTGTACTTATAATATGTAAGTTAGGGAATGATAGGGAACGCTAGGGACAAATTTAGAATGAAATTTGAATAAATACTTAGACCAGGGAGGACAAAATTGTAAATAAACAGGCAAAATAGCTGGATTCACTATTAAACATTTGGCAAATGCTTAGAAAATTTGAATCCATTTTTAATATTAGCTAGCTAGATTTGAATGGTTTTAAAAAGATCTTTCAAGTCACACCGTTAAGCAGAGCTGGCAGCTGCTATCCGGTATTACAGATCCCTCCCCATTCATTTTTGCGTGTGTCTTGTGGATCAGGTTAACTCCAGAATAAACGCTAGGGATACCATTCGTTAAATCTTATTTTTAGTTTCAGTTTGTTAGATTTTTATTTAGTATTGAATAACCTAAAATTAGATTAAATTTGAAGCACGTTTATATTTTCGCGTTTAAAACCAATGTAGTACGTTCGGGTGGAGCAATGGGGACATGGCTGCAAACATAGCGGCCCCTAATTACATTATAATGTAGATGCCCAAAGAATAGTCTGCGGAATCTATAACTTATCGAAGCATTAAGAATACTAAGCGGTATTGAATTCTAAAATAATATACCAGCAACATGACAAGAAAAGTGGTAAATCTGAGTTTGGTGAATCGAGATAGCCAACAAGACATCACGCCGAGCTTTACAACTACAGTTTGTTATAGTAAAAAATTTTGACACTGGATAGGATGGGCTTTTAGTCAAGAAGAGTTTGTAAAGGAAAACAGCCATCTGTAACTTTCTTCAGTCGTAAAGTTTAAGCTATTCCATGCTTATGTAAAGTGAAGGCACATGATCTCGTTTCTTTAAGTTATGTATGAAACGAATACAACTATTTTATACTCGTCGTAGTCTTGTGCAGAGTTCCGTTGATAACCTCGAATAAATGATATCACAATAGTCAAAGTGTGGTAGATGAGCTTCAATTTGATCGGTAAAAATCGACTAAGCCAATTCAAAGTTTGTAATGCATAAGAAACCGTGCAATAAATATGCGCCATTTGATTTCTCCAACTCAGTTGTTGTATTAAATAAACAACTGAGAAAAGGATAGCTAACTAGGCCGAAAATCGACTAAGTTGTAGTTTCCAAAAAAACAGGTCTAGAAAGCATGTACTACAGAAAATGGATTAAAAAATTTAATTAAGTCCATATGAAAACTAACAGTAAAAAACTAACAGAAGGAAATGGAAAGGAAAATGGATTAAAAAGAACGTAGTAGTAAAACTTAACCTGAGAAACGGTGCGAAAATTAAAGGAAAGAAAGAACACCCAAAAATGTGTGTGTATGTTAGACCGCGCTTTAATCGCCTCTTACTACAGACAGGTCGTAGCGTGGGACAATTCTAATCTGGACCTACACGGGGTAGAGTGGGGTGAGTAGCGTGCGAAACAAAAGGAAGGAAGGAAAACTAATCAGGGCAAGAAAATTATTTAGAAAAACAAAAAACGTATAGTCCAAAAATCAAATCCTAAGGAAGGGTGAGTCAATATAGTAATGTGGGGACGCAGAAAACAAGTAATGGGGATTAAGACGTTTGCGTCGTCAGAAAAAAAAACGAAGCAAAATTAAGAACAATAGGAAAGGGCCTTAGGGATCCCTTCGCCAACCTAGTCTTCGAAGTGACCCCCACACTTCGAAGAGGTTTATTAGCTGACGCTATCAACCTCAGGTGGCGAAGAATATGGGCCCGAGACCACTTCCCGATGACCCAGTGCTACAGGTGCTACGAGTACGGCCATAGATCGATGGAGTGCAGGGAGAAGGTACAGTGGTGCGGTAACTGTGCCGAAGTCGGTCACGAGTTCAAGAATTGCCGGAGGGCAGTCCCCTGCTGTGTGGTTTGCGATAGGGCAAACAATAAAACTGGCGGTGGCGCGAAAGTCGATACGCGCCACGACGCCAAGTCGAGTAGATGCCCCACGATGCTGAGACTGAAGAACGCAATCACATGAAACATCGATTATGGACCGTGAAGAACAACAAAGATTTAACAGAAGCAAGAAGGTTAAATCCGTGTAACTAAATCTCGGGAAAGTTAAAGGGGCAACAAATAACTTCGTAAAGTTATTTAGCGAAAATAATATCGATATCGGGCTTATACAGGACCGCACCTGCATAGCTACAAAATAACAAGTTTTGAGAGGTGGCGAATACATGGAAGGTTTTAAAACCACGGCAGAATATCTGCTACAGAAATTTTTCCCATCGGATAATCCTGAGGAGGATGAGGGGTCGCACGATATAGTACGTCGGGAAGCTACAGAAGCGCAAAGGACAGGTGCCGATAAGACAATCCTAGTTCACCAGGTCGTAAGAGCTCTTAGGAGGATAAACCCTAAGAAGGCACCGGGACATAACCGAATCACTTCAGATGCAGCTCTGGAGACGTGACTGTTAGCACCGTGTGTCTTTGCCGGGTTATTTAATCTTTGTTAAAAGGGGCGTATTTCCCCGTTGCTGGAAAAAAGTTGAAAGAAACGAAATGGAAAAAGATATAACTGCAAATATCTCGTGAACGGAAGGTCCGATAGACTTGGACCTAGTGGCAAATTAAAGGTCTTGCAAAGTCCAGAATGTGAAATTTATACCTAAATCCAAAAAGGCGAATACGTCAGACCCGGGCTGCTATCGTCCAATTAGCTTGCTAATAGTGCTGGAGAAAGCTTTGGATCGCGTTATGATTACGCGAGTTGAGCACTTAGTGCGACACAGCGGCGGTCATAATAACCGACAGTTCGGTTTTATGGAGGGAAAGTCGACTATCGACAAACTGGAGTTCGTTGTCGTGAAAATTAAGCAGCCGAGAGATGCATAGGAGCATTGTGTCGTTGTTGCTTTGGACATTTCAGGAGCATTTGATACTGCTTGGTGGCCATTGATCGTTTGCGAATAGAAAAATAGGGGTTGTCCGCGAAACTTGATGTCTTTGGTCAAGAGTTATTCCTCGGGGCGATTGGCACAGGTTGAAATTTTGGGTGGAATTTTGTCACGCGAGGTGGAAAGGGGATGCCCGCAGGAGCCATGCTTTGGTCCCACATTTTGGAAGTTGTTGTGTGAGAGCATTTTTAGGGTGAGGTTTCCGTAGGATGCTCAATCGTTGGGTTTACGGATGATATACTTTTAATTGTCAGATCGTGATTACTAATGGATATGCGCACAAAATCGATTAATTCGCTGCAGGCAAAGTTAAAATTTAACACGTTGAAATCAAAGGCGCTTTATTTCGGGACGAAAACTTGGACAGCGACCCCCTAGGTTAGAGCTAGGGGGGTCCGTTTAAGGAGCTATCACATACCTCGGTGTCAAAATCGACAATAAATTAAATTGGAAAGCGCACATACAGTACGTAAAAAGTAAGGACAGCGAAATATCAAATAAAATTATGGGGTTCAGGGGCGAATCGCCTCGGATAGTTTACGCCGGAGAAATAGAGTCGGCGATACTGTGCGCAGCATCCGTTTGGGCGGAGGGTTGTAAAGTAAGGGAAACTCTACAGCTGACAAGCGTGCAACGCATAACCGCGCTCAAAGCGGCGAGGACGTACAGGATCAGTTCCGGAGGCGGTCCTGGTGATCAGTAGGACTCTCCCTATCGAATACGTTGTTAGGGAGATCAGAGATAGGAGATTAGTTAATACAGGGAAAGTACAGGAAATTATAGAGACTATGAATCTTACAAATAGAGAAGCTGAGAGGAAAATCGTCGTATCAAAGTTAGGGTACCCGTTCGATGTTAGAGGTATCGAATTTGTCGAAGGTGATGGGGACGCGGTAGGGATCAGGATTTACACGGTCGGGTCGCGTATGGACGATAGGCAAGCAGGCGCGGCATGTGTCTTATATGTATAATGAGCAAAGGAGAAAGTTCCGGTTTTAGACCAAACTCGCGAACTAGAGCACTATTTTCCAGTGCGAATTAGTTGCTATATGGGAAACTGTGGATTATGTGATAAATCACACGGGTAGAAACGTGTATTACATTATCAGCGGTAGTAAATCAGCGATGACGACCCTAACAAATATGAACACTTGGACAGACCTCCAAGCGGACGTCTGGAGGGTAACACATACGGCGCTCTGGTTTCAACATTTAAAGTTCTGTTGGGTTAGATCGCACAATGATAACGTAGGAAATGATAGGTCTGATGAATTAGCTATGAGGCCGTGACGGGCGACTTTCGGATATCGTATTCGTCGATACCGAGGTCTCTGATTAAAAGAAAGCTGCGGGAAAGTTCAAAACGACAATAGGAAGAGAGGCGGAACAACGCTTCCACGAGCAGGTTGACACATAAATTCATACCGAGTATAGTAGCTAGAGATAAGATCGAGGTGAAGCTCGACCATAAAATGGTGTAGCTAGTAACAGGGCATGGCGCCTTGAAGGCGTATTTGCAAAGATTCGGTTTAACTGGCAACGACCGCTGCGAATGCGGTGAGAGCGTAGAAAGCGTAGAGCACGTGCTCTTCGACTGCTTGCTCGAGGTGACAAATCGAAGGTTGGCTGATGTGAAGTTAGCTATAGTAGGGGTTGCATGGCCAAAGAGCTTAGAGGAAGTCGGACAAGTGGCTAATCAGGCGTTCTGGACAGCCTTTAAAAAATTTGCGGGAAGGGTCGTGAGATTGGACGGCGATAGCCGCGCGTAAATTCGGGGGGGGGATTAGTTTACTTGGCACGATATATGAGCACGATTAAACCCTGCTAAATAAAAAAATTAAAATAGAAGAATGAAAAAAATTAAAAGTAAAAATCATTAACCAAAAATCTATTATGCACGACGAACCCCCCACATCACTGAAACAATCACTTTAAACGCGCGGAGTATCAGGAATAAATCAAACGTAAATAAATAATAACAAACTAAATTAGAAAACCCTCATTAATTTAAATCAGTAAAATAAATAAAGAAATAAAATAGAGTGAAACCGCGCATCCCCCAGGACTTTTAAAGTGATAGTAATTGTGAGCCCCCCAGAACGTTTAGTGCATACCCATCAAGACTTTAACAGTGCATATCCATCTCCCTTTAGCAATAAGATATCAATAGACATACGAAGACGAACTGATCTTCGGATGCTGGAGAAAATTTATATACGAGGTAGGAATAAAATTGTGGCGACTGCACTCACATAAGCATTGACTTGTATTAATATGAAGATTTTGAAATAATTTAACGAGCACGTTTTTGTGTGTAATGACACAAGCCATCACAATGCTTATGCGAGTGCAACTGATAATTTAGGTGATGCTTTTGATAATTATTGCACCGTTACATGCTTTTGCTTATTTAGATATTTATTTATATATTTGTTTTGTTTATTTATATATTTATATTATATTTATATTTATTTTAATATTTATATTTTTGCCTGCATGTATTGTTTTGTAGCTTGATTTAATTCGTTTGACGTTCTGCCACTTCTTTCTTGGGCACAGCATCTACAGGAAAGAAGAATGTAATTATAATATGTCAAGTTAGAGAACGATAGGAAAAGTTAGGGACGAATATAGGATTGACTTAAAATAAAATACTTAAACCAGGGAGTACAAATTTGTAATTTTATAGAGTAGGCAACATAGCTGGATTCGCTATTAAAATATTTGGCGAATGCTTAGAAAATTTGAATCCATTTTTTGTAAATTATATAGATAGATTTGGATAGTTTAAAGACGAACCTTCAATTCGCACCGTTAAGCAGAGCTGGCAGCTGCTATCCCTCCCCCTTTCATTTTGCTAGTGTTTTGTTGATCGGACACACTTCAAAGTCAACGCTAGGGATATCATTATATAAATCCTATCTTTAGTTTTGTTTCAGTTTGTTAGATTTTTATTTAAAATCGATTAATTTTGAAGTTAGATTACAGTTGAAGCATGTTAAATTTCGCGTTTAAACCCAATGTAGAACCTTCGGGTGGAGCATTGGGGACGTGGCCGCAAGTATAGTGGACCTTATTCACATTATAAATGTAGGAAGCCTGGTGTATATAATTTGTATTCGCAATTAACCACTGGACCTAAACCTTATTCCATCAAAGAACCCCCGTAAACGCGGTACGCGCGCCACTAATGACAGTTGGTTGCGATATTACATAATGTGTAAATTGACGCGCAAATTGTCGATGACGTCACACAATATGTAAATTAGGGCGACACAATTTACCAATTACACAAATTATAAAAGAAATAATTTTTAAAGAAAACCCCAAAGGGGGGCACTCACGTGAACATGTAGAGCTTCCTTCAGGATTACTGCAAGATGGCGGCGGCTTCCTTCAGGATTACTCCATGATGGTCGGCCGTGGCTGCTTTGGCTAATCTTTCTCGGGTATGGACTGCTCGCGGATCTTTCTCGGGTGTGGGAACTCTTAAGCCAGATTGCATCCAAATTTAATTGTTTTCTTCCTATATGTAGACAAATAAGGTAGGGGAGATAGGTAAAAGGTACGATAATTTGGGAACACAGGAAACCTATATATCAGAAAAAAGACACGGTAAGATACCTCACAACTACCCTTGTTCGCGTTTCGGAGGCTAGTCCCAACGCGTCTCCCGAAAATTTCCCGCCATCTTTTCGTCCACACGCGTCGGCGCGAATCTCGCGCAACGCACTTCTGAAGTGACGGAAATACGCGCAACTAGTCTTTTAAATTTATGGCGCGAAATCCTCACATATTAAAACTTAATTAAAAATGTCTAGTGCCGCAATTTTTGGCACGTAACAAATTGAACATTATATTTTGCTATTTAACTAAAGATTCATCAAAGTTGAGTTTGCGTTTCCTACATAAATACCGCAAACGTTTAAACCCAAGCTTGTATTGGTTTTAGCTTTTCGCTTTTCGAGCAATTCAAACCATCTCATTTAGGTGTATCAATATTATGTTTAAAGAAACGTCCGCCACCGCCGTATCACGAGAGAGATTTTATTAATTATATATGCATTATCCCATCTATAATCTAACCAGGGTACAAATATTCTGAAGTAACTCATAAACGCCATATAAAAAGACAAAATCTTCTTTGTCGATTAAACATACAAAGAGAGAAGTGAAATGTTTAATTAGAAATTGCTGGAACCCTTTGATGTCTCGACAACTTTACAAATTAGCTTTCTTTTGTTTTCCTTAGCTTTGAAGTAAATTATGTGATTACCGTCTTTGCGTTTGTTGTCACTGAAGTTTCGTGCAATAAGTTGTGTTATTATAAAGTGGTGTTAAGATTTATTTTTAATGCTAAAGTAATGAGTAACGCTTAAAATTTGAAAAGGTTAATCTATTCATCGTTTATTTTTCTGAGATACCCTACACAAAATCTTAGTCTTGCAAAATTGTAGAAGTGTGGGAGGAGGGTAAAGTTGTTTTAAATTTAAAGGTTAACAGTCACTCGTTTTACTGGATCCACTACTTGGAAATAAAGGTGGTAATATTATGCAAGTACAACTTATTATCCGAAAGTAGCTCCCACACCACTGTACTAAAATAAAATTGTAAATTTGTAATGATATATAGCTTTCTATTCTTCGTGGGAAATCTACTATTGAACCTACTAATATATTCTTATGCTACCCCCTCGCGTTTTTTTATTTATTTATTTAATTTTATATGATATGCAAAAATTTATTTTATGTTGCGTGCTTTATTTTCGTCTGGTTGGTTTACAAAACAAAACTGTTAAATATGCCTCGACTATTTGAAAACTCGTTCTTCCCAGGGTATCCACCTACTTACCGTGGGTTCAGTGGTAAGTAGATGTGCAATGCACCAATCAAACAGCACTACCTTTTGTTTTAGTACCTGTGATATTTTACACTTGTATATGCCAAATTTTTATATACGATCCACGTAGCCTTGTGCCAAATTAATTAATATTACAAAATTTATGACTTTGACGTTAAAACCACAGTACTCACCTACTTTACACTTCGTCGTCGGCCTCTTTGAAAACTGGCTCAACAATCTCACTCGCCGTATGCGTCTTTACAATGCGGCACTATCACTATGAAAGATCTGCTATCCAGTTCCAGGTTTCCTTTAATGAATTTTGATATCCCCAAATCTAAAATAAATATACCCAAATTTAGAATTTTGACTACCTTTTTATATAACTTGCCCTGCGCTAATTTTCCTGATGTTTATTCTTCTTTGCTCGTATTAATCCTCCTGCTACTCCGCTGCTTTCCTGTTCCAAATTCCGCTCGTTCCAAATTCAATGCTTTCCTCCTAAGTCTACTCTTTCCAATTCACTTCTATCCTCTAATAACCATTCAATACCATTAATCCTCCTAATACCATATCCAAATCTATTCCATTAATATCGCCTTCAGTTTCATAAATACCATTCAATGCCTTTCTGCCTTTATCAATCTCGTTTCAATCCCACTATTTACTACGCCTTTTCCACTGTTACTCGAATCCACCCTTAACCTTTTCACTTCGTCGTTACTATTAATTATTATTGCTCTTGTTTATCCGTACTCTTCTTTATATATTAATCAAACTCTTAAACTTTCAAATTCATTTATTAATTCTTTAAAAAATGTTCAAAACTTAGAGCAGTTTACAAAAATACTTCTTACTACCAAAAAATTATAAATCGACCTTTTGTTTATCTTTTCCTAGGTGATAATTACAATTCAAATATGCCTACTCTTTAATACATTGTATACAAATTCCATCCAATAACATCGTCCCAACAAGTTCGTGTCACTAATACCTTATACTCTGTCTTTTGCACTTTCCCTTTTCATATATAAATGTTTAATCATTGGTCCTTAATATCGCACAACCCTTCAATCATATTTGACAATGCTATTACTTATAATTTTGATATTACATGTTTGTCCAAAGGTTGATTCTATTAAAATAAATGCCGAAATGTTACACATATAAGCCTGGATCTGCGTGGTGAATAGTGTAATTTCTACAGACGCATCCGGTTTCTCGATTAGCAAATGTACGTTCTATGGCTTATTCAACATACAACTCAGTGTAAATCCTTGAATACTGTGCTTTATCACGTCATCAAGTCATTGTTTTTTACGTCTTGGCACTTACATTTTGACTAATATTTCAAATACTTTAACGTTTGTAAAGTACGGCAAACATAAATTTCTCAGTTACGGGATCTGATATTTGGCTTTCTTTATTTGGCATACACTACCTTCAACAAAACAACCCTTAGAACCCTTTAACCCCTACTAACATTATATATATATATATATATATATATATATATATATATATAATTCAGAAGTTAATTTCTTAAGAAAACATTTTAGCAATGCCGCCCACAGAATAATTTGTAGAGGGGGTCAAGACTACTTTCAAAAATATTAGTTATGTTACAGAAAGGATGAACACTGTTAATGCAACCCCGTTACCGGACGTATTGGAAAGTAATGTAAGGCATAAAATCTTATTTCCTTAGAGTAGCTCAAAAGCAGTTAGGACCATCGATAATGCAGCGTTTTTTAATATTATAGTTGAAATCACGAAAGAATGCATTCACGCCATAGGTTACTGAATTTAAAAGCAATATACATTAAAAGTATGTCGGTGTTTAATTCAGAAACCTATGACGCGAATGCATTCTTTCGAGATTTCACTATAGTATTTGAAATTGAAAGAAAACGTAGGATTGATAGTTTCTTAATAAATGCAGGATTCTGTAATTAATCGAATTTTCATAAAGTGTAAAGTTACTTACCAATCTGGTAAATTGCTGGTGCAGCAGGCTATCAATTCTTTTGGCTTGATGATGCACAGGGTAGCAAATGGAAAAGATTGGATTTTACATTAACACACACTAATTGAAAATTGAATGGACTTATTCCAATACACGTAATAAGCCGCCCGTAAGAAAATGTAAAAATACAGACACGACACAACCATATTTAACGGAAACAGAAAAGCCACATTGTCAATCAAATGGCCACAAACCACAGATATTAATTAATAGTAAATAAATATCCGACCGGCACTTTAAATAGTGTCTTTAATATTTGTTGTACAAACAAACATGACTAAGAACTAAGAAGGGTACAACAAACTATTATAACTAGCACTGCTGAATAGGACTGTTCGCGTTTTATTAATCATCATCATTTTTGAATAAAAATATCAATCTTCTTCGGTCTTGACCAAATCTATTTAGGACTTCATTTATAAATGCTTGTTTCTCCCTACCTACTATGTCCTTATGTACACTAAGCATGCATAAACCTGATAATCTATCCCCTGACATGCTTAATCTAAGCTACAATTTTATCCGCTTTAGCGTACTAAATGACCTTTCTATTGTTGCAGTAGTTGGAGGTAATGCCAAAAAATATTCAGCGCAGTTTTGATGGCCGGAAAAAAAGAAACTTCATTATCAAGCAAATGTACAGTCTGTATCTTGTTGAATCTCTCTATTTTGCCAAAGTTCAACCCACGTTTGCAACTGTTCTGAAAAGTTATCAATGTTGTAACTTCTGGCTATTTTTTCTTTTTTATTTAACAATGCTCTTTTTATATTGTTGTCTTTTAAGTTATTTGGATGTAATCCAGAGAGTAAAAAAGAAGTCGTAGCATCTTCAGAAAACCTTGTGGAAATAGACTGTATAACAGAATCCAAATAAGGAATAAAAAGGCTTACTCGAAAGTAATCTTCAACACTACTCATATGATAATTAGACCTATGAGTTTGTCTTGGTGCAATACGTGGTAATGTAATTTCCAATCCAAAACCATGGGCATGTTCAACACTTTTTTTATAAACCTCTTTAAAATATTGTTCAGGATCACTACGGTGTGTCTTAAAAAGTTTGAGTAGTTCATCTATGTGCTGTTTAACGA
Source organism: Platerodrilus igneus (assembly GCA_036346225.1). Taxonomy (NCBI): domain Eukaryota; kingdom Metazoa; phylum Arthropoda; class Insecta; order Coleoptera; family Lycidae; genus Platerodrilus; species Platerodrilus igneus. The sequence continues at coordinate 449,593 of JARFIW010001480.1, forward strand.
AAAATAAGTTTATACTTTTAGACTGCAGTGCATTACAAACAGGTTCCAATTTGCTAGAATATTTGGCCATAATATGCAGACAAAGAATAAATTTCGACGAAGAAACGTAATTTAAAAGTTGACTGGCCCTATTTCTTGTCTGAGCATTTATTTCACGGTTATGAGCTAAATTTTCCAGAGCGTTCATAGTATCTGCAAAATGTTCCGCTAACAACCTCATTGATTTATATTTGGCGGACTAGCGTGTTTCACATAATAGTGGAATATTAGAAACATATCTACGTCTTAATGGACTATCTCGAAAGGAAGTAATTACTTCTTTAATGGTACCTACTGAATTTTGAATATCCGGAATCTTGTTCAAATCATTTATCACTAAATTTAATCTATGGGACGCGCAGTGAAAATATATCACTTTTGGATATTTATTTTGAATAAGTTTTTGGACTCCCTGCTCATAACCTGCCATCGTCGAGCAACCATCAAACCCTAATCCAACTAATTTATCCATACAAAGACCATATTCATTACAAGCGTTTAAAATTGCAGCAGTTATACCTTCTGCGTTCATCGATGTAAGGACTACAAAGCCTAAAAATTCTTCTCTGACCGAATTGTCATTACTAGCAAATCTTACTCCAAGTGATAACTGTTCTACCCCAGTAATATCTGCACTTTCGTAAGCCAGAATTGAAAATGCTTCACTCAAATTCACATCTTTCACAATTTTTTCCCTAATTAATGTTCCACAAATTGAAATTATTTGATTTTGAGTTCTGTGAGAGGTGTATTTTGAGTTCTCTTTGCAAAACTTTAAGTGCTCGTTTAGAATGTGATCCCCACTTTCTATTCTGAATTGTAAAAGATCCTCAAAATTTTTTTGCGATTCGATTCAATCAAATCCCGCTCAGCTTCATTTATCTGAGAGGTAATTGATAGACGTTTTCCTTCAATAATTTTTGTAAAACTAGAAGCTTTTATAGTTGAATTACGATGCCATTCGGTTGTAGCATGTGCTTTTGCAGAAGCGACAAAGTCATGATATTTTGTGAAGGGCTTCACAATGAAAGAACCAAGAACCCCTCTTTTAACAGTTGGCCGAAAAACTACACAATATTTGCAAAGTGCGCCTTTGAGTTTTGGAAAATACGCAAGCCAATCGTCTTCTTTCTTCGGAATCGTTCTTGAAATTATATTTAGGATCTGGTTTGTAAGGATTTGTTAATAATGAAAAGCGAACATCGTCGGAAAGTGTTTCATTCGAGTTAACAAAATTGCCCAAATCGAGCATGTACTCATTCTTATCAGCTGAAAGATTGGTGTCATATTCACATGTGAGAGATTTTAAAGTATTAGGTGACTAACTACCAGCTTTATTTAGATCATTGACACTATTATGTACTATACTATTACACTCAAAAATAGCATTAGCACCAGCACCACTACTACAGCCTATGCTAGATGATTCTTTTAGTTCATTTCGTTTGAAAAATTTTCTAATATCCGTTGTTAGTATTGTTACATATCTTAGATCTGAATTTCTGAAAAAAAATAACACGCTTTACTTTTCTGATACTTCAAAAGAAGAGATTTGTTAATCAAATAGACTTTAAAGAAAAAAAATAAGAATCTCCCAATTGCAAATAAATATTATTTTTAAATATGTATTCTCACGCATTAGGTACATTAGTACTTACTGCTATCCTATCCGTAACTAAACTGTAACTGCAATCTTCGGCCTTCTTTAAAAACAAAAACCAGTAACTACACTACTTATCAAGATAGCAATAACTACAAGGAAAATGACCAATCAATATCTATCAACATACACGTCTTCTACTAATTCAACAGTCAGATAAAGTTTCCTAAGTCACAAATTAAAAGTACACCGCATTCGAAAAATACTGAATACAAACTGAAGTCACTGAAGATATAGACGTACTTTACTGTTATAGATAAAGAATATATTTTTTCTCAGAATAGAACACAATGAGACATTTGTAGAACATTCCAAAGTTTTAGTTGTAAAGTTGAATAGAGTTGAATAGAAATTTTCAGCGTAAAGATATTTAGATATTAAAGAATGAAAATAACAGTTTTGTTATAGGCGGTTAGGGTTACTATTGTAAGGTAATCGCATCAATTCGCATTTCCTGCTTAAAATGACATACAAAGTCGGTCTATTTATAGTTAGACAATAGGCATACCTGTAGTGTAATCTCAACATTTAGGTTTACTTTATTTTTAAACAATAGTATAACCGATAGTGAAATCGTAATCTTCTTCAATCTCTAGTGAAGGTGCACTTCGTGTTGCGATTTCTAACGAAAAAAAACCCAAAGGAACATATTCAGGGGGGTCAGGCGACCCCTATTGACCTCCTTTGTGGGCGGCCTTGCATTTTAGAACAGTAACACTTAAAATATGCTTACGCCTTAGCTCTCTCTTCGTCTCATATTTTTGTATCGAAAAATTTTAGTATAATAGTAAACTTACTCCGCAGAAAACTATAAACGAAACATGCTCGATATGTATCGGGAAGTGACAACATTAGTGTTACTAAGTGTGATCTGACGTTTCTAACCTAAAGTTTGACATTATACACATGGGCGTAACTAGAGAATTGTTCTGGGAGGGGCCCGTGGGGACAAAGTAAAATGAAGTTGAGAATGCAGGAGGTCCGAGAGGCACAATCTCTCGGTTAAGGGTCGAAGGTAAAAATTTTTAATATTTATTTTTAGAAAATGATTTTTCCGTCATTATTTTACTATCTTGCGGTAGAAAATCTGGTTCTATGAAATGGAATTATCCTATATCCTACGTATTATACTATCACCGTATGCTAGATGCAGGACTTACATTTCTTACTTGTTTTCGCAACGAAATGTTGCTGCCCCTTATAGAAATTTTATTATATATTCAGTCAATAAGATGAAATTACAAGTTTTAATGGAAATAATCAATTCTTCTCGTGTCCGGGAAAACAACACGAAATCTGTGAACCTTGGTTGATACTCTATAGAAACTAGGTATATTTTTTAATGCGCGGAAAAGGCTACACCACTTTAATTATGCCAATTAAAGTATTTTTATTCAAAAGACTTTAATATGTACGTTAACAAGAACATGGAATAATAAACGAAAACAAAACTAAACTGGTACTCATTTAAATCAACTTCAATTTTCTATCCTTTTTAAGAAAGACATTAAGTATTTCTTCAGCCGACAATTTTTGCTTAACTAGCTGATTTTTAACATTGAGCAAAGATAAATTTGAAAATCTGTCCTGGATCATTCTGATACTCAGCCAAGCGTTTATTCTTCTCATAGCAGAGAAACTCCTTTCACAACCAGCTGAGATCACAAGAAAACTTACAGCAATTTGCAATAACTTGTAGAGATTCGAAGTGAGATCGCTCTGCAGTTGACTTTTCAGATTTTTCAAATTGATTTCAATATTTCTATTTTTGAACAAATTCCTGGCCATTAAGGTTTTAGCCTCTAGTACATGAATATCGATATTGAATACATCTTTGCAGTTGACTACGAATTCATCAGCTTCATCTAAATCTAGTCTTAAGAAGGAATCAATCGACTTTGCAAAAGGACGATTCTCGAATCGCCTTGTTACGTTTATTTTTCAATATAAATTAAATACTCTTTTTTCCCATGGTTAGGTCATTACCCGCTCGAATAAATTCCATTTCTATTCTTAAATTCTCCAACAATACCCTATATAGTGTACCTGTTCAGCATAAGCCCGCTTGAACATAATTTTAACTTAACTCCACTTTGCTTTTAAAACGAAAATTTATTCGATAAATTAAATGTCAATACCTTGTTTTAGGTATCCGTTAATTTTTTAAATACTCCGATAACGTATAATTGCTTTCTTTTGTGTTTTCCATCTAAAGACTTGCCCAAAATAATAGATCCTACTATTATTTGATAACATGTTTTCTAGTTTGTTAATCGCTTTGATAACGTAAGGATTGCAGTTCGAACTCGTGTTATTTGAACCAATTTTTAATTTGATTCTGTAGCTTGTACGTTGAAATATTTTCTATACTACTCGTCCCAGCATTTCAAAAGCGATGCATGTTTTTTTTTGTTCGACAAGTAGAAGGTATCTTGCATGTATCGGTAAGTTTTTCTGCGCTTACCAATCCTAATCAGATTATCTTTTTAGCTCTTAGCCGGAGGCCAAATTAATTGTTTCTTTATGTAGGCCCAACTGTTGTTTGACGTAGGCCAACTGCTTTTGTCTGTAGAGCGCTGCTGCAGTTACGGTGGCAGGGTAAATGGATCTTGACTACCGTAGCGTTGCCGTACTGACTCACCCCCGACGGATTGCAAGATAAGCATCCCTACGCATAAAGCTATGTGACTTGCTTTCTTTTGTGCGCATCGAGGATTATTAGTTATCAGCGCTTGATGTTGTAAACGCTCAAGGTCCCAGGTTCGAATCTCGACACGGTCCGCTTGAAACATATTAGGCGAGCATTTTCACAAAAATACACCCTCGTTCGGATGAGAGGTAAAATAGAGGTCACGTGTGCGAGTGTTGTCACGCACGTTAAAGATCCCTATCTTGCTTGGAACAGCAAGAGTTCGGAAAAATTCCTAATTTAACAGGTAAAAAAACTCGCTTCCTGGCAAATGTAGTACCTTCGGGTGGAAAATCACATGGTTGATGTTGTGAAACAACTTCACCATACATGTTTAAAAGCTAGCTTCGCTAGTGCTTTTGGTTATATTTCTATAATTCTTACTACAACTTGTGCTACATTTAATACTTTAATTTAACTTACTTGCTATTGCAAAAATCTACATTTAATTTTAATTTAACACCTTGCTATTGAAAAAATCTAAGCATTACTATTTTTAATGATTTTTATTACCTGTTAGCTACGAAATGCTTACTTCGTAGATGCATTGTAAAATTTGTCCTTTACAATATAACTTAAATTTAATACTTTTCTTTGTCCATATAAATCAAGAAATTTTAATTTATTGTTATTCTTAATAGATAATCGTGGGCGACGTTTTTTTTTTGTTTTTTTGGTATGTAGGTAAATTTCCCCACTCTCCGCGTTTCATCATTTATTTATTTATATTTGTTATAATAGATAATCGTGGGCGACGTGCTTTTTTTTGTTTTTTGGTATGTAGGTAAATTTCCTTACTCTTCGCGTGTGATAGTTAGCCTGGTATTTACGTTTCTTCCGGCTTCGTCTAGTTACGTAGCAAAATTCTGATGCCCCGGCGTGGGGCCCCGATTTTGTTTCGTGTAACTTTGGCCCCAATTTTATTTTAGGTAATGGTTACTTCGATTTGGTTTTAATTAATTCCTGCTCCGAGTTTGTTTTAGTTAATTTTTGCTCCGATTTTTTGTTGTTGTTAGTGTCTAAGTTTCTACATTAACCGCATTTCTCGGCCTGATACTACTTGTTTTTTCTTCCTTTACGTTCGATCTATTGCTTATTTTTTATTTTTTTTTCGGCTCTTTGGTGTTCCTCACATGAGAATAGGTTTTCTTTATTTCTTGTGTAGGTTCGATCTTCTTGAATTTTGATTTTGTTCTCTTATTGCTAAATATCCTTGGTTAACTCATGTCAGATTATTGGACTTGTGTTTTCGCCAATAATTCTAGTCCATTGAAACACTGGTGCCCAAGATTTTCCTTTTTCTTCCTTCCTTCTTTGTACAATCTAGAATTGGTCTCTTTATCCGATTTTTCTTTTATTCTACAGCCCTATTCTAATTTCTATTTTGTTCTTTCGTTTCCATTGGTGTTCCTGAAGTTTATCCGTCGGATATGTTTTAGATTGCCCTGTATTCGCAATAATTTTCTTTTGGCTTCTATCGAGTTAAGATTAGCCTTTATTTAATTACTTTCTACCAATTTCTTTCTTATTCGTATTCAAAATGACTTCTCTTTTGGCTTCCAATCAAGGTCTTCATGTGTGGGAGTGGAATTTGAAATTTTCTGGTAACCCAAACACTCTCACTTACATGATTTTTTGCGACGGGTCGAAAAACTCCGACGAACTCAACATGTGCTAGAACTGCAGTTATTTGAGTCTGTTGAGTACTTGTTCGAGGCTAAAGCGTTACTTTGGTATCGTGGTTTTCGGCATAGATTTTCTGACTGGAAGTCGTTGTCTAATTTACTGATTCAACATTTTGAACCCCCGGATTTTGCTTATAAGTGTGCTACTATTGAGGAAAATACTTTTACTTCACATGACCAAATTGTTAAGATTTCTCCTACGCCTACGGGCAGATCCGATACTTCTTCCGTACATTCTATTGTTCTTCCTACTAGTTCTACTTCTACTCGTCAGGTCGTATGCTTAAATTGCGATAAACCTGGTCATGTTTTGACACGTTTGTTACGTTTATTTTCAGCATAAATTAATTACTCTATTTTTCTTCCTTGTTAATTCATTACTCGTTCGAATAAACCCCGTTTCAATTTTTAAATTCTTCAACAACACCCTATATAGTGTACCTGTTCAGTATAAGCCCGCTTAACATAATTTTAACTCAAATCCACTCTGCTTTTAAAACGAAAATTTATTCGATAAATTAAATAGTCTATATTTTGTTTTAGGTATCCGGTAATTTGTTAAACCTTTCGATAACGTATAATTGCGTTCTCTTATGTTTCCCATTTAAAGAGTTGTCCAAATGTTAGAGCCTACTATTATTTGATAGCGTGTTTTCCAGTTTGCTAATCGAGCTTTCGATAACGCGAGGATTGCAGTTTGAACTCGTGTTATTTGAACCCATTTTGAATTTGATTTTGCAGCTTCTGCGTTGAAATATTTTCTACATTATTCGTCACAGTACTTCAAAAGTAATGCACGTTTTTTTGTTCGATAAGTAGGAGGTACCTTGCGTGTATTGCTCTTAGCTGAAGGCCAAATTCGTTCTTTCTTTATGTAGGCCCAACTGTTCATTGACGTAGACCAACTGCTTTTGTCTGTAGATCGCTACTGCAGTTTCGGTAGCAGGGCGAATGGATCCTGACTAGCGTGGCGATGCGGTGCCGACTCGCCCCCGACGGTGTGCGAGCTAAGTATCCAGACACATACAGGTATACAACTTGTTTTTTTTGTGTATAACAAGAGCATATTCCGAATCAGCGTTTGGTGTAGTTACATGATAAGAAACGTGACGCTGTAGGACTATTGTTTGTTGCAGCGAATCGATATTACCGCTCTACAGGTGTGATGTACCATTGTTAAAAATATTTGACAGACATACGCTTATTCTTTTCTACTGATTGGTTTATTTTACAAAAAGTATTAGGTGCAATTTTAAAAACGCTTGACAAAAGCTCTCACAGGTTTATTTACTACTAATTAATTTTATTATGTGTAAAATACGAGATGCGCACTTCGTATCTAAAGTACTAAATTGTTCATATCACTTAATTGTTTGCTTTAAAATAGTAACGCTTAATTTTTTGCTTTTGCTGTTTTGTACAGAATCATTTACTTCGCGTGTGATAGTTAGCCTGGTATTTACTTTTCTACCACCTACGTCTAGGTACGTAGCAAACTCAACCCGCAGGAAGCCAAAATTAATTGTCTTCGAAAGTGGTATTTACCTGTGTTTCCTGTACTAAACCCAAACAAACCTGGAAAGGTCAGAATGGTGTTTGATGCACCAGCACGCGTAGGAAGCACGTCTCTAAATTTCGTTTTGCTAAAGGTTCGAGATCAAGTTTCATCGATAGTTGGCGTTTTACTCAGATTCAGGTAAGGGAAATTTGCAATTAACGGCGACATTAAGGAAATGTTTATGCAAGTGCTAATAAAACAGAAAGACTATACAGTCAGTTGTTTTTATACCGAGAAAACGACTCCGGTAAACCTGAAACATATAAGTTGAAGGTGCTGACCTTTGGTGCATCATGTTCGTTGGCATGTGCTCAGTTTGTGAAGAATTCAAATGCACACCGGTTCAAACAAACGCATCCACGTGCCGTAGTAGCCATTGCTAAGAACGACTACGTGGACGATTTATTGGAAAGCATGGATACAGCTAGTGACGTAATTGACCTCGTCTTGCAAGTCAAGATATTACATGCTCAGGCTGGCTTTGAAACACGTGGTTGGAAATCCAATTCTGTAGACGTGATACAAGCTCTTGGAGAAGAATGCGTCGAAAACGATGTAAATGTGGATCTTGATTCAAGCGTTTTGCGGAAAAGGTATTGGAATGTGGTGGTAACTGGGTTCTGACAACTTTACGTTTGCATTGAAATTTAACAAAGGCAATCGGTCCGTATTAAATGCAACACAAATGCTTACAAAAAGGGAAACTGACTTTATTACGTACCTGAAGGTACCTATTGTTGCAGGATGTATGGCGTTCTAAAGTATCATGGGTTCAAACAATTGCTGAAGACCACTGTGATCGCTGGATAACTTGGCTCAAAGCTTTGAACGACACTGAAGTATTAACCACACCACATTGCTATTTATAATCATTTTCAACTTGGAAAGATGTTGTTGCACAGCTACAGGTATTTGTCAGCGTAAACAAGGACTGCAATGTGGCTGTCGCCTACATCCAATTACAGCAGGGTACTACAATTAAATGTTCAATTCTAATGGCTAAAAGTAGAGTGTCCTCTTTGAAACTTATGTCAATTCCGAAGTTAGAACTTGTTGCCGCAATGTTAGGTGCAAGTATTGGTACTACTGTAATAAAAGAACTGTCTATTGAACTATCGCGAGTGGTTTATTGGACTGATTCAAGGACGGTCCTGTATTAGCTCCATACTGATGCACAAATGTTAAAAGGTCAATTTGTACAATTTGGAGTGGCAGAAATACAAGACACAACCATGGTGCCAAACTGGTGATATGTACCAAGTCGGCACAATGTAGCAGATGATGCCACAAAATTGGGTAATACTTTCAAGCTCGATTCTAAATATCGCTGGCTAACAGGGCTTGCCTATTTGTATCGTCCTGAAAATGAATGGCCCGAAAATGACAACCCAAAAGTACTTAATGGGCAGCAAGAAACGCAAGTAAATGTTCATATTGTTTCTGTACAAAACAGTGGAAAATCATTTCCCAACTATGCATACTTCTCAGATTGGAATCGTCTGGTAAGTGCAGTGGCTAAATTTGACCGCTATATAAAGAAGCTGAAGCTCAAAATTAGGCACAAAGCTACGAATATATACACCCTAAAGACACGTACGTCTAAAGAGCTTGCAGATACCGAAAAGTCTATATTTAAACAAGTACAATCAGAGAAGTACTCGCTTGAAATTTTTCCATTAAGATTTAGACAGGAAAATTCGATTTCTATGGTTGATAAAGAAAGTAGCATTTATCAACTGTCACCAATACTAGTAGATGGTTTACTAAGAATCCGTGATAGAACTGAAGCTGTATTGAAACAGTCATCATACGTTAAGGTTAATGATATGATCTTGACTAAGGAGACTGTCAATCCAATGATTCTTCCGGTTGATCACTATGTGACTAAGCTGTTAGTAAAGACTTACCATCACGTACAGTTTAAACATCTTTACAATAAAACGGTCTTTGATGATATCCGTCAACTGTACTACAAACCCAAACTGCAGTTGGTAAAGAAAATTCAAAATCAGTGTCCTAAGTGCAAGTTATTGCGAGCTAAACCAACTCTTCCATTAATGGGAAATCTTCTGATAGGGCGTTTAGCATCATACACGTTATCCTTTACCTACACCGGAGTTGATTGTTTAGGCCCACTAGACGTTGTCGTTGGTCGGAGACGTGAAAAACGGTGGGTTGTTTTATTCACGTGCCTAACTATAAGAGCAATGCACTTGGAGTTGCTATATAAATTGTACCACGACGCATTTATCTTGGCCTTTAGATGCTTTGTAACTCGAATGGGGCAACCCAGGGAAATGTTTTCAGACAATGGATTTAATTTCGTAAAAACGGAACGGGTACTAAGAGAACATTTAAAAAATAATTTAAATATTGAAAGGATTTGTAAAGAACTTACAACACCTAATCTCAACTAACATTTCAACTCCCCTGAAGCGCCCCATATGGGTGGGGCATGGGAAAGACTGGTTAGGTCAATTAAGAAAGCCCTTATACAACACTGCGTTCAAGAACGTTAAATGATTCAAGGTTGAAGTCATATCTTGCTGAAATGGAAAATATAATGAACTCGCGTCCTCTGACGTATAAACCTGTAACGAGTGAATTTGATGAAATATTAACACCAAACCATTTTTTTCTTGGAAGTTCTAGTAGTATGAAACCAATAGGAAGCTTTACTGATGATACTGTGTTTTGGCGTTCTAATTGGATAATGACACAACTATACAGTGCCAAATTCTGGAAGAAATGGATTTTGGAGTATTTACCTAAATTAACTAAGCGAAGTAAATGGTTTGTCCCCATAGATCCATTGAAGGTTGGTGACTTTGTGGTAGTATTCGACACTGATCGATACAAGAATCATCAACAAAACGGTGTTGCAACTGATGCCTATAAAGGAAAGATAGAAAAATTCGTAGTGGCAAGGTCGGAACATCGACTTCAATTTTAATGCGCCCTGCTACAAAGTTTGCTAGAGTTGATATATTAGGTAGTAAGCCAGAATGCAAGCAGGCTGTTCTGGACACTGGGGGTGGGGGTGGGGAATGTAAATAATTATTTATATTGAACTAAAAAGTATCCAAATATGAGTGCCAGGTGTCAAGTTAAAACACAATGGGGAGATTTGAATGATGTTAGTTGGGTTTTGAATTTTGAAGTTGATTATTCTTTTATTATTATATGTGAATTGAGGGTAAAACCGTATTTGAACGCCTTTTATAAATAAATTGGTATGCATTTGAGTTTGAGCGTACTTTAATAAAGTCAGTTGCAAATCGGATTTTCAAATCATTTATTGAATATTTAACAGTGCCCAACTACATTACTTTGGCAAGTTTTACCATTTAGTTCAACTAAATACCAAGCGTTAAGTAAGATAAAACAGAACCTCGCACAAACACAATTATTCGCAAGCCACCATCTTTAAATATTTGTAAATTGTTGCATTTTTCCTTGTAAACGTATTTAAGAACACTCACCCTCAACAAAAGATTTCGCGAAAATTTGCATAAAGCAAAATTATAATTTCCGTGAAGTTTGGAGCAGTAACCTGACAAGTTTAAGTTTTGGTTCATTTGTAACCCTAAATATTTAATTTACTTTCACAAGCAGTATTACTAAGAGATTTTGTGAGCTGCAGATTTTCCTAGCTGTTTATTATATTTCATCTGCCGTTTCTCAACGTCAAAAAATTGCTTTATTTATTCTCCGCAAACTTTATACAATAAAATGAAGAAGGTTCTGTACTTTGTAACACTACGACTACGATTCCTGCTGTTTTTTTATTCTATATTAATTTTAACTAGCCTGTAGTACTTATTTTATTAAATAAAATGGTTATTTGGACAGCTTATCGAATATCTTAAAACACATGGGAAGTAATCTAAAGCTTTTCAGAAACTCTCGATCAAATCTAAGAGATTGATTACGCTATTGACAAACATTATCCCAAGAAGCCGTGCGCTTTGATGTCCAATTAGTTTAATTAAGCAGAAACTAAAGAGCAAATCGTACTTTCGAGAAGATTTTAAAAGTGCTAATTGATGCAATAAGAGAACTACACTCTGACGTACATTTCCTAATGATTTCTGGAAATTTAATAGCAGGTCCGCTATCTACTAATAAGATTAAATTAAAATGCCATACGTAGTCGAAAGTTAGATTGATATAACAATGTCAAAAGTGATTTAAATTCTCTCAATTGCGTAAAGGGCGTTTTAGAAAGAACGCCCTCTATTTTCTGACAGCTTTAATGTATTATAAAACCATTCATCTTAATCATATATTTATGCAAAACTTTTAAAATTAAAATACCTTGTCGCTAAAATAAACACAATCCGACGATTCAATACCGCGTATCTAAACAAAAAACTAGATTTACAACAATACTGTATACTTTTTCGGTAGTCTACTTCTTTTAGTTTATGAATGACAGCGATGTAGTAGGTCTCATTATCAATAGGTCTTCAGTCCTAGAACTGGTTGGTCGTGTACCTCCATTGTTATCTATTCTGAGTTAACCTACACATATCCCTGAATTTCTCATGGCCTACATATTTCACTATCTATATGCAATAGTCTAATATAGATCTACCTCTACCTCTCTATTTTCTTTTTCTGCTTCTAATATATTACACACTATACCCTCATGCCTTAGTATGTGGCCTATCATCCTATCTCTCCTATTTTTTACTGTTTTCCACATATTTCTTTTTTCTCCTACCATTTTGAGAACCCCTTTGTTCGTAACTTTCTCTATTCATACTCCCTGTATGTTTGTTGTGGTTTGTTTAGCATTCTTCTTAATCTTCTTTGGGAATTAAACCACTCATAGTTTTTAAAATCATTTTTATTTACGTTTTGATCCATGACCTAGGATCGTTGTCAAAATAATAAAAACTTCAAGTTTGACATTTATGACATAAATTGAAGGTGACTTTGATTTATTGATGTTCGAAATATTTGGTTTGAGTACGCTAAGCAAAAATTTTTAAAGTTTAAAAGAATGATTGCCTTCAATTTGTGTTGCGGCCTGGGACCGACTTTTTTTAGGTAGTCAATACGCTTAACGTGAAATCAGCTGATTAATTTTTATTGATGAATTTTATATAAATTCAATAATTTGGAGATTGGAAAACATTTTTTAACATGTTTCTATTTATACAATTGAGAGGATGGTTATTAAAGAAGTGTGTTATGATTTAGGCTACCTCTTTGGTAGATTTTAACATGGTTCTGAGGCGACCCTATGGCGGGTTTACACTTGTCAGATACCAATGCTGTTTTACAGGGGTTGTTAATATGCTTATTGTTATGTAATTAGTTATTGTATGTATAAATAGAAATCATGTACGTAGGCTGTATTTCATATAAAATATTCATAGAACAACATTGGTATCTGACAAGTGTAAACCCGCCATAGAGTCGCCTCAGAACCATGTTAAAATCTACCAAATGGTAGCCTAAATCATAACACACTTCTTTAATAACCATCCTCTCAATTGTATAGATAGAAACATGTTAAAAAATGTTTTCCAATCCCCAAGTTATTGAATTTATATAAAATTCACCAATAAAAATTAATCAGCTGATTTCACGTTAAGTGTATTGGCTACCTAAAAAAAGTCGGTCCCAGGCCGCAACACAAATTGAAGGCAATCATTCGTTTAAACTTTAAAAATTTTTGCTTAGCGTACTCAAACCAAATATTTCGAACATCAATAAATCAAAGTCACCTTCAATTTATGTCATAAATGTCAAACTTGAAGTTTTTATTATTTTGACAACGATCCTAGGTCATGGATCGAAACGTAAATAAAGGTGATTTTAAAAACTAAGAGTGGTTTAATTCCCAAAGATGATACCTTCATCATACGTATGTAGCACCACATTTCAAAGGCTTCTTTCTACCTTATTCCTGTCCGTTTCTCCCATTATCCACGTTTCACAGCGGTACAGTGCTTTGCTCCACACGTATGTTGTCAGCAATCTTTTCCTTGGTTCTATGTTTGTTATCTTTAAACATAATAGTTGCTTTTTCTTGTTAAATGCAGCACGGCCTTGCGTTAATCCTTATTTTATATCTCTTGCATTTTTCTCATATTGTGTTATTTGACTTCCTAGGTAGCAGAAACCATTAACCTCTTATGAATTCTCGTTTCCTATTTGTATTCTGGTTATTTACCCCTCATCTACATACCAGTATTATAGTTCTATTTTTGTTAATTTTCATACCGTATCTCTCTGTTAAAACTGTATTCATTTCATTAATAGCTGCTTCTAACTCTACCTTGTTATCATCTGCAAATCTAAGCACATCAATCGTTTGTCCCTGCATAGTAATTCCACGTGTCTTTCTGCATTTGAGCGTAATCATTTTCTCTTCAATATATAAGCTAAAAATTTTAGGGATAGGGTGCATCCCTATTTTACCCCTTTCCTAATATTACTTCTTTACGTTCCTGTTCTAAGGACTCTCAGATTTTCGCAACCCTTATGACATACACTATAACAAAGAAGTATACCAACAGTATGCAAAAGATCACAAAGAGAAATTAAAAATAACTTACGATACTGTAAAAAAATAAAGTAGATAACGATAAAGAACGTATTACGACAACCCGCAATAAAAATACCGATATAAATAAATTTTCAGTAGGGCAAACCGTGTATGAGAAGAATTTTAAAAGTAAGAGACACAAAACGGCCCCCAGAAATCTATGCCTATTTAAGATCAAAATGATCTCAGATAGGAATGCAGTCGTAGTATACAATGGAAAAATTGTAAAATATATTCATATAAAAATCTAAGACACCATGTAATTTCAGATGGACAGCCATCACCCTTGTCGTCAACCTTCAACCAGGTAGAACGGACGACAATGACATAATAGTGGAAGACATTAAAAACACCCCGGTATACTACCAGTAAAATTGGGAAGTATGCAGAATACAATAGATTACTGGACGTTCGCACAGAAATTTGACTTAACCAAATTAAAACATGAATTTTATATGATTAGAGATAATTACTATAGACTGAAACAATCAATGGACACGGCCAAATTCGGAAAGGAATACGCGATAGAAATGCTTAATTACAAAAACATTATGAGAACATCTTAAAGAACGCAAACGATAAATTTACTCGACTAATACCAACAGACGAAATCACTGGACAGAAAAGAAAGAGGACTCATTAACGGATTAGGTAATATTATAAAAGCGATCACAGGGAATTTAGACAACCAAGATACTGAACGATATGGCAATGTGATACAACAACTAATTGAAAACGAGAATGACATAAAAACTATTGTTAGAAATCAAATATCTTTAACCCAGTCAACCATAATAAAATTCAATAATACATTAAGTAAATTAGTAAGAAACCAGGACAGTATAACTAATAGAATAATAACATTTAAAAATAACATGCAAACCACAATGCTAGGAATGCGAGATTTAATAAGATTCAACACGATATTCAATCAGATGATATCAACAACTACTATAATTCAACAAATTTTAGCCATGTTAGAAAACGCTGCAACATTTGCAAAACTAAACACATTACATGCTAGTATTATAGAACCAATTGATTTAATGACAGAACTATTAGAAATTAGATCACTCATAACTAACATCAAACTACCCTTTGAAGTAACTGAATCCAATATATTTTTATTTGAAAAAATAGCTATAGTAAAAGGTTATGTAAAGAATCTTGAAATTACGTTTTTAATAGAAATTCCCATAGTAGAAATTAACCCTTATAATTATTTTTATTTATTTGCTTTCTCCACGAAAGTTAATAGCCAGTATCAAGTCATTATTCCTAAAACCAAGTTCCTTTCCCTAAATGAACTTAGGTATGGCTTCACGAATGAAAAGTGTGAAGAAGTGGTGCCCAACCAATATCTATGTCAATCATTAACGGCGACAGCTATTGAGACGGATAGCCCTTGTGAAGTACAACTGTTAAGATTCTTAAATTACTACGAGAATTGCGAGTCAAAACCAGTACAAATCACCAAAATGAAAATTCCAAAAGTCACAAACAACAAATGGATTGCTGTGTTTCCACAGGAAGTAATAGCAATCACCTACTGCAACCAAAATGAAGACAGTTTAGCTTTAATTAGAAGTAAAGTGATCACAATAAAAGAATATTGCTATTTGAAATTAAAAAGAGAAATTATTCGAGTATATCAAAATTCCGTAATAACGAAGAAATTTGCAAATCTACACGAACTACAGTTCAAAATTACACAAACCGAAGATGACAAACTCGGCAAGAAACCAGTGCAACTGGAACATCTAGACCTAGACGATCTCAATCAAGCCGTAAAATTAATAGACAACTACAAGGAACATTTAAACAAAGTGAAAGTGCCAAGATTACATTACAGACTATTTTATTAATTATTGTAATTATTGTATTAACTATGTATTTACTGTACAAATTGTATCTTAGATATAAAAGCAAAGGAACAAATTCTAGTCATAAGAAACAAGAAACAAAGGTAAATGGAGAAATAATAAGTGTACCCTTAGGGACAATAAATTTTAGAAATTAAGCAAAACCTTTAATTCTCAACTACGTCGGATGGAGTTACATATTCTCCAAATTAGGATATGTAGGTAAACAAAAGGAATTATTAAATTTGAAGTTAAATTGTTACATTGTATAATTAATTGAAGGACAAGTAATCAAAGGTTAATAGAAGTTCATAAACCAGACATGAGAACGGATGTGAATACATTGTATTCCAGACGTAATATGACACTGCAGGTGCAGGTCACATTAGACAATAAGATTGCAATTATTAGAATTAAGACTGTTACTTTTGTATAAATGAATAAAGGAATAAATAGACATAAACTCTGCAGTTCCCACAAGCAATGTGAGGCGCAGAGACAACATAAATACCCTCGAGAGTCCAAGAAGGCCAGTCAGTTTTGAGCTTCACAACTTTAACCTTGTTGGTTGTTCAGCTACTCATCCTAATTTTTGTTCATTTAATTCAGTGAATATCAACTTAGAGTAATTTTGATCTCAATGCGGTAATGAATATAATGTACTTGTAATTGAAAATTCAACCTGTAAAACTGTATAAATAACAAGTTGAAAATGCAAGGCATTGTCGCAACGAACTTCCAAATGTAGACTTACTTTAAAACAATTTAAAGAAATTAAAATTATTATGTTGTAATAATTATAAGTATTCAGATAAAATACAAAAATTTATAAACAACAAAAGAGACATTTTAATATATTTTATTTTATTGAATAAATATTTTAAAAGCTATATATGTGTGTGTGTATGTATGTATGTATGTGTGTTTGTGTGTGTGTGTGTAAATAAGGGGGCATCATATTTCGATTCAGTTTTTTCAGAGGATTCTAAATATGTATCGCACATTAATTTTGGACCTATTTGAAATTTTGATAAAAATTAATTCCCCGGGGGGGGTCGGGTATCCGTGGTCAGATTTTGTGGGGGGTACCATATTTCGACTCAGCTATGTTAGGGGAGTCCAAATATGTATCGCACATTAATTTTGGACCTATTTGAAATTTTAATTTTCCCGACGGAATATCGCGGGGGCACGGCGCCCCCGTGGCCCGATTTTAACTGACATCAAAACTTAAGCTCTGGACACCGAGCTGAATCGATTGATGTATCACACATTGATGTCCGACCATTAGAAAGGCCTCGGACGGACGGACAGACGGACGACAAATCGATTTCATAAACGAACGAAGTTCGTTGAAAATCGATAGAAAAGTTTTTTAAAGATACTTTTTAAAAAGTCGCTCAAAAAGGTCCAAATAACTCGCACATATGATTGATCACGAGAACTGAATGAGCATTGTAAAGTCATATCAAACAAAACTGGATTTACGTGAGAATGAGGGATGCCGCTACAAATTGCTACTGTCAAATCTCAGCATATTGTTTTATTTATGAGTTAGGAAACGAGCCACATCGGCCTCATACTAAAATTCTAATACCAACATCCGAATGGCTGTAAAATCTAACTTATTTTGGTATTCAAAATGCTCAACGAGAGGCACGCTGCATTACGACGTCGACGCCTCTTATATTCACACCTTAGCAAGTAGTGCTTAAATCATAGCTTGCTGACGTCGATGCCTTCAGGAGTGGTGTGCTGCATTACGATGCCGACGTCTCAACAAGTAGTGCGCTGCGTCATGATGCCGCTGCCTCCTACGTCAACATCAGAGCCAGCAGTGCTGAAATCATAGCCTGCTGACGCCGACGCCTGAACGAATGGTACACTGCACCACGACACCGACGCTCCTACACTCGACGCCAGCAGTAAGTCACAACGTTTTCTGAAATCCATCAACTAGTCTCCCTGTGGAGCTTGACAATAACTTATTAACTTGTGTATATATATATATATATATATATATATATATATAAAGTAAGATGTATCTGTAAACAAACTCTTATGAAAATAACAAGAGCAATTGACAAATACAAATCGGGCTGGTAGTTATATAGCCATTAACAAAACATTAGCTTTATTACTTCACAGGGGAGGAAACATCCACTGACCAATGGTTTCGGCTTGTTAAGCCTCATCAGAGTGAAATAGTTTCCAAGAACTCTGTGAAGTAATCGAAACTATTATAATGATATAATTTCGAAACAATCACTGTACTATAGAATAAAACCGCATCAGGTGATAAAACACCAACACTACTAAAGTGTGGAAGTACAGAATTGAACCGAAACTACATAATAAATTTTATAGATGACTATAAAAGTACGTCTGAATTGTACGTTTGAATTGCCTTTGGGGCATTAACCCGGGTGTCGCCACGAGAAGGTTTGTTACGTATGCAAATAAATTTTGCTGTAACATTCCGCAAATCTCAAAGGCCAGACGTACTTTTATAGTCATCTATAAAATTTATTATGTAGTTTCGGTTCAATTCTGTACTTCCACACTTTAGTAGTGTTGGTGTTTTATCACCTGATGGCGGTTTTATTTACAAGTTTGAAAGCAAATAGAATAGGCATAATTAATTTTAATTTATTTTAATCCAACACGTAAAAGCATAAGAAAACCCTCCAGAAAATCAATAATTCCAAGGCGAATATACGTCAGTTTTATACAAATACGACGAAATATAAACTGTAAGAATTATTGTGCTAAACGGTCGATAACACCTGCGTTTTTAAAAGGTTACATTCAAAGAAATTCGAGCATGTGTTAACATAGGTTTCATAGAAATATTTCCAACCGTCAGTTTCGTTTGAACAACAAGCTAACAAAGTTCTTAAAAAGCAAGGGAAATGCACGATTGGTTATATACTACAGATAGAGACAGATATAAAAGCGGTGATATTGAAAACGCACATACTATATACATGTGGAGTGGAGATGAGCTGTCAGCAATATCGATTTTCTATAACTCAAGTGGGGTTTCGAACGCGACAGCAGACATGCATCAGACAGAAATGAAGATAGTTTAGGCGGGATTTGTGACAACAGAGAATTTTATCATTGGTTAAAATGGACAGTTTTCCAAACGTACGCACACGCGACAGATGGGTGCGCTTTCGGATACATACGGCACGTAGGACGGAGTAAATTTTAGGAATTTTCAAGACGGTTGTATCAAAATTTGTAGAATTTAGAATTGGAAATAAGCTTTTCACGGGAAGTGTGTGCGGGGGTAGGATTTTGTAAAAATATAAATACTCTAGCTAAATTATTAGGGCTCTCTTTTGTTTTCTCGTCGTTTCTATATTACTAACTTCGATAAAGTATTGAATGCTGGCAAACATTATAGTAGAGCTTTTTTTTGTGAGTATTAGATGTGTGATAATACAGTAAATATAGTGCTAGCACGTGTAACTTATTAGTAGCGGCCTTCTATTTATTAACGCGAAATACGTGTAGTGTATATTAAATTAATAGGGGTCTGGCTACTACTATACTAAGCTCCATAATCAATAAATGGAAGCATAATATATGTGGGGTAAGCATCACAAATAACCAGGATTGTATGCTGATATCGAATGGTACCATGAAACAAGGCGCTTGGCTCGCAATTGGGGTTATCGTCTGTGAATCCTCTGAGTATCACAGCGCATGGTCACGAAACCGAGGTGTTCTAGAGATCGTCGTCGAAGGAATGGAAGCCTGAAGCATTCTCCAGGTAATTTATTTGAAATTTCTGTTGTCTGATAAACTTTTTTGAAATTTTGGTGGTGTGAGTGAATTTTGGGGTTTATTCATGGTTATATAAATTTATTGGAAAAGATACATGTATTGGACAATTTATAGGGGTTAAATATTGGAAAAGGGTGTATTTAAAACTTACTAAATTTTATTCTGGATATAAACTGAATTGTGAAGGGTACACGGGTCTATAAATTTTGTATTAATTTATGCAAGGTAAAAGGCATATACTAAATAAACTGGGTTATTATGAGCCCACCGTACTCCAGTGTACAGTCAATTTAGGGTAATATGTGGGGGCCCATCTACTCATATTTTACTGAATTTGTTTGAAAATAATTAAAAAATCAAGGACTTTAAAACATATCACATTTGAGTTTGTAATTAGTGTATTAAAGTCTTCCTTTATACATGTGAATAATTTGTCTGTAAATAGCGGTAAATAAAAGATTGTATGATTGTTGTATTATTTGGTGATTTTATTGAATGATGTGCGAGTGGGAAGGAAGAATGGTATTTAGGTAATTTAGGTATCCGCGAAGAGGCACAGCTGAGCTAGCCAAAGAAGCTGCTGAAGATTTTTGAAGCAGAAATCAAAGAGTAAACAATTTTTTTTGTTGAAAGTTGGTGATTTTTGAAAATTATTTAATGACACTGGTAAAGGACTGATGTTAAAGCTTTGTCCCAGCTTCGTCCAAAAATTTTTCTAAAGTTCCACTACAAGGTCATTATCTCCAAACTGTATATATATATATATATATATATATATATATATATATGTGTGTGTGTGTATTTCTGCGATACTCGATTTTAGGATTAATGAGCCCCTACGGTGGGTGTCATAAATTGCTATGATATTTGCACCACGATTGGGCGTACCATAAAATGCTGTGATGTTACTTGAACAATCGAGCCCCAGCGTTGGGCCGTCATAAATTTGCTATGATATTTGCTTCTATTATCTTAGGATTAACGAGCCCCAATGTTATAAAATGTTAAATTAGGATTTTTACCCCGACTAGCTTACTGAATAGATTTTATTGAATCAAATAAAGCAATTCTGTAATACACAATATAATAATTGATAATATTTACAACACTCAAAATTTTCCTTTTGGTATAGAATATCTACATATACCAGATTTATGTTTTTCTGAAAGCCAGCAAAAATATCTTTTAATTATATTCAGGGCTTTTGAACGTTCCAAGATACCTATTCCATTTTCATAAATCTTTAAGTGACCCTTTTTATGACTCTTTACAAATATACAATGTGGCAAATATTAAATCAAAACAGTTTTCAATAATAAAGTGTATTATGATTGCTAACCTGGAATGGGTTCTGTAGTTACATCCTAGTCTATGATCTGCGTCCCCTTTCTGTGTTCGGTTTGATATGATATGTCGGCCCCATATAAGAATCGGTTCTCATAAATCGCTTCCAATTAAAATCGTACCAAGTCGGACTTAGAATACGTTCATTTTAAATTATTTCCAAATTTAGAGTATGTTCAAAGTTAGAAATCCCAAATTAAAGTCGTCTCACTTAAATATCCCAACTTAAAGCCATCTCAATCAAATATGTCACAAGTTAAAGTCGAAATTAAAATCCAAATTAAAATCCAACTCTAAAATCCATATTTAAAATCCAAATTTATAAGCCCTGTTTTATTAATATTAGAAATGAATTTAATTAAGCCGTTTTACTAACGTCTATCTACAGATCGGCTTATTTTCGTTGCACAATTACTCGCATTTTTAACTCTGATTTAATTTTGCTTTATACTTCACTGTTTACGTAAGTTTTTAACAACTTTGAACATAGTCGTTACTCAGTTTGAATGTAGACTAAAATGTCGCTTCGTTACTATCGGACATATAAGCCCTACCTCCAATTGATTTCTGCCATTCTAGTACAATACTTCTGTTTATCTCAAATACCTTGTAATTTTTACTAATTACTTAGTTTAAATTTTTCAATGTATGCCTTGTCTGTCACGTCCGTATCCCGCATATCGTCGTATTATTCAAGAATTTCCAACTTTTGACTTTTATTAAATCACGTATTTGGATGTTTGTTAATTTTATCGTCTAATTGAATCGCCTGGTGCTTATTTATTTTTACAAAATATTGGATTTTTGAACACTGTTTTCTTCCAGCTACGTAAGGATTTTGTAATAATGAATTATTTAAAATGCGTGTACGATGATATTTTCGACGCAATTGTTAAATGTTTGCAATGCCAATTTATCTATGCTTCCCGGTGATTTAATTTTGATGGAATTTGTTGCGTTTTAAAATCTTATGTTTACTTGTAAACTACACTTAGACATCTTTATGTTCTCATGCATTTAATCCCGTGTATTTTATATACAGTGTTCTCTCAATTAACAGTATGTAGAGTGACCGTTTTACTCTTATGATTTCTGGAATTATGTGCTTTTTTTAAAGTGGAAGTTGTTTATATTTATTCTACGACCCCCATGACTTAACCTACCCATAAACTACCCTATTATCATAGCAACATATATTGCTATGATAATAGGGTTATTTAAGGGTATACAGGGTATTAAAGGGTAGCACACTACATGTAAATAGTACTAAAAGCTAGAAAACTAAACAATTTTATCATAAAAAGTACGTAATTCGCAAATTATGCAAAAAGCAAACATTTAACACACTGTATAAATAACTTTAATTAATGCCGGGTAGCACATTCTTCAATAATACAAACATACTCAGTGAAATAAAAACTCTACGCAATTAAATTCTTTTAAATCAGAAAAGCATTCATAAATTCTAAACAAACACGCATTAAGGGCATTGAAAGCTAGAAATTATTATTAGAATTCAGGTAAAATAGGACATGCAATGGTACAAAGAAATAACAAAGCATTTTCAAAATAAACGCACATTTAGAAAACAAATACGTTTTGGAAACGCAGGATGTAAAGAAAAGCATTTCAATTTACGTCATTATAGAAATTTCGCGTACGTGATTTTTGCCATGAAAGTAAATTCAAAACCCAAAACATTATCTTGACAAAAATAAAGCCATACATTTGTCTACGCGAGGAGTCAAATTAAAATTTCCTACAGCAAAACAAAACAGACGAGTGAAAGTTCAAGAATTATAGAAATTCACTATGTAGAACTGGTATACTACGTGAATACAGCATTGTTCCGGCGGGTTATTATTAGATTCATATCTGACTTAGTCCAGAGTGTTGACAATATCCGACTGCATGCCTTAAACCTTGACCGTAGCACGCCGATAACCAATCCTGTCAGATGGAGGCGTTGCTTTATATATCACTCAAATTTGATAAACAGACGGTCTTCTTTCTACCTGGGCACGCTTCACATCAATTTAAATTAAAAATTTACGTTAAAGTGAACATAGAAAATTAAATAATTATATTTCGTGAAAGCTGTGACAGAAAAATTTGAAATTAAAATAGTAGTGAAAAATATACGAGAAATGTTTTGTCGTTGTTAACGGGAAAACTTAAGTAAAAACTTATTAATTAAACATAATTTTAATATTCATAATTTAGAGCTTTGGGAAAATCTGGGGAAATTTGGGAAACTCTAAGTAATAAATAAGAAATCTAAGGAATGGGTAGAAATCTAAGAAATCTGGTAAAACTTTAAGGATAAATCTAAATTTGCAAATAAATCGATCTAAACTTGTATAAAAATATTGGTTTGCATCTACGCATCGAAGCACAAAACGAAGGATTGTTTTAAGCGTTGAATGGGTGTGTGGCCGAGCGGTGTCATAAAATTAACAAGTGAAAAAAATGTTCGAAATACTCAAAAAAATTGGAATGAGTTTTAGGGATAGACAAATAGTACATAGCTTATACAAAGAGCAAACAGCATGGATTAGAGCAGGACCGTAGAGAAGTAAACATTAGGAAAGGGGTGAGATAAGGATGTGCCCTATCCCCATTAATTTTTAACTTGTACATAGAAGAGGCAATGAATACTGTCAAATGCAAGAAGACATTTGGAATTACTATGCAGGGACAAAAAATTGATATACTTAGATTTGCAGATGATAAGGCGGTATTAGCGGACGAGGTAGAAGCTGCTCGTAATGAAATGGAAACGGTTCTAACAGAGAGATACGGTATGAAAATTAACAAAACTAAAACTAAAGTACTAGTATGCAAAGGAGGCGAAAATTAATCAAAAACTTACAAGATGTTAAGGATTTCTGCTACTTAGGAAGTCAAATAACGCAAGATGGGAAAAGCACTAAAGATATAAAACACAGACTAGCACAAGGTCGTGCTACATTTAACAAGAAAAAGCAACTACTATGTTCAAAGACAGCAAACAGAAACAAGGAAAAGATTGCTTAAAACATATGTATGGAGCATAGCACTGTACGGCTGTGAAGCCTGGACAGTAGCAGGAGTGGACAAGGAAAAAGTATAACCTTTGGAATTTGATGCTACAGACGTATGACGAAGATGTCATGGACAGACAAAGTTAAGAACGAAGAGGTACTGAAAATGGTAGGGGAAGAAAGAAATATGTGGAACACGGTAAAAAATAGGAGAGATTGGATGATAGGCCACATACTACGGCATGAGGAAGTAGTACGGAATATATTAGAAGCAGAAATAAGAAAAAAGAGAAGAAGAGGTAGACCTAGGTTAGACTACTGCACACAGATAGTAAAAGATGTAGGCTATGAGTTTCAGGGAGATATGTAGGCTAGCCCAGAATAGAAATCAATGGAGGTACGCATCCGACCAGCCCCAAGATAAATAAATTAATGACGAAGAAAGTAACTGTACTTAAACATGATGATTATTATAAGCAACTACAAGAAATGGTTGGGCAATATTCTCAAATAATGTTAATGGTGTGAAAGGATTTACGGGAAAACTATCAATTTGGTAAATGTCTAAGTGTTGGTGGATCTTGGCAGCCACAGGCTGCTTAACCCCCTTCACTGAATCTTGGCAAAATAGGGCATAAAGTTAGAAAACAATAGAAAGGGAACCGAGCTGTATACATGCTGTATGAAAATTTCCAGGGAACTGTGTAGGCTAGCTCAGAATATAAATAAGTGTAGGTACATGTCTAACCAGTTTTGAGATGGAAAACCGAATGACGAAAAAATAAGCGCATATAAATCTGATGATTATTATAAACAACTACAGGTGTTGATTGTGAAATATCTGCAACTAATGTTGACTGTGCGAAAAGATATATTGGAAAAAATATTAAATCGGTATATGTTTAAGTGTTGGGGGAAATTGGCAGCCACAGGCTGCTTATCCCGCTTCACAACCACTGAATGTCGGAGAAATAGGGTATATAATTGTAAAACAATAGAAGGTGACCGAACTGTATTTAACAAGAAAGCACAGCGACTATGATGAAAGACAACAAACATAGAACTAGCAGAAAATTGTTGAAAAACGGTAGCAACCTTTTAAAATGCTGTGCTTCAGATGTATGAGGATGATAGCATGGACAGACAAAATTAATAACAAATAGGTTATTGAAATAGTAGGGGAACAAGGATAGCTGGGGAAAAAATAGGAGAGAATACGTTTTAAAGCATTTTTGGGGAATAGTATGGGATATATTACAAGCAGAGGTAGGAAAAAGTAGGTAGATGTAGACCTAGACTAGATAGTGATAGATGCAGACTGTGCAAATTTCAGGGAAATGTGTAGGTTAGTTCAGAATAGGAAACAATGATGGTACGTGTCTAACCAGTCCCAGGACTGAAGACCTAATGATGAGAGACACAGAGCGGAGGCGGGCAGCAGGAAACTGAACGTTAATTATATCGGCGTGCAGCGTTATCATAGCAATATATATATATATATATATATATATATATATATTGATCCTATAATTGTTTTAAAACCAAGACTCGCACCCTGTGCTTCATAAATTAAGCGCCGTCCCCAACCACCGGCACCATACCGTCACAATTGTATTTTGTACTATTTAAGTGAAAATGAAAATTAGAAATTGTTTAGTAATTAATGTTCTGCGATGTGACTTTGCATTTAATATCTCGACGAGTAATTGCCTCCAAAAGACTATTACAACATCTTTAGAAATTGTTAGGTCTTAGTAATGGGTTAATCTAATGTCAAATTAAATGAAGCAAACTTCTAACGAAATTAGGGCTCATCAAATGCTTTACCTGCTACGAAAATGTTTAGAAATAAAGAGGTAGGCGTTTAGGGGTTGTAAATATGTTAAGGTTCAGCCAGTCCTAGATTAAAGTAATGTTGGATTGAGACTGCCAAGAGAATTTGAGTCCATCCAATCCTATACACGATAAGAAAATGTTTATAGTTAAAAAGTTAGAAAATTAGGGATTGCAGGGGTTGACAAAATGTTAGAGGTTAGACCTAGATTAAAGCAATGTCCGATTGGAACTTCCAAGAAAATTTGAGCCCATCAGATGTTTTATACGTTATGAAAATATGTATAAGTAGAAAGTTGGAAAATTCGGGTTTAGAGGCTGTACCTTGATATGGGCGGTCCAAGGTTAAAATTAATTACGGATTATTACTTTCTAAATAATTTTATGCTACATAATGCTTTACACGTTAAGAAGATGTTTAGAAATAAAAAAAAGGTATAAAATTGGGGTTTAGGGGTTGTAAAACCGTTAGATGGGTCTAGATTAGTGTAGTGTCGGATTGGGGCTTTCCAAAGAATTATTTATACGCTAAGAAAATGTTTATAAAAATAAAATAGTGAAAAATGTGGGGTTTGGAAGTAGTAACTCAATAAAGATTTGGTCCGTAGTTGAAATTAGAAAGCTGAGGATATGTCTTATGGAATTTGGAGTTTGGGAGTTGTAATTCGATATGGATTTGGTCCGTGGTTAAAATTAGAAAGCCGAGAATATAAATCTTTCGGAGTTGATAAACGCCTAGAGGTATTTCGGAAATTTGAGGAGTGGGGTTACCGATTTTTTAAGAGTGAATGATATAAAAAAATTACTAAACAGTAGAACTCTAACCTAGGATCCGAACTCCATAAGAAGAATCTTCCTTGTGGAGTGTCTGCCTCCTTATGGAAATTAATTACCATGGAGGAGGTGCGCTGTGGCAGAGGCAGACTCGGCCATTTTACTCTACTCTAAACAACTACAAATAGTGGTATTAAAAGAATAGATTTTTTTTAAATCAATCTACGATTGTTCAAAATTTCAAATTTCCCAGCTTTATTTAAATTATACAGCATTCATGTGCATATCAAAAATACTTGTCTATTCGGTAGCGGCATTACAGTATTTCGAAAAGATCGAAATATATTATTATTTCTATACAAACAGGAAAGAGATTGCAAACTCGTAAAATATCGAAATATCTAATACAGACCGAAAACATAAACAAGTTCAATCAATTTTTCTTATTTGTAACGAAGCAGTTTCGCAGAACGACTTGTAAAGCTAAAGATTTATCTAGCGTAATTTTTTATATGAAACACTTGAAATATACCAAAATCCCTATATACCAGACTTAGAAATGTGAAACTATCTCGAAAGGAATCATAACTTATAATATTACGGTCAAAAGCTATTGGATTTGTTTATTTTGCAATACATTTTTTCCAATAATGTGCTGGGTGTTTTCCTTTAAAACTTGCTGACATTGCAAGTGACAAACCAATTTGCTGATTATACTTTTAAAGTTCTTGGATAATTATAAAAAACAAAGATCTATATTAAAATAAATGCTGCACTACAATAATTTAAATAAAAAGTTCTCTGTAATGCACGTCGACGCTGGGCTTTTAAAAAAAGAAAGCAGAAGTAACTTTTAGCAGTAATTACGGTTGACAATGAACATACAAAGCTTCTGAGAAAGAAACAACGTACCTACTTACCTAGATTCTATTAATCGTTTGGGTTTTGCAGGTATTCTAGTTTTAAAACCAAACTATTAACCAGATAACTTCATAATGTAAATTATTTGAAAACAAAGTTGGTTAGAGAGGATTAATTACTAATACTAAAAAATTAAAAAGTCTTGGTGATAACAAAATTCAATTTCAAAATTTCTCAAAAACAATTTAAAAATACAAACTTTCAAACAACAGTTTTTATTGCGGTTCGAAACGGTACAAGTTTAAATAAACAAGTGGTATTTTATTTTTGGTTTTTATCTTAGAAAAATGGTTAGAAACGGCCCTCACTTGATAAGCACGCCTTCGAATCGAATTGCACACTCGTTCAAATATTACCGGCGTATTTCGTATTATTTCACACGAGGCAACTTATCTTCTAAAGCCTGGGTGGCCAACCTTTTCAGCAGCCGGGACAGATTTTAGAAATAAGATTTGCTACTGGGCCATACAACAAATTTTTCTTGTACTATTCAAAGCAAACAAAAAATATATTGTTTTTTTTAATATAACAAAAATGAGATTCAAACATATTATTAAATTAGAGTTAGGCAATGCAAAAAATAATAATAAAAAATAAACAAAATATAATACATTTTAGTGAGACGTCTGATTTTGTTTGTCAGAACTAAGTGCATCAATGTTGATTTCGATTAATGTTGTTGCTACACGCAAACAGTTTTCCAAATGCTCGTCAGTAATTCGTGTTCGCATTTGAGATTTAACATGCTTTGTAACGTATCTTTTTACTCAGTTACACCTTCCTTATTAATCTAATATCATGTTTCAATAAGATAAAAATATAATTTATAATTGTCTGATCACTTAAAATAATTTATAAAGTATATAATAGATTATGCGCTCCTTCGCTTTTAATGTCTAAGTTTTTACAATACAAATCGTTTGTCTGTCATTTTGTGTCACTTTTCGATCAGCGCTTGAACAAGTAAGCTGCTCTTCCGAGCGTAGAAAGGTCAATATGCTCAGGCACGTGACCTGCAATAGAGTTCGTAAGAAAGTTTAATTAATTTAACCTTCGTGTCTGAATGTGGTTTCTGACGGCTTTTGGGTGTAGGTTTTATTCTGTATTCCACCTTCAGCAAAGTTAGTTGATTCCTGCAGACCGAAGAAAATAGAAGCTCCCATCATTAAAACATGCAATACTACTGAAATCAATATTTAGTTTGAAATGTAGAATACAAGAAAATAATTGGACATACTAGAGATTTGGTTTGGTTAAATAATATTTTGTTCCGAGGATGTACATGGAATTGTCGACATATGGTGTTATTTGGTTCTAGTATAAAAGTTCAAGTTTTTTTGATTGAACTGTACTTCGGCACGTGAATGACATTTAATTTTTAAGTTAAGTCGTATTTATACAAATGTTTTACGTATGATCGGAGGTTGAAATTTTACTTTGATTTAGTTACCTTAAAATTCATTTAGAAAAGAAAGATCCCGTTCTATTCTTGTAACTTTACAAAAATTTTAAAGATGGCTACGTAGTTTGCCTATCACATTTGTTTCACAAGCAGACCGTGGTAGCTTCACTAAAAAATTGTTATTGACATATGATGTCAAAAATAACTAGTTATTCAACATAATTACCACATATTATTTTGCGTTACATTAAAAATAGCTTTGGTTATTTTGAGGTCATGTAATTTAATTTTAAAGAACATCATGAATTTTTTTGTAAGATATAAAGTAAAGCTTACTCTTTGCTTGAATGATACATTTTTATAAGACGTAAAATAATCTAGTTTCTCACTTGTAAAGTCGACCGTAGTACTACTGATGACTATAATTAAAATTTGAAATATGAATTATTAAGAAAGTACATACCTTACAGTAAACTTACGTAGAAGTATTCAATTTAGAGATCTTTGTGTTTTTTTTTGAAGACAGAAACATACTAGTTTCTTTTCATATAAATTTTTGTTGAAAAAGTTAATGTTGAAATAAGCTAAAACAATTTAATTGAATTGAATTTATTTTTGCTTAATTCTTTTATTATTAAAAATTCAAGTAAAATTTATTGGTTCTTAATAAGCAAACGATTTATCTATCTTATAATAACAAATACCCTGGTGTATATATTTTTGGAACTTAAATTCAATTATATTATTTTTGGTGAATATTTTTAAGACACAAACGATGTCCATGTAGTGCATTTGTTTGTTCACAGGTTAAGCCGAAACATCTGTAATACATCTGGCAATAGATATTTTGGTAAGTGCTTTGCAAGGTTGATATATAGGTTTTGTGGCTATATAAGCGGTGTAGACTTCAGGTTTCCGCATTCCCCTAATACAAGTACATGTATCTTTCTATGTTGTTGTATTGAATAATACGGTGGCGCTCTTTATCTATATTTTTGGTCATTTGACAACCCATGACCCAAGCTCATAATCTACCCAGAGCTAACACTTTTTTAGCCGTTTATCTCTAAAGAGTTTTTCTTTTCCTCAAGCCGTTTTACATCCAACTTTACCTTGGGCTTCCTTTATTAATAAGAAATGCTCGACCTTGTGATATCAGGTAAGGGTTTATGGTATATGGTGGTCCAATTTGCTATCTGATATTCACGAGGGAATAATTTTTTTTACAGCTTCATTCGACTAAAAAGCTGTTCACACATGTAAGTGTTTCCAAATAGCGAAATCATCGATTGAGCATGCTTGTAAAATGCAGGATGTTTCTCCTTGTCTAAATATGATTTGTAAAACTCTTCCAAACCAACCTGATTAAATTTCTCCTTTAACCGTGAATCGCAACACATTTCAGAATGTTCCATTTGTAAAATTTCTGACAATAAATTCACGTCTACGGAGAATGGCGTTGCAAATGCAGCAAAAAGCACACGATGCTTTTTAGAATCTTGAAATCGGTTATCAAATTCCAGGTTCAAGTCATATATTAACGAAGCGTATTTATCCGCCGCCATTTGTGTGACGTCTGGCTGCAACAACAATGTCTGAAAGTGGGTGAGCATTTTTGTCCTTAACTGTTAATCCCAAAGCCCAAGTTTCATTTTGAATGCGGAAATAAGACCATACATGTTATTAATTAGTTGATCTTTCCCTTGTAGACGAGGACCAGAAATGCAAAGTCTCTAACCCACTCCTTGTCTTCAAATTCTGGATACTTTTTGATTTGCTTGTGAGAATGAATGTAGTTCTTCCTTCAAATCAAACGCTCGTTTCAACATTTTGGCACAGGTCAGCCATCTTACTTCTGCATAAAATTTAACGTCATTATATTGTGAATCCAAAGACTTGAGAAAATCTTGGAACTGACGGTGATTCAACCCTTTCGACTTAATGAAGTTCACTGTTTTGATGACCACCTTCATGACATGATCCATTTTAAGGGACTTGGAACATAAATTCTCCTGATGAATAATGCAATGAAAATTTAGCATCGAAGTAATTACCAACTTTGCAGGCCTCATTTTCAATCAGTTTTACTAAACCTTCGTGTTTCCCAACCATTGCTGCAGCACATCTGTTGTTACGCCCGATAGGTTGTTGAGTTGTAACGAAAAGCGATTCAATGTCGATGTAACAGCTCTTAACAAATCTCGTGAGCGAGTATTGTCCTTAAGTGGATACAGTGCCGCTAATTCTTCTATTTTATTAAAATGGACATCAACACCCCTGATAAAAATCGCCACTTGGGCGGTATCTGTTAGGTCTGTGCTATCATCCAATGCTAGAGCATAAAATATGAACTTAGGTGCTCGATTTTTCAAATTATCTTCAATATGTTTTCCAATGTCGTTGATCCGCCTAGTAATAGTTTGACGAGACAGGCTTATTTTTGAGAAATCCGTTTTATTTTCTGTGCACAGAATTTCAGCGACACTCTTCACACATTCTTTAACCATATCACCATTCGAACATGGCTTAGTTTTTTTTTGCTAATATCATTGCTATAACTAGCTTTTACATAGCATGTTGACTCTTAAACCACTCTAGTAAATATTTGATGTTGTGCAGAAAGTTTTTTTATTAATTGCTTTACTTGGTCTTGTCGAAATTGCTCTTCGTACTTATCAAACTTATTTGCATGCTTAGCTTCGTAATGCCGTTTAATGTTATACTCTTTCAAGACAGAAACAGAATTATTGCATATCATGCATATTGGTTTTGTTTTAAATTCCTCGAAAAAATAGTTTATAGTCCATCTGTCTTGAAAACTTCTCAGTTCTTCTGCGACTTTTCTATTCTTTGGTCCAACGTCTTTACTACTTGACGTCATCTTGGGTCTTTGTTTTTAATTTAAAAATATAAAAAAAATTGTATCATTTTTATTTTCAATAATAATTATTTGCATTGAATTACAAGAATAATGCGCTAAGCGTGCATTGTTCCTTATTGATCTACTTATATTAATATATCTGTGTCACATAAAGCTATTTCCAAGCGCATCTCTAGTTGTTTATTTCGTATTCCACGCCTCTAACGCCGCGACCATTCGGTTCTAGTTTCGACAAGTTAGTCGGCCGCTAGCAACAGCTTTATTAAGATGTATTTTCGGCTAGAGGCTGGCAACCTTCGCATCAATTATTAACTATTGAGATATCTTCTACTAACGGTTGGTAAAGTATATATTTTACGAGCTAATATAATTTGAATTAATTTATTTAGCGCGACACGTAGAATGAAACATGTAGAATTTGTCATGTAGGATCCAAAAATTTAGAATTACCGTTATTTAGGAACAGTCGATGTGAAATTTGTCTGATAAAAAATTTGTCTACAAAGAAATTATGGATGTTAATTTGGATGCAGTCGTATTTAATTAGAAATGGCTGGTAACTTTGTTTGAAAAACGAAATTTCCATCTCGATTTATCGTAAAGCAACAAAAGCAGTTTTGGTTCGTTATTAGTTATAAGATATTTCATGCACGTGTTTTAAAGGTTAGAGCACGTAAACTTGCTATTATGTTTACAACATGTAATTTGGGTAAATTTCAATTATTGTTGAACTGGTTTCATAAGCCGCAGAACAAAATTTTGTCAGATTAGCTTTCTATAATAACAAGCTTTGTTCCATTTAAAACTTCGATAATTTCAACGTATGTTTTCGACGTCATATTTTTTTGTTTTGCACAGTTGACAGATGTTGTCTTGAAAGCAAATGCTTTGTGCAGCTGTAATGGAATTTAAACAAAACATTCCTATTTTGGTGATCAGCTTTTATCTATACATAAATTATTAAACGTAAATATGAAAGTTTAAATCCACGTTATGTAAGATTCTAGTAATTGTAATCTACCTGAAAAGGTCTGCCCAGGTTAGAACGTAATTCAGTGTGTTATGCTTATAAATTATTTTTACCCAAATATTTATAACAAGTTCATGTTTAAAGTATAGTTGGTTGTTTAAAAAAAAGGTCAAAACTTTAACTTTGATGTAGTTGATAATGACAATTTTTTCTTGTTAAAAGGTTCCGATGTTTTAAAAGAGTTTTTTTAGTAAACAATTAGTTCAAATTTAAGGCTTTTATTTTGGTCAAATGCGATCAAATCTAAATACACAAAGGAAAAATTTTTCTGAGTAATAATTTGGTGCCAATATTATATTGGATATACATTTTTTTTATTTTTATATACTTTTATAGGACACAAATGGTGTTCTACTTTTTTATTTATTTAATCCTTGCAATTTCTTACAGGAGCTGCGTCTTATTTTGTAAAGACAGGTTTTTGTTAACGTAGGCGATCATTTTATCTTTGGGTTTCCACGTCCGCCCTTAGAACCTTGCTCTGCTATTATTGTAATTATCTCAGGACATGGTGGCGCCTATTTGATTTAGCTTGGCTTTGGTTTGCAAACAGAATTCGACGCCCCCCCCCCCCACTCTTCTTATTGCTCTACTCAGGAATAGACCCCTAGCTATGTCGAAAGACTTTTGGTTCACTAGCGCCTTAATATAAAAGAAATAACGTTTCAGTTGTGCTTTCAGTACAATAGAACAAAAAGACGTTTCAGTCTTTTGTAAAGCAAAAGTCGTTACAAAATGACATTATAAAAAAATATGAGCTGGGTTTGTTTCCTTACCTGCACTTAATAAAGTAGACAAAACTCGGTATAGTATTAGATAGGATACTCGGTTAGAGCAATTTGTATTCTTGTCAATGTGTATTTAAAAGTGGATTGCAAAATCTCACGAGTCACATGGCGATAATCGCACACAATGTAAGAAGCGAGCATATGTCCGACGGCATTGCGAGCTTGCACAGACTGCTGGTCGCCCGACGCATCCCGCATTCACGCTCAAGGCTATCCACGCAAGATCAGCGTGCGCGCATTTTAAAATCAGCTTAAAGTTGTGATTGTTTGTTAACACGAATATGCCATAAAAGAAATTGTCACGATAGTTGAAACAATGTACTGAAATACTTTCATATATGAGATATGATACGAACTACGCACTTTGGAATGTTCTTTTAGTGGTTTTATGTACACTAAAGGAAAAAAATGGTGCAAATGTTCCGCGGGACACAAGTAGACACCCAGCGGGCCACACGCGGCCCGCAGGCCGCGTATTGGTTACCCCTATTCTAAAGTGGTAATAGAGTTTGTGGTCTGGACACATGGAAGAGAACAACTCAATGGTTTCCTAGAACACCTTAACACTATACATCCAAAAATAAAGTTTACCATGGAAGTAGAAGAGAATAACCAATTACCGTTTCTGGATGTACTAGTGAAGAAAAAGGATAACGAACAACTTAGCCACACGGTCTACAGAAAGCTATTCACACGGATAGGTACTTAAACGCCAAGTCACATCATCACCCGACACAACTCTACTCTGTTGTGAAAACCTTAGTTACACCATTCGAAAGATTAGCTGACGACAAAAATAAACAAGAGAAAATACGAAAGTTACGAGAAGCACTTCAGAAAAATGGATACTCACACCAAACCATTCAGAAGCCACTATCAGCCGGGAAACCCAAATCAGAACCGAAGTCACCAATAACTACAGCATACTTACCATTCATTAAAGAGACAACTGACAAAATCAGCAGAGTTCTACGAAAATACAAAATAGCTATCACATTCAAGGCTCATTGAAAACTATTTCTAGAAGTGGGCCCGGGTTACGTGGTTGAAATTACGTACCAACGCAATTTTAAGTACGGTGTATTTATTAACAAGTTTTTCTCCGAGTATTAGTGTTTTAAGTGCTAAATTAATTTTCAAGTTTAATCAAGCAGTATTTTTAGGTGTTTTTCTGGGTGCCATAGTTGTCCAAACTACACAAGGACGTTTCCGCGTACAACAATATATTTTAAACAGGAGAAGTTTACATGTTTTACTTTAAACCCGGTAGTGTTTTTATTCTCTATCAATAACATCCGTATTAGTTGTCACAATTGTTTATAACAATAATTGCTACATATACAAAGAATTAACATCAAGTGCATTCCAGTGAAGGTCGTGATGATATGAATGATGATATAAATAATATGAAAAATACTTGAACTTGATACTAGTGTAAGTGACACCGTTTTATTTCTTCGTAAATTGAGTAACCATTGAGGACCGTTATATTGAATATTCTGTTTGAGTAATACCAATTGATTAATGTTTATCTATTTAGTTACAGATTATTTAATAATTAGGTATAAAATTAATAACTAAGAAAGGTCTAAAATACATACATCCCGTTCCCCCCGCCGGGAGGAACTACATGAAATACGCAAAACATCAATCTCATCCTCAGCCAACCTTTCAAAGCCAGGTTAATGTAAATTTGACACCCTATGCGTCCGCACCTGAAACCAATTTGTTCACAAGTAACAACCATCTGAGGAAAAGCCTAAATATTAACACAAAATTTGATCTAGAAAATATTTTAGAAAGAATAGGGTTCATGTACCAAAACTTAATGAAATACATAGATGAAAACTAAACACATCTAATCGACTACGCGAGTTAAGGTTCGGGCATTGGGAGCTGCCTTTTTAAAAACCAGTTTCAAAACTTCTTAACAAATTTATTTATTAATACAGAATTTACTTATGGAATTTCGACAAGTTAATTTAAAATTACTCTAAATCGAAATTACACTAGTTAATTGTACTATGGTGAGTAGCCTAAGCAACTGCAATGTTGAAGCTGAATAGGTTGACTGGCTGCCGGGTCCTTGAGCTCCCGGGCTTTTTATAATGTTCCTACCCCCTCACATGGCTGTGGGAACTTCCAGATCTCATGTCTGCTTATTCTTAATACTATTAATAAATACAATGTTGTAATCTTATAGGTAATCTCGGTACCTGACCGTCTGTGACCTGACATCTGCAGTGTCACTATCGTCTCGGATACAAGGTATCGCATCCATTCTCATAAACGTTAATAAACTTTACAAATTGTCCTTGTGTTACAATGTTGCACTTCACTTGGCGTATTCTTAACACTATCTAATAATTCCTAATTATTCTATTTTATAATACATATATCAATTGAGGGATACATAACTTGCGTAGGAGCAAAGACAGGGCTTAAGGGCAAATACAAAAACTGTTATACATCCAGGCAGAACTGGCAGGTGAACATAAGTTCATTAAAGACCAAAACAAAAACTCGAATTACAAACAGCCAAACAAAATGTCAATGCTCCGAATTTTATAATACCAACGCAGACATACGCCAGTGCTGTGGCACAAAACCGAAAGCTCCAAAACAAGACACAATATCAAAAGCCATGTCTAACCAAAACACAACGGTGTTCATAACGTCAAAACGAGGTGAAACACCTAAACAAATTCAATAAATTTTTTCAAAAACAGTAAATCCATGAAAGACAAAATTAAAATTAAAAACATCCGTACAACCAACAAAGCAGTAATTATAAATACTGATAACGAAACCGAGGCAAACAAAATTTTAAACCATGAAACCCTAAAACAAACCTTAAATTGCGAAAAACCACGCAAGAAGATCCCTTAGTTATCATGTACGACATACCAACATACTTGAAAGATCAAGACGTAATAGATTTAACTTATACTCAAAACCTTAAAAACCTAATTAACAGAGAGGACTTTAATAAGGACTTTTAACTTAATTTCAAAACAGGACCGAAAAACAAACCAACTCAACATCATGTTGCGACGGTAAGTGGTAAAGTGAGGAATATATTCATAAATCTAGGGAAACACTATATCGACTATCGCTGTGTTACAACAACAGACTTTTTAGTAGTACCCAAATGTCTACGATGTCTCGATTTAGGATACGTCACGTAACATTGCTCACGCACCACCGATGCATGTGGACACTGTGAGGAAGAAGAGTCCAAACACAAAAGGGCAGACTGCCCCAAGCACGGATAACCCTAAGTTTGCATATCATGCTTAAAGCGTAACAAAAAGTGCGTTTCTATTCCTATAGATTGCCCAATCTACAAAATGTTAATGGACAGACTCATACAAATAACCGACTATAGACAGTAAACCTAACCAAACGCAACACAAACCACTCTCACAAATTTAGAGAGACAAAGAACGAGCAATCATATATCGACAACAACTTCAACAAACACTACAAGAAAACATGCACACAGACAAAGTAGAAACCCACCCACAAACGGAATACGAACCTACACTCTCACACAATATCCTCACACAAACACAAACCACAACCAGGATGTAGCATAGACACCCATTACCCATAATGGATGACGGAAAGATCAGAATTGGCCAAATAAATGCCATGCACTGTGCAACTGTAATGAAAGAGCTTAGACAACTAGCTGAAACCTTACGATTACACGCACTTTTTATACAGGAACTTTATCTGGTGCATGGGAAGATACGAAGCATGCCAGTCCAGGCACAACAAATACATACAGGTAGAGACCCACAAACGGCAGTGGTTATTTTTGACTCCACATTGAGAATCACAAAAATCCAACGAAACAGCGGAGTACACTGTACATGGCTGGAGGTCTCGAACGGTCAGATTGGAAAGTTGATCTTGGTAGCAAAGTACTTCTAGTACAGACTGGACCCTCAGCCGAACATAAACAACATACGCAACATATTACACACTTACAACAACAAACCAATAGTTATTATGGCAGACGTAAATGGAAAATCTTCGATGTGGCACAGGTCCCTCACGGACGAACGTCCACGAGCATCAAAACTACTCACCAACACAATTAGACGGACAATGGAGCAGGTGTTTCCAAAACAACAGAACCTAAAAAAGGAAACACAGCAAGCGTGAAAAACTACCAAAACTCCCTATCACCGGCCGAGAGATCATACTACCTAACAAATTACCGACAAAAATAATTGACTGACACGAAGAAACCGGCAATGGAAATTATTCGAGAAAAGACACTTACAAACTGACGCCTGGGGGATACCCTATAAAATTACTCAGGGTAAAATCAAACCGCCAATGATTTATTCGACATTAATAAAACAAGACGTTACATACACAAAAGACTGGGGGGAAACTGCGACACTACTAATACAAACACTTGTGCCTGACGACAACGTTCAAGACGACACTGACTAACAACGACTCAGACCACAAGGAGTAATTGACAGAAACAGTGTAGGTATCCGACCATGGAACAAACAAGACGACAACTTAGATCCTTTCGCAGAAGACGAAATGAGATACGCACTATGCCAATTCAAGAGCAGGAAAGCACCCGGATCGGATGGAATCCTTGCGGAGATTGGCACAGCGTTACAAGATAAATTAACACCGACGCTAACAGCACTGTACAATGAATTCATACAAGCTGTTTTTCCGTACATATGAAAACAAGCAAATGTCATGATTATCCCTAAAGGGAAAGGCGCTAACAATTTTCTTTGACGTTTATAAAGCCTATAATTTTAATTATAAAATACACCGCATTGTTTATTCAAATAAACAATTAATTTCACAATGTTAATAAATGTTCAGATCAGTACAGTATAGCCCGATCACGAGTCAATATTAATTAATAATAATAATATAGGCTCTATTCGTAAACGCAGGTCATTTAAACTGCATTTCCAATGTCAGACGATTTTTGTGCCTTGTGCGCATTCCGTAGACAGAAGGATCAGTCGGCCTCGGCCATTCGCCACAGCTAGAAGCACCATTAATCTCAATATGGTTCGGGTTAGCAATCTACGCGTTGCCATAGACGTAGCAGCGTAATCAAGTGCTGAATGCACTTGACTTTTGTTTGTCTCTGATAATGGTAAGGAAGTTAAATAATTATTAAAGTGGACTAAATGATTTTATTATGGCGTTCACAGATGTACCACGCTATTCCACAGGTTAACTTTTAATCTCGCTAATTCACAGATTTACCAATTTTTAATCTCGCTAAATCACAGTTTAAAAACTTACGAATTTTACAAGTTTAGATATCACGTTTTAATTTTTAATTTACTATTAGATAATCTCGTTTTAAGATTTAAAAGACTCGAAAATGATGCACATTTAGTAGCTTGTTTAACCGCTTTATTCAAATAATTTATTTGATGGATTTATTTTATGTTTCGATTTACTTCGACGGATTGCATAGCAAGTCCATAAAAAATTATCCCTATAATGGTCTATTATAATACGCCGTTATGCTTTTCATTCGTCATTAGTTCAAAAGAAGAAGCTTAATTTTACTCTTTCGTCAGATGCAGATGTGGAAAGTTTGATGACGTCACTTGTTTGTCCAAGAACCGCAAGTTAACACATCTGGTCTCAACAAGGTATTGCTGTAATGAAGTTTCAAAGTATACATAGTCACTAAGGTAAGCGTGAGTCTAAGGACATGGCCTGACAACAGTTGTTCTGAATCACTTGGAAACGAGGCGAAAATTTGAAACTAAAATGGTAGCGTTCTACTCAATTTGTTTTACGGGGAAGTCGAAAGAACTTTTATCGTTTGGATTTCATTATAGTATAAATTATTTGCTTATATTAGACATTACTGCAAATAATTAAAATTATAAATTTCCTTATTTAATCCAGAAAAGTATTTCATTCAAGTTCAGTAATACATAAAGTAATAATGAGAACTAATTTATTTAGCATTGAACATATAACAAATATTTGTATACCAAGGTAAACAGATCTGTGCATTTAGGGTATTTAAAAATTTTACAATCATATTTAATTCGTTGTTGATATTTTGATTCATAGTAGAGATTATTAAAATTCTCATATTTAAATATCTGTTTCTAGAAAATTAGATCACGTTTTTATTGTACATTTTTGTATATAAAGTTTACAACAGAAAAAGGCAAATTTAATTAAAAAACCAGCATTCGATTTAATTGAACAACTGTTTTATTTTGAACAAGTGCGTCCTAAGGTAGAGATAAATAAGTTAAAAGAGAATATATGTCCCTCTTTTGTAAAGAATGAAGTTTGTGAATTGTCGGAGGCTTTCACGGATGGAGTCATTATAAATATTTATGGTTCCGGGTTGGGACCGTGTCATTTCATAAGCTAAGGTTGACGCTTCGCCCAATTTGTAAGGGGCTTCATCAGGACAAGAAAAAGAAAATGAGTAATAAAATAAAAAATATAAAAATGATAATAGAGACAAGAATGATAATATTTAGTAGACAAGTTAAAGTGTAAAGAATAGAGTTAATTCTGAACTATCAGACTCACTAGCCCATTCAAAACCAAAAGGTGTCAGTTACTTCGCCACAAGACACCTTTTGACTTTAAATGGGCTAGTGAGTCTGCTAGTTCAGGAGTAACTCTATTCTTTACACTTTAACTTGTCTACTAAATATTATCATTCTTATTTTTATTATTATTTTTATATTTTTGACTTTAATACTCATTTTCTTTTTCTTGTCCTGATGAAGCCCTTTACAAAAGTGGGCAAAACATCGACTTTAGCTTATGAAATGACACGGTCCCAACCCGGACCATAAATATTTATAATGAGGTTGTTGGCTGTGACACAATAAAGAAGTATTAAACAGAGCTTTCGAGAAGCTTGATATCTAAATTTCCTTTTGCTATTTATGTTTAAATTTTTGGTATTAATAACTACTCTTTTTCTTTATTTTATAAGGTAGCAAGAGTGTATCTCTTGCGTCCTTCGTTATTATAATAACATTGTTTTCTTTCAGATTCTGCGTGTTCACAGTAAAAGCGATTTTTTCCCCTGAGGGTTTCAAAGTTCTCCCTAAGGGTAACCCGTGCTTTATCAATTCTAAGACTTGGTGGCGCCCCTTTTGCACTCCCTATTTTTTTATTTGAGAGTCAGTATACAAAGCAATATTTTTGTTGTGAAATTCACTACTTCTCATAAGCTGTACGCGAGGAATAGACCCCTAGCTTAGTGGAAAGCTAGCGATTTCCCTCCACCAAAAGGGTGAAATTGTTTTAAGCTAAAGACTCAAAAAAACCATGCTCTTACCGACCCATATACCTTTTAAATACCCTCCGAAAAATGTACGAAAAACTACTATGTAAACGAATGCAGGATCACAGACAAACCACAGGAGTACACCCAAGACAATACGGCTTCACAGAAAACAAATCGACCGAGGACGCCATAAACCAAACAATACAAACTATCAAGCAATTACACAAAAAATACGTCCTATGAATATTAGTGGACATGGAAGGCGCATTTAATAACCTTTGACGGGCTTTACTTTTTACCAGATTTACGACCATAAACTGTCCATCACAATTGTACCACTCCTTCAGGAGCTACTGCAGGGACAGGTACGTATCCCTACAAGGCACGGAGAGCATCACCAAACATATAAACAAAGGTCGCCCGTAGGGCTTCATATGCGGGGCCCCTATTTTGGAATACTGTAATGGATGTACTTCTGGAAAAGCTGGAAACCGTTGACGAAGTGTTGTCGACGATTGCATATGCCGACAACATCTTGCTGGTGGTTGAAGGCAATTCCAGAAGAGAAATCGAACGTAAAGCTAACATCGTCCTAACCCAAACACAAAGTTGGTGCAAAACCAACAAAATGACCATAACATCACAAAAAACTACATACCTAGTGATGAAGGGAACCTTGGAAAGGGACCCCACCATCAAACTAGACGGTGTAAATATAAGTAGAACACAAATACAAAATATCTGGGAACGCACATAAACAAATATTATTAAACAAGACCTTACACGCGATGATTTGGAACGAAAACCTTTTTCTATACTTAATAGCACTCGCACAAAAAACCACAGCATTCATCCACCAACGTTATCTTGACGGATAAAGAACAAACAAAACTACCCGGACAGGGACTTAAAAGTACCACCTCTCCTCGGACCGAGGCTCTGCCCCGAAGACGGGAGACCGATCTCCTGGAATTCCAAGAGCTCGGTTCATGATAACCAGAAGCAACAAGGTCAAATTATCAATCCGACTTTGAAACAACTCAACCCCCTAATATGTAGAATTTGCTTGCTTCTACATATTAGCAACCCTGTATTTAACAAATAACAAATCCTTTCCTCTGAAAAAACCTAGTTTTTTGTGTTATTGTATAAGTTCAAACATGTACAAAACTATACCAATTCAATCCAATCTTTTGATAACCTAGGCAAACATAAACACAAATTAACATTCCAAACATACTTCAAGTACATATTCTAAGCATTCTTCTCCGAAGACTGGATTTCTAGCTGCCGATGGTCCTAGTACTAGGGGAGAAACAAATGCAAACACTGTACAAACACAAACACCTATTCACACACTTATGTTGCATTTTCAACATTTGGATTTCAGGCTGCCGATGGTCCGGATTGATAAGGTAATATTCGTTGAGCGTTCTTCCTTGACGACTGGGATATCCAGCTGCCGATGGTCCTGGTCCTAGAAGGAGAACGTACCACGGATATCAACATCACATACACTACACACACACACACACACACACGCACGCACACACACACCACACACACACACACACACACACACACACACACACACGACACACACACACACACACACACACACACACACACACACACACATACACAACACGCCCTCAAACCAGCGCACAAACATACACACACACACTTTCTCAAACGCTGTTCAAACACAAATGCCTATTCACATACTTACATTGCCTTTTCAACATCTAGATTTCCGGCTGCCGATGGTCCGGACTGATAAGGCAAAATCCGTTGAGCGTTCTTCCGTGACGACTGGGATTTTCAGCTGCCCATGGTTCTGGTCTTAGAAGGGAACGAAACACGGATATCAACATTGCACACACACAACATACACACACACACACACACACACTCATCCACATACATGCACACACATGAACATACCCTCAAGCGCGCGCACACACATACACACACATCTTACTCACGGTTACTTTTTGGGCGGAAGGCAGGTCTGTTTAAATTTCAGGCAGCAGACTACTGAAACGTTGGAAGAAATAAATAAAAATAAATAAAATGTTAAGAGTAACACCTTAGACTAAGATTTATCTAATAATGTTGGTTTCACCATATGTGTAAGTCGTGTATTTATATGTTTCAGTATCTAGTATATATGATTAGTATTAATTGCTTGCTGTGCCAACACAGATCATAATTAATTACGGTGGTTAAATCCCCTAGTTTGATATTTTAAATTATATAGTAATATTTTAGGGGATGTATACTCGTCTAGTTATTTTGTTTCCAAAACACCTTTCGAGTTGTTTGTCACTAGATAAAAGTAGTATTTAAGAGGGGTGAAGGACACAGATGTTTGGTTCTTA
Organism: Platerodrilus igneus; assembly: GCA_036346225.1. Lineage (NCBI taxonomy): Eukaryota > Metazoa > Arthropoda > Insecta > Coleoptera > Lycidae > Platerodrilus > Platerodrilus igneus. Next base: position 493,105 of record JARFIW010001480.1, read on the forward strand.
CAATTAAATTTTGTTTTACTATTAAATTATTAGAAATTATTTAAGTCATATTTTACGAGTGTTTTGTGTTTAATTATTCTTGCAGGTACATGTGTTTGACAAAAAAGAGGAATTGGTTGGTGTATTCTGTCGTTTCATTCTTTAAACCCCCAATCTCCGTTATGTTTAGTGCGGCATTTGTTTTCTTGCTCTTTCTATTCCCTTTCCTTGCTACCCCGTAATGCGAGCAAACATTTCGTTCTGTTCTCACTGATTCGCTCGTATTACGGGTAGGAAACTAACTGCAAGCCCTAACCTACTGTAATCTGTAAATTTTACCACTTCCTTACTTGATGACAATTTCAGTTCATCATCATCAATAGGTTTTTAGTTCTAGAACAGTTGGACCCGTACTTCCATTGTGTTCTATTCTGAGCTAACCTACATATTTTCCTGAAATTTCCGCAGCCTATATCTTTCACTATCTGTGTGCAATAGTCTAATCTAGCTCTATATTTATCTCTCTTTTTTCCTTTCTCTGTTTCTAATATATTACGCAATATTCCCTCATGCCCTAGTGTGTCTCTTATCATCCTATCTCTCGTATTCTTACCGTTTTCCACATAATTTATACTTCCCCTATCATTTCGAGAACTTCTTTGTTCGTAACTTTGTCTGTCCATGATATCTTCATCATACATCTGAAGCACGATATTTCAAAGGCTTTTACCTTTTTCCTGTCCGCTTCTTCCACGCTCTTACCTTTTACAGCCGTACATTGCTGTGCTCCACACAGCAATATTTTTACTTACTTTTGTGTTTGTTGTCTTTAAACATAGTAGTTGCTTTTTTTTGTTAAATGCAGTACGGCCTTACCCCAATCTTTGTTTTATATTTTTTATATTCTTCCCATCTTGTGTTATTTCATCTTCTAGGTAGCAGAAATCTTTAACCTTTTGTAAATTTTCGTTTCCTATTTGTATTCTGGTTTTTGACTGATTGACCCCTCCTGTACCAACTAATACTTTAGTTTTTTTTTTAAATTTTCATACCGTATCTCTCTGTTAGAACTGTTTCATTTCATTAAGATGTTTCTAACTTTTCCTTTCTATATGCTAATATTGTTATACCATCTATAAATATAAGCATATCAATTTTTTATCCTTGCGTAGTAATTCCAGGTGTCTTCCTGCATTTGACAGTATTCATTGCCTCTTCGATATATAAGTTAAAAATTAACAGGAATAGGGCACATCCCTGTCTCACTCCTTTCCTAATATTTACTTCTTAACGTTCCTGCTCTAATTCCATTACCGCTGTTTATTCTTTATTCTTTGTATAAGCTATGTACTATTCGTCTATCCATATAACTCATTCCAATCTTTTTGAGTATTTCGAACATTTCCGCCCATTGTACATTATCAAATGCTTTTTCCAAATCTACAAATCCTATATACACGTTTTCTCCTTTCTTTATTGTTTTTTCATTAACATCGTTAAAGCTAAAATCATCTCCCGTGTTACCCTGATTCGTCTAAACCAAAATTGATCTTCCCCTAGTATTTCTTCAGCGCGTTTTTCCATCCGCGTTTATACAATTCTAGTTAATATTTTTGACACGAGTGCTGTCAAACTTATTGTTCGACAGTTTTCACATTTATCTGCATCTTTCTTTTTTTGGTATATTGACTATGGTGTTACATTTGAAATCTTTGGGTGTTTCGCCTGTGTTATGCATATAGCTTACACGTTGGAAGAGACGTTCTGTTACTGCTTGTTTAGCAGCTTTTTGTGTTTCTGCTTGCACCGTATCTATACCCGGCGCCTTATCATTTTTCAGATCCTTTAATGCTAATTCAAACTCATCTCTAAGTATAGGATATACCAAGTCGTCTTTTTTAGTGTCTGATTCCTGTTCTAGTGCTTCTCGTTCCTGTACTGCAAATTCCCTATATATTCTCTATATTCCCTAATATCCTTCAGTTCGGGAAAGTTTTTTTAATTTAGCACTTTTTCCTTACGTTTGAAAGTTTAAGAAATATTTAGATAGTAATGCAAAGAAATTTGATTTTCTTAACCTAACATTTTAATTGCTTAATAAAATAAGTTTACAAACTTTGTAAGTGCATTACGTAGCAGTTTCAACACCACTGATTAATGTAGAGCCATTGAAATTTGCTAATTTACTTAGAGGTCGCGTTTCCAGCAAAAAGCCAACCTATTATAAAGTTGGAGGAATAACTGAAACAACCATCAACCTTTAATTAAATCATTGCATGTTCTTCGTGGATGAATAATTGGTTTGATGTTTGTTTTAGATGTGTTTCACCAAGAAGCTTTGTTATTTAAGTTACACAAGGAATATGAGGCCTAATAAGATCATTAATAAATTTATTTAATCAAAATTAAACACCACGAGTTCAACGAATTGGACATGCTCCTTTATAGGACGTGCATATCGTTTGAATTCCGTAGGCATTTCTGCCATTTAACTGTTTTAATCCTTTATGTACAAGTGGCTACACAAGTTTAACTTTGTGATAACTTTTCCTTTATAAGGTTTAAATGTTTAAATAGTGTTAATGCGGCGGTTAACTTCAATAACCATAAGTGGACATGTATACGAAAACAATAAGATTAGCGGAAACTTTCAAGTACTTACCTGAGTTATTAGATTTAGCTGTGTTCGAAGAACTAGTAGTAAAAAAGTTCGACTTTTGACAAGAGGTCGTATCGGTCTAACATAAAACGATTGCAACGCACGGCACACTTTTAACGCAGATTTAGCGGTACCTCAATAACACAGAGTAGCTTGAAGGCTGAAACGCAACAAAGCTAATGACATTTAATGTCCACAAAGCGGATGCGAGTTTAACTGTAAGCTAACATTGAACTGCACGAGCAAATTGGGATTATTGAAACACGTAACAAATTCAATTATCATAAGGTTAGATAAGGTTATTGCAAAGCACATTGTGCATCTTTATCAATTATCCATATGCTATAATTATGTTATAACTAACAGTAAATTAACTATAAATACAAGCGGAACATACCGCCCAGCAAAATGAAAGGCATTTTTGAAAGGTAAAGAATGACCAAGAGTGTGACAGAAATGTCGAAAAGGCGAACAAAAAAGAAAATTAAATTAATGCGAAAAAAAAACAAAGAAACAATTAATGCGAAAAGAACACAAATTACAAACAAGTATAACGGTTCGGGGCGCTCGCAATACAACGACAACGAGCACTAAGGGAATTTAAATTGAATTCCAATTTACAACTAAAATCGCTAATGATGTAAGCAAGGTAGATGCTAATCGGGGCAGTCGGAGCAAGCAGCTTCAATGTACCCTGAGCTAACTCAGTACCTAGGCGGGAGGTGGGGTAAACCATCAACCAAACCTCTTACCAAAAATGAGCGCCACCTAACTCTAACAGTTGGGCTCCGACGGAACTGAGATAGGAAATTCCTCACGGTCACAAATAATACCCACACAGCATACAATCCAGCTAACATACGTTGACACACAGTAATGTAAACCTCATAGCCAATCAATACGTTTACTACACAACAATAAATCAAATTAATAACAATATACACATACACTATAGTTTAATTAATAACTGGACCCATCCACTTGTTATGGTGCAAATTATGTGGGCCTTTCTCGAAAACGCCTTTTTAAAAAAGTTTGCAAAAGATTGAAACAATTTTTATTCACAGGAGAAACGTTAATACATCTTACAATTTGTAATGCGCGTAACGATCTAAGTACTAAAGTCAATGCTACCTCTATTTATTTCTTTCTGTCTAATGCTCTTTATATTCGCATAGCTTGCTATTTCTATTCTCGTAACTTGCAACTCTAACGATACACGAACCAATACATCGATTGACTAATTCGAATTTTACTTTAAAATCAAATACTAATACAGCTAAAAATGTAACATAAATTTGCGACCAGACGGCCAATTTAAATGATTCTAATGCAAATAAGGGGTTGCACTAGGATCCTAGTAGGTTAGCTCTTAAGTACTGAGCAATAATATCTGAATTAATAATAGGCGGGGTTGTTGGCTTAGATTTACATACTCTATTAAGTATTGTGAATATGCAATGTTCAACACCCTAAATTAGAACCCAACCCTATTATAATAAACCCAATAATACTACAATGTATTTCACCAGCATGCAAAGTCAATCAAACGGTTGCAATGATAAAATAGATATGGAACGGACTCACCAACTGCTGATGCGTGGATGGCGATGTTCCAGCTCAAATGGCGCGTGCAGGTAGAATATCGCTACCAATTATATTCGCATGGGTCCATTGGATCCTTACTTGTAAACATCTTCTCCTTTTAATTACAGATGCTACATCTAGAACTCGAAATTCAACATACAGTTTACAACGGTACTTGAACCTAGAATAACAGAACGTAGAATGTAGAACGTAGAACAATAAAGCAGGACGTAGAACTAGAACTAGAGCTGGAACTTAAACTTGAACTTGAACCCTAAAATATCATCTCATAACTTTAGTCAGTAAAATTGCGGTTTACTTACCGATCCACAATCGGGTTCAATGCACAAACAAACAAAATATGTAACAGGTGGTTACCAGATAGCAGTCGAAAACTCAACTTCAGATGACTCGCCGTAATCCCAATTAGGCAATAAGGAAAATTATATTAAAATTACCTCAGAATAATTTTTTTTCAAATTAATTCGCTAAAATCCCTTCAACGGAGGCGGGCATATATACGAACCCAAAACGTAAATTAAAAGTGTACGATTCAAATGAAATATCATGTGAAGATGATACCACTAAAGCTGGTCTGCAAAGTCGTACCTGATAACGCGCTATCAATATTGAACTATGTACAATCTAATACGGAAAGAATTAACTATTTAATACACTGCTAAAATGCGAATATCGTATTGAAAAATTCAACCGTAACATAAGGTAAAGGACAGAGCTTAGCGACAGGGCGCTTCAGCTCGCGTTAAGCGGTCTTGATGGTGACAACGCAAACGACACCATCAGTTCCAGGATGTATCGCTACGACACGTCTAAGGGACCATCGAAGGGGTGAAACGTTCTCGGTTTTAATTAGCACTAAAGTATCCAAAAGAAATGGAGGAGACGTTTCGTGCCACTAAGACCGTTACTGGAGTGTATGCAAATACTCCTTAGAACAAAGGGACCAAAAATCTTAATGAATTCGTTGGAGCAATTGCCAACGAGAAAGACGGTTGAGCGGAAGGTCGGAAAAGGCGGGTTTCGGAATAACGGCTAAAGGTGCCAAAGTCAGAAAGTGACCTGATGTAAGGCAAGTAAAGTTATTGGGATCACTGCTCATGGGTGTGAGAGGGCGCGAGTTTAAGATGGACTAGAATTGATTGAATCCAACAGGAGCTTACGACAGCGGATAAAACTAGCGTTCTTCGATGAGAACTTCAGGCGAATTAAAATGTGGTATGTGTGGACTGTATTTTTCGAAAACACGGTACAAGGCAAGGGGTGCCGCCCACCATAAAGAAGACTGGCACAAGCCGCTAGGTAGTAAACCACGTGACCCGAAATTGGCAGGATTTTCGTTGAAGAGGATATAATGCCAAAAAGAGCGAGAAGTATTTTCTTGAATATAGAAGACTCGATTGGCGACAAAAGTGTTTCAGAGCTGTGATGGGAAACGAATCCAAGAAAAAACCACCATGGAATCAGATCAACAAAAATTTTTATCAAACGTAAGATGGGAATCAAAGGTTTTAAGGACAAAGAAAGGGCAAAAAGAGGAGAGACTTTAGATTTTGCACAAACTAAGCGGACCCCAACGGCGGAAGAGGTAGCAAAGCGAAAATAAACAACAGCATAGTAGCCACATTCGAAAGCGTCAGCAAAGCTGTAAAATTCGCACGTAGTAAACTGTGGCGGGATTAGCAAGCGGGGTAAAGCGAAATCCGAAAGAATGGTAAATCATGTAAGTATCTTTTCCACAAACGGAGGAAGTCGGGTAGAGGAGCAGCATTCCATTTTAATTTTAACGACCATAAACGTTGAATTAAGTGTTTTACCAGGAAATTAAGGGGGATAAAAGTCCCATAGCGTCGAAAATACGGGATAAGTTAGAAAGTAGATTGCGCATGGTACAGGAAGTACTTAATGACTGAACTAGAACACAAAAATTATCTGAAGTGGGGTTCCATCCAAGACCTAGAACTTTTAGAGGTTGAGTGTCAGGATCCTCAATGGAGGTTTGCGCGAATTGTTGCGTAGCGGAAAGATTTTTGAATAATTTGGGATGGTTACTTGATCATTTATGGAAGTTCGAAACCACGAAGTTTTAAGGAGCAATTAATTGATTTCGTAAAGTTGACTCACAAGAGTTCCGACCAGAAGCGATATCATCGATATAGGTGTGATTGCGAAGAGCAAACGCGGCCAAAGAAAAGGAGTTCCTTTCGTCCTCGGCCAACCGGTATTGCCGAAGTGCTTTTTGATTGAATCCACTATTTCAAATTGATCATCTGCTTTTTCAGCCGAAGCGGTTTCACCAATAATGAAATTATGTTGCTCAAAAAAGTTTTTTTTAATCGTGTCGATCGACGTATATTGAGCCCGGAAGATTTCTAAAACACTGGGTTCAACTACAGTCTTGTTAGCGATTTCAAAGAACTCCTGAAGGGAGTTAATTTGCGTGTTTCTTATAAAATACGCCTTTTTGAGTCTGTTTGCCATGATTAGAAATTACTAAAGCGAAAGCGAAGAAATACAAGCGAGAAAAATATGCGAAAGTAAAAGGAAGCTTTAAATGTATGTACTAATATAAAGCAGGCAATTAGTATTGATTACAGCGCTTTATGTGAAAATCGAAATTAAACACTATAAATAATTTAAAGACCAAATTCAAATATTAATCGACCAAGTATGTAACTATAAGATAATAACTACCAAGATACATAAATGCTATACCTTGATAAGCGGTATCTAACAACGTAAAGTAACAAAAATTTTAGAGCTTGCAGGTAGCATTCAGATCCGGCAAAAATTAATCATATATGTTAATGCGACGGTTAACTTCGATAACCACAGGTGGTGAGATAAGTGGACATGTATACGAAAACAATAAGAATAGCGGAAACCTTCAAGTACTTATCTGAGTGATTAGATTTAGCGGTGTTCGAAGAATTAGTAGTAAAAAACATCGAGTTTTGACAGGAGGTCGTATCGGTTTAACAAAAAACCATTGCGACGCACAGCACATTTTTAACTCAGTTTTAGCGATACCTCAATAACACAGAATATCTTAAAGGCTGAATCGCAACAAATCTAATGACATTTAACGTCCACAAGGCGGATGGGGGTTTACCTGCAAGCTAACATTGAACTGCACGAGCAAATTAGAATTATTGATACACGTAATAAAATCAACTATCATAAGGGTAGATAAGGTTATTGCAAAGCACATTGTGCATCTTTATCAATTATTTATATGCTATAATTATGTTATAACTAATAGTAAATTAACTATAAATACAAACGGAACACTCTTTTTATTAACTTTGTCTGTTCATGCTATCATCATCGTACATCGGAAGCACAAATTCTAAAAGGCTTCTACCTTTTTCTGCTTGCTTTTCCTACTGTCTCTATTTCATAGTCGTACAGTGCTGTGCTCCACACGTATGCTTTCAACAATTTTTTCCTTGTTTCTATGTTTGTTGTCTTTGATTATAGGCACTTTATAGGCTCTTTCTTGTTAGATACAGTTTGATTCCCCTTCTACTTTTTTCTAAATATATACTCTATTTCACAGATATTTAGTGGTATGTGGAGGGGTAAGCAACTTGGGCTACCAAGATTCCCCAACACTTGAACATTTGCCGAATGAATAGTTTCTATTAAATTCTTTCGCACAATCAACATTAGTTGAAAATATTACAAAACAAACACCTGCCGTTGTTTATAATAATCATCAGGTTTAAGTGTAATGATTTTGTTCGTCATTATGTTTTCTGTCTTTGAACTGGTTGGACGCGTATCTTCGCTGATTTCTATTCTGAGCTAGTCTAAACATTCCCTTGCAATTCACAAAGCTTAGATACAGCTCGGTTACTCTTCTATTAAAATATATATATATATATATATATATATATATATATTGCTGTGATAGGGGATTATACTTTTAACGTCGAGCCAGTGTCTTTAACTAATTTTCAAAAATGCACAACTTAAAAAAAAAAAATTGCTTACCTTTGTTAATTTCTGCTTCAAAAATCTTCAGCAGCTTACCTGGCTAGCTCAGCTGTGCCTCTTCTCGGATACCTACATATACACCCATTCTTCCTTCACACTCGCACACCATTAAAAAAAAAATCACCAAATAATACAACAATCATACAATCTTTTGTTTACCGCTATTTACAGACAAATTATTCATAAGTATATAAAAAAAAATACACAAATTTCAAACTCAAATGTGATATGTTTTAAAGTCCTTGATGTTCTAATTATGTTCAAACAAATTCAGTAAAATACGAGTAGATGGGCCCCTTATATTACCCAAAATTGACTGTACTCTGGGGTATGGTGAGCTCATAATAACCCCGTTTATTTTGTATATGCCTTTTACCTTGCATAAATTAATACCAAAAGTTATAGACCCGTTTACCTTTTACAATCCAATTTATATTCAGACTAAAATTCTGTAAATTTTAAATACATCCTTTTTCAATATTTAACCCAATAAATTGTCCAGTACATGTATCTTTTCCAATAAGTTTATATAACCATAAATAAACCCCAAAATTCACTCACACAGCACCAAAATTTCACAAAAGTTTATCAGACAACAGAAATTTCAAATGAATCACCTGGAGATTGTTTCAGGCTTCCATTTCTTCGACGACGATCACCAGAACATCTTGGCTTCGTGACCATGCGCTGTGATACTCTGCGAATTCACATAATAATCCCATTTGCAAGCAAGCGCCTCGTTTCATAATAACATCCCATATCAGCATACAATTCAGGTTGTTTGAGATGCTTACCCCACGTAAATTATGCTTCTATTTATTGATTCTCTAGCTTCGTATAGTAGTAGCCAGACCTTTATTATTTTAATTTACACTACACGTATTTCGCGTTAATAAATGGAAGGCCACTACTAATAATTTCCACGTGCTAGTACTGTATATACATCATTCTGAACATATCTAATACTCACATAACAAAAACTCTACTATAATGTTGGTCTATCTTAGTACAGTAGTATAGAAGCGAAGATAAGACAAAAAGAGAAGAGAGCTTTAATAATTTCTATTCAGTATTTATACGGTTGAAAATGCTATCCCCTCCCCGGACACACTTCCCGTGAAAAGCTTATTTTCAAATTTAAATTCTACAAATTTTGATGCAACCGTTATGAAAATTCCTAAAATTTATTCCGTCCGCGTGCCGTACGTATCCGAAAGCGCTCCCACCTGTCGCGTTTGTCTACGTTTTGAAAACTGTCTGTTCGTAACCAATGATGATATTCTCTATAGTCATAAAACTTCGCCTGTACTATCTGTATCTCTGTCTGATGCATGTCTGCTGTCGCGTTCAAAACCCCACTTGAGTTATAGAAAATCGATATTGCTGACCGCCCATCTTCACTCCACGTGGATATAGTACGTGCGTTTTAAATATCAACGTTTTTATTTTTGCCTCTATCTGTAGTATATAACCCATCGTGCATTTCCTTTGCTCTTGAAGAACTTTGTTAGCTTGTTATTCACACCAAACTGACGGTTGAAAATATTTTTTATGAAGTCCTGTCTTAATATGCTCATAATTTCGACGAATGTAAGCTTTTTTAAAAACGCAGCTCTTCGTTATTGTCGACCGTTTAGCACAACAATTTTTAGATATTATATTTCGTCGTATTTGTATAAAACTGACGTATATTTATCTTGTAATTATCGATTTTGTTTCGCAAGCACGTTTTCTTATTGCTCATACGTGTCGAATTAAAATAAATTAACATTAATTATGAATTTCTATTTTCTTTAAAACTGTTTCTTCTTTATGTAATTTCTAACATACCAATATTAATTATAAAATACGTCAATACATGTCTATTTCCCTTAAATGACTCAAATAAATTTTGCGTTTAAATAATTTGTTCTTTTCTCTATCAGGGTGGAGTTATAGAGAACGTCATAACACCGTCATAACACCGAGTATGGCGTTATGACGTTCTCTATAACTCCACCGCGCTGTGTTCTCAAATCAAATTTACTCTTATTAATTCTATTATTATGCCACGGCTAGCCTTTTATTAATCTACACAGAGTGTACAACGTTACAATGATCAATTTCTTTCTTCTCCACCCCTTTATGATTACCTATTTGTTTGAATTTATAAAACGAAGTCAATTAATTTCATATAATGAAAAGAAATATTATTTACAAGTTTTGAAAAATATTAAAATATTCCCATCGATCAATCAATATCATATGCATTATTTACCCCAAAATTTATATGCTTTGAAATCAATCTAAAGTGACCAAAAACTACCTCTTTTTACAAAAGAAACCTCGAACGTTCTAGATCTCTTTATTATATGTTACGTAAGTTTAACGTATGCAATGTTTGTTGCTGACTTCGTTACACTTTTTATATAAACTGAATAAATTCAAGATTGAAATTTAAATAGAAAAAAATATCTTAAAACTAATTAGATCTGACCTGCTACAGGTTGTTTTTTGGATTGTGGATCAACAACCCTTTATTGTCCTCATTCATCTATCACTGTTTTGTTTAGTTGAACCCCCGTTTTCCATAAATTACTTTGTGCTTCTTTATTTTATCTGTATTGATTCCAGCAACTCAAAATTGTACCAGAATTGTACCAAAATCGGCGACGCTAATTTGAAATATTATATTAATCCATTTAAAATATCTCCACATTCAAATAATTATAACTATCCACACATTTGAAATGTTATACCATCAATTAGAACTATAAAAAAATGTACCATAGATTCGAAATATTCTCATCACATTAGAAATATTACATTCGGGTTATAAAAAAAATGTACCATCAATTGGAATTCTTATCATCAACATTCGAAGCCCTATTATTATATTATTAGTTTAAATAAATTACCCCAAATTCTACTCAAGTTAAACGGCAAAAGAAGTCTTTAAAATTGTAGGACTATTATCACTTGATATATTTTATTAAATATTTAAAATTATGCGTGACTTTTTGATTCACAAGGACGCAGCTTCGTCCTGCTTGAGTTTTAAACTGAACTCTCTTATCATTGCTCGCTGTTAAATATAGGCTCTTCCCCCTTGCACGTGGGCTGGGTTTTCAACAAGTCTCGTAGATATCTTAACCAATAAGGTCTTTGTATTTCGTGCATCTGGAAGTGGTTTCTGATGTAATATATTCGGTTTTCCGTGTAATAGCTATTTGCTTATAGTTACCTCGTTATCTTGATCATACGTTGTTTTGTTTAGATATCGCCTTTTTGGATAATTGAACAAGTAATGATGTAACTTCTATTCTACTTTCGTTTATTTATTTTGACACTGCGTTTTCTTATCAAAATGTTTATTATTTCTGCGTAATTGCGTATAGCTTTGTTGGGTTTTATCTCTTATCTTCGTATTATATTATAACTAATTAGAACACTTCTCAACGCGTGTTTAATTATATTTACTATCATTTTCTTCTGAATACGCGTATCTTTACTGAAAGATATTCTCACTTTGTATTACTTAAAATTGATTATGGTTTATATACAGAGTGTTAAATATTTGTTATTTTACCTAATGTATGAATTACCTATTTTCCTGCTAAATACGAGTACTAGTGTTGTAAGATATGCTTTTTCGCATCGTTTAAAGTTAACTATGATCTATATACAGGGTGTTAAATGCTTACTATTTACATAATATCCAAATTACTTAATTTTCTGCTAAATAAATGCAGTTTTCTGTTTCCTATTGCAATTTATGTTTACTACACGACCCTTGCTACTCAATACACCCCTAAACAACCCCTTATCACAGCATTATATATACACACATATATATATATATATATATATATATATATATATATATATATATTCTATTATTCTATTAAAATATATACGTTATTTAATCGATATTCAATAGTATATGAGGGGATTAATCAACTTCCGGATAACAAGATTCCCCAACACTTAAACGTTTACCGAATTAATAGTTTCCAGTAAATCCTTTCGTAAAATTAACATTAGTTGAGAATATTGCAAAACCAATACCTGTAGTTGTTTATAATAATCATCAGCTTTAAGTACTATTATTTTTTGTCACTAGGTTTGCTGTCTTGAAACTGGTTGGATGTGTACCTCCATTGATTGTTATTCTGAGCTAGCCTACACATTTTCCTGAAATCCTCACAGTCTATATCTTTTACTATCTGTGTGCAATAGTCTAATTTGGTCTACCTCTACTTCTCTTTTTACGCATCTCTGTCTCTAATATTCCACAGTATTCCCTCATGTCTTAGTACGTGACCTATCATCCTATCCATCGTATTTTGTACTGTTTTTCACACATTTCTTTCTGTCTTTACCATTTCTAGAATCTTTTTGTTCTTAATTTTGTCTGTCCATTATATCTTCATCATACGCGTGTAGCACCACATTTTACAGGTTTCTACTTTTTTCTGTCCGTTTCTCCTACTGTTCAATTTTCATAGTCGTACAGTACCTTGCTTTACATATATGCTGTCAGCAACCTTTTCCTTGTTTCTATGTTTGTTGTCTTTGAACACAATAGCTGCTTTTTCTTGTTACATGTAACACGACCTTGTGCCAATCTTTGTTTTATATCCTTTTCTCTTTACCCATCTTGCGATGTTTGACTTCCTAGGTAACTGAAATCTTTCACCTCTTGTAAGTTCTCGTTTCCTATTTGTATTTTATTTATTGATTTATTTTCCCATCGTTTACATACTACTACTTTAGTTTTATTTTTATTAAATTCATACCGAATCTCTCTGTTGGAATTGTTTCCATTTCATTAAGGGCTGTTTCTAACTCTTCCTTGCTAGATGCTAATACCGCCATATTATCTGTAAATCTAAGCATTTAAATTTTTTATCCCTGTATAATAATTCCAAATGTTTTCCTGCATTTGACAATATACATTGTCTCTTTGATTTACATGTTAAGAATCAATGGGGATAGGACACATCACTGCCTCACCCCTTTCCTATTATTTTTCTCTACGTGCCTGATCAAATCCTGTTACTGTTGTTTGCTCTTTGTACAGGGCGAGCCAGTCAAACCTGCATTTATGAAATGAATGTAAAAAATAAACGGATGGATATTTCAAAATTTTATTGTTACTATCTTAACGTACATTAAAAAGCGTTTAAGAAACAACATTCACTGTTTAAAAATAACGCCAGATGGTGTCCTTCCCGATTCAGACATTCTTGTAGGTGATTTCTGAAACTGCCCATCACATCACCGAGCATACGTTGAGGAATTCTCTCGATTTCAACCGGATTTTCCTCTTGAGTTCCCCAAGCGTTGGAGGCCGTTGTTCAAAGACTTTACTCTTCAGGTACCCCCACAAGAAAAAATCGCACACTGTGAGGTCGGGCGATCGGGGAGGCCAAGAAATTGCTCCATCTCGGGATATCACCCGATTTTTAAAAACATTGTTGAGAACATTCATGCTCACACGGGTTGTATGACTTGTGGCACCGTGTTGCTGGAATAAGGTTTCATTATTCATTCCATGTTGGCGAAGCTGAGGAATAAAGTACGAAGACAACATTTTGGAATAGCGTTGTGATTCACAGTAACTGCTTGCTCCCTGTCATTTTCAAAAAAATACGGGCCTATGATTCCCAATGAGGACATTGCGCACTAAACTGTTACCTTGCTTGAATGGAGTGGTTTTTGATGGAGTGGTTTTTGATGGAGTTGTTGAGGGTTTTCATCACTCCAATATCGGAAATTTTGTTTATTCACAAAACCGGAGAGATAAAAATGTGCCTCATCGCTCATCCACAGGTTGTAAACAAGGTCCTCGTTTTTAACAATCATGTCCAACAACGTTTGATAAAAACTCCGGCGAACTCCGCTTTTATTCATAGCCTGAACAACCTGAATTTTATATGGGTAATGATGTAAATCTAACCTCAAGATTCTTCGGACGCTCGTGTTTGCCATGCCAAGCGCAGCACTCTGTCGACGCGCCGATCTCTGAGGGTTTCTTTCCACAGCAACTCTCACGCGGTCAATATTCACATGAATTCGCACTGATCATGCATTGCCACCCCTTCTGCTTTTCGTTTCACCAATTGCTTCAAAGTTTGTCACCCACAATTTGTTTGAATTAACAGACGGCACTGGCTTATTTCGATTAATTTGAAAATTTGGCCGGAAACGACGCTGAGCGGATGCATAACTACCACTTTGGTAAAACGCTTTCACAGCGAATGAACGTTGTTGTTTAGACCTCTGCTCCATGGCGACTGAAATGCTTAGTTGTGGGGTACACAATGGTAACCTTGCTAACTCCTCCGCCCACTTTCACGGTTCTCCCGCCCTTTTCAAAAATGCAGGTTTGACTGGCTCGCCCTTTATAAGGTATGTACTATCCTTAAAACTGATTCCAATCTTTTTAGTATTTCGAAGTATTTTTTAGTATTTTCTATTTCATATTGTCGATTGTTTTTTCCAGATCTAATTTAATATTGAAAACTGGAAAATTTGGAGTGATGATTTTCTTGTTGATGAATTATATTTAAGGTCTTTTCAGAATTTTTTTTTCTAGCAATACCTGACCAGAGAGGGGTTAAGAAATTAAGGGTTTTTTTTTTTATAATGGTGTGCACATTGAAATTATTGAATGTTAATAGAGCTAAAGTTTAAGTGGAATTTTGTTTTTGCACTGATTCAGGAACTGGGATAAGATTTAAGTTATTGTAAAGGATATCCAGTCATTCCAGAGATTGAATCTTATTTGGAAGAGGTATTTCGTTTTGAGAAAATTCATTATTTATTGCAGAAATAATAAGTGGTTTTAGGTATTTTCTAGAAAGGTAAGTATAAAATGATAAAATTTAGGAAACTGAAGGAAGGGGAACTAATACGGAATAACCGACTTCCGTGAGGGAATAATATCGAAAAGGATTGCTGTGACAGAAGGCTTGAACCCTCAATTATGACAAACAGAAAAAGCCTTTCTGAGTAAGTGATAATGAAACTTAGCTTTTTTATTTCTACCCTTTTATTTATTATTTTTCTCCTTTATTGTTTTTATTTCGAATTTCTGTTTTCTTTTATAATTTTTCCATAGGAATACACTCCGCATCACTTCAGTTAGCCGACGCACCCTCATATTGTTACCAGGTCTTCGTCCCTTCAAGGTTAAAAATGTATCAACTCACTGCTCATTTTTACCCGTAAAAACTGCCCAAACCCAGAGATCGTATTCTTATTACCTATTGCTCCTGACGCGAAAGTCCTGGATACTATCATACTAATTTAAGCAATTTTTTTCCTACTTATATTCTACTACCCATTAAAACATAATTACTGCTATTTCTGTTGCTTCCTCAATCTTATTTTATAATTCGGTCTAACCATGCCACTGCGTGATAAACTAATTGTTACCAGTACATAATATAATGTACTAAGTATTATAGTGGTCTTATTTGATATTTTTAACTTTAACATAATTAATTAGAATGGAGCGCCACGAAATAGCCCCCAAGTTCACAGTACTTGTACTTAGTTTCAGAAAAAGCGAGTAACAAGTAGGCAAACACAGAATTCAGTAGATCTAAGCTGTATAATAAAATACGTTAAAGTGAAATGCTCTAAATTAAAGCAACCAGAAATCAAACCGTTCTATCTGCATTTAAGACAGCGTTATACAATGAAAACAAAATGGCTATACATATTCAATAACTTCAAATAGTCGAGTGCTATCGTTGCAAAAAGACATATTGGATCGATTACAAAGGAAAATTAGGACAAAGCATTCTTATAACATTCCATTCACTTTTGAGTATTTGCAACATTCTTTTGAAAGCGTTTCCGGAAACTTGACAAAGACATTACACTAAAAAAAAGATCACCTCCAGATAAACAATGTCATGGCAGTTTCAATTACATTTAGATTCAAGCCAGAAAATTTATTTATGCAATTCGATTTTGAATTTCTTTGTGATACAAAAAATAAAGCTATATCTTCATGTATTTTTCATTATGTTAAAATCATCTCTTTAGCACAGTATTGAACATTTTTGTATATAGAAAAGTGGAGCGGTTTGGTTTCTGTTGACTCTCAATATTATACAGAATGGGAAGGAAGTTTTTTCATTATAATGTAAACATTTGAAAAGCCTTCCCTTAAACGTTTTTTGCGTAATCATCAATTGTAATTGATAAAAGCTATGCATCGTAAAATGGCCGAAACTTCTATTTCATTTTACTAGTTTATGTATAGGTAAATCCCACCAATAGAGTTAGGGTTATTTCCTTTAAGAAATATAATTTTTAATTTACAGGCATTCTCGATATAAGGAAGGATTATTTAGGTGCGTGAAATTAACTGCGACTTTGTAAGCACTAATGTTCTTATAGGTGCTGAAAGTTGCTACGTACCTGGACGTACTCGGAAGCAAAGTAAACACCTGGCTAACTAACAACCGCGGAGAGTGGGGAGATTTGCATACATACCAAACAGAAACAAAAACACATCGCCCACGACAATCTATTACACTGAAAATAAATTAAAATTTCTTGATTCACAGGTACAAAGAAAAATATTAAAGTTAAGTTATATTTTAAAGAACAAATTTTATAAAGGATCCACAAAGTGCGCATTTTGTAGCTAACAGGTAATAAAAATCATTAAAAAAAGTAATGCTTAGATTTTCTTAATAGCAATTGATTTAAATTAAAGTATTCAATGTAGGTTTTTTCAATCGCAAGTGTGTTGAATTAAAGTATTAAATGCAGACCAAGGTGTAGTAGGAATTAAAAAAAGATAATCCGAAGCACTAGCGAAGCTAGCTTCTAAACTTGGGCGGTGAATTGGTTTCACAACATCAATTGCTGATAAATAAGGACCCTCGATGTACGTATAAGAAAACGAGTCACGTCAGGATGCGTATCTTGCAAACCGCCTGGGGTGAGTCAGCATAGCAACGCCATGGTCGTCAGGGTTCATTTATCCTGCCATCGCAATTATAGCAGCGATCCAAAGACAAAAGGCAGCTGGTCCACGGACAAACGTAGTTGGTTTACAGACAAAAACAGTTGTTCTACATAAAGAAAGAACCCATTTGGACTCCAGCTAAAAAAAGCTAAAAAGAGAATCTGATTGGAATGGGTATGCGCGGGGAAACTCACCGAATACACGCAAGACACCTCCTAGTTGTTGAGCAGAAAAACGTGCATCGCTTTTTGAAATACTGTGACGAGTAAAATGTAGAAAACACTTCGACGTACAGCTGTAGAATCAAACTCAACAATCGTTCAAATAACACGAATTCGGACTGCAAATCCTAGCTTATCGAAGCGCGGTAAAACTGGAAAACCCGAGATATATCGGATAGTGCGCGACCTTATTTCAACAAGTCGTTACATTGGAACAATAGAGAAAACCATTATACGGCGGTCGTACGGTAGACCAAGATAGCGTGTACCTAAATACAGGATATAACTATTTACTTCTAGCATAAACTTGTCGTTTCAAAATAACTGAGTTCAAAATGAAAGTTTGTAGCAAGCGTACTTGTAAACAGAATGTTGTCGAAGAATTTAAGAGATTACGGGATACCTAAAACAAGGCATCGACTATTTAATATATAGAATACATTTTCGTTGTAAAAGAAAACGGGATTTGAGTTAAAAAATTTATTCGAAAGCGTGTTTATTATTAATTATGTTGAAAATCAACGTAACAAAGTTACTGCTTCGTTAGCGCTCTTTAGTGTTCTACAAAAGAAGATCGCAGAATAATCGTCTCGCCGAACATGACAATTTATAATTTTCCAGCAGAACTTCAAACTTAGTAGGGGTTTTCTTCAATAAAAAATTTTTTACAACCTAAAGTTAGTGCTTCATTAGTGCTCGTCAGTGCTACATATCTCAACGACGTACAACTACTAATAAAAAACTTTTAGGCACTTATATTTTTCTGCTAACTTTACAACTGGTCTCGGTTTGATTCAAATTCAAAAATTCGTTTCACCCAGAGGTTAGTGCGTTGTTAATGTACTTTAGTGATTTATGATAGGCAAGTGGGTTATATAAAACGGAACGAGGTTAGGTCTAGTTGAATGTCCTCAAGTTTAGAACTATATCGACGGAACATGGAAGTTATACACGTAAAATAGTTAATTATACCTTCCGACGTATACTGGGTCCTACCTAAGATTTTATTAAACAGACCTCGCTTAAAATCAGGCGGTTCAAACTGACGTAATAATAAATTAACTTAGATCGGCTAATTAGAAAACAGATGACGTTTATTCCGGTAACACAGCAAGGCTTTTGACTCAAATAGGTCAACCGGTGACTTCAATACTTAGGATTTAGACACACTACGAGCTAGTCTGAACTCTTTAACTCTTTCAAGAAAGTCATATACCTTAAACACGTTAGGATCTCCAGTAAATTTTAAATTCCACCTTACGACAGGTTGCAAACTTTCTGACTGAAGAGTAGTTGACAAATCGGGAGGGTTGATTTCGGAAGGGGGTTGTTCTAAGTGGTCCAATAGAGTAAAAAGTCTAATTAATAGTTTAATACGTAGTCCGTTGTTCAGATGATAGACTTACGGGGGGAAGTAAATTGATGCGTTTCAATAGATGCATGATTCGTGAGCTACGGGTGAATTAAATTTTGCAAAGTTACTACGCGTTTCTTCCAACTTGGGATGAATAACCTTCAGTTCCTCCTCCCGATTTACCTTATATAGTGATCAAGTAAAAAGTTTACCAAATAATTCTAGGTGGACCAAACGACAAAGCCATGCTCTCATATGTTCGAGGGTGTCCGTCGGCGACACATACTCCTCCAATCGACAGTTCTAAAGTAAGCTAATCCTTATGTAAACAATTTATATCCATCTTATGATCAGTCGTGTCAACTCAAAAGAACGTATTCGTATTATTAATTGCATCGATATAAAGGGATTTTACACTTTGATAAGAGAAATAGAATGTAATTGTAGTATTACTATTAACTAAAAACTTTGGTTTGGCGCTTTTCTCATGACCGATGCGCTGCTGCATAAACAAACGAGTTACCTATCATACCGGCCGATTACGGTTCGGAATTTATTCATTCGCTAATGTGAACTCGTTCTGTTAGGACTGTCTAACAGAGTTATAAATTACATCGCTTTCGCAAATTGTTGTATACAATATATAAATTTAATTATTATGTGTTTAAGTGTGATGCTTCAACAAGTTCAGCATAGTTCACTGTACAAGAAATCTTGGATATTGGTAAGTTTATGTGGTATATGTCTTTGAGCAGGGATTAGCGCTCAACTTATTTTTCACGTCAATATTTCAATATTTTTCTCATAAATATTCATAGTTATCACATTCAGGTCCTTCAAGCTTTAACAAACACAAACAAATTATAATGAAGAACAGTTCAAACTTCAAGCGGTATAACACATCAAATACCAGGAACCAAATCAACACAACAAAAGAATATCGAAACCAATAGAATAAATTCAAATATACCCCAAGAAAAATTTGAATTAAAAAAATTGGCACGAGCAACAAAATAGAATCTAAGAATGCTAATAAAATAGGGCGCCAGTGTCTTGAATCAAAACTCAAATTGTCAACGAAAACACAATTCTGGTAATTTGGCGTAAAGTCAAACCTACAAAAAATTCCCATGTAACGGACGCAACGGAAATTTTTACCAGGACGAAGAGGTATGTACTAAAAAAAGAATTCAGGGCCAAACGTTAAGTAAAAAGAAAGTGTTACAGTAATGCTTGCGGACAAGAAATTTTCGGTCCCAAAGCATCTTACCGCTTCAACAAATCGCGTGAATGTCTCCCGAACAACCATTCAAAAAAGGCATTCGGGTCGCAGGTGCGTTTAACACAACTCTAAACGAGCTATGTGTTTAGTAGCTAGTTTAATAAATCTAAGAAATTTCGTTTGAAAACGCAAAATTAGCACGTTGGACTTGATATTTGTGAAGTGTACTCTTTTTATAAGTACAGTGTTGTAAATACTACAATTTTTAATGATAAAACTTGCAATTTCTAATCAAATACACGATGATACTAAATTATACGAAATTACGTATTTTAAAAATGTATTTACTTACGTTATAACGTCACTTCGCCCCGGTAGAGTAAAATTAATTTATCAATTCAACACTTATTACCTCAATACGGCACAGAAAATAAAAGGAAATCGCTTTATAGATAAGGACTGCAATATTTTAACAATTCCTATTTTGCACGCTATTAAGTATTTGTTGAAAATATCGCTAAGCAACAGTTAAAGTTGAAAGAGATTAAAGCAGTTGAAATTAAACTCTAAAAACTTACAAGTGGTTTTAAAATTAACTAGATTAAGCACAAGGATATAAAATCAAATTAATGGAAAATTTAGGAGACTTTATGCCTAACATTTCTTAACCAATCTTGATCTTTAAAATCTATAGAATAAATACGATGCTTTTTGACTCATTAATTTTAAGAAAATGTATAAAAAACAGTCACACTAAAGAAGACCGACGTCGATTGATTCTGTATATTTATTTCCGTCTTCGAGGGTTTGTTTTCATGCAGAAACGGAAACGATGGCTGAACGTTTTCCTATTAGCAGAGTTAAAAGAGTTTTCATGTTATTTGCTTTTAGAATTGTTCTACTTTCTTGCTATTAACCTACTGTGACTGTATCGAGATTGTTGGCGCCATTTTGATCTGTGTCGGGTTCATAAACTGAGATTAAGATTAACTGTTAGAATACATTTTGTTACATTTAAAAGTTAATTCTAGTATTTTACTGCATTGTGATATTTTAAAGTTACTGTGAGATAATTTAAACGGTCATTTGACGCTTATATAAACAGGTATAAATTTCACAGCGTGGCACAATTTTTAAAATACAAAATAGTTCGATAATAAATTAATAAAGTTACATTAGATGATGGATATATTGTGTTAGACAATTTTTTTTTACAATTTTTAACCCAGCGTTTGACAATCTTTAGCCATGACCATCTAAATCTACTGCACCATCTCCAAAAGAAGATAAATAAAGAAACAGGATAAGGAAAAAGACCTACTTTTACGCAACTCTTCCGAAGAATTTGTAAAAAGTGTCTACTTAACTGCTAAAAAAGATAGTTATAATATTCTTTGCAAACACGAAAGAAAACAGTAAAGTCAGTAAAAAGAGTTGCTCACACCGAATACCGCAACAAAACAAGGAAACAAGCGAAATTCAAACGAATTAGAATTCGGGCTAGCTCAAAAACGTCGTAGAGTGGGGGTGGGTGAAACAGAAAGAACACATTAAAAACCCCAGTAAAACTATATTATCTACATAGAGTCCCGAAAGACTATTTACAAAAGTCAAAAAAACATTTATGTATTCGTCCATCACAACGTGATGTACACAAAGCGTCAATTTACATAATATTTACAGTATAAACGTAAACATTTAGAATTTCGAAAATAAAATCTTATCATTTAAATAACCCGTTCTGGATGAATCTACACCTTGTAGAAATTCTAGATTACGAGAACGGATGGAACGGCTTGCATGTTCCAATGAGCTAAGGAGCCAAACCGAAAGTTTTACCAAATTGGTGAAGCCTTGAGTGAGGAACCAGACTAAGACAGGTTCCCGAAAGAGAGCAGCAGTTCTTTCCGTATTCAGACTTGCAGAGACAATAGGAGTCGGTATGGCATTTTAAGACACACTACTGCGATGTGGAAGGTAACGGGAAATCAACACACTACCTCCCAAGTACACAGAGCACTTAAATTGTACGTAACATGATGACATTCTCTGGGGTAAAAGATTCAGGAGTTAAAATAGTTTACCATTCGGATCTCCAGAAGGGGACTACTTCGGTGGATATGATTGGAAAGTATGTTATAGCGATATGCCGTATAAAAAGCGGTCGTATAGCGAGGTATGGCTGTAATATTAAGCTATTCTTTGATTTGTGCTATCAGATATACAGGGTGAGTTTTTAGTGTGGCAACGGTCGATAACTCCGTTATTATAAAAGCTACGTAAACTAAATTTGGAGGCATATTAGGCATGCCTAAAGTGCACATTTTAAAAACATTTGGAAGTATACGGGGTGTTTCATAATTCCAGGGCATATTAAACTTATATATTTTTAAATGGAACACCCTATATATTATAACATTTTTGAAAAGCCCATAAAAAGAGCTTTAATTTGATATCAAATTGTATCTGTCTATTCCTTTTAGTTTTTGAGATATTCAACTGTTTTTAGAAAAAATGACCCCGATTAGATACATTGCCACTGCACTAATACACAACTTATGCTAATTTTCAAGATGCAGAAAATTTTACCATATACCATAATATATTTGTAAATATCACTTTTTTGAAATTTCTTCACAGTATACAGGGTGTGTCAGGTTTCGCAAAATGCAATTTAAAATTTTTTTTTTAAATGGCACCCTACCAATTTTATTGCTACAATGAATAGTTCATTAACTGTCCTTTCATTTTTGTTAAGCATTCCCTATACTTAAATCCATTACTTTCTGAGATATTTTTGATTTTCTTCAAATTTTATGAATGTTTTTAATTTACATAACTAAAAATAACTTACTTTTGGAGAATATTATAAAACAATTAATACATATTGATTAACAATCAACTTGTTATATCTTTAGTGAAAATTGTTATTGGATAAGTGTAGTTAATTGTTAATCAAAATGTATTAATTGTTTTATAATATTCTCCAAAAGTAAGTTATCAACGAACTTCGTTCGTTTATGAAATCTATTTGTCTGTGTGTCTGTCTGTCTGTGTGTCCGAGGCCTTTTTAATGGTCGGACATCAATGTGTCATACATCAATCGATTCAGCTCGGTGTCCAGAGCTTAAGTTTTGATGTCAGTTAAAATCGGGCCACGGGGACGCCGAGCCCCCGGGAAAATCCACAGGGATAATTAAAATTTTAAATAAGTTTAAAATCAATATGCGACACATATTTGAACAATTTATGGCATTTCATGCCAATTATTCCAATATTATAGACATTGTTTAAACTTAAATTTTGATTACCGAAAATAATTAGATTCATATAAAAAAAAAAAATTTCTTATCTTATTGATGAGAACTAATATATAGCTTTTAAAATATTTATTCAATAAAATAAAATATATTAAAATGTCTCTTTTGTTGTTTATAAATTTTTGTTTTTATCTGAATACTTATAATAACTACAACATAATAATTTTAATTTCTTTAATTTGTTTTAAAGTAAGTCTACATTTGGAAGTTCGTTGCGACAATGCCTTGCATTTTCAACTTGTTTTTTGTTATGTAAATTAAAAACATAAAATTTGAAGAAAATCAAAAATATCTCAGAAAGTAATGGATTTAGGTATAGGGAATGCTTAACAAAAATGAAAGGACACTTAATGAACTATTCATTGTAGCAATAAAATTGGTAGGGTGCCATTTAAAAAAAATTTTTAAAATTGCATTTTGCGAAACCTGACACTCCCTGTATACTGTGAAGAAATTTCAAAAAAGTGATATTTACAAATATATTATGGTATATGGTAAAATTTTCTGCATCTTGAAAATTAACATAAGTTGTGTATTAGTGCAGTGGCAATGTGTAATAGTAATAGTTTTAGTTTTAAAAAACGGGGGTAATTAAAACTTTTGTAACTTTATTACCCTTTATCCTCGTGACTATCAGCTATATACTAAAACTCTCTATATTTAATCTGATGTCACTAGGTCGAGATTTTCTTCTTTAGACTCCAAGCCCAGGGTAGTGTCAGATGGAAAACGGCTTTAGACAAAGAAAACTCTTAGGGGTTAAACGGCTAGTAGAGTGTTAGCTCTGGGTAGATCATGAGCATGGGTCATGGGTGGATAATCGACCAAAAATATTTTTAATAGGCGCCACCGTATTTTTAATACAAGTGCCAACAAAATTTAACTGTGTTTGTATAAGGGAATGCGGAAACCTTATCTTAACACCACTATCATAGCCATAAAATTTGAATTTCACTCTTTATCACACACTTACCAAAACCTCAACCACCAGATGTCAAACAGTTGTCTCAGCTTTACCTGTGAACAAACAAAAACACCACATGGACACTATTTGTGTCTTCAAAAGCATATGCCAAAAATAGAGTAAATGAATTTAAACATCTGTGAAATACTAAAGGATTTATTTTCATTATTCTGTCTTTTTACTTAATGAGGGTTTGCTCTAGTTTTCTTTTTCTTAATTTAAATGTAGAATAATAAAACTTCATTCAAATGAAACAAAATGAATTCTATTCATATGTAGAAATCGGATATATATACATGTGACTGCAATATATATGCTTACTATCTTGTCATTAATTTTTTTATAAAAAGAATTTTAGTGAAGTTTAACCTTCTAAATAAATATTTATAAATTAATCATTTCTATAAAATTTTAGTTTAAGCAAACATATCATAATTTATTTGTTCATATCACAAGATTTTATTTTTACTATAATCATTGAAGCGCTTCCTTGACCATTTACAACAAAGATTGATCATCAGAAAAATAACGATCATAAAATGCAACTATTCAAATTTAACTGTTGTCTACACAAAGAAATATACACGAATATCAGCACCAATAAAAAGCTTTTACATGACCTTAATTGTTTTAAGCAAAATGTGAAAATTAAATCAAGACTGCATTTGGCGTCTGGATTAGGAAACAGAATCTATACTATTTTTTATCTGACACAAGTTGTCATTCTAAATATCTTGACACACATTGAATGCGTGTACAAATAACTGACAAACTAAATATCTATTCGGTGTGTTATTAACTTTAAAAAACTACTTTAAATTTGTGTTATTCTAATAATCAACGTAGGAAATCTCATAATAATTTATAATACTTTCAAAGTTACGGAAAGTTTCAAACACTCACGTGTATCCAAATAAATTGCAGGTGCAAAATCATGACGTCAGCTGTTGTATTTTTCCAGCGTATTAATCATCTGTAAGTTTGAAGTACCAAGATTCTTTGTTGAATAAACCATTTCTATACGGCGTATTAAATAGATAGAACGAAACCATAACTGCCTGCTTTAAATTACTGCGACGAAAATTTATTATAATTTAACATTGAAAATTGTTGTTGTAGATATGTCCATTAGATATTGCATGTCTTAAATGATGTATATTATTGTTCCATGTTCTCAACTCAAGTTCTTCTTTCTGACTCTATTAGACGCCTCGTGTTTTAGTCGAGCCATCTTGACTTTTATCTCTAGTCTACAAAAAGCGACTTGATTCTTCGACGTTGGAAACAAAAGTGCCCATAATTAACTGGACTACGCTTGGCAACAAGCCACAGAATATAAATCTCCTAGATTCTATGTGTTATTGGGAATATTATACTTTACTTTTTATTGGCTGAATATTTACGAATTAAATGCTTTAAAATTTATCTGTTTTATTATTAATTTATTAGGCTTGGTGCAACAAGAAAAAATACGTTACACAGCCTCTTCCCAAGAGAAAAATTCGAGGTATGGAAGAATTTTTCTAAAAATTTTTGACTGAAACTTCAAAATTACTCTCATTAACTGTATAAACCTCTAACAACTCACAACAAAACAGCACAAACTTTAACTATAACTAACGATGAGTTTAACAAAAAAAAACAGAATCATTCACTAATTGATATGGGGGAATATTAATGCATGGGATTGAGTGATTAGTAACTGCGCGTACTACACGCCTATAAAGGGACAAATTCGGGAAGTCATAATCAGTATTTACGTCAATCATTTACGAATATTTAGGGGAATCTAACACTCAGTGGATGCATGTCATCTATAGTTACAAACGCAACAACCATATCAAAGTAAAAAAATTTTACCTGAAGCGAAAAATATTTTTCTATAAATTAGAACTGTAATAAACAAAATCGAATGTATAACAAAATTACTATTAAACAAAAATCTGTACAACGAATACTCTTCTCTAATTTACTATATCTGTGTTAAGGATTTATGTACATAACTTTCCAAGTGCTAATTACATTTAAACTAATCGATGAATTTAACAAGTACCAAAAGCTGTTATTTACGAAGTCCATTCACGAAACAAATCTCTAACACTCGAGAAACAGACAAAGTATTAACAATACTTATTCATCAACAAGATACCTTTGATCTTTGAGTGAGCACCTCACAACATTATCTGTACGACTACTATGCTACAGACTCAACTATATCTCTCAAAAATTCTACAACATCAGTGATTCATCACCAAAGAACTCCAAAACCACTAATAAATCATACTTTGAGCCTACTGGGAGACATCCACCAGCAACTCACAAAAAAAACTCTTCATGAACTCTCTTAGCTCATGCACACTCTCAATAAAAATAAGCACATCAGGCCTAGTCTCAAACTACTAAACCAAAACTCAAGCATTCCTTTAATGCTTAATACTCTATCACACTCTAACTATATAACTGTATACTCAACACTTTTACTAAACACTCTCTATAATCTCCATCATGTACCTCATAACTGAATACGCACCTCTTCACCGAATACATATTCATCTCTACATACTTGCAACATCTCTAAGCATATGCTGCACTCTCAAACACCTCAAAAAAAAATATATCATCATTCAAAATCCATAAACATATCCTTGTCGTCATCAAAAATTATCATTTAACACATCTTTGTCGTCATTTAACACATCTTTGTCGTCATTTAACACATCTTTGTCGTCATTTAACACATCTTTGTCGTCATTTAACACATGCAACATCCAAATCAACAAACATATTAAGCTCTATTACTACTAAAACAAAAATTACTTTAAACAAATCAAAAAAATTTCACTAACTTTAATCTTGTCCTACTTAAGAATTTAAAACATGGACCAAAAAGAATTACTACTGACATCAACTATAATTAGAAATACTTAAGGATCAGAAACATTCTTAACATCTTCATTTTCACCTTCATCTGTCGCAGAATTATCGATACTAAACATTTTCTTAGACTTAAATTTGAAGATACGGATAAATGAAAAAGGGGGAATTTGAATACGAAATTATTTTCTACTTTACTTCATGATAACTATTAATAAATGTTCTGGTACACGCTTACTCTACCCATAATCAAACTGTCGATATAAACTAAAATGCTTCACAACGCATAAATTTGCTAGTATGACAAGCTCCTCTATGAGCCTCACCTAGACTTATAAACAAAATTGCTAGAATGACAAACTCTTCTCTGAGTCTCATCTAGACTGACAAACTAAATAAGCAAAACGAATCACATCATAACTGACTTCAAATAATCTCAAGTGACGATGCCAAAACTGCTAAAGCGACAAACTTACCACGACCCTCGCATAGACTGACATAACGCTGAACGACCAACCCTTCCTG
This sequence comes from Platerodrilus igneus, assembly GCA_036346225.1. NCBI lineage: Eukaryota > Metazoa > Arthropoda > Insecta > Coleoptera > Lycidae > Platerodrilus > Platerodrilus igneus. The sequence goes on from JARFIW010001480.1 coordinate 520,801, forward strand.
AGTTTCGTCTAGACTAACATAACGCTACACGATGAACCACAACAAGTCTCGCATAGATCTAACTTAACTCAACATACTACGTTGTAACGCGACCATAAAATTGCTACTCAAAACCAATCAAACTAAACCAAAACGTGCTCATGCACAAGAGCAATCTTCAAAACTATATTTCAACAGTAAAACTAGTGTACCATTAATCGACCAACAAACATAACTAATAAGACTAAAAGATGAACCTACTATCGATGTAATACATCCAAAATCAAATAAACTCGTAACATCCATATCAAATAACTTTATCATTTTATCTAGAAACAGGAATTTCGCTACTCAACTTCTGTTCCTCCACTCGTTGAGTTGGACACGACGGACAAGTGATACTAGTCACTCCTTTACGACCACAACCATAACAAAATAATCTCTTGAAAGATCTACAGACACTGAAAGTATGTCCATAACGTGAACAATTCCAACATACCAATTTATGCTTAATAAATGAGTTACCTACTCCACTCTTTTCTGTCATTGGGGTAGCAGAATTAAGAACTTGTACTGGGGAATGTGAAGATGTAGGGGTATAAACACGACTTGAAGCATTCTGAAATGAACTAGGGGTTTTGTTTCTAAAACGTGGATTAAAATAATTAATAGGCTGCTTGTGACTATATGGTGCAACTGAAACAGACTTATGTTTACTTAAAGAAGCTTCTTCTAACTTCTTACACAGTTTAACTAACGTACTAATATCCTCTATCTCAGTAAGAGCAAGATGCTGAATGAAATATGGCAATAAATTTTCTTGACTATTCTAACTTTAGTGTGTTCTGCAGGAATAATAGGTAATCGGTTAAACAAATTTTCCATATTAGCAATGAACAATACAACTGATTCACCATTCCTCTGTAATCTATTTTTGATTTTTCCCAAATATCGTCTTCAGGATGTGCTGGCAAGAAATCTTCCTTTAGTCTACTAACCAACGAACTCCAATCTGTTAATGAACTACGAACGCAACGATACCATACTAAGGCATCACCAGTAAACAATTCAACTGCAGAATTAAACAATTCCATTTCAGATACCTTTCGAGACTGTGCAATGTCACTAATGTTTTCTAAAAATTGATATAAGAGAGATGGGTTTCCTGAATATTTTATCGACCAAGATCCAATAGGGACTGACTGTGTGACATATGTAACCGTTGGAATGGGCACATTAGATGCAGCAATAGGATTTATATTAATATCTTTATGATTTGAACTCGTATCCTTATTTAATTTCTCATGCAGATCTGCTTCCACAACAAGAATAGTAGCCAAACTTTCATTTTAAATAACACAATTTCCTCAAAATTTTCTTTAGGGAGCTTTAACCGTTGAATTCTACCTGTAAGATGTACTAATCTTGACCTTATCCTTTTAAAAATTGACTCAGCGGGATCATCCATAAATTCTAACAAAACGTTTTTAACTGACTCTATACTAGACTCAATCTCTTCTTTCTCTACTTTGAAATCTACTTTATAGTAAGAAGGATCTATCAAACAACCGGGTTTATCTGTTTCTTTGGCCAACAACCTTGCTAAAATTTTCCTTTTATCTGAAACTGGTCTTGAATTTTCAATGCCTCTAATGTTCAATTCATATTCTAACTCATTTTTAAGTAAATGTACGATGCTATAAATTTCTGCCATAATTAAATATCTTAATATCTCTAACGTAACTCAATTATAAAATTTTTGAAGATGAAATCTCAAACAAACGAATGTTCTAACTATATAAAGAAGAACTCACTATAAACTGTAACAAACTTTAACAAAAATGAAACTAAAAGAAGACGTTACTAATATCAAAGCAAACCTCAGTCGGTGAATATAAGTGTGATGAAAATAACTACTAAATGTTCCAGCCTCTGGAATTATGAAACACCCTGTATGCTTCCAAATATTTTTTAAATGCACACTTTAGGCATGCCTAATATGCCTCCAAATTTGGTTTACGTAGCTTTTATAATAACGGAGTTATCGATCGTTGCCACACTAAAAACTCGCACTGTATATCTGAGAGTGGGCACTCTAATGGCAAAGTTCCTCTAATGCGACAGATACATTTTTAGTGCTCTACAATTTGGGAAGAGGTTAATATTATATAAAAATTGTCCGGAAAGCTACTTTAAACTGTATGTTTTGCTAATATCAACTTAATAGCTATAATTCATCTATAAAGGTGCCAAAAAATATTTACTATGTTGCTTTGAAATTTGTGCACACGGTAGACCTTTGCATGCGCCTCTGACTAAAGCTGAGTCCACGGCGCTTGCTGCATAGTTCCAATTCAACGTCCAAAGCTCAGCGAATAGGCTATGAAGTACGTGTTATTGCACCGTACTACCTTGCGCCCAAATATCATGACAATAAGTAAACTCAGTTTTTAACAATAGCATCATGGATATAAAGCTACTGGAGAAATGAATTGGGGTTTAAACTGGTGGTTGGCCATCTTTATACCACAGGTACTACAATGTGGGAGTGTATCGGCATTGGATGATTTTTAGCCCTGCTTACAAACCTGGTTGTCATCTGCTAAATGTTAGGTATATACAGGGTGTTTTTTTTAAGTGGGAGGTCACCTGTATATGGAAGACCAATGGTAGAAGGAAGCTGAAAATTTGCACTAGGAGGTTATCGAATGTGCCCTACACGTCTAAAATAATTTCGATACGATAGCACTTCCGGTTATACCGAAAGTCGGTATTACTATCGTTATTTTAAATAGAACACCCTGTATATTTATGCATTTTTAAATTTGTTGTCGAATTTTATGTGAACTTTTATAACACAACCATACTTCTATCTAATGCCGTTTTCGAGATATTTTGATTTTTAGTAGATTTTTGACATTTGCACGCTGTCACATAAATTGGAATAACTAGAAATTGAACAAACTTACAAAATTGTTTTTTGCAATCACATTCATAATACTTGATATTATTTCTACGTGCAAAGAAAATTTGATTGGAATGTACAGGGTGCTAGAAAATTCATTTTATAATTTGACTAATAAAATGTCAAATATTCCGTTTTTTTTTAAATGGAACCTACCATATTTTGTTATTTTAATCGATTCTATGGAAAAAAATACCTTAGGTATGTAATTACAACAATCCATTTATTGTAAGCCGTTTTTGAGTTATTTGCATTAAAAGAGAAAATGCACTAGTTCAGTAACGTAATAACATTTGCTACTATCAAGTAGCTTTTGTCCGATACATTAACAAAAGAATAATTGGTTATTTTTACGAAACTTCAAATGTAGTTAATTCTGCGCAGGTTGCAATTCCCGTACTGTAGTTATTTATGAGGGTTAATGGAAACTTTACAAATCGAGATTATCTCGAAATGATAATTATTTATGGCGAATGCAACAGAATTCTTCAAAGAACTTGCGATGTATTTCATCAAAAATTTCCTGAAAAGCCAGCGCCGAATGATAGGCTTCTTGAAAACTGTGCGAATAATGAATCATTTATTACAAAGAAGAACAGGACCAGCACCGTGACGGAGGAAGTAATTGGAGTTACTAATGTATTGACATATTTTCATGCAGCAGAGCTTAACTAAATAATGCTGTACAGGATATAGGAATGAGCCGTAGTTCCATATACAATATTTTGAAAGCAAATAATTTTAAAAGTTGGTCACTTTATCCTGTTCAGCACCTTAAGGAAACCGATTTCGAAAGAAGGATGTTGTTTAGCGAATTTGTATTACTTAGAACGCAAGAGGATGAACAGTTTTTGAAAAATATTATTTGGAGCGATGAAACAAAGTTTACGAAAAACGGAGTGTTTAACCGACATAATTCACACCATTGTTCCACAGAAAATTCTCACCAAGCATACATAACAAATTTTCAGGAAAGATGGTCTTTTAACGTTTATTGTGCTATTAGAGATTCGCGAATCGTATGTTTAGTGTTTTACCAGGAAAATTTAAACGGTAAAGTACATATTGTTTTAGTAATTCTTTTTCTTCTCGATGAACACTTTTTACAAGGGAACGATATTTAGAAATTGGATTTTTTTCTATGGGGTATGTAAAAGATACGGTCTTCTCCTACGCTCCTACTACTGAGGAAGATTGCAAAAGACAAGTATTAAATACTCTAAATTCTTTAACACCAGAGCAAATGCAAAAGGCAACAAATGTAGGGTTTAAAAGACACATTTTAAAATGCTTGGACCAAAATGGCCGCCAAATAGAACATTTATAAACAACCTCTTATGTTTTTATTTATTTTTCTTTAGGTAAAATATTGTTAGATGAAATACATTGTTCCATGTTTGTGTAGCTTTTATACATTATTTTTCAAAAAATGTTCTTGCGCTGCCAATGTTGGCAACTAAAATGTGCAAAAGCATTTCCTACTTTCTAAGTACTAAGATATTAATTCCATAGAATTGATTAATATAACAAAATATTTGATGAAAAATATCGCCAGTTCTTCGAAGAAATCTATTACATTTGCCATAAATAATTATCATTTCGAGATAATCTTGATTTGTAAAGCTTCGATTAACCCTCATAAATAACTACAGTACGGGAATTGCAACCTGCGCAGAATTAACTACATTTGAAGTTTCGTAAAAATAACCAATTATTCTTTTGTTAATGTATCGGACAAAATCTACTTGATAGTAGCAAATGTTATTATGTTACTGAACTAGTGCATTTTCTCTTTTAATGCAAATAACTCAAAAACGGCTTACAATTAATGGATTGTTGTAATTACATACCTAAGGTATTTTTTTCCATAGAATCGATTAATATAACAAAATATGGTAGGTTCGATTTAAAAAAATCTATGCCGCATGTACGCCATACAACCAAACTTAAAGCCATTATGTAATAGAAATTTACACAAGTTTATTTTTTATTTTATTTTTTTTTTATAAAATTTTTCGAACATATTTTTCAAAGTCGAATAACTCGAAAACCAATCAACATAGAGTATTGATGCTATGTAAAAATATGCTCAGGAGGTCGATATTAACCTAAAAATAATATTTATATTTTGTTATATTGAAGTTTTATATAACCAAAATTTCGCCTTTAAAGTCGAATTACTCGAAAACTAGATGAGATATCGAAAATTGGCTAGCATATTCTTAATCATCGTAAAAAACTGAACAAGATCCATATATCAAATGTTTGTAAAACGAAAAAAACGTGCAACGGACGACGGCGGCGACGACGGCGACGTAGCGATCTTATTAACCTAACTTACTTCGTAAGTTTGGTTGAAAAAACGGAATATTTGACATTTTATTAGTCAAATTATAAAATGAATTTTCTAGCACCCTGTACATTGCAATCAAATTTTCTTTGCACGTAGAAATAATATCAAGTATTATGAATGTGATTGAAAAAAAACAATTTTGTAAGTTCGTTCAATTTCTAGTTATTCCAATTTATGTGACAGCGTGCAAATGTCAAAAATCAACTAAAAATCAAAATATCTCGAAAACGGCATTAGATAGAGGTATGGTTGTGTTATAAAAGTTCACATAAAATTCGACAAGGAATTTAAAAATGCATAAATATACAGGGTGTTCTATTTAAAATAACGATAGTAATACCGACTTTCGGTATAACTGGAAGTGCTATCGTATCGAAATTATTTTAGACGTGTAGTGCACATTCGATAACCTCCTAGTGCAAATTTTCAGCTTCCTTCTACCATTGGTCTTCCATATACAGGTGACCTCCCACGTAAAAAAAACACCCTGTATAGTATAAAGAAAGCGCTGCCTGGTGGCTATAAGGAACTGTCGTACCGTTAATTTACATTTCCAATGCTCTACCCGAAGGTACTACATTGGCCAGGAGGCGAGTTTTTTGTTGCCTGGAAATTTCGAATTTTGCCGAACCCTTGCCGTTTCAGACAAGGTAGGGATCTTTAACGTGCGTGACAACACTCACACACGGGACCTCCATTTAACCTCTCATCCGAACGAGGGCGTAATATTTGTGAAAAATGCTCACCTGCCATTTTTCAAGCAGTCGGCCGTGTCGGGATATGGAACTGTCGTACCCCACCCCTAGGCTTTATATTGCAATATGCTATTGTGATTAACTGCAGTAATTTATTTATTAATGTGACAATTTTGGCATATATGGAGCAGTTTGATCATAAGCTAGAGTAGCATTAGACGTGATGGGCGCCATGGGCTTATATTGTATAAGACCCGAAAGCATAGCAATGCCAATTTATTAGCCATATAATACTAATTTTTCTGTTTTTGGTTGTATCGCAAGTTCCCCAGACGTAACTATACTCCATTCCTCTAGGAGTATCTCCACTGAGGCGACGTTTTATTAGCGACCTGTGCAATTTTCCTCTTCCACGATTGTGAAAACATTTCTCAGCATGTTTTAAACTGAGTAATGAACATAGTTTTATTGTGCAGATTACAATGGAATCCATCAGAGTATTCGCCTGTGATGTGTGCCAGAAAAGCTTCTCGATCCAGAGAAACCTCAACCGACACAAAAAGGAGGTCCATAATTTCGTTAAACCGCCATGTCAGGTTACAGCCACAGTTCCACCGACTGGATTACCAACGCCAACATTATTTGTGTGCGACATCTGCCATATGGGACTCGGGCGTCGAGCTAATTTAAGCCGACATCACCATGCCCTCCACGAAGATACTATATCCTCTACATCGATATCAGTCAAACGTGGAGAATCGCCACCGCGTGTTGCACACACCCCAAAACGCCAGCGACAGGACCTATGATATTGTGACGATTGCAACTTGGACGTTCCTTCACGCCAGTTCCCTGGACATTTACGCAGTGCCGCGCATAAGGCCGAATCCGAAAGCCCTAAACAAGAAGCGATACAACTGTTATCGTCTGCCTTCCGGTCCCGAATCGCAACCTACCGCATCAATAATCTGTCGAGTTGTAGAGCCATTGGAGACTTTTTACTTGAACAAAAACAGCATTTTATAAAGTTGATTCGGGACGCTTTAGAGACCCACACGACTCTTAAAATTAATGTGGAAGTGTTTGGTATGTATACAAAGATGGATGTGGGTGATACTGAAGCAACTAAATCTTTCAACACCAGGAATCAAATTATAACACAATCGAGCGACTTGGACAAAGTGTATACGGCGTTTTCTCGGGAGATGCTCGATAAGTCCCAAGAATTTAAACATTACCAGTTACGTGTCCTACATGTGGAATTAAATATCAACAAATACCAGCCATTTAGGGGATCCTTCTACATTGCCCTTCCACGCTGGATAAATGCTAAAAAAGTAATGGTCAGTGTGAAAAATCGAGACGCCGACTGTTTTGCCTACTCCATTGTAGCGGCGCTGTATCCTGCAGAGCGTGACCCACAACGTCTTAGCAAGTACCCCCATTACTTGACCTGCTTAAATATGGGTAGTATAGAGTTCCCTATAGCTTTTGAAAAGATTGCAAAGTTCGAGGCTTTGAACGACCTGAGTATCGACGTATTCGGAGTGGAAAAAAGGTCTATTGTTGGCCCTCTGCATTTTACTAAACGCAGGAGAGCCCGGCACTTCTGTTGGATCAGAGATCTGGGTTGCCTGGTCGGTAAGCAGTTATCAAAAAATTGCTTACATACATCTGCGATGTTTGTTTAATCTTTTTTCCAACTGAGGCAGCCTTGACCAGGCATACTGAGCAGGACTATAACCATGTCGTAACTTAAATGCCCACCGTCTTTAACAACGTTTTAAAATTTTCGAGCATCCAAAAACAAATGCAGGTCTCATTCGTTATTTATGCCAACTTTGAGTCGCTCCTATAGCCGTACACTTTTGCAACGCCCGACCTGTCGATGTCATCTACAACACCGCTTCAACTGCATACCCCTTACAGTTGGGCATATTACATCAAATGCAGCTACGACGACTCTCTCAATAAATTTGAGATCTACCAGAGCCCAGATGCAGCACGTGAATTTATCACCAAACTGAGAGGAAGCTATACGTCTGGGTAAGATATTGACGGCAAATGTGTCCATGATTTCTTTGGAACCCCAGAATGAACTTTTGTTTCACACTACCGAAGACTGTGGAATATGCAAGAAACCGCTTGGAACAGACCGTGTGCGGGATCACAACCACATGAATGGGGCGTACCGCTTCCCTGTACACTCCAAGTATAACATTCTCTATCGGGTTCCGCATTTAATTTCAGTGGTGTTTCACAACCTTAGTGGATACGATGCTCATTTTATCATAAAAGAGCTGAGGTGTGATAACGAGAAGATAATAAAGGGCGGTTCATCTCGTTTTCGAAAACAGTACTACTCTACGATACAGAAGTGGCATTGGACGATGAAGAAAAAACTGCCGACAAGTCCCGTGTCCAACTTCGGTTTATCGACTCTCTCCGATTTATTGCGTCCGGATTGGATACACTGGCGAAGAATTTGACCCAGGACCAGTTTGTAGAGATCAGACATCACTTCCCCGAGGATTCCAAGTTCCAACTGGTTACCAAGAAAGGAGTATTTCCATACACTTACATGCATAGTATGAAAGTATTGGAGGAAACAGCCCTACCCCACAGGCTGCCTTCTACAATGACCTCGCCTCTACATCCATTACCACCGATGAATACGAGAGAGCTCAGAAGGTATGGCGCGACTTTGGTCTCAACACGCTCGGGGAATATAGCGACCTCTATATGAAGACCGATATGCTGTTGTTGGCAGACGTTTTCGAGAACTTTCGCCGAGTGTGCATGTCGACCTATGAACTCGATCGTGCCAGTATGTGACAGCGCCCTTATTAACCTGGGACGCCATGTTGAAATACACCGGCGTGAAATTGGAGCTCCTCACGGATATAGACATGAATCATTTTATAAAGTCTGGGGTCAAAGGGGGTCTGACCCAGTGTAGTGGCCGCTACGCTGCCCATAACAAGTACATGAAAGAGTACGATCCTGTGGCTCCGTCCAAGTATTTGGCTTACTACGATGCCAATAACTTGTATGGCTGAGCCATGAGCCAGGCTCTCCCTCTTGGAGAATTTCGGTGGCTGCCCCTTATCAATGCAGCTAGTCTCCAGGCCATTATTTTAAATATTCCCAAGGATTCATTCTGGAGGTCGACTTGGAGTACTCTCCACATTTACACGATCTCCACAACGACCTGACATTCTGCCCAGAAATGAAAACGCCGTCTTATATCTCATCTAAGACTCCGAGGCTCTTCGCCACCTTAGAAGACAAACGCCGCTACATCATCCACTACAGGAATCTACAGCAGTGTGTACGGACCGGATTAGTGTTGACCCCCATCCACCGGGTTTTCGAGTTCGACCAGTCTCCATGGTTGAAACCTTATATCGAATTGAACACAGACCTTCGCACTCGTGCTACCAACGCTTTTGAGAAGGACTTTTTCAAACTCATGCACAATGCCATCTTTGGTAAAATCATGGAAAACGTAGACAAGCTAATTATGTTAGAAGTTGTTAGAAAGTGTAATGAACTTCCTACTAGACAGATCGTATTTCGCTGATGTGCATATGAATAGTTTTCTACAACGGACGTGTTAAGTGAGGTGTACGAACTTTAGTCTGTAGTTGGAATTTAATCTAATAACATGCATTTCCATTATTTGTATTAAAAGTATAATTAAAATTGTTTTTAAAAACAGTTTTTCAAACTACCAAACTATAATTGGCGCAGTCAGATTGGATGTTTCGAGAAAATTTTATCGAAAAATTTTCGTCAGTTTCAACTGTTTACGGAACATTGAATTGCATTTTAGAGAAGCATTCCCAGGAACACTAATTGTTGGAGAGCCATTCTAGAAATCGAATAAGCCATCCACAGTGGACCAACATTCAGGTGCCCAATTTATTGTCTACATCGCGTAGCAGTCCCACGAATTTCTGAAACAAAGATTATACAAAGCGAAGGATGAAAGTATTAATTGCAATCTGCATGTAAGTACATCTTGAAATTTTAATCTGTTGATTTGTGCATAAAATCTTTTATGTCAATTGAATCGTTGATTGAAAACGTAAGAAACCTCCAACTATCATACTCTAATACAGAAATAATAATGGAACAATTTAAAGTAGAGTATTTAAAGTGCGTGCCAGATTTTGATGGCAACCCAAATGATTTAAACGAATTTATTTCTTCCGCGGAAAGTATAATAAACTCATTTGTTGATCCGACAAAACCAAACACCTTTCAAAACTTATTCATATTTAAATCTATTTTAAATAAATTAACAGGTCAAGCCAAGGTCGCTGTTAATATACAACAAGTCAGCACTTGGACAGAATTAAAAAAATACTCTTCTCAGAAATTTTAGTGATCAAAGAGATGATACTTGTTTAGTTCGCGATTTGGTGTTACTAAAGCAGGGAAATGATAAGCCTTTGGTATTTTACGAAAAATGTATTCAAATTTTAAATTTGCTGTGTTCGTTTGTAATTGCAAACGAACGAAATGAAAACGTAAAAGTAGCGAAACGAGAATTTTTTACTAAGCTGGCGTTAAAGTCGTTTCTTTGTGGTTTAAAGGAACCTTTGGGTAGTAGTATTAGAGCTATGAGACCGGAAACCCTTCAAAGGGCTTTGCAATTTATTACGGAAGAAGATAACGTTAGATACTTTCAAAAGGACCAAGTACCGAATAACACAGGTAAACCTTGGGTAAATAATAATAAGTACGGGCAACCACCACCTAATTCTGATAAAAATAAATTCCCTTCGCAGCCGCTAAACATCAAACCTCGTTCAAATTTTACACCACAAAAATTTCCTACAAATGTTCAGACATTTGGAAGATCATATAATCAAACTTATCAGGGTCAAGCGTCCAGAGACGTTTTTAAGCCGAACCCAAATTTTAAACCCGCTAATCCGGCAACCCCTATGTCTACTTCGACTAGGCAAACGTTTCAAAAAACCTTTCAAAATGTACTTAAACGATTTACATCGGAAGAATTATACAATCAAGAATCAGAGGAAAGTCAACCGGTAAGCGAAACCTTGCATTATCAAAATACTACCGATTCCAATTTAGAAGAATTTGAAAGTGACGATTACGCTTGTAATCAAAAATTCAAATTTTCAGGAGGTTCCGATGCGGAACGAGATTACGTAATTGATTTCAATAATCATGAAAGCAGAATAAGTAAACTTCCTTATATATACCTTCCCGAACAGGAATTATCCCTTTTAGTTGATACAGGAGCCACTTCCTACTTTATGAATCCCGAAATAATAACCAAATATTGGCCGGAAAACGTAAAATATGACCCAATTACAATTTCAAATTGTTTCAATAAATCCAGACAAAATTATTCCGTGGTAATTCTCAGTTCAAAAATTTTTAATGACCATTCGAAAATGCTTAAATTTCACTTATTTAAGTTTCATAGAATTTTTAAAGGACTAATAGGTATGGATAATTTAAAGGAATTAAAGGCCAAGGTAGATTTGGAAAACAACCTCTTAATTACACCTCAAGCGAAAATTCCCATTTACTTTCAGGAACCGGTTAGCGCTATAAATTCTATAGAAGTCGAACCCCTGATAGAAAAGCAAATTCAATTGAAAGTGTCAGTAGAAAACGGTGAAATTGTTATACCCTCTATAAAAACGGAACATACAGAAATACCTGAATGTTTAACAATAGCAAAGAACGGTTTAGCGTTTACAACAATTAAGAATTTTTCGGATTCTCTTGTAGCCATAAATGTATACGGACCAATCAATGTCCTTCCTTACCAAGCAAATCAATTTGAACGCTCGTGCGAATTAAATCATTATGACGCCGAGACAAAAAATTTTTTTGATACATCTCTCATCAGAACGGATCATATGAATTCGGAAGAGAAACATGCTGTTTTAAAACTGTGTAATAAATATTCCAAGATTTTTCATATCGATGGACAAAACCTTACATTTACAAATAAAATTAAGCATTCAATACGAACCACGGATGAAACTCCAGTCTATTCTAAAACCTATCGATACCCCTTTGTTCACAAACAAGAGGTAAAACATCAAATTGACAGAATGTTAAAAGCCAAAATTATAGAACCTTCTACTTCCCCATGGGCTAGTCCTATTTGGGTAGTCCCAAAGAAACTGGACGCTTCGGAAACAGAAATGGCGCATAGTAGTTGACTACCGTCGCCTTAATGAAAAGACAGTCGACGACAGGTATCCTTTACCAAATGTCAATGATTTACTGGACAAGTTGGGTCGATGCCAATACTTTTCGACACTCGATTTGGCCAGTAGCTTCCATCAAGTGGAAATGAACCCAAAAGATGTCGAAAAAACTGCGTTCAATACAGAGAATGGACATTTTCATTTCCTTAGGATGCCTATGGGATTAAAAAATTCCCCTTCCACTCTGCAACGTGTAATGGACCATGTTCTACAAGGTTTATCGGATATCTGTGGAGCCTATATGGACGATATCATTATTTGGAGTGTTTCCCTTCAGGAGCACCTCACTAATTTAGAAAAGGTTGTTCAAAAGATTAGAGGAATCTAATTTTAAAATTCAGTTAGATAAATGTGAAATATTGAGGAAAGAAATCGCGTTCCTAGGACACGTGGTCACGCCTGACGGCATAAGACCTAATCCAGAAAAAGTTAGGGCTATTACAGACTTTCCTTTACCTTCGACTACTAAACAAATAAAGGGATTTTTAGGTTTATTAGGGTACTATCGTAAATTTATAAAAAACTTCGCTGACTTGACTAAACCCATGACAAGATGCCTTAAAAAGAACGCTAAAATTGAACATACCCCCGATTTTATGGAATGTTTTGAATTGTGTAAAAATGTATTAATCAATGAACCGATACTTCAATTTCCTGATTTTGAACGCCCGTTTAATATAACGACCGATGCAAGTAATGTAGCTATAGGTGCAGTATTATCACAGGGGCCAATAGGTAAAAACCTTCCAATTTCATACATGTCTCGCACACTTAATGATAGCGAGCGCAATTACAGTACTATTGAAAAGGAACTTTTGGCAATTGTTTACGCAGTAAGATATTTTAGACCATATGTGTATGGGCGTGAATTTAACATAATCACGGACCATAAACCGTTACAGTGGTTGTTCTCATTAAAAGAGCCCAACTCGAAACTTTTAAGGTGGAGACTAAAATTAGACGAATATAACTATAATATTATTTATAAGAAAGGTAAACTAAACTCCAATGCCGACGCATTGTCACGCGTTGAAATTCATACTAAAGAAATAACTCGGAATTCGATTGTTGATAATGATCAATCCCCCGAGGAACCTGCTAACGATGAAATTTCAGATAACCAGTCTATACTTGTAAACCTTGATGAAGAAGAACACTTTAATGATTCCGAAGAAATGACGCAACACTCAAACAATGACGAAAACCTGATCCTGGAAGTACCGATTTCAGAAAAACCACTAAATTATGGTATTAATCAAATAGTAGTGACAATTGTAAATTTTTCACCTTGTTTGCCAAAAATTTCATATTATCGTGATCGACAAAGAATGCATATTCAACTATCAAAAAATAATTTTGACACTGACTTAATCGATTTTATCAAACAATTTATCGTCCCCCAAATAACGTATTATATCTATTTTAAGGACGAGGACGCGTATACGAAATTCTGTGAAGTACTAAGACGAAATTTTAATTGGCAATCTTATAAATTTATAAAATGTAACAAAATTTTAGAAGACGTTGAAGATAATCGGATCGAAGAAATTATAAACGCATACCATGCCTCGAAAACGAACCATCGTGGTATTAATGAAACCCACGAGAGAATAAAATCTAAATATTATTGGCCAAATATGAAAACTTCTATCCAAAACCTAATAAATCGTTGTAATATATGTCAGACAACTAAATATGACCGCCATCCCTTAAAAATCCCTTATAATATAACCCCTACAGCAACCAGACCTTTTGAAATGATTCATATTAATACATTTTCGGTGAAAAAAACCAGATTTCTTACAATTATTGATACGTTTTCAAAATATGCACAGGCATACCAAATTAATGCTATTAATTCAATCGAGGTTATGCAAGGCTTAATTAAGTTTTTTTGTCATCATGGAATTCCCTCCACAATAATGTGTGATTTAGGTACTGAATTTAAAAATAATATTTTAGAAGAGTTGTTAAAATTGCATAAGATAGATGTACACTTTACCTCATCAGGAAACCCAAGTTCAGACGGTATTGTCGAACGGTTGCATTCCACCCTACTCGAACACCTAAGAATCCTAAATAAAATGCACCCTTCCCAAGACATGAAAACCCAAATGTTATATGCCATATTAGGATACAATAACTCAATCCATTCTGTGATTAAATTAAAACCAGTAGAGGTAATCAATGGTCATATATCAGACGACGACCCCTTAAACATAGATTTAGATGCTAGAATCATATCCACGTATGTAGATTCCCATAAACAAAGAACTAAATTGCTCTACGAATCCATAAACGAAAAACTAATTCGGAACAAAGACAAGGTGGCATCTAAACTAAATGAGCGGAATAAGGATGACCCCGCATTATTAGTAAGAAAAGCAATAAGATTAAAAACCCCTGTAAATATTACGGAAAGAGATAAACTCAGAGATCGATTCTCTGCTGAAACAAAAATTAGCCAACTTGATGCGGTGACTAAAACGTTGAAAACCGAGAGTCGACCAAACATTATATATCATTTTAGGGGCCTACAAAAGCCTCGTCAAACAGACCCCAGTTGTTCAAAGTTCATAGATTCTGATTCTGAATAATGTTTCAGGATCACGCACGTAAGTGCCCAAGTAATCCTACGCAGTTTACAAACCAATCCAGGACTACTTCCAGTAAAATTAGGTACCGCAAAAATCCAGGAATACACCCACAAGTTGATACACTATTTCGATTTGGAACCTCTACTTCATGAAATGGATCGTTTGGATTCTCAAAGACAATATGTCCTTAACGTCATCTACACAAATCGTGTGCACTCTGTAGAGTTAAATAATTATATTAAAATTCTCAATGCTGCGCAAAGCATGGTAGAATCAAAAATGTACGAGATAGTCCCACGCCGAAAGAGACAAAAGAGAGGTCTAATTAATGGAGTTGGCTCAATTTTCAAAAGCATTACTGGCAATCTGGATGCCGATGACGGCGTTCATTATGACAACATTATTTCCAGTCTACAGCGTAATCAAAACAAATTAGCGGACCAAATTCGAAAGCAGAATTCTATATCTGTAGAAATAATCGAAAGGTTTAATGCATCTATCCAAAGCATAAGCCACAATGAGGCTTCTTTAAAGGCCCTCATTATGCTTATCGAGAGAGAAAATGAGGTCGTTGAAAAGGCTTTAGTGACGTCAAACGTTGTAAATCAAATAATTAAACTTTATCAAATAATTTATAGTTTACTACAAGACATCGAAAATTCTATAATTTTCGCGAAATTAAATGTGCTCCATCCGAACATTATAAAAACCGAAGAAATGTTTATTATTTTAACAAAACTAAAGGGATTGCTTTCCCCAGGTCAATTACCTTTTAAGATCGAATACGGTAATATTTTACCTTATGAACTATTAATAAAAATTCAATGCTATATCAGCAATTATAGAATTGTATTTGTTTTAAATTTACCAATCAATCATCCTCAAGATTTTAATCTTTATCATTTATACTCGATTCCAGTCCTGTATGATAATTCTAAATTTTATACTATTTTACCTAAAACAAAATACATTGCTATTTCTGATGAGTTTTATGCACAAACAAACGAAAGATGTTCGGAGATTTCGGATAATGCTTACTATTGCAAACAACTACCCCTGATCCCAAAGGGTAGCAACTACAACAGCTGTGAAATCAATTTATTGTATAATCAAACAACCATCGGATGCCAATCCGAAGAAGTGACGGTCACCTCGCCGCAATTATTCAATATTGATGAAACTAATAAATGGATACTGATAAGTCCTGGTCGCCAGAAAATCCACGTCGAGTGTAAAACACAAAACGAGGTTAAAGATCTAATGGGTACACACTTGATTATAATTCCAAGCGATTGCCAAGTTACGGTCAACAAGAAAACCGTATATTACAACGAAAATGAAGAGACCTATACAATGACGTTCTTTGAGATCGATATTGCAAAATTAGCTGTTCGAAATGAGACCTTCGCTCCTCTTCAGTTGGAAAATGTTAATTTGGATGAACTTAGGGATGCAAACAGGAAATACCTCTACAGTAACTTTCAACTGGAATCCCAATCTGAGGAGAATTACCATAATTACGTAACTTACTGTATTATTGCTATCGCCCTTGGAATTGTTTTTTTCCTATATTATAAAAAATTGTGTATACGAAGAATGTCAAAGAATAACTCAGCAAGGAAACCAGAAGATATTCCCATGAGTCAAATTTCGTCGCAGCCTGCAATTTGAAACTCGCACGGGAGGAATTATGTTAGAAGTTGTTAGAAAGTGTAATGAACTTCCTACTAGACAGATCGTATTTCGCTGATGTGCATATGAATAGTTTTCTACAACGGACGTGTTAAGTGAGGTGTACGAACTTTAGTCTGTAGTTAGAATTTAATGTAAGAACACGCATTTCCATTATTTGTATTAAAAGTATAATTAAAATTGTTTTTAAAAACAGTTTTTCAAACTACCAAACTATAATTAGCTCGTCGACCTCAAGCTCGTGACTCGGTGGGGGTGTGACCGGAAGACCTTGTGCGCGAGTACCCTGATTGCCCGCTCGAACTTTAATTGAAATCTGGTACTAGGCGAAAATTGGTCACTCATACAGATGGACCGCGTTAGAGTGACCTATTACAAACCTATATATGCAGGCTTTTCGATTTTAGATCTATCAAAAACCTTGATTTACGACTTTCACTACGAGAAACTGATGTTTCTGTATGGGTCTAAGCTTTCGCTTTTGTATACAGATACCGATTCGCTCGTGTATAGTGTCGAAACAGAAAACTTGAACAATGATATTCATGCACGCCTGGACCTATTCGACACCAGTGACTACCACCCAGACAATAAATATCAGAACCATTTGTAAACAAGAAAGTGCCCGGAAACTTCAAGGACGAGTTTGAGGTGAGTTAGTTTTAGAGTTTGTGGGTACTCGCGCCAAGAGTTACTGTATAGTTAGCGAAAGGGATGTAATAAAAAAGATTAAAGGGGTTAAGCGTAGTGAGTGTTGATAGTTTTAAAGACGTAGCACATAACAGTAACTTCGAAGCTCTCGTGCATTCGATGCGGTTTATTAGGAGCAAAAAACATGATTAGTTTACGCTGTTATTTAGCAAGGTTAGTTTATCGGGCGTAGATGACAAGCGTTTCGTCATCCCTAACACGACCTTAACGTATCCATGAGGGCATAGGGAAACAGATGATAGATTTTATTTTACCTAGTTTATAAGTTGTATATATTGCTTAGATTTAAGTTGTATACATTACATGCCTATTTTAGGGGTCACAATGTATATACATGTTCAGCCTAAAAACGTGAACAATGATGATATTATTGTAAATGCAGATGTATACAAAGAATTTATTACTACTGTGTATAGATGGATTGTCTAATAAAATTTTAGTTCCATATATATTGCGGCTTATTTCTGTTTCGTTGCTCAATCACCGATCCCAGAGAACTGAAACAATTACCATTTATAATTTTGATTCCCCATACCTATGTTATGTAATTTTGAGTTGATTTTTAATAACCGCTAGCATATGTTAACTCGATTTGAAATTTTTAAAAAAATTTTTCTTAACCGCAAAATTGCCAAATGGAGCACCCGCAAAGCTAATAAACGTAATGAAGAATTTAAATGAGTTATGAGAATCGTTAAAAAAATTTTCTAGTCCGCAAAATGCCGAATAGGGCACCCGCAAGGCTGATGAACTTAGTGAAGAATTCAAATGAGTCATGAGGATCGTTAACAATTTTTTCTAAACCGCAAAATGCCGAATGGGGTACCCGCAAGGCTAATAAACGTAATGAAGAATTTAAATGAGTCATGAAGATCGTTAAAAAATTTTTCTAGTCGCAAAATGCCGAATGGGGCATCCGCAAGGCTAATAAACTTAATGAAGAATTCAAATGAGTCGAGGATCGTTAAAAAATTTTTTTAGACCGCAAAATGCCGAATGGGGCACCCGCAAGGCTGATGAACGTAATGAAGAGTTTAAATGAGTCATGAGGATCGTCATAAGCCCCCTCCCCCTCAACAACCGTCAACTAGTAGAAGGGGGAAAGAGGGTAAGGGGTCGATCTAGTGAGAAACGAAGAGTGCCAGAAGTGTCATGAGAATCGTCAGAATATACAAAGCACGCCCCCCTAAACAACCGCCAACTAGTAGGCAGGGTGGGGGGATCAATCAAGCGAGGATCGAAGTGCGCTAGAACATACATATAGCCTAGGTTTTAGATAATTAATGATATTCTGTGTAGTTTAGTGAATTGCGTAAAGGCGGTTGTCATTTGGAACACTTGTTGTGAAATTAATTTAAGTGCGTAATATGATTCAGGATAACAATAGCATAGGTAAGTTATTTCTTAAAAACATGTATCAAAGCAGCGGTAGTAAAATTTTTACTAAGTTGACTTAGGTCAGGTATTTAAAAATCGATCCAAAAGTAAAATGCCTTATAGGTTTTGGTTTAGCCAATCAATTTCTATCGCCTCCCTAATTTAATGGCATAAAACTAATGCCACCTTGCATAATGGGTCCACGGAGTTCCCCATGTTCGATGGTATTTGATTAATTTTTCCAAAGATGAGTTCATGCGGTACATATTTTGTTTCCGTATGAACCAAATTGGTATATACAAAACACCAATAAGTAATCCAGGTGCTCCAATTGTTTGAATACTGCGGATACTGGATTCTTAAATAGGCAACTAGATTTTTATGCGAGTTTTCCAAACCACCGATCGTTTCATGATGGTAAGCTGTAGAATTTAACTGTTTGATATTTAATTACTTGCATGTTTCTTTAAGTAAATCGGACATGCATTTTGTACCTCTATCAGTTAGAATTTTGCGTGGAATCCCGTAGCGAAAAGATTTTTCGACTAATATTCTCCTTACATTGTCCGTTTCTTTATTCTCTAATGGATATGCTTCCAAGAATTTACTTAAATAACACTGTAATGTCAAAATGTACTTGTCTTCCCTTGTGTTTGATTGCAAAGGTCCCACAAAATCTAGAAAAACTATTTCAAACGCTTCCGACGCAATACTCGTAACTGTCATCGGCTGTTTGTTAAGAGTTGCATATTTATGTCTCTGACAATTATCGCATCTTTTTATAAATTTTTCTACACCCTCTCGCATACCTATCCAAAAATCGTTCTGTTTAATGTTATTGCATGTCCTATTTGTGCCTGCGTGACCTTCCGTAGGTAATAAATAAAAATCATTAATTATTAATTTTTGCGTTTCTGAATTTTTAATATTAGGAACTTCCCTAATTACACTAATCCGTATGCTATTTTCTGTAAGTAACTTTTGGAGTCCTTTACAATTATTCATAAATAAATTCTCTTCCTCGCTTTTATAATGGTAAATTCCGGGATTGCAAATTCTCTACGACGACGACGCTTCGAAGACTGACGCTTATCTAGTACCTTTTTTCAAATACATTTTATATTTATCTTGATTATAAATTAGCGCATGCATGTAAATGAGATTATTTTCTTTTTTGGATTAAGTGATTCTGCTAAAATCTTTATCTGATACTATACATAATTCTGTTGCCTCCCTGCACCTTTCAAAGATTCAACAATGCTGGGGTGATTGGTCCTATCACTTGTGATGCTCTTGACTATGCCTGGAAGTCGTCTGATTTCTACTCTGGGTTCTTGTTATACAAATTTTTGCCGGTCTATTTCCTGAGACTAATTCTGGTGGCATCTTAGTAGTCATGGACTATTTTACGAAGTAGACCGAAGCGTATGCCATACCAAACCAAGAAGCTGCAACTATCGCTGATGTGCTGATGTGCCGATAAAAGAACTGTTCTGCCGTTGTAACAAATTATATTCTTTAAAAGGAAAATAATATGTCTGCTCTACCATACAGGCGGCAGAGCCTCGATAGATTACGAGGGGTTCCTGTTTGATAGTCAAGCCCAGGGTAAAAAGGATGTTGAATGGCTTTGAGAAAAAAGGGTCCCTCTAAAGAGTTCTTCCAGCCAGCTAAGTTTCTTCAACTTAGGGCAGAGCTATGAGCTAGGGTCGTAGGATGGTATACGATAAAACAAAAGAAATTTTATTGGACGCCACCGTATCTTAATGAGTGTTTTATAAGAAATTATTCGAAGATCAGATACGGAAATCTTCGAAAGAAAAAAATTTACGACGAGCAACATAAACAAAAATACTTACTGTGGTCTCTGCAACCTGGAATAGGAACGACGATCTCGTGCTATCTGAAAATTTAATCACACCTAAACATTTTCAAACTAGGGCTTTATTAAAGCCTAGTCACTTTATCACAAAAATAATTATATGTAAATCACTAATCAAAATTATACTTTCAAGAAAAACTTTTAACTTTAACACCAATGATACCTTTCTTCAGGACTAAAGTTGCTTAATTATAAACAGTTTGCTTCTGTAGGATAATTACTGTTGACTTCAAAGAAAGAAAATTTTGAGACAACTTAATATATTTTCTATTAATTTTTTTTTTTTTTAAATATTTATATATACATTGTTTATACAACTTACTTATACGGAGACTTTCGAAACAGTTCCGTTTTCACTAGTTAATATTAATCTCTAAGCATTCTTGAAATATTGTTTTGTTAATTGCATAAATTATTTCAGTTTTCTTTAAAAAATATGTTACTTTTACTTTATGTTACAGTGACTTCATGTTACTTGAATAGGATCCTTTTCAGTTCACAAAAAAATTACATATTCAAAAATACTTTCTCAGGTTATGGTTTTACATTTTTAATAGCAATTTTTGATAAAATCAAAGGTCAAAGAAAAGTACTTATTGTCGACATTGAATTATACTTCAGGTGTATTATAATTCGGCAAACAATTCTTATCATATCACATGTTCAATAAAGCAAACCCTTCAATACAACTTTGTAACTTCAAACATAATCTTATACAAAGATCTTAAAATGTTAAGGTCAATTATGCCTTACTCAAATATTAAATTTTCAAATTAAATTTTTAAATGAAACAAATTAATTGAACTATGAATTTTAGCAAAAATTTTGAGAATTAATTTTAAACAAACTTATGTATAGCTTATTCGAATATTTATCTGAGCTTTTTAATTGAATGTTTCTTGAAAAAAATATTAGAATAAAAATGGAGGATGACTCACCGCTGGCCATCTGCTTCTGGCCGGTTTTTTCTTTATATAAATTATTTTTTAAATATCTGCGTCCTTACTCCTATAGTTGAGCGTGACTGACGCAGAGGTCTGGATTTAACCTTCATACAAACCAATAACGTGTGCGGGTTTCTACATTCCTGACTAGTAACAATTGAAACTGCTTCTCACTTTAGTGTATGCTTTATGTTTAACGATTGTATTCTTTACAATACTTAAATTTCCATAACTTCTTTACTTGTAACTTGACTTTAATATTTTAAAATTCGGAATTATAATTATCTCCATATTTAATGATAGGTAGTTTAATCCTTAAAACTCTAAACAAAAAAAGGAATAAAAACTTGAAGAACTTGAAGAACTTGCGCTGAAATGAAACGAAAGAATAAAAATTTGGGGTAAGCTTGTGAAATACTTTCTTACCGTAAAAATTTATCTACAACCATTTTAGGCCGATGCTATTACCAAAACTAACTTATGGTACATATTGACTCTATTTAAATAATTGTTCGGGCGGCATGTTTAATTAAAAACTTGCAAGCCCAGAATAATACTTGACTACGGACTACATCTGATATTAAAAATGACTTATTCCACGAGGCAATCTTAATTATATGAGCATGCGCCGGAACGGAGGATATTGAAACAAGATACAAACAACTAGAAGTTCACTTGAAGTGTACTTTTGCTGTTCTAATGTAGAGGGCGTACTATGTATGAATTTTATAATAAAAGGTTTCAATAGAAATTTAACATTTATTGGTTAGGAGTATTGAACAAAAATTGTGTATTTGAATAACAAAAAATCGAAATTGTTACACCGTTTTAAAATATCACACCGATCACGGCAGAAACTGTAAGTAAGCGTTATTCCAAAAAGTTTGCCGGTTACTGCTTATGAGATAGACCCGAACAACACCATTGCACCCGCAATCGGAATTGGTGGCATGAACCGCACCCTGGGAATACTTTCCAAGGTGGTCTACAAGACAATCAAAATGCAAGCAACAATATAATATAAAATACAAAATAAATATAAATATAATATAAATATATAAATAAACATAAAATAAATATAAACGCTTCCGACGCAATACTCGTAACTGTCATCGGCTGTTTGTTAAGAGTTGCATATTTATGTCTCTGACAATTATCGCATCTTTTTATAAATTTTTCTACACCCTCTCGCATACCTATCCAAAAATCGTTCTGTTTAATGTTATTGCATGTCCTATTTGTGCCTGCGTGACCTTCCGTAGGTAATAAATAAAAATCATTAATTATTAATTTTTGCGTTTCTGAATTTTTAATATTAGGAACTTCCCTAATTACACTAATCCGTATGCTATTTTCTGTAAGTAACTTTTGGAGTCCTTTACAATTATTCAAAAATAACTTCGCTTCCTCGCTTTTATAATGGTAAATTCCGGGATTGCAAATTCTCTACGACGACGACGCTTCGAAGACTGACGCTTATCTAGTACCTTTTTTCAAATACATTTTATATTTATCTTGATTATAAATTAGCGCATGCATGTAAATGAGATTATTTTCTTTTTTGGATTAAGTGATTCTGCTAAAATCTTTATCTGATACTATACATAATTCTGTTGCCTCCCTGCACCTTTCAAAGATTCAACAATGCTGGGGTGATTGGTCCTATCACTTGTGATGCTCTTGACTATGCCTGGAAGTCGTCTGATTTCTACTCTGGGTTCTTGTTATACAAATTTTTGCCGGTCTATTTCCTGAGACTAATTCTGGTGGCATCTTAGTAGTCATGGACTATTTTACGAAGTAGACCGAAGCGTATGCCATACCAAACCAAGAAGCTGCAACTATCGCTGATGTGCTGATGTGCCGATAAAAGAACTGTTCTGCCGTTGTAACATATTATATTCTTTAAAAGGAAAATAATATGTCTGCTCTACCATACAGGCGGCAGAGCCTCGATAGATTACGAGGGGTTCCTGTTTGATAGTCAAGCCCAGGGTAAAAAGGATGTTGAATGGCTTTGAGAAAAAAAGGGTCCCTCTAAAGAGTTCTTCCAGCCAGTTAAGTTTCTTCAACTTAGGGCAGAGCTATGAGCTAGGGTCGTAAGATGGTATAAGATAAAACAAAAGAAATTTTATTGGACGCCACCGTATCTTAATGAGTGTTTTATAAGAAATTATTCGAAGATCAGATACGGAAATCTTCGAAAGAAAAAAAATTTACGGCGAGCAACATAAACAAAAATACTTACTGTGGTCTCTGCAACCTGGAATAGGAACGACGATCTCGTGCTATCTGAAAATTTAATCACACCTAAACATTTTCAAACTAGGGCTTTATTAAAGCCTAGTCACTTTATCACAAAAATAATTATATGTAAATCACTAATCAAAATTATACTTTCAAGAAAAACTTTTAACTTTAACACCAATGATACCTTTCTTCAGGACTAAAGTTGCTTAATTATAAACAGTTTGCTTCTGTAGGATAATTACTGTTGACTTCAAAGAAAGAAAATTTTGAGACAACTTAATATATTTTCTATTAATTTTTTTTTTTTAAATATTTATATATACATTGTTTATACAACTTACTTATACGGAGACTTTCGAAACAGTTCCGTTTTCACTAGTTAATATTAATCTCTAAGCATTCTTGAAATATTGTTTTGTTAATTGCATAAATTATTTCAGTTTTCTTTAAAAATATGTTACTTTACTTTATGTTACAGTGACTTCATGTTACTTGAATAGGATCCTTTTCAGTTCACAAAAATTACATATTCAAAATACTTTCTCAGGTTATGGTTTTACATTTTTAATAGCAATTTTTGATAAAATCAAAGGTCAAAGAAAAGTACTTATTGTCGACATTGAATTATACTTCAGGTGTATTATAATTCGGCAAACAATTCTTATCATATCACATGTTCAATAAAGCAAACCCTTCAATACAACTTTGTAACTTCAAACATAATCTTATACAAAGATCTTAAAATGTTAAGGTCAATTATGCCTTACTCAAATATTAAATTTTCAAATTAAATTTTTAAATGAAACAAATTAATTGAACTATGAATTTTAGCAAAAATTTTGAGAATTAATTTTAAACAAACTTATGTATAGCTTATTCGAATATTTATCTGAGCTTTTTAATTGAATGTTTCTTGAAAAAAATATTAGAATAAAAATGGAGGATGACTCACCGCTGGCCATCTGCTTCTGGCCGGTTTTTTCTTTATATAAATTATTTTTTAAATATCTGCGTCCTTACTCCTATAGTTGAGCGTGACTGACGCAGAGGTCTGGATTTAACCTTCATACAAACCAATAACGTGTGCGGGTTTCTACATTCCTGACTAGTAACAATTGAAACTGCTTCTCACTTTAGTGTATGCTTTATGTTTAACGATTGTATTCTTTACAATACTTAAATTTCCATAACTTCTTTACTTGTAACTTGACTTTAATATTTTAAAATTCGGAATTATAATTATCTCCATATTTAATGATAGGTAGTTTAATCCTTAAAACTCTAAACAAAAAAAGGAATAAAAACTTGAAGAACTTGAAGAACTTGCGCTGAAATGAAACGAAAGAATAAAAATTTGGGGTAAGCTTGTGAAATACTTTCTTACCGTAAAAATTTATCTACAACCATTTTAGGCCGATGCTATTACCAAAACTAACTTATGGTACATATTGACTCTATTTAAATAATTGTTCGGGCGGCATGTTTAATTAAAAACTTGCAAGCCCAGAATAATACTTGACTACGGACTACATCTGATATTAAAAATGACTTATTCCACGAGGCAATCTTAATTATATGAGCATGCGCCGGAACGGAGGATATTGAAACAAGATACAAACAACTAGAAGTTCACTTGAAGTGTACTTTTGCTGTTCTAATGTAGAGGGCGTACTATGTATGAATTTTATAATAAAAGGTTTCAATAGAAATTTAACATTTATTGGTTATCCAAATCTAGCTAGCTAATTTTAAAAATGGATTCAAATTTTCTAAGCATACGCCAAATATTTTTAATAGTGAATCCAGCTGTTTTGCCTACGGCTAGAAACTGTACAAATAGCGTGCTCCATGGTCTAAGTATTTTGTTCTATGTAAATGCTTATGAGATAGACCCGAACTTTCACCTATCGTTCCCAACCTGACATGATTATAATCACATTCTTCTTTTCTATAAATACCGCACCCAAAAATTGGTGGCAGAACGTCAAACGAATTAAATCCAAGGTGGTCTACAAGACAATCAGATATGCAAGCAACCAATACTAAATATGAAAATACAAATAAATATAAATATAATATAAATCAGTATAAATAAACAGTAAAATAAAGCGCTGGATAAATAACTAAATAAATATCTAAATAAGCAAAAGCATGTGACAATGACATAAATGAGGCGAGAGCATCATCCCAAAGAAATTATCAGGTGCAGTCGCATGAGCATTATATCGATTAGCGCCATCACTCATGGACGTGCTTGGATAAATATCTCAAGATTCTGCTTATTACTACAAATCAATGCTTATGCAAGAACCAGATATGCACACTAAAGGTGCATACCGTTCGTTATAAATTTCACCAGCACTAGAATCTGGTCGTCTGGCTACATCTATTTGTTTCTTACCTTCTAGGAGGGACGTTGGACTGTCGCACTGTTAAAGTCCTGGTGGGTATCAACGATACGTTCTGGGAGGATTCACGTACATCAGATGTAAAAAGTCTTGGAGCGGACTGTGCGGTATATCGGACTATTTGTAAGTTTCTTTAATTTATTTGACTGATTTAAATTAATGAGGGATTTCCGATTTGTTTGTTATTATTTATTTGTTTTGGTTTATTCTTGATCCCCGACACTGGAACGAATCTCTGTGTATACCGTATACTCAGAAAGCAAGATTAGCGGAATACGCAAACCGACGAACTACTAATTGTTCGCCGCAAATAATACAGTCGTTAATACATACGGTACAATCACACTGACACTGGATTTGGAATTTAAGCGACCATTCACGTGGCAATTCGTCATTGCCGAAGTTAAAAGACCAATCATCGGTATGGATTTCTTTGCACACTACGAATTACACATTGACGCAAAAAACAACAGACTCGTCAATTCACAGACAAAACTCTCAACCAACGGTCAATCAGCCGGTAATACGTTTAGTGCGATATCAACCACGGTATCCAAAATGAAATACCAAAAAATTCTAACCAAATACCCGGATATCCCACGTCCAAGCAGCCTTTCCAAACTAGCATAACACGGTACCGAACATCTCCATACGGCTAACAGGACCGACATCAGGGCCATCGTACTACTGTCGTCCACGAAGATTGGCGCCTCACAAACTCAAAGTCGTCAAAAACGAATTTACTACAATGGTTCAGTTAGGAAATGCACGGCCATTCTAATCACCGTGGGTATCTCCTCTACATTTAGTGGTCAAACATAACAAATAATAGCGATCCTGTGCCAACTACAGGGCCTTAAACGCTCGCACAAGAAAAGCTTTCGCAAGCATGCACAGCTTAGCACATCCAGGAATAAAGGCAACAACGAAATTGGTAACCCAAAAATTTGTTTGACCTGGCATCAAGTCAGACTACCACGCCTGGGCACGAAGTTGCATGCAATGTCAGAATTCCAAAGTCACAAGACACGCGGTTTCAAACACATAAAATTTCAAAGCACCATCTGCAAGATTCGAACGTGTATACATATAGATATTGTCGGACTATTACCTATATCAGAGAGCAACCTATATATACTTATAAGCATCGACCGAGCTACCAGATGGCCAAAAGGTAACACCTCTGCAGAACATTGATGCTGAAATGGCAGCCAAAGCATTCATCGAACTATAGATCACACGATTTGGCGTACCACTCAGAATCAAAACAGATTATGGCCGACAATTTGAATCACAACTATTGAAAGAACTAGAAATCTTGATCGGATTTACAAAACTCCACACAACAGCATATCATCCGCAATCCAATGACATGGTGGAACGATTTCACCGACAACTAAAAACTGCACTGATATGCCACGAAACTGAGCAGTGGACACAAGCACTACTCTTAGTTTTATTCGGAACACGAAATGCTTGGAAGGAAGATTTGAACGCTATATCAGCAGAACTCAGCTTCGGCGAAACACTATACCTACCACGAAATTCTTAGCAAGTTTTAACAAGCAGAAGCAACAACTACAGCCTGAAGCACTTGTAAAACAGCTGTGTTACCGCTTCCAACAAGTACAAACAGTCCAAGACACAAACCATAACCACAGGCAATCTTCATATTCAAAGACTTGAAACAATCAAGCCATATTTTTCTGCACTGCGGAGAAAACAAAAATGCCTTACAACGAACATATGGGGACTATAGAATGTTATTCGAATAGACGATAAAACCGTCATCATCGAAAAACAAGGCAAGAAAATCACTGTTTCAATCGACAGAGTAAACCAGCATATATGGAAAACGAACTGTTTGAAGCGGAAAACACGAGTCACAAACAACCGAGTAGTACTCCACCAACGACAGGAAGTGGCAGAAAAGTACACTTTCAAAAGCGAGACATCAGTTTCTATCGTGACTAACGCAGTTACTAGAAAGGGGCCATGTAGGTATGCAACCCAAGTTTCACCTAACAAACGTCACAGGCGTCATAGAAACGCAAACGTAAACGCCCCTTAGTAATAGGCTTGCCAATCACACCTTAAAATCGAATAGACTCACCCGGGAATTCCGATTTTAACAATACAAACATTAATTATTATGATCAAATTGGCGAGCCCTCGTTTGTTGTTGGATATATATATATTGACAAGCAATAGCCAGGAGCAAGCAATAGCTTCTAATCTTCAGAGTTTAACCTTTTATCAGGATACACCAAAGCCTGGAGGTTAAACCAGAAGGTTGTACGTTATGTACTAACGTGGATACTCCACGCCATGCCGGCAAGGTACACTAAATCCTACCACCAGGATCTGGACTTCCACCAAAAAAAGCTATTTCGTAAAATATTTTGGTATCAGCACATACTGCTGAACGCGGTTCCCAGAGACCTGATGTGCGAGTTGTCCGCTACGTCCCCGCCTTCGCCGCCCACCATCGCCGAAGCTGACTTAGCTGCCTGGACATGTGAATACACACACACCACGCACCAGTTCCGACGCCATTTACGAAGAATCCGCCATCAGTATGCCGTTTCACGCCTCGTATCACCGATAAGGGAACCGCACAGTACATGGCACCGGCGTTAACCGACCTGCCACGTAGAGCACCGTATACCGACGTCGATCCAACAAAACTATTATCTGCAGATCCAAGGCGACGACGTATCTGCGAGTACTTACTTCTATGTTAATACTTTTAGCATAAGTTTCTTCTTGAGCCGTGTTTCTTAACAGCAACACGCATCAAGGTTCAAAGTGAAGCCAGTGCGCGAGTTTTCTTTATTTTTGTGTACAAACATTATATGCATTTCAACCCGCACTACATATTTTCTAGCGCAAAAGGACATTTGCGTTTCTAGTGTTAATTAAATTTGTTCACATAAAAACTCTATTTTCATGCATAAATTCAAGGACATTTGTGTATTGCATATGCATGTAGAATCTTATGTAACTGTTATTTTCAATTTCATGTTATTGTATATATTTCTTGCAGTCAATGTAAATAAATTATACACAATTGTTGTGTCTATGCATTAACCAAACAAAAGGTAACCTCATAAAAATACAAGATCGTGAACTGAGCACCCACAGATTTTCTACGTTGTCTAGATGTACGTTTAAGGGAAATATTTACGCTTGCTTTGGCTAAAGAACATGGTATTATGCGATTTGAAGCGACATATACAACTGCACAACTGGACATTATGTCAGTGCGGAACAGGTCTATAATCGCTTAAAAGACTGTTTAGACTTATTGGAAGATAGTAAGTTATACTTCCTAAAGGCGCCATTGTACTCGGAGGCAATTGCTAAAATGTGGAGTAAGCTGTCAGACAAATTGCAAAATAGGTTCTATTTAGTGCACAATAACCTCCTGCAGCACGTATATAGGGGAAACAGCAATACGAAAAATTAAGCTGGCTTGCAAATTAGGTTGTCCGAAAAATCCGGTGAAAGGGAAAAATTGATAAAGTATGCTCTTTCGGCTTTTAGTTTCAACTATTTACCTGTAAATTACTTGAAGATAGTAGAGGAAGAAGTAAAAATTCTACACAGGTACTATATTAAAGCCGGTAATACATATTTTACACAATCTAGGATAGCATATTCTACAATCGCAAAAGACATAACTATTTCGGAATCGGGTTTGGTTAATACATCTAACAATTACCTAGAGGTTGTAATACGACCCGTAAATATTGATAAGGAACTCTTATCCGTTTACGCTAAAGTAAATTACCCCGTTATACGCGTCATATGCAGCAAGTGGGCGAAAAAGACAGCTGGAATTAAAGGAATTGGATGCAAAAAGGCAAAAGTTGGACTACATGGAAAAAATTGTAACAATGCGAGAACAATATAAAGATGCGTTAGACAAAGAATATCTTATTAGAAAAAAGGAGGAAGAATTAAAAAACTATTTTATGTGCCGGTGGACCGACTTAGACACATTTGGATTTTATGAGCTGTATGCATTTGTGGTTAGTAAGAAAGCCTCTTTTAGTTATGTGGGTATTCTTGCGGAAAGGGATGGTACTAAATTGTATGCTATTTAAAAGGTTTTTAAGAACGTATTTACCAAAATGGCGGATGACAGACGAACTAAGGAAAGTGGGATACGTAACCTTGGCGTATACGACACGTAGAAGGGTTTCCCTAAACATTATATATTTACCTAAGAAAGAACCTTTTGGATCATTTAAAACCGATGGTCATACAACCTATAAGGATCATATATTCCCAAATTTGGTGGATATACAACTACACTGTAGTGTGTGGGAGAATCTGGATTATCTCCAATATGAACAAAAGGAAATTGACTTAGCCAACAAAATACGTATGCAGGACATAGTTGGAAGTCGCGACTAAAAGATTGCCACAGGAAGACCTAGACCAAACTATATTAGTCAAATTATTAGAAATTTAGGTTGTGAAGCGTATGTAGAGCTTTTTAGATTAGCACAGAATAGAAAAGAAGTTAGAGCTGCGTCAAACCGACCTTAAGTAAGGTCGAAAACAAAATGATGATGAAATCAAAGACTTTATGTATAGAAACAAACTTCGGTACATTTTGCAATTCGAAGATCTCGTCAATATCTATGTATCCAATTATTGACCAGAAAAGAAATTTAAAAACTTCCACTTTATTCCACTTTATTTATCTTACTGATTTAAGTTAATTAGGGTTTTGTGATTTATTTTGTTGTTATTTATTTGTTTTAGTTTATTCCCGATTCCGTTTTAATAGTGTTGGGGGTTCGTCGTGCATAATAGATTTAGGTTATTTTTTTTGCTTTTGTTTTTGTTTTTCATATATTTTTTAAAAATTTAACAGGTTTAAAGTCGTGCTCATATATCGTGCCAAGTCAAATCCTAGTTTTCTAATTCTCCCTCCAACTCTTTAACCTCCGATTTATGCACGGTTATCACCGTCCAATCTCGTGACACTTTCCGCAAATTCTTTAAAGACTGTCCAGAACGCCTTCTGGTTAACCACTTCCCTGACTTTCTCTAGGCTCGTTAGCTATGCTAGTCCTACGATAACTAATTTCATATCAGCTAACCCTTGATTTGCCACCTCGAGTGGACAGTCGAGAGCACGTGCTCTGCGCTTTCTGCGCCCTCGCCGGATTCGCAGCGGTCGTTGTTGGTTAAACCGAATCTTTGCAAAAACGCTTTCAGGGCGCCATGCCCTGTAATCAACTGCACTATTTTATGGTCAAGTTTCATCTCGATGCTATCTGTAGCTACAATGCTCGGAATGAATTTGTGTGTCAACCTGCTCGTGGCAACGTTGTTTCACTTCTCTTCCCATTGTCGGATTGATCTTTCGCGCAGCTTTCTTTGAATCAGGGACCTCGGTTTCGACGAATGTGATTTCTGCAAGTCGCCCGTCGTGGTCCCTTTAGCTAATTCATTAGCCCTATCATTGCCTATGTTACCATCGTGCGCCCTAACCCAGCAGAACTTTAAACGTCGAAACTCAAGCGCCGTATGCGCTATCCTCCAGACGTCCGCGTGTAGGTCTTTCGAAGTGTTCATGTTTGTCAAAGCCGTCAGCATTGATTTAGTATCGTTAATTATAAAATACTCGTCTCTGCCTGTGTGGTTTATTACGTAATCGATAGCCTCTTGTATGGCTACCAATTCGCACTGGAAGATAGTGCTCCAGTTCGCGAGTTTGGTTTGAAACCGAAACACCTTCCTTTCCTGTTTATACACGGCAAACGCCGCGCCTGCTTGCCCATTGTCCATACATGAACCGTCCGTATAAATTCTGATACCCGTCGCGTTCCCATTACCTTCAGCAAACTCGATTCCTCTAATATCGACCGGGTGCCCTAATCTGGACACGACGACTTTTCTCTCAACTTCGCTATTGCTAAGATTAATACCTTCGATGATTTTGCGTCCTTTCCTTGTATCTATCAATCTCCTGTCTCTAATTACTCTAACAACATATGCGATATGGAGCGTCCTACTGATCACCGGGACCACCTCCGTAGAGGTGGTCCTGTACACCCTCGCCGCCTTTACCGCGGATATTCATTGAACGCTCGTCAATTGTCGCATCTCCCGGAGTTTACAGCCTACCGCTCATACAGATGCTGCGTACAGCATTGCCGGCTCTATCGCTCCGGAATAGACCGTCCTCAGCGATTCGCCCCTGAAACCCCAATTTATTTTAGCCGCCGTCATCATATTATTTGATATTTCGCCGCCCTTATGTATAGTTTTTATGTATAGTACGGGCGTTTTCCAATTTAATTTATCATCGATCTTGACGCCGAGGTAGGTAATAGAATCCTTAAACGGGATTTTCTCCCCTCCAAGCTCTAGCTTAGGGGGTCGCTGTCCCGGTTTCGTGCCGAAATAAAGCGCCTCTGACTCCGCCGTGTTAAATTTTAATTTTACCGCCTGCGACCATTCGTGTAATTTATCAAGCGCCTCGTTCGGTTTTGTGCACATATCCATTAACAATCGATCTGACAATTAAAAGCGTATTATCCGCAAATCCAACGATTGAGCATCCTGTGGGCAACTTGACCCTAAAGATGCTCTCATACAACAACTTCCAAAATGTGGGACTCCAGCATGACCCCTGCGGGCATCGCCTTTCCACCTCGCGCGACAAAACTTCACCTGAAATTTCAACTTGTGTCAATCGCCCCGAGAAAAAACTCTTAACCAAAGACCTCAAGTTTCGCGGATAACCCCTACGACCTAACTCACAAACAATCAATGGCCAGCAGGCAGCATTAAATGCTCCTGAAATGTCCAAAGCAACAACGACACAATACTCCTTTGCATCTCTCGCCTGCTTAATTTCCACGACAACGAACTCTAACGCGTCGATAGTTGACTTGCCCTCCATGAAACCGAACTGTCGGTTATTAAAACTGCCGCTGTTTCGCACTAGTGCTCAACTCGCGTAGTCATAACGCGATCTAAAACTTTTGCCATCACCGATAGCAAGCTAATTAGACGATAGCTGTCCGGATCTGACGTATCCGCCTTTTTAGGTTTGGATATAAATTTCACGTTCTGGATTTTCCAGCAACAGGGAAATACGCCCCTTTCTAAACAAAAATTAAACAACCCGGCAAAGACACACGGGGCTAACAGGCACGTCTTCAGAGCTGCGTCTGAAGTGATTCTATCATGCCAAGGTGCCTTCTTAGGGTTCATCCTCCTAAGAGTCCTTATGACCTCGTGAACTAGAATTGCCTTATCGGCACCTGTTTCTTTGCGCCTCTGCAGCTTCCCGACTTTCTAAATCGTGCGACCCTTTATCCCCCTCGGGATTATCCGATAGGAAGAATTTCTTTAGTAAATATTCCGCCGTTGTTTTAAAAACGTGTAACGATACTTCATGAACTGTAAAAGTGATTCACGTCGTAGAATGGCATAAGAGAATTACAAAGAATTAAAATACCTATCCGCAGGGACAAGCGAGACTAAGCATTACTCTCGTAGATTGTAATATTTGGAAGTAGATCCTTTCCTAATACATTATTCAAAGATATTCAAATAAATATTATAACTTAGCTCTGTTTTAAGCTTGCATTTAATTTATTACAAAACGTTTCAACAAACCTTAGTATTGGTTAAAATAATATTATTTAAACAATTACGGCAATTTACTGAAATCTGCTAAATAAAAGCAAGTGAACATCTTGTTCTTCTTTCCATTTAAGGTAAGGATATACAATGAAAACAAAATGGTCTTACATATTCAATAACTTGAAGAATCGTTGTACGAAATTATATGGAAACGGTTACAACGAAAAATTGGTACAATGCGCCTTTTCAGCACTCGTTTTTCTTACTAAATAAGCACTGATATGGCCTCAATCACTTTTACATTTATTAGAGAAAATTTATTCGTGCAATCCGAAATTCAAATAAGTTTGTAAGCCGACTGAATTACAGTAGTCTTTGAAAGCGAACATTTTTTTTTTATTATTGTACGCTCTTGTCAAAGTCATTTGCTAAGAGATTGTGAAAATGAACAATTTTGTGACAAGTGACGGTACATATCTATAGAATTTCTTAGTAACAAGCAATATGTCGCTCGTTCAATATGAACGTTAACAATTTGATAAATATTAAATTAAAACATAATTAAATTCAACTTCGGTCGTTTGCTCAGAAAGTCAGAATATATTACAAGAATAGCACGTATACTCATTAATAAAATTTAATGGGCACAGGATAAACGGGCTTTGCATTTTTACTCATTTTGCGGTTTTTAACCGCTTACATTCTAAATTTAAATTTCAAATAATTGCAGAGCGTGCTAAGTGTAAAATACTGTAAGTATTTGACCATAATCATTCTGCTCACAAAGGAAAGCTTAAAAAACAATTTTGCGTAAAACTTTTTTATGAGGAAGAAACAAATCATGCTCCTGTTTTGTGATAAATATTGTGTTTTTTTCTGTCAACTATAAACAAGTTAGTTAGAGAACTCTCTATACCGGGTGTAACAACATAAGTGTAAAACATTTCAGGGGGTAATTCCTCATCGTAAAAGATATAGGGTCTTTTATATAAATAAACTTCATTGGAGTTAAGATACAGCCCCTTAAAGGGTACATAAAATTTGTTTTTTATTTTTTTTACAAACACTAAAAAAGTTACAAAATTGAAATTAAGGTGACATTTTTTACTATTAAAAATACACTTACTCAGTAATTTATTTGGTTTACTTCATGGTTGTAAGGGGTGGAAAACGCAACCCCTAAAATTTATTTCCAATGTAACTTTTTGTCTTATTATTTGTTTGCCATCTAAAAATTTATTTCCAATAGCTTATTTCATTCTAAACAAAAAATGTTTCTTGAATTTTTTGCCCAAAATTAACCAGTTCGCAAAAAAAAATAATTTTACAAACAACTACAGAGATACATCGTCATAAGACGAAAATGCGAAACTAATTTATCTAGTAGGTCGCTATTAGTGATAGTGACAATTAAATTGTGATCACGCTGTCGATTTGTAAATTTTTGAAATTGAATTAATAATTGTGTGTCGTTGTTCTGTTCTTAATTTGTTAGTTTAATAATTCACTTGTTATTAAAATGGCATACACAAATGCGGAAATGGCTGATATGCATTACGTTTACGGTCTGTCGCAGGGTAATGGGTTAGAAGCTTGTAGAAGCTATGCTGAAATGTATCCTCAACGGCAGCTTCCTTCGCATAGAATATTTGCCCAACTTCATCAACGATTATGAGAATAGGGTTCATTCATATGGTTCTAGAACATTTTTGTCTTGACGTGAGTTATGTAACCCCCAATTTGATATATATAAAAGAAACTAATAATTAAGAAGTTATTAGAAATATTAGAAAATGCGCTAAGTGATGTGCAACAATGTAATGAAGGACAATTCATTTCAGTTTATTAACGTTCATGGGAACGGAAACGCTACTTTGTAGCACAAGGATAAGTGACACTGCAGATGTCAGGTCACAGGCGGTCACAGACAGTCACGTACGGAGATTACCTGGAAAGGGAGCTCGCAACAAAGTAATTATGAATAGATTTAAGATAGCAACAATGTATTATGAATAGAGTCAAGTGTAAGCAGACATTAGGTCTGCAAGTTCCCACAGAAATGTGAGGGAGTATGGACATTATAAAAGGCCCGGGAGCCTCACTCGAAGGCAGTTAATCCATCGTTCAGCTTTAACATTGCAGTTCGTAGATAACTCCCTTTGTACAATTAGTAATTAATTTCGACTTAGAATAATAATTCAAGATTGTCAAAATTCAACATTAATTTCTGTAAATTAATAAATAAATGTGTTAAGAAGTTCAAGAAGTCTTTTTAAAAAGGACCGCTTGCAGCCACGAACCTTAACTCGTGTGGTTCGGAGTTATTGGGGATTATTTAATTGGCCCTCATTTTCTACCTCCTCGATTAAATGGTGAGCCATACACTCAATTTTTAAGAGAAATGCATCCAGTACTGCTGGAGGAAGTTCCTTGTGGTATCAGAAGGGTTATGTTTTTTATGCATGATGGGGCTCTCGCCCATTCTAGTCAAACAGCACGTCAGCATTTAACTCAAACATATCCAAATCATTGGATAGGTCGAGGAGGATCACAGAATTGGCCCGCTCGATCCCCGGATTTAAATCCTTTCGATTTCTCTACTTGGGGCCATTTACAGAGTTTGGTTTATCCTACTCCTGTTTGTGAGCGAATACGTGGTTCAATGCGCCGACGTCTAGATGCATGTGTAATGACTGAAGGTGGACATATTGAACATTTACTATGATTTCTACATGTTGTATGTTTTGGTATTAATAAATTAGTTTTGTTTATTCATCTTTAATCATACTTTGATGCAGGTAGTAATTACAAAACAACAATAATAATCAAGTTCGCATTTATGACGATGTATCTCTGTAGTTGTTTGTAAAATAATTTTGTTCTGCGAACTGGTTAATTTTGGGCAAAAAATTTAAGAGACATTTTTTGTTTAGAATGAAATAAGCTATTGGAAATAAATTTTTAAATGGCAAACAAATAATAAGACAAAAGGTACATTAGAAATAAGTTTTAGGGGTTGCGTTTTCCACCCCTTACAACCATAGGGTAAACCAAATAAATTACCGAGTAAGTGTATTTTTGATAGTAAAAATGTCATCTTAATTTTAATTTTGTATCTTTTTTAGTGTTTGTACAAAAAATAAAAAACGAATTTTATGTACCTCATTTAAGAGGCTGTATCTTAACAAGGGATGCTCCAATGAAGTTTTTTTTATATGAAAGACCTTGTTACGTTCAATTCCTGCATTTGCATCTTTCCAATATCCTTCATTGATAAATTATTACCAGTTTAAATAAATATCATAATTCGCTCTTTTGACTATTTTCAAAGTTATACCTATTATAGATAAAGCACATTCATAAAGCAGTTTGGTTTCTCTATTCATATTAATTTCTTAACACATATACTACAATTTGGTATACAAATTATTGTCTCTATCAACGCCTGTTAATTTTTTGTTTTAACAGTATTACCTTATGATGTTATCAGTGTGGAGATTCTAAATTGTTCTGTTGGGAATTAATTCATTTTTACTTTGTACTTTATTGCACGTTAAACATATCCTCGTGAACAGTTCTTAATTCTGAACGAGCAAATACACGCACATTCCTTTCTGTTTCTAATTCTTGTGTATTTGGTAAGTGAAGAAAATGGTTGATAAATTACTGATTTTCATGTTTACTTTCTAGCTCGTATCGTATGGTCGTACCGTATGGTCATATCGTAGGACTTAAAAATTGTTCGTACCCAAGGTTTAAGACTTTCCCGTACGTGTAGAATTGTATCGTATGGATTTGATCGTATGTTCAGGTTTGATGTTGGACCACGTGGATTGTTAACTACTCACAACCCTTTTTGGTCTATCAGAATCCTCGAGCTACCAGGTATTGTGACTGTAAATGAAAAGGCATTGTTCCGGATCTTGGCTGGTGACTGGTATGTTAAACCCTTCCTTGTCTCGTTATAAGTACGTAGACAAAAGTAGACTACTTTTCTTAAATTCTATGTTACTAGTAGTCCATACAATAAATTATTTCCCACATATATGCTAATAATAGCGTAACACTTTCCTCACCAGCAGTACTTTACTATAGCTCTGATAGTTACAAATTTTACTATAATGTCTAATAAGTTTGAATCATCTACAGTCCTTCAAGTTATAGTTACTATAGTAGTTACTTTTGAGATACTCTCACATTCTTTATGCATCATTAATATTCTATTATGAACATAGTTAACATCGGTGTTTTGGGTGGACTCCTTTGTATAAAAATAAGTATTCCATTTTTTTCCCTCTTTCTATAAATGTGTTAGAATGTAATTACACGAGCTCGATAGGGTTATTAATTATAAATTATTTTCTTTATCCCGATTGCGTCAGGGGCGCACTTGTAATATTTTATCATAACGTCAAGTGTCACAGACGCACAAACGTACTTATTGATTAATGAACGTTCTTTAAAAGTTTATTTTGTGCTTTTACTCTAATCATATACATTTATTACTGAAATGATTATTAATTACAAGTCTTATGATAAGCAAATAAAGTATATTTTTAACTTGAATTTTTTTTAACAAAGTTATTTTCTATTACCTATATGTTTTGGTTGGACGGACTGGCGTTCTGTCATTAATTATTGCTTTTCTTTTATTTTATTTCAATGATTAATTTTCTCCTTGCTGATTTACTTCAGTTTTAGCTTACTCACCCCCCCCCCAATCTTCAGCTGCAGCCTATTCGGAACATTCTTTTAGTTACGGTACGAGAATATCGTGACAACCTCATCTCTTTTACAATGAGGAATCACCCTCTGAAATGTTTAACACTTATTTTGTTACACCCGGTATAATTGACACTTTGTATAGGTTTGCTATCTTACTTTTTCTTTAAATTACGATCCTCCGGGCTTAAAGAAATTTATGAAATTGACATCAAATGAACAACAAACCAACTACAGTCCATTCACTTTTACTTTAGAATGACTTCTCAACTGGATAAAATGCTACATTGCCAATGATAGTTTAAGTTCTAATATATTTAATGAAAGTTACACGACAATTCCTATTGGCAAGAGGAATTGGTAGCAACACCGTACAGAAATGCCAATCTTTAGGTGTTGAATGACAATATTCTTCAAGCGGAATTATAGGTACTCATTTACATACGGTTGCTAACAGTATATTACTACATATGACGACATCCTAAACGTGAAACGAATGAACTATACATGTATAATTTTAATTCTATACACAAACGTTCCGTTCTGAATGGACTTGCACTTGAAGAAGTTCTACATTTCTAGAATGGGTGGAACGGTTTCAGATTTCCAGAGATCTAAAGTGCCGAACTACAGGTTCAACAAAATTAATGGGGTCTTTAGTGAGGAACCAGACAAAGATAGGTCCCCTAAAGAGGGCAGCAGCGCTTTCGGTACTTAGAGTGCCAGAGACCCTAAGGGTCGGTATAGCATTCTAAGAAATACTACTGCGATGTGGAAAGCAACGGGAAACCACCACATTACCTCTCACGTACAGAGCGTACTTAAATTGTTAATCAAGATGAAGACTCCTCTGGGGTAAAAAATTGCGGAGTCCCCCATTAGGATCTTCGAAAGTGAAATACTTCGGAAAATGTGATCGGTAAGTATAAAAAAAAAGTATGAAGGTTCTACAAGTCGGAGCGTGGTATGTACGAAGCAAGTAGGTAAGCTGGAGGATTTGAAAATTGAAATGGATAGGTTAGCATTAGACATAGCAAGGATCAGCGAAGTTCGATGGCCAGAAGCGGAAGATTCTTGAAGTGGAGTCTTTAGGGTAATACACACAGTATCAGAGGAAGTAAGTCCGGGTGTGGGGATGGTTATAAAAAAGAAAAATAGAATACTGAGTAGAAAACTACCTACAAAAGAATGAAAGAGCACTCATGATTAGATTAGAATCTAAACCGGTAAATACAGTAGTAATACAAGTCTACAGCAAGGAAAGGGTAGAAGCCATCTACAAAGATATCAAGGGGATACTAAGATACGTAAAAGGATATGAAAATTTAATAATTACGGGGGATTTTAATACAGTGGTAGCTGAGGGTAAGGAAGGAGCGGTAGTAGGTTTGTTTGGCTTAGGCACAACAGGGGAAATAGGCTGGTAGAATTTTGCGACAAAAAAAGACCATACACATGGAAGATGCTAGGAAACATAGAAAGATATCAAATAGATTACATTCTTATTCGACAACGATTTAGAAATCAAGTAGAAGACTGTCGAAGCTACCCAAAAGCTGATATAGACACTTAAATTAAAAATTTAAGAAAATGAACGGAAAAAGACACTTTGACTATGAAAAACTAAAAGATAAAGATATGCACGACAGATATGGAAAAAAGTCAAATAAATTGCTGAAAGACATCGGCAAGGTTTCTAATACTAAGGAAATAGAAACACAATGGAGTAACATTAAATCCAGCTTAGACATAGTGGCCAGAGACATTCTGGGGTATACACAAGAGGAAAATAGGAAACCATAGATAACAAAGTACAGGGTTGGGATAAAGTATAGAACCAAGTGAATATCTTTAAAACAAAAGGGACGATATTTATCAAACTTTGTAGATAAATGCAATGAGGCAAAATGCATCTGATGTGATTGTTTTGTTAATAATGTACTTCCGGTTTAGCCGGAAATGCCCTCAATTTTTTCTAATTAAATGGGACACCCTGTATATTTTTGCAGATCTTGATAGATCTTGTTATTTCGAATTCATACATACCGGGGTTAATGGAAATAATCTGTAAAAAAGAGACACTAAAGCACTTTAGTACAATCACTTTTAAGTTTTTACGCATTAAAATAAAAGCCATTTAGATTAGCAAATTAATGTTTACTTTGTATTAAACGTGTACTGTCAAGTTAATTGTAATTTACGCTAATAAATTGTACGGTTAAAAATGGTACATTTAAGTGAGAAAGATCGAATTGAAATATTGATGATGATTGGTTTTGGCGATCGTGTTAGAACTAGGGAAGAAGTTTGTCATATTTTTAATGATTTGCATCCTGAAAGAAATCCTATATCACGTTTAACAGTTACT
This sequence comes from Platerodrilus igneus, assembly GCA_036346225.1. NCBI lineage: Eukaryota > Metazoa > Arthropoda > Insecta > Coleoptera > Lycidae > Platerodrilus > Platerodrilus igneus. The sequence goes on from JARFIW010001480.1 coordinate 561,624, forward strand.
AAAACATTACAACGTTTTAATGCAACAGGGATGGTCAAAAATTTGGCAAAAACTGGAAGACCACAGACCGCACCAAACGAAGCTATTAGACAAAACATTGCTATTGAATTAAAGGAATCACCTCAAACTTCTACCACAGATTTTGCACTAAACCACGGTATAAGTCGACGTTCTGTAGGGAAGATATTAAAAAGTGAAAAATATCATCCGTATAAAATACAATTAGTTCAAGAATTGTCTGATGATGATTTTGACCGACGGTTGGAGTTTTGCGAACGAATGATGGACATCTGTAATGAATGGTGACAAGTATTTAGATTTACTAAATAACCAAATTATTCCTGCATTCCATCAAAATGGGCATTTACCACAAAATGTTTGGTTTCAACAAAATGGAGCGGCTCCTTACTATGATAGATGGGTTTTGAATTTTTTAGATGCAAATTATCCAAATCGATGGATTGGACGTAGAGGATTTGTAGAGTGGCCTGCTCGTTCTCCAGACCTCAGTCCATTAGATTTCTTTCTTTTCGGTTACCTGAAATCACATGTTTACGCTAGACGACCAACATCCCTGCAGGAATTGAAACAAAGAATCATCGATGAATGTGAACTCATCCATGGAGAAGTCTTGGAAAGAGTAATTCAGGAATTTATTAATAGACTTGCAAATTGTCAGGAAGTAAACGGCGAGCATTTTGAACATTTAAAATGATTTTGTTTAAATTAAATTCAATATTATTCTCATTCTCGTTAATCTTATAAATAAAATTTATTATTGAGTAAATGTAAAGTGCTTTAGTATTATCTTGTTTTTACAGATTATTTCCATTAACCCTGGTATGTATGAATTCGAAATAACAAGATATATCTAGATCTGCAAAAATATACAGGGTGTCCCATTTAAATAAAAAAAATTGAGGGCATTTTCGGCTAAACCGGAAGTACATTATTAACAAAAAAAATCATATCAGATGCATTTTGCCTCATTGCATTTATTTACAAAGTTTCATAAATATCGTCCTTTTCGTTTTAAAGATATTCACTTGGTTCCATACTTTATCCCAACCTTGTATATCCTTAATCTAATAGAAAGAAGACGAAAATACAAAAATATATTAAAAGAAACAGGAAAACAAAAAATACAAAATAGACTATACGAAGTTCGAAAAGATAGACACAAAGCCATATGATGAGAAATTATGCGCAAATGCCGGAAAGCTAAAGAGTAATGGATTGATGAAAAGTGCAAAGAGGTACAAACTAAGATGGAAATAGGGGAGACAAACGAAGCATACAAACTAATTAGAATGAATTTTAAGGACATAAAACCGTATAGCAAAAATATAAGGACGCCCCTTATAGAGATAGAAAAATAGAAAGATAGAGGTAAACCTAGGTAAGACTATTGCACACAGATAGTAAAAAATGTAGGCTGTGGCAATTTCAAGGGAATGTGCAGGCTAGCTCAGAATAGAAATCAATGAGGTACGCGTTCAACCAATTCAAAGATGGAAAAGGACGGAAAAAAGAACTGTGCTTATACCTGATGATTATTACAAGCAACTACAGATATTGAGTTTGTAATTCTCTCAACTAATGTTAATTGTGCGAAAACTATTAATTCGGGAAATGTTTAGTTGTTAGGTAATCCTTGATAGCCACAGGCTGCTTAACCCTCTCACATACTACTGAATCTTGATGGAATAGAGTATATAATTAGGAAACAACAGAAAAGGAACCGAGCTGTATCTAAGCTGTGGGAATTTCAGGAAAATGTGTACGCTAGCTAAGAATAGAAATCATTGAAGGTTCGCTTCCAAGCATTTCACAGACGAAAAATCTAATAATGAAAAAAATAATTGCATTTTATCTTGATGATTATTATAAACAACTACAGGTGTTGCTTTTGCAACATTTTCTTGATTGTGCGAAAAGATTTATTAGAAAACTATTAATTCGGCGAACACTTAAGTGATAGGAAATCTTGGTAGCCTAAGGTTGCTTAACTTCCTTCACATACCACTGAGTATCGGCAAAATAGGGCATATATTTAGAAAGCAATTAAAGAGAACCGAGCTGTATCTAACAAGAAAAAAGAGCGGCTATGTTTAAAGACAACTAACATAAAAACAAAGAGAAAATTGTTGAAAGCATATGTGTGAAGCACAGTATTGTGTTGTTATGAAATAAGGGCGGGCAGTAGTAGAAACAGACAGGAAAAATGTGGAAGCCTCTTGGAATATGGTGCTTCAGATATATGATGATGATAGCATAGACAGACAAAGTTAATAACAAAGAGGTTTTAGATATAGTAGGGAAAGAAAAATATCTATGGAAAACATAAGATAGGAGAAATAGAAAGACAGAGCACGTTCTAAGGCAATTGGGGAATAGTGCAAAATATATTACAAACAGAGATAAGAAAAAGAGAGGTAGAGGTAGACCTAGGTTAAACTATTGCACACAGATAGTGAAAAATGTAGGCTGTAGGAGTTTTAGGGAAACGTAAAGATTATCCTAGAATAGGCAACAACGGAGACACGCATCCAACCTGTTCCAGAACTGAAAACCGGATGATGATGATCTAAATAACACTTACATATCTACATACCAGTATAACGTTTCCAGCCCTAAATATGTACAAGAAGAAATTATACCTAAAATTTTCAGTAACATTCGGCGTTGGCGACTGCACTTCGTAAAATTTAAGAAATTAAGAATTTAAATTTTTAAATAACGTAATCAAATAGTACCTAGGAAGTTGTTGAGGTTAATATTAATTTACATAGAACAGCAAACAGTAGAAAGAGCTCTTGCGCAAGTTTTCAGAATAAGATACATAATTGTTCGTGTTATGAGCGTATATTTTCTAACGTATAGTCTACAATTTAGTGCGGAATCAACCCAAATAAAAAAAAGAAGTATCTATCTTCCAAAACAGCAAAACAAATTAAGCAAATAGAAAAATTCATTGTACCTTGAGCTATCGGATTCTTTCTGGTATCATCTTAGGGTGAGGAAATGCGGCTGCATTTGTCTACGGCTATGTGCTGGAACCACCATGTTAACTTATACTAGCACAGAAAGCATTTTGATCTCGTGACTCAACCTTTTCGATAAAAAGATGCTGTATATTGAATGTACCGCTATCAAAGCGCAGTCTATATTTATAAGAAAAGAATCACGTACGGGAATGGTGTTTAGCTCTCAAAAATATTGCCGAAGAATCAAGTGTGCAGAACTCTCAGACAACGGCTGTAACAGCTTGCCAACAAAGAGATAACGGTTACCAAATATTTTTAACAAAGGGGAACAATCTTATTACTTTGAACACCTGCATAACTGCAATATAAGCATACCGCTCGATGGAGTATAAACTTCGTATAGATAACAAACCTATTCCAAGTGTTTATTTACTAGGCAGATGGTTAATCAGCCATATCTCTTAAAACAAAACCATAAATTTATGTGCACATGTGTTTAATGCGTATTTACTGCAGTTGGTAGAATACATTTGTAGTGACTTTGTAACGTAAAGTTGCTAAACGACTGTTTGATTTTATAAGGCAAAATATTATAGAGTAAATATATGATTAAATTTTATAAAATAACATTAATTTCAAGTGGCACGAAATCGAGCTTGTTGATCGATAGCTTTTATGATTTGTTTAGAAAATTTAGGGCATTTTTAAATAAAAGTAGTATGAATTAATATTCGTGCAGAAAAGATTGCTTGCAGAGTTTTGAACGTAACAAGATATTTCACCCCCACTTGCTTTAAAACGTCAGTTTTTATTGACTGACGACAATCAAGTGACAGTTGATAGCCAACGACACAGTTCTCAACAGAAAATCATGTATATCTTCAGAAAGAGAGTTCTTAGTTTAAAAATAAAGTAATGCAAGTTGAATACTAAAAGAAATTTGATACACGTCAAAATGATACGTATTTTAGTGACCTTAACTGCAGTAGACTTGCAATCGTTACTTTTTAGACGTAGCCCTATACATGATAATTTGTTACTAACGGTATAAAAATGGATAGTGAAAGCCTGTCAACAAAATTGATTTTAGATTCTGGAACTAGAGGATGTATCTTACGGACTAATTTGAAATATTTTAACAATTTTGAATAATAAATAAACTTGAAAATTAGAAACCAGGTAAGGTTGTTGTGACATAAGTTGTTACAATAAGAAATTTGGCACTAACCATTCCGTTCACCAAGTAAATTTTATATTTTATAAGTTTTATTTCTAGTAATTACCTTGAACATTATGATGTGATGTTCGTAGGGGCGGGCACCTGATAGCGCGGTACTGAGAACTTCTTATCGGGTTAGTGTACTTACAGTTAATTGATAGAAGTTTTAAACCATTATACCTTTATTTAAATTTTTAAGATATTGTTCCACCCTTATATTCTGTAATTGGATTGTGAATGCCCATTATTGACTTTCCTTTCTTAACACATAATGACAATTACGCTTAGTTTATAATTCTAATCACACTAAACACAGCGTTCGTTGCACATGTATTTCCTATCGATGGTGTCATTGTAAAATTCCGTACTTTATACTTCCTAACAAGTGACTCACCTTTTAATGACACAAAGTTTAATACAATAATAAAAATTATTGGCATATTGGCCCATCACACCTCCTACGGGTGTAACTAAAAATTATTTTTATTTTGGCTGTCCAAAAAAATTTTTTTTTTGAAATCGTAGCACATGTTTCATACTGTTAGTTACAATGAAATATACAACTTTGTCTTATTTATCTATACCATTAGGATACTTATCTAAAATTAATTAATAGGGTCCTACGAATACAGGAGTTCTTTGCTAATGGACGTATCTTAACTAATACCTTATCTCCCAATTTGTATCTAGCTCGTTTGGGTTTGATATCAAACTTATGTGTCCGTTTGACTTTTGACTGTATTAAATTATAACTCGCTCATTTGCAGCAACCTGTAACCTATACCTACGTTCTTCAGGATAGTTATCAAAATTATACAGGATGGCATTAGGTTTATGTCACTAATTTAAAAGGAACGTAGAGACTGATAAAACGAACAAAAAATGTTAATCAATCTGTGACCTAAAACGAATGGTTAAGATACAAACGTATACACTAAAAAAGTGTTCGAACTGTTTTAGACTCCCTGCAATTTTAACTACGTCACAAATCAAATAAACAATAACATCATCCTTTAAAGTCGACCAACAAAGTTGTGACAGCAAGCAAACGTAAATCAGTTTAAAATTTTTTTAAAGTATACAGAAATTCTGACGATAATCACAACAAAGAATAAAAATTTATTATACCGAATTGGTTGACTGTATTAGCTTTCTGACCCCGTAGTTTTAAAGTTCTAGCAATTTAGCGGCTATAATTTGATTGTACTTTTTCAATGAACGACGCAGTTCCATTAAATGCTTTGGTGGTACATTTAAACGTAGTGTTGCGATTCTACTAGGTATTTCTACGGGATTGTAGCAATAATTATCGGCAAAAAAACAAATGGAAATGAACAACACCAGTGTTTGATAATGACGATAAAAATAATTGCACTTAAATCAGATGATTATTATAAACAACTACAGGTGTTGGTTTTGAAATATTTTCAGCTAATGTTGATTGTGCGAAAGAATGTATTGGAAAACTATTAATTCGGCAAATGTTGAAGTGTTAAGGATCTTGGTAGCCGCAGGCTGCTTAACTTCCTTCACATACTACTGAATATTGAGCAAATATATATATATATATATATATATATATATATATATATATATATATATGACACTCAAAACTTAAATAATATTTATTCCTATCTGATCTCAGTTATAAAAAACACTACGTATCGTACATCTAGTTAACCAGTCAGCCTCCTTTTATGTTGTCCTTGTTGGCCGTAATCTATACTTGTTTTAGTGTAATACAAACTTTTATCTATAGTTATTCACAGCAAAGTTTATATGTTAGTAGTATTTTATAACTTGACTGGTTCCTATGTAACTTATAATTTTTAAATTGTCCGTTAATGTTTTTGAGAAACGAACCACCTTAGTTAATTAATTATTATGTTAACTGTATTATGTGTTTTGAATGTACTCACCAAGTTTGTTGTCGTATTCTAACTATTATCATGCTCCAACCATTTACTAGATAGATTCATATAATCGTAAGTAGCATTAACGTATTAACATTTTTGTAATCCTCCAATTATAGTCTTCCTGAAGAAGAAAATAAAATTTTCCGAAAGCTTGAACTGATTAAAAGAATTATCTAATTGCCCAGATTGACTACGACCCGATATTTACTATACAATATCAAGTTTTCTAGTCGAAATTAACCTGAATTTAAGTAATTAGTATGGGTTTTATCACAACATCCGCTCTACTTATGGTAATGAAGCTGTTGACAATCTCAAACAGTGGGCTAAATTAACAACCAAGCTGGCAGCTGCTAGGAATCGACGTATTTTTCTCCTCACGTGTCGTACTAATAATCTACAATCAAAACACATTGCTACATCTTTGCATTGCATTGAAAATTTGTTAGTTTGCCGTTCTGGTAAAATCAAAAACTCAATCTTAAAATTACAAAATTTTTTAGCAGGAAACTATTAAATTTAGAAATTAAAATAACGCATGATAACCTTAAAGACCTAGAGACAAAATTAAGTATTTCGATAAAAATGGTTAGGAACCTTCTTCCGATCAATATCACAACAGAATTCCAACGACGAATGACCTCGTACTACAACATCACTTTCAATAGAATCAAAGATAACAACCTTAAGAAAATCACTAATTTAAAAAAGGTTTTGGCAGCAAGATAGTAACACAAGAAAACTGGTTTGTTAATCTTTCCGATGTCAGTATTCCTAAAGACATCAAACGCTTTGCGGCCCTTGGCGCTTTGTTCAGCGTATGTACCAACCCTAAAGACATTTGCCTACCTAAACTATTAGCTGACGTGGAATCAATAGTATCTTTGGCCCTTCCTGAACAGAAAAATATCCTTCTAGCTAAAACCACCAACAGTATAACCAATTTTATCCGCTCACCAATAAAACCACCTAATGAAATTAGAAACCTTCTCATCAATTCTTCCACATTCATGAAAGCTCATGCCAATCTCACTCTAACTAAATCCGATAAGGGTAACGTGACGGTATTGTTGGAGAAGGACAATTACATAAAATTAGCCTATGACATTATCTCGGATAAAAAGTACTACACTCCTCTTGGAAAAGATCCTACTAGTACAATACAACAAAAATTCAATAAACTGGTTACTGACTTGAAGAAGAATAAGAACACTACCTCAGAGCAAGCCAAAGATCTAATGACTTATAATGCTTGCTTTCCTAAATTTTACGGGCTTCCCAAGATTTATAAGCCGACCCTTTCACTTCGTCCCATAATTTCCTCTATCAATGCTCCGAACTCCAAAATTTCTGGTTTAATTACCGACATACTTACCAAATCATATGACACCAACAATCCGCATTTCGTTCAGGACTCTTTCCATTTTGCTAATTTCGTCAATGATTTTCAAGTGCCTACAGATCATGTTATTATTAGTCTTGATGTGGTTTCTTTGTTCAGCAATATACCGTAGAACTAGTTAAACAAAGCGTCGTTAACCTTTGGCAGAGTATACATCCACCCTGCAACATAACCCAACAACGATTTTTGAACCTCATTGATTTTTTTTTGACACCACCTATTTTTCCTTCGACCACAAGTTCTACAAGCAAATACTGGGTACACCTATGGGAGCCAGCGTATCTCCGATTTTTTCTCAATATGTGATGGATGACTTTTTAGACTTTTGTATCCCTCAACTATCTTTTGACCCACTTTTTTTTTATAAAATACGTCGACGACCTAATTTGTTGTGTTCCGTCAGGTTGTATAGACCAAGTGCTTTTGATTTTTAATAACTACAATCCTAATGTTCAGTTTACCATTGAAAAAGAAGTGAACGGTACTATTCCTTTTTTAGACATGCTCGTCATCCGTAATAACAATAATCTGATTACCGATTGGTATAGGAAACCTTGCTCTTCAGGTAGATACCTTAATTTTTACTCCTTCCATTCGATTACTATGAAAATCAACCTTGTTTTGGGCTTGAAGAGAAGAGTAGAACTCATCTCACATCGAACTCTGAAACATAAAAACTTTCTTATTCTAAGAGACTTACTTCTTCGTAATTCTTACCCTATCTCGTTATTGAACAAGTTACTTTTTAATACCCCTTTCCTAATCAATCAGCCCACCCCTGAACACAACTCGATTTCCACCGCTAACACTAATCCCAAGATCTTCATTCCTCTCCCGTATGTGGAAAATCTTACAGCTAAATTGTGGCATATTCTAAAGGACATTCAAGGAATAACCCTAACAAAGAAACCTGTTTTAACTCTTAACAAGGAGCTTTTTAGTAAATTAAAAAACCGTACCCCCTTACTGCAACAGTCGGGTGTCGTCTACTGTATATCGTGTAAAAATTGCCAGGGCCAATATGTAGGCCACACATCCAGGTGGCTCTCAGCTAGGATAACTTCCCACAAAAGTGACTCCAATAGGAACACCAAAACCTGCGCATTAGTTTCTCATGCTATTGAGACCCAACACACGATCGATTACGACAACGCTAAAATTGTCTTTAAGGAAAGTAATTACAAAAAACGCATTTTCCTCGAAATGTCGCGATATCTTTACAAGACAATCCTATCAATAAAAAAACTGACACTCAAAACTTAAATAATATTTATTCCTATCTGATCTCAGTTATAAAAAACACTACGTATCGTACATCTAGTTAACCAGCGAGCCTCCTTTTACGTTGTTCTTGTTGGCCGTAATCTATACTTGTTTTAGTGTAATACAAACTTTTATCTATAGTTACCCACTGCAAAGTTTATATGTTAGTAGTATGTTATAACTTGACTGGTTCCTATGTAACTTATAATTTTTAAATTGTCCGTTAATGTTTTTTTAGAAACAAACCACCTTAGTTAATTAATTATTATTGTTGCGAGCTACTACTAGGCAACCCATCAAACACACAAGCGCAGTAGGCTCTGTATAGTTTTCAGGATACGAGAATTCTTCTAGAAGTCAAACACACAAAACGCCGCCGGCACTGTTTATTCTTAATAGACCTGGAAGTTTTTCGTAATTACTAGAAGATGAGTCATATATTTAGATCTGAGTATATATAAGACCGCTAAGAAATGCAGGAGTCAGTCTATACTAGAATGTCGTATATAAATTATAACGTTGTAAAGTAATAGTAGTTTTGAGCTTTTAGAAGTGTACATAAATGTGATATGCTGTGTCTAATGTACATGCAGCTTGTCGTATACATAAATAAATAGAAGTGTATAAACAAATAGTTGTGTTAGTGTTGTTAATGAACCTATGGTAAAGGAGTTAGTTTAAGAAGATATTAGTGCTTGTAAATTCATTAGTGTAATAGTGCTTCATTGTTGAGTGGACTGAAAACATCTATAAATAAGGCATATACTGTTAATTAGACTTGTGAACAGTGAGTAATAAAGACCATTATTATTACTTATTTTAAATTAAAGAAACGCGGTAGTAGTAGCCCGTTACATTATGTTAACCGTATTATGTGTTTTGAATGTACTCACCAAGTTTGTCGTCGTATCCTAACTATTATCATGCTCCAACCATTTACTAGATAGATTCATATAATCGTAAGTAGCATTAACGTATTAACATTTTTGTAATCCTCCAATTATAGTCTTCCTGAAGAAGAAAATAAAATCTTTCGAAAGCTTGAACTGATTAAAAAAATTATCTAATTGCCCAGATTGACTACGACCCGATATTTACTATACAATATATATATATATATATATATATATATATATATATATTGCTGTGTATCCTACAAAAAGCCTCACCAGAGTAAAAAAAGATATTCGAACCTCTCGAATTTGGCACCAAGATTTGCTGTGATTCTCGCCCTGTTGAATCTTTTCTGATAATCGCCTCTTTACTCTTTCCGCCTCAGCTGCTCACTTAGTTAAAACTTTCATCCTCATTCATAAAAAAAAACCAAGACATTCCTACCACAAACATCAACGTTAACTCTATTTACATCAATATTCATAATACATTAAAATTTCAAAATTAAATTGTATCATAAATTTCATTATCATAATATTTCAAGATTAAATTTGTCATCATTTTAATTTGCATCCAAAATTAAAGTCCTTGTAGGATGCCTACTAATTAATTTAACAATATTTGCAGACCTGAGTCTGAGTACAAAGGGAGCATCTCCCACCCCTTTACGTTAATCAAACAGGTTAGTCTAATTGAGCTCAAAGACAGACCCAAATTTTCATCATAATCAAGAACATAAACTGCTAAATACTCCTTTCTACTTAAACAAGAAAATTTCACCTTAAAATTAAAAATTTGTTGTTTGTATAAATTCACTACTGTCCATTTTTTAGCAAACAAATTATAAATAAATAAAATTAAATAAAAACCCTTAACCACAAAAAATATTTAAATTACTAGATACGTATTTCGACCACTATGTGGTCATCATTAGTAGGAAACCTGGTAAAAAAAAAAAAATAATAATTAGCTGTTGTTCTGGAACACTTCAGAGGATATTCTCCTCACTACTTAGGCTAAAGTGAACCTTACCAACCTATAATTTACTATATTGTTGCTTTAAACACTATCGAGGATATTCTCCTCACCCGCAGGCTGGTGTTCTCAACAACAAACAAGTGAATTGTGGTTAAGGGTTTTTATTTAATTTTATTTAAATCGTGCCACAGTGTTCCTATAGATTATTAACAAATTATAAAGTTATTCAACACACACCAAAACATCAAAATTCGAACAAAATTGTATAATTTACCTGAAGGTTACTGCACTCGTGGCTTCAATGTACATCGGACTTGCTAATTCCACCATTCCAGCTGGTTTATGTTTACGGCTTTAGATTCTGAACGCTTTTTAAAATTCATCTACAACACCATTCGTTTAAAAAGTTTCAGAGCTTCTCAGGAACGCATCTATGTATATCTAAATCTTGTTTGTAGATCCAATCACGTTTATTCTTTCCCGCTATACTCAAAACTGCCTACTTTTGTTTATTCATTTATCGTTACAAATTTGGATAATTGGTACAGTAATACTCGCAAATATAACTAGACTTTATTACCTTGTATCTTCTTTTCCAAGTGTACTAATGCATAATAACTTGTATCGTAGCACGTAAAGAGCAAACTGTTTAAAGTATTCAATAAAAATCGAAAATCTAAGAGAGAGAAACTCCTATAAACACGGGTTTATACAATCGCTCGCCTGCACGTCGGTTTAATCCCGCGACGGACAGTTTTCAGAATTTCGCATTCTCTGTTCCCTTCTCGAAAGTCCGGCACGCGATTCTACTAAATTTTTGCACTCGTGCCAGTTAAATCTAAAAAATTTTCACACGGCTCGCAAACACGTCCGAGAACAACTAATTAATTTTGTATAGAAATTGTTGTGTTTTCACCTCTCATATCTGTAACTTATTTCACCCAATCGCAAATCCAGTGACGTTGCTCAAAGCACGCCTTTTATTATCCGTGTCTCTGCCTTGCGCATTGTATCCGTCTTTTTCTAACCTGGCCTTATTGGTGCAAATCGATATTTTTTACTATCGGTTATTTCAGTCCACGTGGATTCCTATGTTAATATAAGCTACGGTTTATCCGACCGTTTGCAATATACGCAGAATTTTCATGTTTATCAGCTCGAATTTATTAGAATTTGACATTTAAAATACGCAGGTGTTCAATCGTAATACTTCTACGTATTTTAACCTTCTAGATATATTTGTATGCTAGCAACGCGTCTCATATTTGGTATTATTGGGTTTTTAAAAGCTTTTATGCATATAATACCTTAATAATCGTTCAATTAACTCCAGTTAAAATAATGATGAATGGCATTGACTTCTACCCCTTAATTTTTAGCGGATACTAATTATTAATTATTATTTGTACACTTTGTTTAATACTCGTTACTTAAAAATTGAATTAATTAATATAAATTTCGCACGTAATTTCTATTTGTTTCTTTACTTGGAACAATTAAATTACATACAAGTTTAATTCTGCTTTTTTTTATAGAAAGCGTCTAGTGAATAATTTAAATCCCTTATTTTTAATCATTCATCATTTTGTTTTCGACCTTACTTAAGGTCGGTTTGACGCAGCTCTAACTTCTTTTCTATTCTGTGCTAATCTAAAAAGCTCTACACACCCTTCACAACCTAAATTTCTAATAATTTGACTAATATAGTTTGGTCTAGGTCTTCCTATATCCTTCTATCTTTTTCCTATCCAGCTGGCTCTACATAGATATTAGCAACCTGTTGGTTGTTAAAGAACTCTAACATGTTTGCATGATTACCATTTATAAGGAAATGAAATATAACCTGGTTATCCGCTTCAAAAAAGGAAAAGTGTTAAATTATATGTTATGGTAAGGCTTAAGCAACGAATCGCTGCCAACATGCCAGACCGCTAACTAATTGTGAGTTATGTCATGATGACGTTTATTAAATTATCTATTATGGTAAGGCTTAAGCAACGAAACGCTACCAACATGCCAGACCGCTACCTAATTGTGAGTTATGTCATGGTGACGTTTATTAAATTATATGTTAAGGTAAGGCTCAAGCAACGAAACGCTACCAACATGCCAGACCGCTAACTAATTGTGAGTTATGTCCTGGTGACATTTAGTTAACTGATTTTTTTTTTGTTTTGTTTTCGGACTTACTTAAAGTCGGTTTGACGCAGCTCTAAATTCTTTTCTATTCTGAGTTAGTCTAAAAAGGTCCACATACCCTTCACAACCTAAATCTCTAATAATTTGACTAATATAGCTTTGTCTAGGCCTTCCTACTTTATTTTTATTTGGTAGTCTATAATCTAAGACTTTACTAAATAGTCCCTCATGTCTTAACTGGTGCCCTATCATTCTATCTCTCCTGACCTTCAATTGTTTCCACATACAGGGATCCTCACCTATCCTTCTATAAACTTCCTCGTTTGTTACTCTATCTGTCCAACTAATCTTTAACATTCTCCTATAACACCAAGTTTCAAAAGCTTCTATCTTTTTCTTATCTACTTCTTTAATTGTCCATTTTTAATGAAACGAATAAATTTTTATGCTCCACGTTTTAATAACGCGTACCTTTTCCCAAAGCTTCCTTATACACGGTGATTAAAATTATTTGATGTAATTAATTAATTTTCTACCCTGGTCTAAATTTGAGTAATATATATATATATATATATATATATATATATATATATATATATATATATCAGTACTATATAATTTTTGTATTTAAGTTTAACTGTCAATCATTGTTTCATTTTAATTCCAATTACTTGTTTTAATGCTTGAAGTAAGTTACATCTATATATTTATATATTTTCAGCTATTTCCATTTTTTATAGCTTTTGAAAAAAGGCACAAAGTATGTGCCGAAACGTCAAGTTGAAATAAAAATATTTCAAATTAGTTATATATTTTAATCATTTTGGACTATATACCCAAGAAAATTAAACAACCTTTTACTAAAATATATATATATACACAGAGTGGTAGAAAAGTCCCGGAACGGTCAAATATTTTGGGAAATACTCATCGTTTCACAAAAAGAAAAAATACGTGTTCAATATTTTTTTAAAAGCTATCCAATGACACCAAAATTAAACCCCCTGGGGGTAGGGGTGGGGCAACTTTAAAAGCTTAAGTGGAAACCCCCATTTGCTATTGCAGATTCGGATTCGCCACAAAATGTTAGTAATAATTTTTCAGGTTTTTTGCAGATAGCGCTGCAATTGACAAAAATTAACTATTTCTAGAAGAATTGACGGACCAGAAAATAAAAGAAGTAAAATAACAAATTATTTATTTCATACATAACGAAATTACCGCCGAAGGTGTTCAAATTGACCACCTCTCGTCGCGCTTTTAGGTCTTCCAGATCTTGGTTCATCCTTCACCGAACCAGTTCGCTCAAAACGATTCACTGTTCGACTCACAGTAGATTTAGAAATCGGTTGACGTTCCACATTGACTTCATTGAATAAATCTGCGACTTGCTGCAATGATCTTTCTTTATCTCCATACCCCCGCATCATCAGGACAATTATTTTTTCTCTTTCAGACAGAGACATCACGAAATAATATCAAAAGCTAGTAACGAAATAAACACTAAAAATGAATGTAATTCTGACATTTTTCGATTTCAAATGTTTTTGTACCCTATTTTGGTTTTGTCAATTACAACGCCTTCTATCATCCAAAATGGCTTGTATCGTAGGTCAATTTGGGGTAATTTATCCTGCGGAATTCGAATCTGCAATAACAAATGGGGGTTTCCACTTAAACTTTTAAAGTTGCCCCACCCTTACCCCTAAGGTGGGGGGGTGGGGTGGAGGTTTAATTTTGGTGTCATTGGATAGCTTTTAAAAAAATATTGAACACGTATTTTTTTTTTGATGCGATGAGTATTTCCCAAAATATTTGACCGTTTCGGGACTTTTCTACCATTCTGTGTGGGTGATTCTACAAATACGAGCTATTTAGACAATTGCATATGGAAATAGTCAAACATTTCTAGAAAGACCTGAATCTTGGTTAATATCACAAACATTTGATCCTGATCACATTTTATGATCAGCAGAGCTGAATTTAAATTTTTCCAAAATCTAGAGAATTTTAAAAATTCAATCAGCCATGCTAATGACATGTTGTCCATTCTAATGACACATATGCATATTTATCTGTGTCTGTGTCTATAATAAGCGGAATAAATAAAATAATTTCAAAAATTTTATTAATAGTAATATTATTATTTAATTAACACAAATAGGAATGAATGTGCAAAATTGTTTTTTTTTATTAACAGAATCAAATGTGGCAAACCAAACTTCTGATAAGTTGTACTGTGATTATAGTTAAACTCCAAGTATAAAACTGTATTATTTTTACATCTATCACAGAATCTTTGAAGGCAAACCTCATTTTGAGTAGAACTGTTAGGCTTTTAACCATGTCTTCAGCATCTTTTACACTAATAACATTTAAAATGTAAATCCTTTTTAGTCTGATATTTTTGTGTTTAATGCATAAACAGGTGTCTCGAGCACTTAATTTTGGTTTCATTACCCAGAATGGACACAGTCTACAAAATAATGAATCGCTAATTTTCAAGTTCTCGCATTGAATAAATTTAGTATGCAGATTTCGCATGGTGTCTGTCATGAAACGTTTTTGCTGCACAAGTCTTCGTTTCACTTCCTGGACAAACCATCGAATTTTCATCACTATTCCAAAAAGAAACCACCTTACTTTTCACGTATTGTTTTCTTGGTGTTAACATTCTGTCAAATGTCAAAGATTAGCTTCGTTTTTTGTTAGCAATAAATAGTTTATGTGGAAGAAAAGATTGGCATTCTTTCAACAGCCTATACTTTTTAACATTCTCCCATTAATCGCCTTGGTGAAGATTTGTTTTTTTTTGCGTTTTGAAAGAATTGAAAAAAGTACTTAACTCAGTTTGTAAAATTTCCCCAAATAGAAGTTTCTTTTTAATAATAGTAGAATCAATTGAATTCTTGTTCAATAATCTATTAGCTTTCGAGTTAGGTGTCAGTGAAAGCGAATCCTTAATTTACTTGGTCTTTTTTTATAGTCCTTGCCAACGTTTTTTATACTTTGCTGCTATTTTTCTTATTTTCTCATTTACCTTTTGCATGAACTCTAATTTTCTATAAGCCTTAGCTCTATCACTTCTAACTGCTTTCCGTCCCCCTTTCTTTCTGACTACTATCTCGTACAGTTGATGGTACACATAACTTTATTCATATTTTTAATTCGTTCTCGTTTATTCCTAGTGTTGTCCCTCCACTTTTTACGTTGAGCTTGTTGGTCTCTGTTGTTCATATCATTAATTGATTTTAACTTTCCTGCCTTTTTTGCTTTCAGGTATATTTCATGTTTTTGTTCTTTTAGGTTCTGCAACTTTTTACTATCTGTTTCTATGCGCTCTCTTCTTTTCATCTCGCATTCTCTCTTTCTTTTCACCCTTTCTTCATTACTCAACACTTTACACTTAGCCATTTTCTAATACTGCAAAAAATTGTTCTCAAGTATTAATTTTGTTACACACTGCCCAGGTTGACTTCAAATAACAAGAATCCTGATACAATGTCATTAGAATGTACACGAGTCATTAGCATGGATATAGTACGTCCATGCTGATGACTAAGCATCTGCCCATGCTAATGACAAAAATCAAGATGGTAGGCATTTTTAATTCCAGGTGTTATGTTTAAGAAACTACAAATTCATGTTGATTATTTACGTATCATATGGTACTTACCTAGCCACAGTAGTAGATTGTAATTATTTTCCAACTTTGTTAAAACTTGACCATGCTAATGATACCTAATTTATGAACTATCAAAAACTTGTTGACACATTTATTATAAATAGGACCACAATGAACAACAAACAAGCAGGTCAACTTCACTCTCAGGATGGTTGTTGAACAAGACTGATATATGCAGTGATGTATAGCTTAAAACATAAATTCCATAGCTTTGGTTGATATTTAAAAAATTTCCATGCTAATGACAGAAACCTTGAGGGACATCCTTGGTGCCCTATTTGCCCTATTTACAGTAACATAAACGCGTTACATCCTCAGACTTTAAAATACATTTTGTGATACCAAAGTATGCGCTTGATGTATGTGAGTGCATAATATGTGTCTCCTAATGGTCGTACTATAAGATAATCCCCTTAGAATGGAAAATTTTTAGCTTATATTGAAGAACGTTAGGCACACCTCGAAGACTGGGAATCGTGGTGACGTCTATGGTAGAGAGGCGAAACACGCCAACACTGAACTGTAGGGTGTCGTTACCGTTAGTATTAAAAACTAGAACGGCACGGTTACAATATAGGCAAATTATCTCGTTCAACCTAATTAAGAATTACCAATAAGACCTTTGTAAAAATCTCAGACTGTTAAAAACATGGTGTGCGAATTAGACGGAAACTATTTAGTCCATCAAGTAAAGACCGCATGAATCCGGAATGAAAGTTTCATACTTGGAATGTCAGGAGAGTGTACGGTAAAGAGTATCAAATCATTAATGAAATGAAAGAAAGGCGCATGAATGTACTCTGTGTGAGTGAAACAAAGCGAAAGGGGAAATATCTTCTTGAATTAGATAACAGTATGTTGGGTTTGTGGTCTGGAGTAGAAAGCAATGAGTTTGAGGCAAAGGTGTTGGTTTAATTTTGAATGATCAAGTAAAAGCGTGCGTAAAGCAATATGAATTGGTGTCTGCCCACATCTTGTGGATTAGAATAAAAGTGGGCATCAGAAAGATCTATTTACTAGTATATTGTAATCTAAATCGGGGTAATTAAAACTTTTTGTAAGTTTATTACCCTTTATCCTCGTGACTATCAGCTATATACTAAAACTCTCTATTTTTAATCTGATATCACTAGGTCGAGATTTTCTTCTTTATACTCCAAGCCCAGGGTAATGTCAGATGGAAAACGGCTTTAGACAAAGAAAACTCTTAAGGGTTAAACGGCTAGTAGAGTGTTAGCTCTGGGTAGATCATGAGCATGGGTCATGGGTGGATAATCGACCAAAAATATTTTTAATAGGCGCCACCGTATTTTTTAATACAAGTGCCAACAAAATTTAACTGTGTTTGTATAAGGGGAATGGAAACCTTATCTTAACACCACTATCATAGCCATAAAACTTGAATTTCACTCTTTAGCACACACTTACCAAAACCTCAACCACCAGATGTCAAACAGTTGTCTCAGCTTTACCTGTGAACAAACAAAACACCACATGGACACCATTTGTGTCCTCAGAAGCATATGCCCAAAAATATAATAAGTGACTTTAAACATCTGTGAAATACTAAAGGGATTCATTTTCATTACTCTGTCTTTTTACTTAAGGAGGATTTGCTCTAGTTTTCTTTTTCCTAATTTAAATGTTGAATAATAAAACGTCTTTCAAAAGAAACAAAAGGAATTCTATTTATATATAGAAATCTGATTATATACATGTGACTGCAATATATATGATTACTATCTTGTCATAAATTTTTTATAAAAAGAATTTTAGTGAAGTTTAACATTCAAAATAAATATGTATAAATGGATCATTTCTATAAAATTTAGTTTAAGCAAACATGTAATAAATTATTAGTTCAAAACACATGATTTTATTTTTACCATAATCATTGAAGTACTTCATTGAGCATTTACAACAAAGATTTGTCATAAAAAACAACGATTATAAAATGCAAATACTCAAATTTAACTATAATCTACCAAGAAAATACGCGAACTTCAGCACCAATAAAAGCTTTTACATGACCTGAATGTTTTAAGCAAAATGTGAAAATTAAATCAAGACTGCATCTGGCGTCTAGATTAGGAAACAGAATCTATACTATTTTTTTTTATCTGACATAAGTTGTCATTCTAAATATCTTAAAACACATTGAATGCGTGTACAAATAACTGACAAACTAGATATTTATTCGTTGGGTTACTAACTTTAAAAAAAACTACTTTATATTTTTGTTACTCTAATAATCAACGTAGGAAATCTCATAATAATTTACTATACTTTCAAAGTTACGGAAAGTTTCAAACACTCACGTGTATCCAAATAAATTGCAGGTGCAAAATCATGACGTCAGCTGTTGTATTTTTCCAGCGTATTAATCATCAGTAAGTTTGAAGTATCAAGATTCTTTGTAGAATAAACCATTGCTATACTGCGTAGTTAAATAGATAGAACGAAACCATAACTGCTTGCTTTAAATTACTGCGACGAAAATTTATTATAATTTAACATTGAAAATTATTGTTGTAGATATGTCCATAAGATATTGCACTAAGGTGAGAAAATATTAGTAAAATTTATTGTATTAATCTATACCAACTGTCTTAAATGATGTATATTATCGTTCCATGTTCTCAATTCAAGTTCTTCTTCTTGACTCTATTAGACGCCTCGTGTTTTAGTCGGGCCATCTTGACTTTTATCTCTAGTCTACAAAAAGCGACTTCACTCTTGGACGTTGGAAATAAAAGTGCCGATTATTAACTTGACAACGCTTGGTAACAAGCCTCAGAATATATATCTTCTAGAATCTATGTGTTATTATGAACATTATACTTTAATTTTTATTGGCTGAATATTTACGAATTAAATGCTTTAAAATTTATCTGTTTTATTATTAATTTATTAGGCTTGGTGTAACTAGGAAAAAAAATACGTTACAATATTAAGCTCTGGTGACAGAAGATAGTGAGATTGAGCAGTTTTGGTAGAGGTTGGAAAACGTATTAGACAAACGTGAAAGGAATGGCCGCGTGGTTCTATTAGGTGGTATGAATAGCTGGGTCGGAGTATAGAGAGAAAATGCTGAACATGTGTAGGTCCTCGTGATGATGCAAGAACAAACGAAATTGGAGATATGTTAGTGAGTATGTGTATGGAAAGGGAACTGTTTGCATCCAAAACATGGAATAAGCATAAGGATATACACTAGTTGAGGTGATTCCAGACTCGAAGACAGTGAGTGGGGTAGAGAAAGAGTCAGTCGGGGAATGGACGTGCGCGAGGGTAGATGCTAAGAGGCTCCGTCCTGACATCGTTAATTAATAGGGCAGCATATTAATTGTTATTATGATAAGTTGTGCGACTACGACACAATCCTGTGTTGTAGGTACTTTGTGTTCGCGCTGATATTTTAGCGTAGAAGCTTGTTTTTGTACACGTTATATGGTTTATAGCATTAAATTCGCATTTAAATTCTGTTTTTATTTAGACGTGTCACTGATAAAGAGCCCACCTGAAATTTCAATTACAGTTTCAACTTCTTCAAAGTACACGTGGCAAGTGGGAAATGCGAAAATTATAATTGATTTCTTTCTACTTGATGAAGGTTTGAACTGGTAAAAGACACGAAAGTAATAAGAGGATATGGGTGTGAAACGGATCATTTTCTGGTTTTGTCCAGAATTGATCTTAGCCGAAGCTGGGCGTGAAGAAGAAAACTGAATGTGAGACAATCAAGAGCGAAAGTAGAACGCTTGTTTGAAGAGTCGACTCAAAGAGAATACGCTACTACGTTAGAGAGGGAGTTGAATGACAGCAAAAAAGAATGGAAAAAAGCTTTGAAGTCTGAAGACGTGGAAAAAGCATGGAACTGTTTGAAAAACAATGTGATGGAATGTGCTTTGAAATTATGTGGAACGACAATGATTGGTAGATGTAATAAAAATGGATGTTGGAGCAACGAGGTCAATTAAGTTGTCGGGAAAAAGAAAGTGGCGTATAAGAGAATGATTGTAGTAAAAGATGTTGAGTTAAGAGAGCAACTTTAGGAAGTGTATAAGAAAAAAAATAAAATGCGTAAGAAGTAGTGAAGGCAAGCAAAAAGCAACTG
Organism: Platerodrilus igneus; assembly: GCA_036346225.1. NCBI lineage: Eukaryota > Metazoa > Arthropoda > Insecta > Coleoptera > Lycidae > Platerodrilus > Platerodrilus igneus. The sequence continues at coordinate 582,224 of JARFIW010001480.1, forward strand.
AGGGGTTGGAGGGTGAAAAAATGCAGAATGATTTTGAAGGAAATAAAAATTTGTTTGGAAAATGGGTAATGAAAACAAGAAAAGGTGGAAATAAGCGTGTGAATGGCGTTGTTAACATCAGAAATAAAATTGTTTGGGATGAAGCAAGTGTGAGGAACTGTTGGCAAGTATGATACAGATGACTGTGTGGATGATGATGAGAGCAATAATATACTGATCGAAAATGTAGATAATAGTATAAAGTCTGAATGCGGTGTAGAAGAGGTAAGAAAGACGGTGAGAACAAAGTGGCGGTGTAGATAGACCAACAAGTGAAATGCTTAAGTATGGGTCCAAAGTGCTGACTGAATGTTTGTGCAAACTGATAAAGTTGTGTATAGAACAAGCGAAGGTGCCTGAAGATTGAAAGAGGGCAATCATTATCTCTTTGCGCAAAGGTAAAGACAGCAAGTATGAATGCATAAATTATCGTAGGATAAACCTGTTGTGTGTACTGAATAAAGTGTAGGGAAAAATTGTGATCGAGAAAGTTTGCAAGAAAATACGGAGGAAGATATTGAACGTTCAATGTGGTTTTATGACTGGAGGTTGATGTGTGGATCAAATGTTCGCAGTGCAACAAATTGTCGAAAAACGTGTGCATGCCAGAAAGGAAATGTATGCAGCATTTGTAGATCTAAAAAAGAAGTATGACTCTGTGAACAGAAGTGAATTATGGAAGGTGCTGCAAAAGTACGGTGTAAGCAAGTGCTTGATAAAATCTATCAGAACGATGTACAAGGCAGTAGAGCGTGTGTATGTGTAAATAGTAACAAGGGACAATACTCTGACATTGTAGAAGGTCTAAGATAGGGCTATGTCATGTTTCCATGGGTGTTCAATGCATGTATTGATAAGTGTATCAGGCAAGCTTGGGAAAGATTGGAAGGAGTGAAAATTGGTAAACAAATGCGAGTGTGCTGTTGTATGCAGATGACACGGTATTGTTGGCTGAATTGTCACAAGATTTGCACCGAATGCTTTACAGGCTGTCGGAAGCGTGTGAAAATATTCAATTAAAAGTGAATGGAAATAAGACGAAAGTAATGATTTTTGACAGAGATGGTGGAATTGATGACTTTGTATTTAGAATGGACAATCAGACAATAGAGAATGTAAGTGACTTCGTGTCCTTGGTAGAAAGTTTTTGAGTAATGGAAAGCTGTATGATGAAATAGAAAGAAGTGCAAATGCCGAAGAAAAATGTCTGGGAGTACGTGAGCAGTGAAAAGGAATGAAAGATTGAGTGTAAAAGCAAAAATACTCATTACAACAGTGTGTTGGTGCCAACTGTTCTGTATGGAAGTGAAACGTAGGTCTGGCAAAAGAAGCATGTTAGTCGAATGAATGATGCAGGAATGAGGTTCTTAAGAAATGTGTGCGGAAAAAGTGCCAAACGAATGTGTCAGAGCAAAGTGTGGGATGCAAGTGACCCTTAAGGAGTGGAGAGAGCGAACTACGCTTAGATGTAGTAGAGAAGGTTCTGAAAGAACGACAGGTGAGAAGCCTGAGCAATAAAAGAGCATGCCAAAAGCAATCTATGAATGCTGCAGAGGCAAAGTAAATGTGTAGGGATCGAGGGACGTGAAAAAATATTGTGAATGGTGCTGGGAGTAAAAGTAGTATAGCAGTTTAGAGCTATAGCCTGCACATCCCCACAGAAAAAGGTGCTAGGTTTCGTTATTTGTGAATGATTGATATTGATATTGATATCAAAGTATTAAAGTTGTTACGGCTTGCTGTCGGTGATTGCAGACGACGCCCAAATTCTGATGTACAGTGTGCGAGTCCTGATTCTGTTTATAACTAATATTTACAAAGTTTACGTATATACATGATCAAACAATCATAGAGTTATTATATACAGTTTAAAGTGTCTTCATCGAATTCGACGCGGAAGCTGGTTTGTGGATTTCGGAAGAGGTCGTGGCTTACTGAAGGCGTCGAGTGCAGGAGGCGTCGGCGTCTTGGTGCAGCGCACTATTCGTTGAGGCGTTGGCGTTAGCTGACTATGGCTTAGGCACCGTTAGCTGAGGTGTGGATGTAGGTGGAGGCGACGTTCTGAAGCAGTGTACCGCTTGTAGAATATGGCAGGCTATAGGTCAGTGCTGCAAGTTTAACCCGTAGGCTATAAGATGCTTCAAGTGAATGCCTGGCTGTTGAACACGGAGCTTCTTTTATAGTCTTTTCCCCTTTTGGTTTTCTATGGAGGTGATGTTTTTGTTCAATGGACGTCCAATGGGAATGCAGGATTTAAAGTTAATGGTTTCGCTGGGTCTTCGCGGTATTTTCGTGAACTTGTTCTGTTTCCAGCACGCGTGGTTTTATATACAGTAAAAAAATACCAATTAATTTAATCGGCTGTATTTCCCTGAAGAACAAAGCCTGCGTTTTCAATAGCGAACCTGGAACCGCTAGAACCTACCCGCGCTTGCAATCACTACAAGATGTACAAATCTAACGTTTGTAGCTTTTCTACAAGTAAAGACCTCTACGACAAACATATGTGAACGCATCCTACGAGCAAAACGTTATGTAATCACCACCCAGCACAAGAAGACGGTCCTAAGGTCGCTCAACAGTCACATACTGACAAAAAACGGTTCAAATGCAACTTGTGTACTTACTCGACATCGCAAAGTAACTAGCTGAAACTTCATAACCGCACACATAGTCGCGAAAAGCCTAACGCGTGCACTTTATGTACTTACTCAACTGCACTTATATAATAATTTTAGTAAAATGGCTGATAGCAAACTAGCTATTTTAGGTCTGGCATGGCCAAAGAGCCTAGAGGAAGTGGTTAACCAGAAGGCGTTCTGGACAGCCTTAAAAGAATTCGCGAGAAGGGTCGCGAGATTAGACAATGATAACCGCGTGTAAAATTCGGTGGGGTTGGTGGGAGGATTGAAAAATTTTAGATTGACTTGGCGTGAGTAAGGATACGAGCATAGATATAACCAAAACCTGATATTAAAAAAAAATAAAAATAAAAATAATAATAATAATAAAATAACATGATAATTATACCCAAATGTCCAATATGCACGAGAAACCCTCACACCATTAATACAATCACTGCCTATCTTCATAATTATGTGCGGAAAATCGGGAAATCGGGAATAAATAATAACAAATAAACAATAACAAATAAATCAGAAACCCTCATTAAATTAAATCAATAAAATAAACAAAGATAATAAAATAGAGTGAAACCGCGCATCCCCCCAGGACTTGAAAGTGAAGTGATAGTGATAGTGATTCTGATCCCCCCAAGAACATTTAGTGCATACCCACCAGGACTTTAGCAGTGCGCCCCATCTTCCCCTTAGAAGTAAGTTACAGTTAGATGTAGGCAGACGACCAAATCTTCGGATGCTGGAGAATTTTATTATCGAGGTAAGACTTAAATTGTGGCGGCTGTACTCCCACAAGCATTGATTTACATTAATTAGTAGTTTTTGAAATAATTTAGCAAGCACGTTTTGTGTGTAATGGCACTAGCCGACATAATGCTTGTGCGAGTGCACCTGATAAATAGGGTGATGCTTTTGCTTTTTTGTGCACTGCTATATGCTTAACGCTTATTAGACATTTATTTATATATTTATTTTATATTTACACTTTATATTTATTTATTTATTTGTTAGCATGCATTGTAGCATTTTGTGGCATATTTATTTTGTTTGACGTTCTGTCGCCATATTGGTTGCAGTATATATTTGGGAAGGAAGAGTAGAATAGTGAAGATTGTAATCATAATATAAATCAGTTAGGGAATGATAGGGAAAGCTAGGGATGAATTCAATTTAGTTAGCTAGATTTGGATAGTTTTAAGACGACCCTTCAGGTCGCACTGGTAAGCAGAGCCGGCGTCTGCTATCCGGTATTACGGATCCCTCCCCCTCTTATTTTTGCTTGTGTCTTGTTGATCGGGTACACTCCAAAGTCAGCGCTTGGGATACCATTATTTACAACCCTGTTTTTAGCTTTGTTTCAGTTGGTCAGATTTTATGTTTGTTAGATTGTTAGAGCTTGTTAGGTTTGTTAGATTTTTAGATTTGTGAGATTTTTATTTAGTTTTTTATTTAGGGTGGATTAACTATGAAGTCAGAATTAATCAGAAGCACGATTATTTTCGCGTTTAAACCCAATGTAGTACCTCCAGGTGGAGCATTGGGGGACGTGGCCGCAAGTATAGCGGCCCTAATTCAAATTATAATGTATTTAATTTAAAAGAATAGGGAAATAAAGTAATAGCTACCGAAATTTGCAACTAAAATATTGTAGTTGCTTTGTTGGAAATAAAGTAAGAAATAATTTGGTTATTGTCGCTTAGTAGGAGGAGGTCACCGGTTCTGGGCCCGCATTTCCTCCAGAATCCCACATTTTCCTCACATGGACAGGGGTGCGCACGCGCAGTGGTGCGCATGGGCAGGGGTGCGCGCGCAGGGATGCAAATGGGCAGGGGTGCGCACGGACTTGGATATGTCTGGGTGTACACGAGGGAAGCGGATGTTAACAGTCACCAAGCATCTAATTCTTTATTTGGTATGGAGTACTTGCCGGTGTATGTATCCGGAGTAAAAAAAACACGATTTGTACACGCAGATTATTAGTAAAATTAGTTTATCGAGCGAAGATGACATGCGTAACGTCGTCCTGGAAGCATATCAATCTACGCATGGGGGGCATAAAGATATAAATCTAAGATAGTAGTTTATATTTGTATAGATTTTGTAATTGTATATATTAGTTTTCAGATTCTATAATTTTTAAATTCTCCCACCTTCCAAATCCTTCCTGCTTCTATCCTGGTTGACAGAGTATACGTGTTATCTCCACTTGGTGTTCGCGGGACACATCGGTTTTAGATTTCTTGAAAAATGGATGGTTAAAGCATATGTCTTGGGTACCGAAAAAAGGTTCTAAGGATGTAGTTAAATAAAGATAGGCAAAAAATAGAGGTTTGAGTTTGTAACGGTTTTTTTTCTTCTAATTATTTAAAAGGCTAGCCTCACGCATGGGCGCCAGTGTAACGATTTTTTCCGACATAACTAGGGGTCTATTCCTTGGGTAGAGCTATGAGAAATGGGGGGGGGTAAGTCGAAATCTGTTTGTAGTTCAAACTCAAACTAAAACAAATATTCGCCACCAAATCCGGACTTATTCACGATAATGGCAGGGCATATTTCTAAGGGCGGACGTGGAGACCCAAAGAAAAAAAGATCACCTTCGATGACAAAAACCTGTCTTAATAAAATAAGACGCTGTTCCTGTAAGAAATTATAATAGTTAGGTTAATAAAAAAAGGGTGGAACACTATTTGTGTCCCGCAAATATACATAAAGAAGTATTAAAAAGATATTTTCTATATAAAGTTGGCATCAAAATTTTACTCTTAAAGATATTAGCTTTCAGTGGTTAGGTTTGATCATATTTGATCAAAATAAAAAACTTTAACTTGAACGAATAATTTACTAAAAAGAATCTCTTTTAAAATAAAATGCAATGTAACAAAATTTAATAACTAATTGAATTACTTCGTGAATTTTAAATTAAGGTTTATCAAAATTATTCATAATCAAATATTTTACAGCATAGTGTAAACTTGTTACACAAAGATACTCTAACCCGCGCAGATCTGTTCAGGCCGATTACATTACAAATGTTACTATTCAAGTTTTCCTCTTTAAGTTAAAAGTACTAGTTTTAGTTTCCAATAAAAATGATCACAAAAATATTCTTGTTTACAAAAGTTGTGCTAACGCTGTTCTAAGCATTTGCTCTCAAGGATACATCTGTCAGCAGTATACTACAGAAAAATAAGTGACGTCAGTAACACCTGTTGTTGTAACTAACAATTTATACTGAAGCAACGTGTTGTTTCTTAAAACATCAAATTAAAGAACTTTAATTTTGACACTGGAAATTTCAGCTCAGCAATAGTTGAAACAAATATCATATTCGTGCTTTTACACATAAGAACAAATTAGCGTGTTTCTAATTTGAAACACGAAAAATTACTTAAAGCTAACTACGAACCAAAGACTGCTTTTCCCGCCTGAATTAGGTACTTGTTACATCATGCGATGTTTACTGCATGTAGTATGAACTCAGCTCATCCTAGACAGCTTCTACCACATGGAGTTGTCCCAGGTGTAGAATTACATACAAAGTAGCATCTTTACGCTGTATTACCAAGTGATCTTCTTTAAATTGGTTAAACTTTCCATCCTCTAAGTTGCATTTTACACGTCGTAAAACAAAGTGGTTTTAACAAAAGGGATTGAATTTCCTATCTTCTAAATTGCATTTTTCACGTCGTAAAACAAAGTAGTTTTCTTAAAATCGACTAAATTTACTAATTTCAAAGTGCAAGGGTAATTGTAGCAATGTGTCTCGTCGCGCTAAACAAATTATTTCAAATTAAACAAGATAATAACTTTTATACGTTACCAACCGCTATTCAAGAATGTCCTCACTCATCAAAATTGATACGCAAATTACCGGCCTGCGTTCTTTCATACATCTTGTCTCTTCTTCCACGTATGGCCGAGTGATTATCACCTCGCTCGGGCGACCGGAGGGTCCAAGGAGGAGGTTGTCAACCCTAAACGCGCCTGCGAATGGCTGTAGAAGACACAGATAACCAACCACACATAGAATAACAAATAAATATGCTGCTTTAACGTATTACTTTACTTGTTAAATGTATTTTAACATTATTTTAATAAAAGTGTATTATTATTCTCGCTCTTTGATGGAGGGATTTAATAACCAAAAATAAAATTATTAAAAGTGTCTTATTATCCTCGCACTTTGATGAAGGGATTTATTAACTAACAATAAAATTGTTACAAGTTTTTAAAATGCATAACTTTGTATGGGGATGGTTCTATTTAAAATCTATTTACAGGTTTGGGCTCCCTAAAAAAATCTAATATTAGTTGATACCAAACAAAATATAGTTATCTTAAAAGAGTGACTACCCCAAGAATAATAAATACAATATACCGCTTGTCAACAAAAAAGTTGTAGAGAAATTTAAAGACGAATTTAATGGGGGTCTAGTATTAGAATTCGTCGGTACAAAAACCAATCTTACTGTATTGTAAGCAAGAAAGACACGATTAAAAAAATTAAAGGGGTCTCACGAAGTGTAGTTAAGTAAAACCGCGGATGCTACAATCTATAACGAGCATATATTTCCAAAAAGAGTGGGCATGCAACTACGCAACAGTGCGTGGGAGAATAGGGATTCTCTCGAATAAGAAATTAAAGCTTGCATGTACGTAGCACCAGTCATTGGGAAATGGTGGAAATGTTTAAACTATAAAGGCGATTAGTAATTGTGGTTTAGAAAAATAGTAGTTTTCTTGGACTAAATAAAATAGCTTTGACTGATTAATGTATATGGTTACATATTCTCGTACACATCCACAAACATCTGCTTACGTCCACATACGGACATGGCGATGCCGGTAGTTTTTGTTTAACAAATAGTAGGAAAGATACGTTAGGTGTTAGTGCGGAAGCCCATCGGATCGTTGGATTCAAAAAGAACGGTGCGGCGGAATGTATAGAGGTTCCCGTTAGAATAATCGAAAGTGGTTAATCGATCGTATTAGCTGTTTAAATATGCGAAAGTGTAAAAGCCTACATAAACAAAATTTAATTATCATACAAAAAAGTGCGCAATGTGCTATACTTTTAAAGAAAGTATAGAATGGCGCTTTGCAGCGGTCTTAGCAGTAAAAAAAGGCGACTGTCTTTTTCAAGCAACTACAAGAATAGCTGTAGCGCAGAGAAGGAGTATGCATGTATTATACAGCGCACTGTTAGTTTACGGGTAGCTCAGATGTGTAATTGATCACGACTTATAGATCCCTCGGAGATTTAAAAATTCTGAGACCATTGTCGTTTGAAAAATGTTTGGAAATTATCAGAACGGGGGCGGGTCAGAGTATAAGTTAGATGAATGATTGACCGAATTTTTTCTACCTTTTACGAGGGAATCGGAAGTTAACAGACATGGAACATCTAATTATCTATTTGGGCAATATCGAGTACTTACCGGTTCTAGAAATAATTACGTGCTACCGAGCGCTATGCGGAAGATTTGGTTCTAGGAAATGAGTAACCTACGAAAGTACGGAATACTTGGTATTAATGCTAATTGGTTTAGTGGTCGCACTTGTGCACTCTTCGAGTGTCTTCGGCAATCTTCGGTTTGCATTCTATAGGGAGTATAAAGCAGCTACGCAAGAGTAAACTTTTTAGTTTATAAGTTAGTTTGCTTACAAGTTTCACCAAAGTCCTATAGTGCGGATTTTGTTTTGTACTAGAATGGTACCTGCAAACGTTTTTAAATGCGAGCCCTGTCACGTCTACTTTACCAGGAGGGATACTCTCAAACGGCACCAGAACAAATGTCGCGGTGAAACATCGTCCAGGGTTAAGCTTATACATTCGTCAGCAGCAAAGTACTTAAACTGTCTGTCTTGCGGTATCGCTTTTACGAGAATGGACAGCTTACAGCGACACAAGGAAAAACAGCACGGTATGTCATTAAGCCGTAAACGTTCAGCTCCGCCAGCTGTTTAAGGGTCTTGTACGAAACAACTACGAATTATGTGTAAAGTATGCGATTTCGAAATGGAAAAGACTACCTATGCCGCATACTTAAGAAGCAACAGACATAAAAATGCATCAGTTACCGCTACTAGCGACGATGGCGTAGAAATGGTTAGCACCATAGGCTTTACTAATCAGACCGCGTTATAAACGGTTTGAAATAATTAACCGTTAATTGATCTGTATTACAAAATGAAGTTTGCATTTCTCTAAATACGTAGTCGAGGACGTACTAGAAGGTACATTGTGTTATTAATAATCTACAAGCAATTATACGTGAATTTTTTAATGCACGACATTGAAATATATTTCTTGTATTTCTCAAACATATAGTCAATAATATAATTAATAAAGAGAAAGGTCTATACTGCTTTCACGTGTACTTCACATAATCGTAAAGCAATTAGTTTTGGAAGCGAAATGTACTTTTCAAAGTACATATTTAGCATTGAGCATATAATTATTTGTGACGTACTTAGTAATTAGGAAAATGTTAAACCGGAAATTGATAACTGTTTAAAATTTTAAAAAGCCGCGGTTTTGAATATTCTAAAACAGTACATTACTGTTTGAAAATGGTTTTAAATATTAAACACCTATGGCTTATAAAGAACTCATTTCTAAAATCTCCGCGGTTTTAGATTTCTCGGGAAATGGTTGTTTAGAGCATGCAAAAATTTTGAGGTTTGGGAGTCTTTAAAGGGGTATAACTTTGCAGGGGATGGTTCGATTTTAAATATGTTTGCAGATTCTAATTCTACGTAAAATTCTAGGTTAGTTTGATGTGTGGTATGTCTAAAAAATTTATAAGAACGGCCAGAAATTGCTACCAACAAAATTTTTTAAAACGAGGGTAGCTCCCTGAGGGATGATGTAATCTAAAAAATTCCTAGAGATTCGGATAGCTGAAAAAATTCTAATATTAGTTGATACCAAACAAGGCACATTTACTTCGTGGGCGGAAATGTAAGGAAAGATTTATCTCGCAGACGGTATGTGTGTAACTTTGTAAAGGTTGGTCCTATTTTAAATATGTTTACAGATTCGGATTGTACGTAAAATTTTAGATTAATTTGATGTATCGCATAGTTAAGAAAATTTATAAGGACGGTCGGAAATCGCTTCCAGCAAAAATCTTGAAATGAGGGTAGCTCCCTGGGGGATGATGCTATCTGAAACATTTAAAAAGATTTGGGTAGCTGAGAAAAATCTAATATTAATTTATACCAAACAGGATAGGTTTGTTTCATGGGTGGAAATGGCTAGTCAAAGAAAAGTATTTGGTTCAGAATGTTAGCAGTAAAAAAATCTTAAAATTGGGGTAGTTCTCTGAAGGATGATGCAATCTAAAAAATTTCTAAATATTCGGGTAGATGAGAAAAATCTATATTTAATTGATACCAAACAAGATAGGTTTATCTCGAAAGATGAAAAATGGATAATAGAAGAAAAGTATTTGGTCCAGATGTGGGAGGAAATAAGGATGCTCATTTATCTCGAAAGATGAAAATGGCTACGAAAAAACTATTTGGTCCAAATGTGTGAGGAAAATGTGGGATTCTGGAGGAAATGTGGGCCCAGAACCGGTGACCTCCTACTTCGCTTTTCAATCATAATTTCAATTCGAAACACAAATTTATAGAAGAGACGTAAGTAACAAACGAAAGCTCTTTAGAATATAATGAGTTTTTCAACATCTTTTAATAGATGACTCTCCTTAAACAAATTGAATTATTAACAGGAGTAAATAAATTGGACATATTTATGGACCCGGACTGTCTTGGAAATAACTTCCTTGGTATTGATTAAAGCAAGTTCACAATTAGTTTTCAACGCCTATTTATTGTTGACTTGAAGCAAACTTGTTAGGAGTTTACCATCTTCCAAAAAGTTTTCTTAGTATATGTATCACGTAGATTACTTCCTTGTATTAGCCCTTTAATTCAATATACACAAAGGCAAACAAGCAGAATAATAAATTTAGGTAGCAGAGCTTTACCTCGTGTCATTAACAATATTTAAAGTTGAAAGGGGTGTCTTAGCGTTTGAAATTATTCTGTTCCACGTAGCACTATTTTAAAGATTCCATTCCACAATTGAGATACCGTGCAGGGTGTAAATGCATCTCATGATTCAAAAAAATGTGTGATAATTATGTTGTTGTATTTGTTCTAGTTTTGTATAGATGTCTTTATAAAGCAACATAAAATTTCTGTAAGTGCTTTACTCTCTGAATTACAGAGGTTATAGTTTTTGATCTAAACCTTTTTCATCAATAGACGTTCTACACAATTTTACTGTTGGAATTTTGTCACACAAAATTGCTATACCTCGTGCAGGATATTCGCAACTTTGTGTCTTTTTTTCTGCTGCACATGTAGCAATGTTCTTGATCTGCCGCCTTAAAATAGTAACTACAGGTATATGCAATTTCTGAAGCATTTTCGTCATGTGATATTTCATATCTATAGTCAGGATCACGAAAGAAGACCCTCACGCGATCATGTGTATTCGTCTTATTCAATATGAATTTCTGAAGTTAAATGACCTTCCACTTACATTTGTTGAGAAATATTATACAAAAAAGCAACATTGTCAATTCAATTTTATTTCCAAACATTTTGAATATATTAGAATTTAGTTTTCATGACTAATACGTTTTTATTTAATTAGTCACTAGTAGATAAGCTATGTATGTACGAGCGCATAAACAGATTCTCATATGGGATTTAACATGGGAAATTCTAAGGTTCTTTCCTGTCTCTTCTATACCCGTGGGAAAATTTATGTGATCGTAGGAAAATTTGATAGTTATCGAGATAAGAAGATTAAAGCGCCGGCGGCATAGGATCCCATCATCCATGTGCTAGACCATTTTTTTCCTCGATCATTCTCGTCTTGATCAATGGGAGAGCTTAAAAAGAATTTGATGAAATATACTCTCTTTCATATTAGAGGTTTAACTAGAAACTTCGAGTATGGGTGTTGACATACGCATTGAACATCCTTCAAAGTTTAAACGCACAGTGGTGGAAGTCTGGTGTAGAAATGTAGGGTTGTGAAAGTTGTGTATGGAGATAAAAATTGTATTTGGAGGTAGATGTTAAGGTAGAGGTGGTTGTGTGTGTGTGGATGTGGTGTGTGGAGACCGAGGTGCAAGTGGGAGCGTGTGTATAGGTGGATGTTGTGTGTGCAGGCAAAGGCGGAAATGCAAGTGAAAGTGGTGTATGGTAGTAGAGTTGGTGTGTAGAGATAGAGGCGGAGGCCGTGTATGGAGGTGTAGGGTGGTGGAAATTGTGTGTAGAGCGTAGGGTATGGAAGCGGTGTATGGAGGCGTACATGTTGTTGGTGGAGGTTGTGTGTGAAGTTGGAGGTGGTATATGAAGGTGGTGTGTGGAGGTTGAGGTGCTTTTTGGAGGTGGTGTGTCGGGGTGGAAGTCTAGTGTAGAAGTGTACGATGTTGGAAGTTGTGTGTGGAAGTTGTATGTGCAAGCAGAAGCGGAGGTGCAAGTGGAAATGGTGTGTGCCGGTGTAGATGGGGGTGTGTAGGTGGAGGTTGCGTGTGGAGTTACAGGTAGTATTTAAAGGTGGTGTGTGGAGGTGGAGGTGAAAGTCGTGTGTGGAGGTTTAAGGTATTGGAAGTTGTGTGTGCAGGTAGAGGTGGTATGTGGACGTGGAGGTAGGAGTCTGGTGTAGAAGTGTAAGGTGGTGTAAATTATGTATGTAGGTTGTATTTGCAGGCGGAGGTGAAAACGCAAGTGGAAGTGGTGTGTGGAGATAGTATGTGGAGGTGGAAGTCGTGCGTGGAGTTGTAGGATATTGGAGATTATATGTGGAGGTGGAGGTGGTGTCTGGAAGTGGAGGTAAAGGTGCTGATGGTGTGTGGAGATGAAGATTGAATTTATGCAGGTGTAGGTAGCCAAGGATGTGGTATGTGGTGGTGTATGCGAGAAGCTCCACTTGTACCCCGGCGCGCCCCAGGGCATGCTCTTGTGCACCCTGGACGTGACCTGGCACGCGACTAGTGACAAAGTGCGTCGAAGGCGTCAACTTAACTTAAAATTTTTTTCAAACATAACCTAACCTAACCGGCAGAAGTTGGAGCTGACCTAACTTAACTTAGAAAAATTTAATTTAACCTAACCTAACTTAAGGGATGTGCTCTGACGTAACTTATGTTGGAGAGATGTCATCTAACCTCTAATGTCATATCCGTCATTGTGGAACGTAATATGTGGAAGATAGATTTGCGATAAACCAATTTATGCAAGACCGGAGAGAAGCCTTCTGACCTATCTTTCAATAGCGGTATGAACTTTAGCCATTAATATACTATAACCCTATTGATTTTTGTGATATAATTCAAATTCCTTTGTAAGAAAGTTGTTATATAGAAGATAAATCGACGCATAAAAACAATGCAGAGAAAGTAGATGGGATAACAGAACTTGTTAATGACGGAATTAGAAAAATTTACACGGAGACAAAGTCGGTTATATTTGCAGAATGGAAATCTTTGTGGATTGTACAACCACATTAAATCTCCAGGTTGGTAACCACCTTCTTGTGCTTTCGTGTCATATTGTGATTTCATTCGATCGCTTGCTGCCTGGATATTCTTTCGGACGTTCTCGTGAATGCTATTTGATCTTTCACGAAGCTTACTAACGTAATCTTTATCTACGACCTCTTTTCCAGGTTTAAATCCAAACTGAAGATCACATGGTAGCCGCAATTCACGCCCTAACATCACGCAAGCGGGAGAGTATCCTGTGCTGTGATGTACCGAAGATCGGTACGCTAGTAGGAACAAATGTAAATATTGGTCCCAGTCTCGTTGATGTTATGAGACAACATTGGCTAAGTACTTTCCTTACATCATGTTCATTCTTTCAACCATTCCATTCGATTGAGGATAAAGTGACGTGGTTTTTGGTTTTCCTGATTACAAGATTCTTGCAGACGTTCTGAAACAATGCTGATTCGAAGATCCGACCTTGATCGGAGTAATTCCAACGGAACTGCAAAGCTACAGAACAACTCCCTCACTAGTACATTTGCAACCGTCTCGGTTTTTTGGTTATGTATAGCATACACCTCTGACCATTTGGTAAAATAATCCATTGCAACCAAGATGTATTTATTTCCTTTTATTGATTCAGGAAACGGACTAGCTATATCAATGGCCACCCTGTCAAAAGGATTCCTCACGTTATATTGTCTTATTGGGGCTTTCTGTTTTGTGATCGGGCCATTTCCTGAAGCACACAGCTCACATTTTCGACATCACTCCATCACATCTTCTTTACAGTTCACCCAATAGAGTCTTTCTCTCACTCTTTCGAGAGTTCTTTTCACGCCAAAGTGCTCTCCGGAAATACCATCGTGCAAGTTCTGCAATGCTTCTAGCACTCTGCTTCTCAGTTTTTCCAGGCGTCGCTTCAAGATTCTATTTTTAATCACCAAGGAGTCCCAATGTGCCCAGTATGCCTTCATGCTTCTACTTGAAATACTAATTTCTTCCCAAGCTGGTCGCTGACCTCTACTTTTCCATTTGATAATACGTCCCAATTCGGAGTCATTCTCATGATCTTCTTGTATTCTTTCGTATTGCCATGTATCATCGGTTACCGTTATTCTATGAATGACACTTATTTTCTCTTCCATCTTGAAACAATGATTAAGATCTACCGGACAAGGTCTCTTTGATAGAGCGTCTGCATTCCGATGGCTAGTTCCTACACGATGTTCTGTGCCAAAGTCATATTCCTGAAGCCGTTCTATCCACCTTGCAACTTTCCCTTCAGGATTTCGAAACTGCAGTAATCATTTTAGTGCAGCATGGTCTGTTCTTAACCAGAAATTACAGCCGTATAAGTACTTATAAAAGTACTCTACGGATTTAACGACGGCCAACAGCTCCCTCCTTGTCACACAATAGTTCCTTTCTAGCTGTGACAAGACCTTGCTAAAATACTCAATAACTTTTTCTTGTCCGTCCTGCACTTTATAAAGAATGCTTTCTATAGGTGTGTTGCTGGCGTCGGTATCCAACACAAATTTACTTTCCATCCGTGGGTAACTTATAATTGGTGCTGTAACTAGTAGCCGTTTCAGTTGTTCAAATGCGCTGTGTCAGTCGTCATTCTAATTATATACTTGTCCATCTCCATTTTTGGTTAATTGTGTCAACAGTTTGGCAATGTTTGTAAACCCTACTATAAAACGTCGGTATTATGTACACAATCCCAAAAACCTAGTTGATGTATATTTGCTGGTGTACACTACTCTGGTACCGTTTTTATCTTGTCAAGGTCGGCTCTTACTCCGGTCTTCGAAATGATATAGCGGCGTATGGTGGTTCCGCTAAGGCGAGATTTGGCGTTGTTGTTGAAAAACAGCAAGATCTGTTTCGAGCACTAGAAGAGTATTCCCTTGCACATTGCGTAGCTCAAGATCTGCAAATGTCAAGAGGGATAGCTATTGTTTTCAAGAAAAGGTTTGGATGTGTGGATAAATTAGTACAACAGCAGCAAACTGTAGGAAAAGCTTTGGTTTTTCAGGATGGAAATCGTTAAGTTTACTATCTGGTCACCAAAAATTTCTTCATGGTAGAGCCCTAGTTATGGACATCTATGGGAGGCTTTGCTGAATCTTAAGGCTTAGATGATGGCAAATGGAGTAACGAGACTAGCGGTGCCAAAGCTAGGCTGTGGATTAGATCGCTTAGATTGGAGAATAGTTCGAAATATGCTAAAAGTAATTTTTCAGGGAACTAACATCCAGGTCCTTGTTTGTTGCTATCAACCGGTTGCTTATCAATACCAAGAGAAGAGTGTTGGCTGTTATTTCCAATGACGTGGTGGATGCACCAGAGGAGCTAGCTGCCGATATTGTCATCAGTCATAGAATTGGCGTCAAAATGTTTTTACTATTACGGGACGTAACGGTTTTAAAGAGGGGGCAGTGTTATGAACTATTAGGCAACCCGTAAAACATGCAAGTTGCATAACCGAAATGTATTCTACAGAAGTTTAGAACAATCGAGTAAATACCAGACTTTGAATCATCTAGTTAATTTTAGGGTATATATAAGATTCAAATGTCGTATATAAATCATATCGTGTATAGTTAGTTGGTCATTACGTTTTGAAAGTCATAGTAAATATAAATTTGTGTTATGTGAACGTGCATATTGTACCGCCAGCTTGTACATAAATAGACAAAAGGGTAATAAATAAATTATAGTAGTGTTAGTGTTATTAAGAAGACTTATGGTTAAGGTTTTAGTTTAAGAAAATATTAGTGCTTGTAAATAGTATCAGTGTCATAGTGCTTCATTGTTAATTGAACTGAAAACATCTATAAATAAGACATATACTGTTAATTAGCCTTGTGAACAGTAAGTAATAAAGACTTTTGTTATTACTTGTTCTAAATTGGTGAACGCGTTAATAGTAGCCCGTTACAGTATATTGGCATAGTTTAATGTTCAAGGTGAAATCGAAAATTTTATTTTATATTTGTATTCTTTGGATTGATGAGTCAAAATTTAGAAATAATAGTGTAACGATGTGACGAATTTTCTTTTGAAGCACTGAAAGCACCAGCCCCACGTTGTGAGCCAGTGTAACTATATTTTCTAACTGGGCTCAGCTAGCCTCACACATGGGCACCAGTGAAACAAATATTGTTTTTTGAGGCACCTGCCCTACGTTTATAGAAAGCCAGTGAAACTAATTTTCTTATATGAAGCTGGCCTCACGTTATGAGCAAGTGTAACGAAGTCTTCCGACATAACTAGGGGTCTATTCCTTGGGTAGAGCTATGAGAAATGGGGGGGTAAGTCGAATTCTGATTGTAAGTTGAATTTAATCCAAAACAAATAAGGCGCCACCAAGTCCTGACTTAATTAGGATAATTGCGTAGTGTATTTCTAGGGGCGGACGTGGAAACCCAAAGAAAAAAAATCGCCTTCGATGACTGAAATCCGTCTTAACTGAATAAGACGCTGCTCCTGTAAGAAATGGTAATAATTAGCTTAATAGATGGGTGGAACACTATTTGTGTACCACAAACATACCTAAAGAAATATTAAAAAAAGATATCTCTTATATAAGTTGACATTAAAATTCCACTCATACGGATATTAGTTTCTTGTAGTTAGTTTTGACCATATTTGATCAAAATAAAAAAAGCTTTAATCTTGAACTAATAATTTACTCAAAAGATTCTCTTTTTAAAACAAAATTCAATGCTACAAAATTTCATAAATAATTAAATGAGTTCAAGGATTTAAAATAAAGTTTCATCAAAATAGTTACTAAGCAAACATTTTAAAACTTAGTGTAAACTTGTTACAAATAAAAGCCGACCCGGACAGATCTGTTCGAGAGGGTTACAAATTAATACATAGTAAATCTAGTTTCCTTATCTAAATTAATTGTGTTAGTTTCAGTTTCTAATAAAGAAAGATCATAAAAATATTCTTATAAACTCAACTTAAGCAAACATTGTTCAAAGCATATGTTATTGGAACACAGGTGTCAGCAGTAAACTGCAGGCAAACAAGTGACGTAACAAAACATCTGTCGCTGTTACCAACAGGACAAAATGAACCACGTGAATGGTATCTTAAAACTTTACAAGTTGTGCATTAAAATTTTTAACACTGAAAAATTCAGCTCAACTAATAATCGTAATTTCATAACATTCGTGCTTTTATGCACTAAACAAAAATAGCGTGTTTCTAATTTGAAACACAACCAAATTTCTTAAAGTTATCTACGAACCAAAAGTGAAGAGGTGTTGTGAAATCAAAAGTAATCACCATACTTCCATCAGGTTTGTAGTAATAAGTTCTTGTATTAATTATTCAAATTCTCCATTATCAAAGCCGCTTCCTACGGACTGCAATACAAAGTGGTTTTACATCTGTGGTTGGGATAGTTGTTTCTACTGATGATTTTATGGTGGTTAATTACGCGCTAAACAAAATACCTCAATTAAACAAATTAAATACTGTTCATAGGATACCAACCGCTATTTAAAGATGGATCTCGACTCTTCAAAATGTAACCGCAAATTGGCGGCCTGCTTCCAATCATACATTTTGACTTTTCAAGCTTACAGGACCGACTGGTTATCCTCGCACGAGCTACGGCGTGTTCCCGGCCGAGCCTTCAACCACAACGCGCCTGCGAACCGTTATCGAAAGCACAGACACCTGACTATTTATAGAAAACTATCTATAGATACAATTTTAGCGTATTACTAAACTTGTTGCATGTATTTTACTAATAATTTGAATAAAAGCGTTTTATAACTTTGCACTTTTATGGTTGGATTTAGTAACTAAGAAATAAAATTGTTACAACGAATAAACAAAACCACAGATTTTGAAATTAGTACAAATCGACATTGGTTCTTAGAAACTAATTTTTAACAGTCCGGGGAAATAGTTTATGGTGTGGATTAGTTGGTCGGAAATTATTAGGTCCTTATTTTTATGATGCGATGCTTACTGGTAGCACATATTTACAATTTCTTAAAATTCAATTACCACTATTGCTTGACGATATTCCATTAACCACATGGAAAATATGTATTTTCAACAAGATGGTACACCAGCACACAATGCCATCCTTGTATTACAATACTTAAATAAAATGTTTCCAAACCGAAAAATTGGTACCTATGGAATAATGCCATGGCCGGCAAGATCCTCAGATCTAACATCATTAGACTTTTTTGTAGGGGCATTTAAAAACTGTTGTATATGCAGATCCATTTATAAATATTCAAGATTTAAAAAACAGAATACAAGTGGTATGTAATAACTTGAGTGAAGATCAAATATAAACAACAACATCAAGAGAATTTTTGAGTCATATGGAATCATGTTTGAAACATCAAGGCGGAAATTTTGAGCAATTTATTAGATGACATTTATTTATTTATTTATGTCTATATTTAATAATTTTGCAGATATCTCGAGTTTAGGATGAACTTGTTTACAATTTCATTATAAACGAATTATTCGTAAATTCAAATTTACATGTATTATAATTTTGTCAATTTTGTAATTGGAAAAAGCTTCTTATATGAAAATTGTTTTTTAAAAATAATTGATCGAAATCTGTAGGAAAAAGCTGGAGTTGCCAATAAAGAAAAGTAAGTTGCATGGCGCATGCGTGTACTAAAAGAGTTAAAATGTTGAAAATGTGTATTTCAGTATTTTCTTTCACCAGCCGTAAACCTTATTTCAATCCGGAGTCATCTAGCTGAAATGTTTAGTGTACCTCTTAGCGTGCACACACTAGATGTATCACAAATGGGTACAGAAGAAGAGCTTTAATCGTTATGATTGCATTACTTTGTGAAGAACTCACTTCTGGAAAAGAAAACCTTGTAGAATAGCTCCAAATGGTCCATGTGCTTGAGAGAAATCTGTTCCCGAATTGCTATTAATGGAGCTTATTGCCTCTTGTTAAATACAAAGATTGTGTTTAATATAGGTCACCAATTCCAAGTATGCATCTAGACATTCTAGGAAAATATTTCAATATCGTAAATATTGAAAACGGATGTAGGTTGTCAATAATAAAAATAATGGGCACGTGTTCAAAATATAAAAGCACTCATCCAAATTATCGAGGCATATTTATTATTGATTGAGGATGCTTGCTTGTCCACCGCATTACTAAACACTCGCGTCAAAGATCATATTGGCGCCACTAATCTGAATGCAAACGATTTACAGGTTAATATTTCTAAACTGGAGCAGCCCCAAAGCTGGGAAAAACAGAGGGTTCCTAAACTCGTAAAATGAAAAATGGCGTTTGGTTAAAATTTTCAAGAGATAGAATTTATAGTCTGCAATGTGGAAATATTTAGAGCGCAGAAGGACCACACCCATTGCTGGTAATTTCTAACCTTTTGTGAAGTTGACGTTTTAGTACAGTTTAGGTTCTGAAGGGTGACATGTTAGAGATAGACCTTAACGTTACTAAATTACATATGTTGCAGTTTCCGCCGTGGATTTATCGGCGAAGCTGTGTCGCATGCAAGTTTCCAATTTCTGCTATAATTATATCAGTTAGAACATTTGGCACTCTTTATATTAAAAGTCTTTATAGGGTTGTAAACTTGCCTAATTGTTTTCTAGGTTCTGCAACTGATAAGTCGTTTGTAGCAGCTGGTTTAAGTACATAAAGATCTAATCGCAAGTTTTATTCTTTTTCCGCTAGAAACAAACTGACGTTAATATCCTTCAACAGCTTAATTATCTTAAATTGGAAAACGCGTCTGAATTTTATTGAATTCCAGTAGGATTTCATAAAAAGCTAATGAATATTGTCTGATTGTTACGAGTTTCTCGAAAGTTTTAGTATTCTGAAATACCCTGTCGCTTCGTTGATGATCATCACCATTACAAAGATTTGATTATTTTTTGTTTTTACTAACGATAAATTACCATGCTTTCTGGGCATGAAAGGCAAATGGAGCGATACTGCTACTTAAAGTATACAGGGTGTCCCAAATTGAGTAGGATAGCATGGGTATCTTTCTTATTATTAATGATAGAGATCTGCTTAAATGGGCAAAGTTGTGTCATTTGGATAGCTTATTTAAATTCCGCATAGATACATTCGAAATTCCAAACGGTTTAGAAATTATTTAAAAAAAACTGAAAACTGCCAATTTCTTCGAAGTCGAATATTTTTGTTATAATAAAAGATACAAAAAAATGTTTCTTATAAAAGTTACTTAGTTCAATTGTGTGCACCTAAATGTGATATTAAAATTAAATTCAAGATGGCAGTTATCGAGATATTAGCATCAACTTTCTTATTTTAAATGGACACCATATTGGATTTTTAGATGGTTAGATAGCATATTATTTTCTCTTTTCAACGATGTATCACAACATATGTTTAAATGAAAAAATTTACTGAAAATGATAATTTTAATTTTTTATCAAGTAAGCATCATCAGATTTCTCTTAAACAAATGAAATTATAACAAACTGTCATGTTAAATTAGTGTATCTGTTGTACTAATAATTGGCATGTGTATTCTCTTTCCCAGTTATAAGTTGTGATATACTTATTCTATAAAATATTCAAATGGCAAATTTTTCAACAAGCGAACAATATCATATGTTTTGTACATACATAAAATGTAATAAGAACAGTCGCCTTGCTGCTGAAACATACTTAACAAACTTTCCCGAAAAAAGACAGCCAAACATTAAAATCTTTCAAAGATTGGACACAAATATGTAGCAGTATGGATGTTTAAAAAATCCTACTCGAAACATAAATGGAGACATTGCAGATGAGGTGTTGACACTGGCCTGTGTGGAAGCTAATCCAAACATTTCAACACGGGAAATAGAAACCCAAGTAAACGTATCCAAGTCTCAAGAATCAAGAATTTTAAAAAAGCATAAATATCACCCTTACAGATTTCACATTGCTCAAAATTTACAACCAAACGACTATCTCCGCAGATCAACATTTTGCAGATGGTTTATCAATCAAGTTAGGGAGAATGATGATTTTATCAATCGCGTTTTGTGGACCGATGAGTCTTATTTTTCTAACTGTGGAATATTTAATCGTCATAATGAACACTATTGGGCACAGGAAAACCCACGCATAATAGTTCCACGCCGCAATCAAATTCGATTTGGATGAAATGTTTTTTGTGGTATATTGGGAAACCGTTTACTTGGTCCTATAATATTCGATGGAACCTTAACCTCTCAACGTTATTTGGAAATGCTTCAAACATCTTTAGAAGATTTATTAGACAACCTACCTTTGGCACAAAATAATCAAATTTGGTATCAACAAGATGGCGCACCTCCACACAACGCTAGAGATGTTATCACCTACTTAAGTAACCATTTTGATGGCAGGGTAATCACGACCCACACACCTGTAAAATGGCCGCCTAGATCAGCAGACTTAACACCCCTGGATTTTTATTTATGGGGCACTTTAAAAGATAATGTATATGGAAGTAATTTCCAGTACCATAATGTAGATGAACTACAAGAAGCGGTTATGCAGGCAATAAACGGTCTTAATGGGAATACATTACGATGCGTAACAAAAAGTGTTCTAAAACATTGCCGATTGTGTTTAAATAATAACGGTCAACATTTTGAACAATTGCTATGATTTATTAGTTGGTGTTTAATGTTATTCTAATGTTTTTTTTTCGTTTAATTTGTTTTAAAACTGATTTGTGTTGATGCCTACTTGATAAAAAATTAAAATTATTATTTTCAGTAAATTTTTTCATTTAAACATATGTTGTAATACATCGTTGAAAAGAGAAAAAAATATGCTATCTAACCATCTAAAAATCCAATATGGCGTCTATTTAAAATATGAAAGTTGATGCTAATATCTCGATAACCGCTATCCTAAATTTAATTTTAATATCACTTTTAAGTGCACACAATTGAACTAAGTAACTTTTATAAAAAACATTTTTTCGTATCTTTTATTATAACAAAAATATTCGACTTCGAAGAAATTGGCAGGTTTCATTTTTTTTAAAATAATTTCTAAACCGTTTGGAATTTCGAATGTATCTATGCAGAATTTAAATAAGCTATTCAAATGACACAACTTTGCCCATTTAAGCAGATCTCTATCATTAATAATACGAAAGATACCCATGCTATCCTACTCAATTTGGGACACTGTATAATCGAACAAAAAACATGTGCTTAGTAACAGGGTCCAATCCAAGATGGTCGATCTCTTGCACGATTAATTTTAAGATATCGCCTCTTTCTCACTTTATTATTAAAATAGACAGCGTTTTCCCCCGAAGGGCAGAAAACGACTTATTTTAGGTCTTGCCTAGGCTTGACCTTTCTTCCAATTATTTCTGCTCGTTCATCCCTCATTTCCACTTCTACGCGTTTGAGTTTTAAATTTTTTATTTATTCCCGATTTCCGCGCGTATAAGGTTAGATAGTGGATATAGTGATTGTATTAGTGGTGCGGGGGTTGTCGTGCATATGGACTTTTATAAATATTATAATATTTTTTTTTTGTTTTTTTTAGTTTTTGTTTTTTATTTTTTAATTTTTTAAAATTTTTTTTTAGTTTTTGTTTTTATTTATTTTTTCCCTGTTTTTTTAAATTATTTAAATACAGGTTTTGGTTACTAAACTCATATCATTTAACGCCAGGTCAAAATCTAAAATTTCCAATCCTCCTCTCACCCTCCTTCCGTTTTACGCGCGGTTATCGCCGTCTAATCTCGCGACCCTTCCCGCGAACTCTTTAAAGGCTGTCCAGAACGCCTTCTAGTTAGTCACTTCCCCAACTTCCTCTAAGCTCTTTGACCATGTTAGACCTGGGATAGCTAATTTGCTATCAGCTAACCCTCAAGCGGGCAGTCGAAGAGCACGTGCTCTGCGCTTTTAGCGCCCTCACCGCATTCGCAGCGGTCGTTGTCGGTTAAACCGAATCTTTGTAAATACGCTTTTAGGGCACCGTGTCCTGTTATCAGTTGCACCATTTTATGATCGAGTTCTACCTCGATATTACCTGTAGCTTCTAAGCTCGATATGAATTTGTGGGTCAACCTGCCCGTGGCAACGTTGTTCCACCTCTCTTCCCATTGTCTGATTGTATTTTCGCGCAGCTTCGGATACCTAGCATTATAATTTGAATAACGGCCGCTATACTTGCGGCCACGTCCCCAATGCTCCACCCGGAGGTACTACATAGGGTTTAAACGCAAAAATAATCGTGCTTCTAATTCATTCTAACTTCATAGTTAATCCACCCTAAACAAAAAACTAAATAAAAATCTAACAAACCTAACAAACTCTATCAATCTAACAAATCTAAAAATTTGACAAACTGAAACAAAAACTAAAAACAAAAACTAAAAACAGGGTTGTAAATAATGGTATCGCTAGCGCTGACTTTGGAGTGTACCCGATCAACAAAACACAAGAAAAAATGAGAGGGGGAGGGATCCGTAATACCGGACAGCAGACGCCAGCTCTGCTTACCAGTGCGACCTGAAGAGTCGTCTTAAAACTATCCAAATCTAGCTAACTAATTTAAATCCATCCCTAGCTTTCCCTAACATTCTCTAACTGATTTATATTATGATTACAATCTTCACAATTTTAATCTTCCTTCCCAAATATATACTGCAACCAAAATGGCGACAGAACGTCAAACAAAACAAATATGCCACAAAATACTACAATACATGCTAATAAATATAAAGTTTAAATATAAAATATAAATAAATATAATTATATAAATATATAAATAAATGTCTAATAAGCGTTAAGCATATAGCAGTGCACAAAATAGCAAAAGCATCACCCTATTTATCAGGTGCACTCGCACAAGCATTATGTCGGCTAGCGCCATTACGCACAAAACGTGCTTGTTAAATTATTTCAAAAACTACTAATTGATGTAAATCAATGCTTGTGCGAGTACAGCCGCCACAATTTAAATCTTACCTCGATAATAAAATTCTCCAGCATCCGAAGATCTGGTCGTCCGCCTACATCTAACTGTAACTTACTTCTAAGGGGAAGATGGGGTGCACTGCTAAAGTCCTGGTGGGTATGCACTAAATGTTCTTGGGGGAATCACAATCACTATCACTATTACTTCACTTTCAAGTCCTGGGGGGATGCGCGGTTTCACTCTATTTTATTATCTTTGTTTATTTTATTGATTTAATTTAACGAGGGTTTCTGATTTATTTGTTATTGTTTATTTGTTATTATTTATTCCCGATTTTCCAATTTTCCGCACATAATTATGAAGATAGGCAGTGGTGTGGGGGTTTCTCGTGCATATTGGACATTTGGGTATAATTATCATGTAATTTTTTTTTAAAATTAGATTTTGGTTATATCTATGCTCGTATCCTTACTCACGCCAAGTCAATCTAAAATTTTCCAATCCTCCCACCAACCCCACCGAATTTTACACGCGGTTGTCATTGTCCAATCTCGCGACCCTTCCCGCGAATTCTTTTAAGGCTGCCCAGAACGCTTTCTGGTTAACCACTTCCCCGACTTCCTCTAGGCTCTTTGGCAATGCCAGACCTAAGATAGCTAGTTTGCTATCAGCCAACCCTCGATTTCCCGCCTCAAGCGGGCAGTCGAAGAGCACGTGCTCTGCGCTTTCCGCGCCCTCACCGCATTCGCAGCGGTCGCTGTTGTCCTACCTCTAGCTTCTATGCTCGGTATGAATTTGTGGGTCAACCTGCCCGTGGCAGCGTTGTTCCACCTATATTCCCATTGTCGAATTGATTTTTCGCGCAGCTTTCTTTTGATTAAAGACCTCGGCATCGATGAATGGGATATCCGAAAGTCGCCCGTCGCGGCCTCTTTAGCTAATTCGTCAGCCCTATCATTTCCTACGTTACCATTGTGCGACCTAATCCAACAGAACTTTAAACGTCAAAACTCGAGCGCCGTATGCGATATCCTCCAGACGTCCGCCTGGAGGTCTGTCGAGGTGTTTATGTTTGTTAAAGCTGTCAGCGCTGATTTACTGTCGCTGATTATATAATATTCATCTCTGCCCACGTGGTTTATTACGTAATCGATTGCCTCTCGTATGGCTACCAATTCGCACTGGAAAATAGTGCTCCGGTTTGCGAGTTTGGTTTGAAACCGAAACACCTCCCTTTCCTGCTTATACACGACAAACCCCGCGCCTGCTTGCCCGTCATCCATGCGTGAACCGTCCGTATAAATTCTGATACCCGTCGCGTCTTCATCGCCTTCTACAAACTCGATTCCTCTAATATTGGCCGGGTGTCCCAACTCCGATACAACGATCTTTCGTTCTACCTTCCTATTACCAAGATGAATATCTT
This sequence comes from Platerodrilus igneus, assembly GCA_036346225.1. NCBI lineage: Eukaryota > Metazoa > Arthropoda > Insecta > Coleoptera > Lycidae > Platerodrilus > Platerodrilus igneus. The sequence continues at coordinate 607,796 of JARFIW010001480.1, forward strand.
CGATAATTTCGCGCCCTTTCCCTATATTTATCAGTCTCCTATCTCTAATCTCCCTAACGACATATTCGATAGGAATAGTCCTACTGGTCATCAGGACCGCCTCCAAGGAGGTGGTCCTGTACGCCCTGGCCGCTTTCACCGCAGTTATGCGTTGTACGCTAGTCAATTGACGCATCTCCAGGACTTTACAAGCTTCCGCCCATACAGAAGCTGCGTACAGCATAGCCGGCTCAATTGCTCTGGCATAAATCGTCCTCATTGATTTGCCCCTGAAACCCCAGTTGATTTTCGCCGCCGCCATCATTTTGTTTGATATTTCGCTGCCTTTGCTTTTAATGTACTGCACGTGAACTTTCCAATTTAACGTATTGTCAATCTTTACCCCGTACTATGTAATTGCTTCCTTAAACGGTATTTTCGCCCTCCCAGCTCTAGCCTAGGGGGTCGCTGTCCCGGTATCTTTCCGAAATGAAGCGCCTCTGACTTTGCGGGGTTAAATTTTAATTTTACCGCCTGCGACCATTCGTGTAGTTTATTAAGCGCCTCGTTCGGTTTTGTGCGCATATCCATTAACAATCGCGATCTGACAATTAAAAGCGTATTATCCGCAAACCCAACGATTGAGCATTCTGTGGGCAACTTGACCCTAAAGATGCTCTCATACAATAACTTCCAAAATGTGGGACCAGAGCATGACCCCTGCGGGCATCCCCTTTCCACCTCGTGCGACAAAACTTCACCCGGAATTTCAACCTGTGCCAATTGCCCCAAGAAATAACTCTTGACCAAAGACATCAGGTTTCGTGGACAACTCCTATTTTCCAACTCGCAAACAATCAATGGCCACCAGGCAGCATCAAATGCTCCTGAAATGTCCAAAGCAACAACGACACAATAGTCCTTTGCATCTCCCGTCTGCTTAATTTCCCCGACAACGAACTCTAATGCGCTGCCGCGCACTAAGTGCTCAACTCGGTTAGTCATAACGCGATCCAAAGCTTTCCCCAGCACCGGTAGCAAGCTAATTGGACGATAGCTGCCCGGGTCTGACGCATCCGCCTTTTTAGGTTTAGGTATGAATTTCACGTTCTGGACTTTCCAGCAACGCGGAAAGACGCCCCTTTCTAGACAAAGATTAAACAACCCGACAAAGACACACGGGGCTAACCGGCACGCCTTCAGAGCAGCGTCTGAAGTGATTCCGTCATGCCCCGGTGCCTTCTTAGGATTCATCCTCGTAAGAGCCCTGACGACCTCATGAACTGGGAATGCCTTATCGGCACTTGTTCCTTGCGCCTCTGCAGTACTAAATCGTACTAAATCGTGCGACCCCTCATCCTCCTCGGGATTATCCGAAGGGAAGAATTTCTCTAATAAATATTCCGCCGTGGTTTTAAAACCTTCCGTATATTCGTCATTTGTCTTTTTTATGTTACCGAGCGCGATTTTCTGTTGTTTACCCCTTATTACGCGGTATGCGGTTCCCAAGGTTCTTTCTGTGAGTTTCGCGTGCAGAATTCTTTGAATTTATTTGTTCGCGTTTCTTCTATTAATATCTTATATTCGCGGTAACTTTGATTGTATTCTATTCTCCGTTGTTCTCTTATTTCTCCCGAGACGCGTTGGTAGCGGCGCCTTAAGTTACGCGTTTCTGCCCGCTTGGTGGTTACTCCCCGGGTCCACCAGGGTACGCTCTCTTTAAATGTTTTCTTTCGCGGCATGGAGTACGACGACCCGTCTACCACCGCGTCGTTTAAATTTTCCGCGAGTGTTTCTATTTCGTCTGCCTCTCGGCAGTTAAATAGCATATTTTCGAGCGCAGGGATACTTTCGCCAAATTTCCCAATTTGCTTTTTTATTACAAAACCGCGGAAATAGAGTTAGCTTCTCGTTTGCGCTTGTTTTGGTCTCAACGTCCCATGTTATTAATTTATGGTCAGAGAGCGTTTCCTCGTCCGACCTTAGTTTCCAATTACAAAAAGTTTCTAACATTTCGTGCGACTTGGCATTGAAATCTCCCCCGATAATTAGATTTTTATTCTTACCGATTTTACAAAAAATTCCTTCAATTTGATTTATTAAGTCCTCTGTTTGAGGATTTTCCCGCCGGGAGTCGACCGGTGGAAGATACGCGCTAATCACGTAAAACGTATTTAATCCGGTTTTGATTTCAGCCGTCGTTAGAGATTCGTTTGATAAATTATTTAATATAATTCTTGCACATGCCCCATTATTTATTATTATTCCGCTGCGCGGTCGTTCGCTGTTCGCGTTTAAGACGGTAATCCCCCTCCCAAAGCCTGTTATTTTATGGCTATACAGGTGCGGTTCCTGTATGAGCACGATTTCGATTTTGTTTTCGTTCATTAACTTAACGAAATTATTTGTGGCCCCTTTGCCCTTGCCTAAATTAATTTGCGCACATTTAATTTTCGAGCTTCTCGGAATATCGTCTAATGGCCTCTGATCCATAGTCGATGTTCCTGGTGATAACTGCCTTCAAACGCTGCATCGTTGTGCACTGGCTGGACTTGGCGTCGTGACGAGTGTCGACCCTGACGCTACCAATCCTATCGTTCGACTTCGCACAAACAACACAACAAGAAACTGCCCGCCTACAGTTCTTGAACTCATGCCCCACTTTGGCGCAGTTACCGCAAAACTGCATCCGCTCCTTACACTCCGCTGACCTATGACCGAACTCGTAACAGCGATAACACTGCACCATCGAGAAGTGATCACGAGCCCAGACCTTACGCCAACCCAGACTGACCGAATCCACCAAGAAACACCTCCTAGCCTCCGGCGACACCTCGAAAACAACGCTGGCCAACGGATCTCTGGGTCCCTTGCCGCCAAACCGAAACTTCTCCTTGACCTCCTCCTCCTCGAACCTAAGCCCTCTGAAGCGAGAGTTCTGAACAAACAACCTCTTCACGAGCTCTTCTTGCTTCATCTCCCTCTCTACTCCAGGGAGCACGATGCGCGGCCTCCTCTTCTCAATAGTCCTCGCGGTCAGACCCAGACAAGCCCCGCCCACCGTTGACTGCAACCGCTTGGCGTCCTCCCGACCAGCACACTCGACAACAACGCCACCCCTACGCGTCCGACGTGCTCTGACTACAACAAACTCATCCTTGGCCGGGTCAACCTTCTTCTTCAACGTAGCCATGACGTCTTCTTTGACCCCTGGAGTGGCGTCAACACGAACCGCGACCGTCGACGCTGCCTTTTTCGCCACTACACCTGCATACAAAGCTACTCCTAGGACCAAACGACCTCTTAATCCCCCCTGCCCCACTACGACCTGCTCCGTCCTTGCCGCTGCGACTGCTACCTTCGCCACAGCCTCTTTCACCTCGCTTCGCACCATCCTAAGACCTCTAACCATCCCCAAAAGCTGATTCGCAACGTCTCGGAACTCGTCCGCGGCGTTGCAAATCACCTTCCTGTCGCCCACGGTGATGGTTGCCGAAGTGGCAGGGACCCGCTTGTGTATAAGGCCGTGCACCTTCCTCGCCCGGAACATCAAGAGATCCAGTTCGTCTAGATCGCCAGCCGCAACGCTTCCGTTGCTGCTAGTCGACCCGCGACGCTGGCCTCTCGAAATTGCGGGCGACTCAGGCCCGGCTCCACACACAAGGGGCGCCGGCCCCTCCGACTCCACCACCACAGACGCAGGCTCCCTCTGCGACACGACTACCTCCCCGTCTTGTTGCAACTCCGACTTCTCTTCCCTAACCACGACCTCCTTCTCTCCGACCTTTTCGACCGCCCCAACCTCCGACTGCTCAGCCCTGACTGACTCCGACCTACCACCCCTCTTCTTCTTCGGCAACGGCTCCTCTTCTCGATGTACAACCATGCTAAAAAATCTGATAACAAAAACAACAAGTACAAACAAAAACCAGATCAAAATGCCCTGACGACACTTAATAAACTCGAAGCTAAGATGTGCAGCTAAACGGCAAAGCAACAACAAGTACAGAACAAAAACGCTGCTCCAATAAAAGATCTAGATTTCAAATGACCCTTAAACTTATCTGTTTTTATTTATTTATTCAAATTTTATAAACCACCAAATGAAATTTCAAATTTATGAAAAATAAAATAAACACTAACGTCAAAATAACAAGGAGGACAAAATAAGATAGCAAGCCTAATAAATATTTTCAATTAAAAATCTACTATAACAAAACTGTATTTATTTATTTAAAATTCAAACTAACTAGTTACCTCAAAAACAAATTTATAAAATACCGGACTTTAAATTTTGAAATAAACTAATTAAAACACGCGTTATTGGAATGCGGTACCGAAAGCACTTACAGCTTGTTTACTCGGTGTTTTCTCGACCCTGAGATGTTATACCACTAATTAGACCCAAAGATTGACTTTTAGGAATCTTAAAGTACACGTGTGCTTAAAAAATGGAAAATTTATATTCAAATTATTTTACAATTTACGGTTTTTAGTTATTTGTTTGATTCAAAAGAGGCTAGATTTTGGTTTTTAAATTGTTATTTTAATACCCGCACGTTATATAATTTTCCCGAATTTATTTGCTTGTCTTTCGCGGTTTTTTAACCCGATTTACTAGATTTTCCAATAAATTTATTAAAAACGTCTTTTTAAATTATTTTGAAATTATTTGGGGTGTTTGGTTATTGGTTTCGATTTATTATCCCGAAATTTGATTTGGTTTATTTAAAACGCGAATTTTAGTTTAAATTTAAGTTAAAACGCGGTTTATTTAGTATTTAACGGATTAAATTATTATTTTGGTTTTATTTAATGCCCTGTATATTAAAATTAACGGCACACAATAATAAAAAATAAAATACAATAAAAAGCAAAGCTTACACTATAATAAAACAATAATAAATATCAAAAAACTTACTTGTTTACTGCAGAAGCGGGAGCACTGAAAAACACGTCCGCTCGCTTCAAGCGGTAACTAGAAACTCCGGATACCTAGCAACATGAAAATCTTGGCTAACTAGTTTATGAACACAAACATAACACTAGGAGTCTGTTCTTGGGGAGGGCAATAAGAGATGGTCGTGGGTTTTCAAAGGCTAAACTTCAAACGCCAAATTAGAACATCACTAAAGAGGGCACCCACCAAGTCCTAGATTTATAAAAGAACAAGATTTGTTTACTTAATTTTTAAATATTCATTCATAATAATAGTTAGCTTAGTTTAAGCAACGCAAACCAGTTTATTGCGTTCTATTCCACAGTTAAAAACAATTTAATGTCTCATCATTGTAAGAAACCATTTTAGTTCTTACATATTTAAATCTACGTGTACTACGCGCCTTTAAATTCATTCCACGTAGATAGGCAAACAATTTTACTTGTCCTTTATTTAATTCAAGATCTGTATGTTTATGGTTGTACTTTTTGTTCTTTATATATACTTTGTGGTGCATCAACTGGTTAAGTGTGAGGTGAGCGGAGTGACGGCAGTCTGCCTTGTACACTTGAAGTGTGAGCACGGGCTCACCAGAAACAATAGGCGACGCCGCGATAAATATCTAGTTCGTGTGTCTAGCTGTGAAATGCCTGTAGTTGTCATTAGTGTTAAGGTAATATCAACCTGATTTATTATTGCTGATTGTTTGTAGTATTAACTTTTAACGTTACAGACTGGATTTACGTGGCGTACTATTAACCGTCATAGTGTTTGCGTTGTGCTGTATTGTAGGAATTTCCTTAAAATAAAGTAAGTTTACAAGTTGTAATGCTTTCAATACCTCTACACTTCTGAGAAACAATAGGAATGTTTATGTTTACAACTGAATAAATCTATTAAATTTACATGATCCTTTATTTGGTGACCGACTAACTAGACCGAGGCAAATTCATCATTGGTAAATCCAAACCAAGTGTAATAAAGAAGAACACATATCATTGGCGCCAACGTGGGTGCTAGAGGTAGATGCGAAAGTAACTGTATACTTTGATGAAAACCGCAACGTATTTGCCCAAGCAAGAGCGAGTAAAGAATATATTTGAATCGCGTTGATAACATCAAGGGAATTGGAAAGAATAGTGTATAAACATTTTAATGAATACAAATATCGTCGTTACAGACAAGACACTCAAGAGCCGATTTAATGGAGAATCGAAGGTCTGCAGGTCAAACAGGATTCGTCATCTTCAAGTTGCTTATCTTTAACGGGCGACAGCTGACGCGTTGGAAATTGCGACTGTTTAAAGGCAATGCATTTTGTTATTTTGTTTGCAACGTTTATCAAACTTATAGAACGATTTTATTTTAACTTTGACGTGCATTAAATTTAAGCAAAGAAGAAATGTTATAAAGGTTAGAATTTATACGACTAGTAGTTTTGCTGGTAATATTATTTGTATATGATATCATTTGTCTAAAATGCCACGTAAAAGTAGAAATAATGACCAAGATGATACTGTAAAACTGAAGGTTGAGAATAAATTGAAAGATGTAATGATTAAGCTAGCAGAGGGCATTGCTTAAATGAAATGGAGCATTTTATATATACATGCACACACACACACACACACGCACACACACTCACACTCACACGTACACCCACACCCCCATCCCCAGTCCCCACACAAACACACACACACACACGCACGCGTTCACCCACACTCCCATCTCCAGTCCCCACACATACACACACACGCACACACACACACACATGCACACATTGAGCTATCTTTATTGCATCCATACATTAGCAAATCAGTTAGCGCAAACGGTAGCGAGAAACATTGATGTTGAGAGTTCCAGCGACGGCACCACGTAACGCTTAGTAAAAGATGAAAGTAATTATGATCGGGAATTATTTTTAGAAATTAACTACGGAGAATATAAGGGTGGTAATCGCGCTGATTATTTCTTAAAATGTGTAGAACAAACCGTGTCCTTATCCGAAACAACGGAGAAAGAGCAATTGGTACGTTCGTTAGTTCGGCATTTTCCACAGGACGTACAGAGAGGATGTTTTATATTTGGTTTCAAGACTGTAAAGGAGGTCGAGGCTTATTTGCGCAAATTGGATTCTACTTTTGCGGAAGAGTCTAATTATAGAAATTATAATAGTAACGCCAATCCAGGGGCCGGAGACAATAATTATAGCGATGAAAATAGTAGGACGGTTCGCAATAAGAATAGGAATGAGAATTTTAGGATTTCGGAAGAAAGAACAAGATTTGGCGAAAATAGGAAAGATGATACTATTAATAATTTTACTGTAAACAGGTCGAGTAATAGGGACGAGGATAGAGAGAGACATGATGAATGGAGGGGTCGTCGCGATGATAACCGCGAGGAAAGCCATAGATCGGTAAGATCAATGCAGGTCAGCCAAGGATTAATGACCGAAAGTGTGGGCGAAAACAAGTTGGAGGAAAAGGGCGAGGTGTTGTTATCAGCAGTAGTTAAAGCTAATGTAATAGGTACGGAAGTTGAAATTCTCATTGATTCCGGATCACAATGTAGCACAACTTCCAAAAAGTTTCTAAATGACGTTTTGATGGGGCGGGCGAAGCTGGAAATGTTACCCGTAATTAATATGTGGATTTCGGTTGCAGTCGGAGCGATGAATCAGAAACTAAATAGGCAAGTTCTTTTACCACTTATTGGAAACAAAATATTGTTTGATGTATCTTGTGTAGTGGTGCCGAGAGTTAACGAAAATATTGTGCTAGGATGCGATTGGCTAGGTGCCGAAGGGGTTTAATTGGATTTCGATAATGGGTTTTTAAGGGTGTCATCTAAAGACCTATCAGTTAAGATGAATTGCGGGGAAAAAAGGTGAAGCAGTTGATGTTTAATTTGGTATGCCAGGCGGAATCAGCGGCGATAAGACATCGTTATTCAGCTTAGGAGTTACAAGAAGCCAATAAAGAAGCGGAGTGTTTGGGCGAGTAGGGTTGGACGGATTTGCTCGGATTATTACAAAAATATTAAGTAATTTTTTTGGAAACGCCCGGGAGAATTAAGGGTTACGATCATGAGATTCGTATGCGCGATAACACACCGTTTTTTAAAGCAACATATCAAAGTGCAATTACCCACCGCGCAGAAGCGCAACGACAAATTTGATGAATTGGTTAATTGTAATATTATTTCAGTGGCCGAGACAGAATACGTATCACCGTTAACGGCCGTCGTGAAAAAGGATAAGGGCGTGCGGGTGTGTTTAAATGCACGGTTTTTGAACTTGAGGGTGGAGAAGGACTATCTAATTCCGCCACGTCCAGATGAACTGTTAGTAAGGTTTCGAAAAGAATAGAATTTATCGACGTTGGATATGACGTCCTCTTATTACCAGATTCTAATTAGGGAACAGGATTGGAAGTTTGTTGGATTTCTATTCAACGGGACCACTTATGTATTTGAGGTGCTTCCATTCCGACTATCAACTTCAGTGGTTGGTTTTATTGGAGCATTGAGCAAGGTTTAAAGTTCTGACTTTGAGGTTTTGCGTTAATGTACGCCAATGATCTATTGGTTTATTCCCGAACCGCGAAAGAACACCTTGAGCATTTGGAAATTATCATTTCAAAATTAGAGAAAGCGAACTTGACGCTGAAATTGAGGAAATGCGTTTTCGCGCGAAAGAGTGTATTATTCTTGTGCCGTATTATTACGCCTGACGGTATTGCAGTCGATCCATCGCGGATTAAGGTTATTCAGGATTTTCCTAGACCGCACAAGGTGAGGGAGCTACGGGGTTTCTTAGCCCTTGTTAACTACGATCGGTGTTTCTGTTGGAATTTTGCCGATACATTCTGCTTCTTAGATTGCTACTTATATCATAAAGATAAGGTGACGTGGAGCCGAATTACGGCGTACCACAACGGAGGCGGAAGCTTTGGCGTTCGTATACGCGTTAAAGTTATGGTGAGTATTATTGGAACGACCATTGGTAGTCGTGTCAGACCATAAAGATTTATCGTTTATTATGAATTCTTTGTTGAAAATGTACAGATTGGCGCGATGAGTATTGTTTATATAATTTCACAATTCAATATTGTAAGGGTAGTGAGAATGTGGTGGAAGATGTATTATCTCGACAACCGTACGTGACAAAGGACGCTTGAAAGCCGGAAAAAGTGGTTTGATCGGGTTGTATATGCTTAAGTTGACAAAGAACTTTATAAAAATTGAAAGTAATTTGAAAACAATTAAGGAAGACCAAGATCATGATCCTTGGGTCAGGGAAAAATTATTGCAATTAAGAGAAGGCGCCGATGTCGTGGTAAAGTGGTATAAATTGCAGGAATTTTATTAAATAGGGGTGATCAGGGAAGTGACTGGACCCAAAATTATAAAAAAACATTTCTGGAAGCCTTTTAGAATCCTCTTTCAAATGATATCTCCCACGATATATTTATTAAAACTTTTTTTCTTTTAACCGAATTAACCTCCGCCATTTTAATCTAAAAATATTTTTTTCTATTTTCTGACTGTCGATATATGTGCGCGCCATAAAGACCTAGGATTCTGCCAAATTTCAAATTCCTACATTACATAGTTTTCGAGAAAACCTCTGTGACAGACGGACGGACGAACACGAGAGTGATCTTATAAAGGTCCCGTTATACCTTATAAGGTACGGAACCCTAAAAATTGAGCAACTTTGTGTTTTAAGATGTTCAAGTGTACAGAAAACTCTATATCTCATGCAAAACATCGTAGTGCCTATGTTAACAACTTATTGCAACGTGCAAAAAATATTTTATTAATGGAGTGGTAAGATAATAAATAACTGCATGCAGTGTTTTTATTCAAATAGCAACTTAATATTGTATTTGCTAATTTGCTTGTTGTGCTTCTCAGTAAACCCTAACCAATTCACAAACACCTTACTGACTTTCGTTTTTAAAATTTTATCTGCTATTGATGTCTCAAAGACAACAAACGAAAAAACCAGAAGAAAGAATATTGAAAGCATATGCGTGGAGCAAAACACTGCACGTCTATAAAATAGGGACAGTACGGGAAGCAGACAGAAAAACGGTAAAAGCCTTCAAAATGTTGTTCTACAGACGTATGATGAAGATATCATGGACAGACAAAGTTAAAAACAAAGAAATGGTAGGGAAAGAAAGAAACATATAGAAAACAGTAAAAAATAAGTGAGATAGGATAATAGGTCACATACTGAAGCATGAGGGAATAGTTCTGAATTTACGAGGGACACTATTCATGTATTGAGAACTGGCAATGCTGGTATTGCCAGGTAAAATCTGAAATTGCCATCGTAAAGTTTGACATTTTAGAGGTTATAGGTACTCAGAACGTTTTGACGTGCGAGCACTATTTGAGTTTTTGCAGTGTTGAAAATTTTATCTCAGCCAAAATATGGAATTAACTCGCGAAAATTTTCGAGCTATGATTTATTATGACTTTCGACGTAGTCTAACTCAAGAACAATGCATCAATTAACTGAATTCAACTTTTGGTGATAGAGCGCCATCCACAGCCACTGTATATTGCTGGTACACTGAATTTAAACGTTGACGTAGTTCGCCCACGGACGAAATCAAAGAAGGTCGTCCAAAATCGGTCGTTCTGCCGAAATATATCGGTGATGTGCAAAAACTAATTAAAGAAGATCGTCATGTGACATATCCAGAAATCAAGAGATGTTTAAGCATTAGTATGATCAACATACATAAGATTTTGCACGAACATTTGTGTGTTCGAAAGCTGTGGGCGTGTTGGATTCCACATTTGTTGACAGATGCTCATAAAAATGCTCGTGTTGATTAGTGCCGTAAAATGATTTGAAAATACAACTGTGGTACATCCAAAGCGGTATAAAACATCGTCACAGGTGACGAGTCATGGATTTATGCGTATGAGCCAGAAAGAAAAAGCCAGTTGGCAGTTTGGGTGTTTCAATGTGAAGCAAAGGCACAAAAGTTGTTCGTTCTCGAAGCGTTAAGAAGCAAATGGTGGCGTTTTTCTTCACGAAAGGCGGTTATGTGGTAACTGTGGCTCTCGCAAATCATTCAGCGTGGTATACGACCATTTATTTGCCTGAAGTTTCCGGTAAATTGAGACAAACCAACCCAAAACGACGAATCGTTTTTGCATCATGACAATGCGAGCTCACACACATCACATGCAACAAACGAGTATTTGGACACACAAAAGATCGAATTGATGGGTCATTCGCCTTACAGCACTGACTTGGTATCTAATGACTTCTTCTTGTTTCCAGTAATTAAAGATAAACTGCGTGGACAACGATTTTCATCGCCCGAAGAAGCGGTTGAGGCCTTCAAAACGCATGTTTTAAAGCTTCCTTCTTCTGACTGGACAAAGTGCTTTGAAGGGTGGTTCAATCGCATGTAAAAGAATACAGATTTTAAAGGCGATTATTTTGAAAAGCAATAAAAGTAATTTTCATCAAATTCATTTGTATATCCTTTCTATTCTCAATACATAAATATTGTTTCTCGTATTAGAAGCAGAGATAAGAAAAAAGAGCGGTAGAAGTAGACCTAGGTTAGACTATTGCAGACAGATATCAATGAAGGTACCCGTCCAACCATTTCCAAGATGGAAAACCTAATAATGAAAAAAATAATTGTACTTGAACCTGATGATTACTATAAGCAATCTAGGAGTTTTACAATATTTTCAACTAATGTTGACTGTGAGAAAGGATTGATTTATAGGAAAATAATTTGACAAATGTATAAGTGTTGGTGGATGTTGGTAACCAGAAGTTGGTTAACTTCCTTCACACACCACTGAATATCGGTGAAATATAGTGTTTATTTAGAAAACAATAGAAAGGGAACCGAGCTGAATCAAAGCTGTGGGAATTTCAGCGAAATGTATAGGCTAGCTCAGAATAGAAATCAATGAGGATTTGCTTTCAACCAGCTCCAAGACGGAAACCTAATAACGAAAAAAAAATAATTGCACTTAAACCTGATGATTATTATAAACAACTGTAGATGCTGGTTGTACAATATTCTTAACTAATGTTGATTGTGCAAAAGAATTTATTAGAAAACTATTAACTTGCAAACGAATTAGTGATGGGAGAATCTTGGTAACCGCAGGTTGCTTAACCCGCTTCACATGCCCCCTACATTTGATTTTCCACTGCTCCACCCGAAGGAATTACATTGGCCAGGAAGCAAGTTTTTTATTGCAAATTTTGAATTTTGCCGAACCCTTGCTGTTGCAAGCAAGATAGGGATTTTAACCTGCGTGACAACACTCACACACGAGATCTCCATTTTACCTGTCATCCGAACGAGGACGTATTTTTATGAAAAATGCTCGCTTAACATTTTTCAAGCGGATTGTGCGGGGATATGAACCGCTTTACATACCGAGCATTTTACATTTCCAGTGCTCCACCCGAAGGTACTACATTGGCCAGGAGGCGGGTTTTTGTTGCCTGTAAATTTATAATTTTGCCGAACTCTTTCTGTTCCAGACGACGTAGGGATCTTTAACGTGCGTTATAACACTCACACACGAGACCTCCATTTAAACTCTCATCCGAACGTGGGGAGTAATTTTTGTGAAAAATGCTGACCTGCCATTTTTCAAGCAGTCGGTCGTGTCGGGATTCGAATCCAGGGCTTTGGGATCCGTAGTCTTACGCTTACTACATTGATCCATGGCGACACCCACTTTGCATACCGTTCGTTTACATTTCCAATGCTCCACCCGCAGGCACTATATTGGCCAGGAGGCGGGTTTTTTGTTGCCTGGAAATTTAGAATGTTGCCGAACTCTTCCATTTCGAATGGACCTGCACCTTGCCGAAGTTCTAAATTACTAGAACAGGTGAAATAGCTTGCGTGTTCTAATGAGCTAAAAAGTCAAACTATAGCTCCAACTAAAGTAGTAGGGTCGTTAGTGAGGAACCAGACTAAGACAGGTCCCCGAAAGAGGGCAGCGGCGCTTTCGGTACTTAGATTGGCAGAGACCATAGGGGTCGATATGGCAGTCTAAGACACACTACCGCGATGTGGAAGGCAACGGGAAACCACCACATTATCTCCCAAGTACACAGCGTACCTCAATTATAATAAAATGAAGGCATTCTCTGGGGTAAAATATTCCGGAGTTAAAATAGTCCTTACATGTGATTTTCCAATGCTCCACCCGAAGGTACTACATTGGCCAGGAAGCGAGTTTTTTTTACCTGGAGAATTTGGAATTTTGCCGAACCCTTGCTGTCCCAAGCAAGGTAGGGATCTTTAACGTGCGTGACAACACTCACACACGGGACCTCCATTTTACCTCTCATCCGAACGAGGGTGTATTTTTGTGAAAAATGCTCGCCTAACATTTTTCAAGCGGACCGTGTCGGGATTCGAACCCGGGACCTTGGGCGTAGTAGTCACACACATACCACTACGCCACGGAGCCGCCCAGTTAAAATAGTCCCCCAGTCGGATCTCCGGGAGGGGACTACTTCGGAGGATGCGAACGGAAAGTTAAAAATAAGAGTCGGGAACATTCTGCGAGTCGGAGCGTGGAATGTTAGAAGTATGAAGCAAGTAGGTAAGCTAGAGAACTTAAAAATCGAAATGAATAGGTTATCACTAGACATAGTAGGGATCAGCGAAGTTCGGTGGCCAGAGGCGGGGGATTTTTGGAGTGGAAACTTCAGGGTAATTCATACAGGAGCAGAGGAAATTTGGGCGTGGGGATAGTTATGCGGAAAAAGATAGGATACTGTGTAGAAAATTACTTACAAAAGAACGAAAGAGTACTCATGGTTAGATTAGAATCTAAACCGGTAAACACAGTAATAATACAAGTATACATGCCCACCTCTAGCTACAGTGACGAAGAGGTAGAAGCCATCTACAAAGATATCGAAGACATATTAAAATACGTAAAAGGACAGGAAAATTTAATAATTACGGGGGATTTTAATGCCGTGGTAGGTGAGGGTAGGGAAGGAGCAGTAGTAGGTTTATTTGATTTAGGCACGAGAAACGACAGGGGAAATAGGCTGGTAGAATTTTGTGACAAGAACAATTTAACCATCACAAACACATTATTTCAACATCATGCTAGAAGACGAAATACGTGGAAGATGCCAGGAGATATAGGAAGATATCAAATAGATTACATTCTTGTTAGACAACGGTTTAGGAATTAAGTAAAAGACTGTAGAAGCTACCCAGAAGCAGATATAGATACTGACCACAACATCGTAATTATGAAGGCCGCACTTAAATTTAAGAATGTGAAAAAAAGAAACGGAAAAAGGCACTTGGACTTAGAGAAACTAAAAGATAAAGATATTCAAGATAGATTCGAAAAAAGTCAAATGAATTGTTGAAAGATAATGGAAAAATATCTGATACTAAGGAAGTAGAAACAGAATGGAATAACATTAAATCCAGCCTAGACATGGCGGCCAGAGATATTCTGGGGTATACACAAAAAGAAAATAAGAAACCATGGATAACAAAGGATATTCTGAATTTAATAGAAGAAAGACGAAAATACAAAAATAAATCAGACGAAACAGGAAAACAGAGATACAAAACCATAAAACAATGGATTGATGAAAAGTGCAAAGAGATACAAACGAAGATGGAAATAGGAAAAACAGACGAAGCATACAAATTAATTAGAATGAATTTTAGGGATCTAAAACTGTATAGCAAAAATATAAGGGGCGCACAAGGAAACGTCATCATAGAAAACGTAGAGAAAGTGGGTAGATGGCAAGAATATATAGGGAAATTATATGCAGGAGAGGAACTAACTGCATTAGAACAGGAATCAGACATTGAAAATGAGGACTTGTGATATCCTATACTTAGAGATGAGTTTGAATTAGCATTAAAGGGTCTGAAAAATGGTAAGGCGCCGGGTACAGATAAGGTGCAAGTAGAAACTCTAAAAGCCGCTGGACAAGCAGTAACAGAACGTCTCTTCCAACTTGTAACCTATATGTATGAGACAGGCGAGATACTCAAAGATTTCAAACGTAGCATTATAGTAACTATACCAAAAAAGAAAGGCGCGGATAGATGTGAAAATTTTCGAACAATAAGTTTGACATCACACGTGTCAAAAATATTAACTAGAATTGTGCAAAGACGAATGGAAAAACGGGCGGAAGAAATACTAGGAGAAGACCAATTTGGGTTTAGGCGAAACAGGAGAACACGGGAGGCTATTTTAGCCCTGAGAGTGATAATGGAGAAAACAATAGAAAAAAAGGAAAGCGTGTATATAGGGTTTGTAGATTTGGAAAAAGCATTCGACAATGTAAAATGGAAAAAATGTTTGAAATACTAAAAAAGATTGGAATGAGTTATAGGGATAGACGAATAGTACATAGCTTATACAAAGAGCAAACAGCAGTAATAGAATTAGAGCCGGAACATAGAGAAGTAAACATTAGGAAAGGGGTAAGACAGGGATGTGCCCTATCCCCATTGATTTTTAAATAGGGCATAAAATTAGAAAACAATAGAAGGGGAACGAGCTGTATACACAGTCTTTTGAAATGCTGTGCTTCAAATGTATGAGGACGATAGCATGGACAGACAAAGATAATAACAAATAGGTTATAGAAATAGTAGGGAAACAAGGATATCTGGGGAAAAAGATAAGAGAAATAGAAGGGCAGAATATGTTCTAAGGGATTTTTGGGTAACAGTATGGGATATATTACAAGCAGAGATAGGAAAAAAGAGGTAGATGTTGACCTAGATCAAATAGTGATAGATGCAGACTGTGCAAATTTCAGGGAAATCTTTAGGTTAGTTCAGAATAGGAAACAATGATGGTACGTGTCTAACCAGTTCCAGGACTGAAGACCTAATGATGATGATGCCGAACTCTTGCCGTTCCAGACGAGGTAGGGATCTTTAACTTGCGTGACAACACTCACACACTGGACCTCCATTTAACCTCTCATCCGAACAAGGGCGTAATTTTTGTGCAAAATGCTCACTTGCCATTTTTCAAACAGCCGGCCGTGTCGGGATTTGAACCCGGGACCTTGGGATCCGTAGTCTTACGCTTAGTACATTGATCCACAGCGACGCCCCACTTTGCATATCACTGAATATCGGTGAAATAAGATATATATTTAGAAAACAATAGAAGGAAACCGAGCTGTATCTAACAAGAAAGAGTAGTGGTTATGTTCAAAGACAACAAACCTAAAAATAGGAAAGAATTGTCGAAAGCATGTGTATGGAGCAAAGTTCTGTATAGCTATGAAAAGAGATGGACAGTAGTAGAAGCAGACAGGAAAAAAGTAGTAGCCTTTTGGAATGTGGTGCTTCAGATGTACGGCGATGCTAGCATGGACAAACAAAGTTAACAACAAGAGGTTTTAGAAATAATTGGGAAAAAAGATATGTATGGAAAACATAAAATAGATGAAATAGAAGGACGGACACGTTCTGAGGCAATTAGGGAATAGTGCGGAATATATTACAAGCAGAGACAGGAAAAAGAAAAGCAAAATTATACCTGGATCGGACTATTGCACGCAGATAGTGAAAGATGTACGCAGTAAAAATTTCAACAAAACGTATAGGTTACCTTATAATAGGAAACAATGGAGGTACGCGTCTAATCGCTTCCAGGACTAAAGACCTGATGATGATGATGTTTCAGAATGTTTCACGTTCCGTTATTCAATTTTATAAAACTTTTTACATTTCAACAAGTTTATTTTAAAATTAAGAATTGTGATTTATTTATTGAAAGTGAAATATACAGGGCGAGCCCTAGTTACATACTTCACTTAAATAGCCAATGTACTACAAAACAATGTGATTGCGCGCACATGCATATGTATGTGTATAGGTATAATATAAGCTAATACAACAATTTAAGTTTTAAATTTGCTAATCAATTTGCAGTATCTTCTTTAAATGTTAATATTTTTATAAATTACTACGTAGCCAATAATTTGAAATTTTAATTTTGTGTTCGTAACGTTTAGGTGTATAAACAATTATCTGAGAACACATTTTTGATTATATATTTCTTGACGTTTAATGATTTTTTCTTGTAGTACAGTGAACTGTTTAACGGTCGATAGTTTTATTTATATAGCATATATTAATCACGCACATCCAACTTTTATAGTTATTATAGTTCGGTTTATACTGTAAGACTTTCTCGAGCTGTAATTTCATATATCTTGCTTAATAAACAAATGCAAAAATGTCAAACACTAAGACATTTAATACTCGTGTTAGTAGACCATTAACTTGTTGACTAAAAAAGAAGTAATGCGATGCTCTTTTTTGCATTTGAAAAAGGTAATAATAATTTTTTTTTGGGTTAGACATGACAGATGATAACCACTTTTCTATTCAGGTATTAATATTAATAATGGTAATAATAATAAAGCAGCGGCAGTATTAAATATAATAGGAGACTTGTTTGTAAGGTTATGATAACACCGCATCTGAATATATAGATCGATTGAAGTATGTACAGCCAATTATCAGACTGCTCTTTACTAGCTTTTCTAAGCCTCCTGACACCAGCAATTAAATGATAACACTTTTGATTTATTATACTGAGGGGTGTTTCGTAGTATTAACCAGTTGTCTTGTATTTTAAAAATCGATTTTATTCTGTCCAAGGAATTAAGTGGAAGATAAAAAAATCATTTGAAAGTTAAGTTATTTTTGCGAAATCTAAACAGCAAACATTGCATAGTAATCTTATATTGAAAGTTTTAGCTTTTTGAAGTAGTTTGCAAGAACTTAATTAAAGAGCTACAACTTGTAACTTAGCGTACATACTTAATATACTGTTCAAAGATTTTGTAGCTTTCATACGATCCCACAAAATTGCACATTATGGCTGCTCCCTTTCTATTATTCTAATATAAATTTCATTCTAAGTATCTTTCCAAAACTGAGTTAGGAATCTGAGCGTTTGGTTGGTTTTTATTATGAAGCATAAAATTTTTATTATCTATAAGTATGTTTGGTTTTATTATAAGAAAGGGCTTTTAAAAGCTCAGATATGTATCGCTGCCATCCTATAAACACCACATAGCTCAGTAGTCTTGAGCAGCCATAAATTTTGAGGATGTATGGTAATGCCAGGTCCACAGAGAAGAGATTTTAAAGCATTTGTCAGGGAATGAAGGTCGTAAATTTTGGTAAGATGAATTTTTAAATATTCATGGAAGTAACCTAAAGATTTTACTAGAATAAATCTTTGTGCAAAAGATCCGTAAATATTTATGC
Source organism: Platerodrilus igneus (assembly GCA_036346225.1). NCBI lineage: Eukaryota > Metazoa > Arthropoda > Insecta > Coleoptera > Lycidae > Platerodrilus > Platerodrilus igneus. The sequence continues at coordinate 626,033 of JARFIW010001480.1, forward strand.
CATTTAGCTTTAAGAAACGATTTAATAAAGTTGACCTATAATTTTCAATTTGCAGAATGGGATGGGGTTACTAGATACAAATATAATAGTTTTACTTGAATTTTATAATTTATTTCTTTTATTAGATTTTCAAAAACATCTCTATAGCTGTAGCTTTTTCACAAGAATTAAAAAATTCTTTTATGCATCATTCATTTGCGCATAGAATTTTTGTACCTCTGTAGTGCACAGACGTTTATGTACTTTTATACTAAGATGTGAAAAGTTAATTATGGATAGCCGTATAAATTGCTGCTCTCTACGAAATAAATTTAATATTTTCTAGTCGTAATTGTTTGGACATACGTTACAGATAGTTTTGGCTACTAGAATATCCAGCCCGTAATTCAAAGAAAATTAGGTAAAGTACTCCCCGCATTTCATTTTCCAATGCTCCACGCGAGTTAAGGTTCGGGCCTTTGAAGCGGTGTTTTTAGAAAACGTTTCCAAACTTTAACAAATTTATTTATCTTAATATTAGGGTGAGTAGCTTGAACAACGAAGTATGGAGTTCAAAGACACTGCCGGACCTTGAGCTCCCGGGCTTTTTATAATAACCTGCCCCTCACACGGCTGTGGGAATTTGCAGATCTCATGTCTGCTTTTCTCTTAATTCTACACTTTATTACATTGTAACAATCTTATTTCTAGGTAATTGCGGTATGTTAACCGTCTGTGACCTGCCACCTGCAGTATCACTGTCCTCTCGGATACAAAGTTGCATATCCGTTCTCATGAACTGTTAATAACCTGTCTGGGTTATCCTTGTATTACATTGTTGCAATGAACTTATACTTTATTTAACAATTTCTAATAATTCCTATTAGATTCAATTATTCAATATATATATATATATATATATATATATATATATGTAAATTGGGGGATACATAACTCGCGTAGAGACTAAATTGGCCAGGACGCGAGTTCTTTTTTTACTTGCAATTAACCAGCTGAAACCTAAGCCAAACTAATCTAAGGGAATCAGCTAGCGGCCAGTGGTCAAGGATGATTTATTTTGTCTAATCACAAAACTAAATTTTTTATTTCGCAGCCCCTTTTTCACAAACGACGAAGTTTAGAGCCGCGAAAACCTCATTTGTTGATTATTTAATATTTTTTACTTAGAACATTTTCTTGAAAATAATATCTGCTTTAACTTTGTTATATTTGAAATGCTAATTAATAACTATTTTAAGATTGAATTACAGTTTCTTCTTAAATTTGTACGTGCTTATTAGAGCTGATGCTCATCTAAATGCCAATAACGAAATTTTCTTCAACTAATAATCTATTATATGACTAAAACATATAAAATTATTTATTTCTTTTTATAATAATTATTGGGTACATATTATTTATTATAGAATAAAAACCTTCTGATTTTAATATGTTCTTCTAAAAAAGGTAAATTAAAAATTTTAAAATTTGTTACGTTTATTTCCAACGTAATTAATAATAAATATGTTTTCAAATAATTTATCGAGTTAAATCCAATTTGCTTTGAAACATAAAGTTTACTATGCGATAAATTAAATCATTTACATCCTGTGTACAATAAATACGCTTTCTACAAATTTTCAGGTTGAACTTATTTAGTTCGAAACAATAAATTTATGCTACAATTAAATAAGCCAATGTTCTGTTTTAAGTATCTCGTTATACCTTGCGATAGCATATCACTACTTTCTCTGTGGTTTCATTCTAAACCTTCGTCGAAATAGTATATTGAAATATTCTCATATTATCCGGATTTTCCAGTCAATCGCGCTTCGATAAGCGTGGATGTTTGCTTTTCGAATTCGTGTTACTTTGAACTCATTTTAACATTGGTCTCTATAGCTTGTGCGTCAATGCACTTGAAAAAAACTACTCGCTTTGTTATTTCAAAAGTAATGCACGCTTGTTGTTTGTTGTTCTACAAGTAAGCGATGGTTTACGTGTATTGGTAAGTTTTCCCGCATTTACTCATTCTAATCCAATCCGATTTAGCTTTTTTAGCTGGAAGACAAATTGGTTCTTTCCGTGCGTAGGCCAGACTGTTCGTTGTCATGGAGCAGCTTTTTCTTTCTTTGTGGTGACTCACTGCTAAAATTATGATTATCGTTACGTCGCTGTATTGACTCAACTCTCCACCGTAGGCAAGATAGGTACCCGGACACCCACAGGTATGTTACTTGTTTTCTTTAGTATGCATCAATGGAACATTCCTTATCAACGTTGGGTGCAGTCACGGGATGAGAAACGTTACCCTATATGACTTTTGTTTGTTTCTACAATTCGTGATTCTCGCTCTACAGGTGCTTCAGGTTATACTTCGGTAGTTACTACTACAACGTTGCTGGTATTTAATGAGTAAATTTAACACTTATAATATTGAGAGAATCAGCCTTCGCTATTTTTAATTTTAAGATGTTGCTATTTATATTGAGAAAACCTATATTTAAAATTTGCTATCACTATTGTTATTGCGATAATTTTAAACAGTAATTTTTTTTGTTCAATGAATGTTTTTACCTGTTAGCCGCGAAATGTGCACTTCAAGGATCCACTACCAAATTTTACATTTACAACATCACTAAAATTTAATATTTTTTATTTGTCTATGCGAATTAAGAAATTTTTTGTGTTTTTGTTTATGTTTAGTTGTTAATAGATAAGCATGGGCTATGTGCTTTAATTTTTTTTGTGTGCTTAAATTTTTGTTTTTGGTATTTAGGTGAATCCCCCACTCTCCGCGTTTGATAGCTAGCCTGGTACTTACTTATCTTCCGGATACGTCATTGCACGTAGCAAATTATCTACTCCGATAGAGTTTTTGTATCTACCCTAAAGCTACATATTTTTTTAATACTTGTTAGATACAGTGGCGTGCAATTTCACTTTATTTCGTTTTCCGTTTAACAAAGAATATTTCATCCTTGTCCTGTTCGACGGCACAACAGTTTTTTATTATTCGATCTTGTACGCGTAAATATTTTAAGTCACTTTAGAGTTCCGAATAACTGTCTCGCACGCACTATTAATTAAAAGGTCTTTATTATTATACTTAAAAATTTAGAACCGTTACAACGGTTTCAACTTTATAAATTCAAATTCGTTGGAAAACTGTTACTGTTGCACTTGCATCGTGATGTGCGAACTGTTGTTCTAATCTCCTCCCTTAGGACAGGACTTCAAAGAGCGTTCTTTGAATAATTAACACTGTAACAACGAATGGTGAAAGTGTTTAAAGAGGTTCCAGAATACTATGGAGGATGAAATATGTCGTGATCGGGAAATACCTTGAACGCCACCTAATCTCGCAGAGTTGCTAGGGAAAACCCCTAGAAAGCATAACAAGGGTATGTCAAAATCTGAGATCGCGATAGTAATTCTGGCTTAGAAATGTACTTGAAAAATCGTTAAAAATAATATTACTTAAACATAAAACAATCCTTATCATAAGAACACAAATTTAGTTAATACTTCTAGCTGCAAAGAATATTTCTAAAAACAAATGTTAAATGATCTGAATATTCGATCACGCTTCTAGGTAATTGCAAAATAATCTATTACAGCAAAACTGTAACTATACCGTTATATTAACGAAAAAGCCAAATATATGCATTTCTTTACGCAATTGTACACGACTTGTTTCTAACTACATAGTACACTTACGTTTTTATTACGAATACATAATATAGTCTTAAGTAAGTCACAAGATTATTCTATTAAAAACTTAACCTAAACACACAGACGTACTATAGTAACGTTTTGTCTGTTTATGCAATGCATTTCAAACGTTTATTTGGTTACAAAATCTTTGCCCTAGTATAGTTACAGATATATTTATAGATACCCGAGGAGTGATTGACTGTCATTAAGGTGGATAGCATAAGACACAAAACTTTAAATCACCAAAAGTTTAAAAGGGGAAGGGTAGCGTACTTGTATGCTTATATAAATTAAACAAATTTTAAAAATTATTGGCGGAAGTCCTATAAACATTCGATATTTCCTTTTTTGGATAATTTGGAAAGTTTCGCACGATCGGCATTATAAAATACAGGACGAAATATATGGTAGGATCTGAGCGGTCATAAGAGAGAAGTAACATTCTCGTTTCGCTGAATTTCTTTGAAGAGGGTTCAAGTGTCATAGAATTTTTATGGGACGAAAACAGGAAGTCGAAAAATGCATCTTTTGAAGGCATCAATCCCAACAGTATGTAAATCAGATTTTTTTCTGTGTATTGATACTTTTGATATTCTTTAAGTTAGCTTACATAGTTGGCTTTATTTATTTCACGGTTAGACGTTACAGGACAAAAATACTTAATTGCTTTTGAGAAAAAATTAAATCATAACAATGCAATCATTCTAGGTTTTAGGTAGAAATATGCTACGTAATTCTTCACCGCTGTTGCGAAATATATATCGCCTGGTAGATAGTTTTGATCTTTTATTATTATTGTCTACTATTACATTATTTTTTGGTCTTTACTTATCAAGAGTTGCTTTTAAGAAGGGCTTGTCAACACTATGTATATATATATATATATATATATATATATATATATTGCTGTGATATTTACTTTAAGATTTTAAGCCCCAATGTTGGGCGTCATAAAATTGATATGAAATTCGTCCTACGATTGGGCGTGTCATAAAATTTTTATGATATCGCCTTTGGGATTTTATGCCCCTACGATAAGTGTCATAAAATTGCTGTGATAAGTCCCTCAATTGGGCGTTATTAATTGATATGTAATATTTATTTTAGGTTTTACCCTGACCAGCTCACTGAATAAATCTTATTTTAACCTTTACATGGATTCAAATAAAGCAGTTCTAGAACACACAATATAATGGATAAAATATTTACATTTGCCAAATTTATGCTTCCCTGAAAGCCAGCAAAAACATCTTTTAATTACTCTCAAGTACCTTCGAACGTTCCAAAATGATTTTCCCTGTTTTCATATTTTCAAATTACCTTTTTGATGACTTACAAATACACAATTTATAGCAAATATAAAATTTGAAACATCATCATCATCATTAGGTCTTCAGTCCTAGAACTGGTTAGACGCGTACCATCATTGTTCCCTATTCTGAACTAACCTACAGATTTCCCTGAAATTTGCACAGTCTGCATCTATCACTATCTGATCTAGGTCTACATCTATCTCTTTTTTTCCTATCTCTGCTTGTAATATATTACATACTATTCACCAAAAATGTCTTAGAACGTATTCCGCCCTACTATTTCTCTTTTTCCCCAGATATCCTTGTTCCCCTACTATTTCTGTAACTTATTTGTTATTATCTTTGTCTGTCCATGCTATCGTCCTCATACATCTGAAGCACAGAATTTCAAAAGGCTGCTACCGTTTTTCTGTCTGCGTTTCAGACTTCCCGTATTTCATAGGCATACTGTGCTGTGCTCCACACATATGCTTTCAACAATTTTCTTCTTATTCTATGTTTGTTGTCTTTCTTCATAGGCGATGTTCTTTCTTGTTAGATGCAGTTCGATCACTTTCTATTGTTTTACAGTTATATGCCCTATTTCTCCGACCTTCAATGGTTGTGAAGGGAGGTAAGAAGCCTGTGGCTGCCAAGTTCCCCCAACACTTAACCATTTGGCGATTTAATATATTTTCCAATTTATCTTTTCGCACAGTCAACATTAGTTGCAGGTATTTCGCAACCAACAACTAGTTGTTTATACTAATCATCAGATTTATCTGCGCTTATTTTTTCGTCATTAGGTTTTCCATCTCAAAACTGGTTGGACACGTACCTGCACTTATTTATTTCATGTTTGAAATATTTGGTTTGAGTATACTAAGCAAAAATTTTAAAGTTTAACAGAATGATTGCCTTCAATTTGTGTTGCGACCTGGGATCGGCTTTTTTTAGGTAGCCAATACGCTTAACGTGAAATCAGCTGATTAATTTTTATTGGTGAATTTTATATAAATTCAATAACTTGGAATTGGAAAACATTTTTTAACATGTTTCTATTTATACAATTGAGAGGATGCTTATTAAAGAAGTGTGCGATTGCATTATTGAAAGGCTTAAGTAGTCGTTTTTTTTTATATTTATTTTGACGGGGAAAATTCATTATGATTTAAGTTACCTCTTTGGTAGATTTTAACATGGTTCTGAGGCGACTCTGTGGCGGGTTTACACTTTTCAGATACCAATGTTGTTCTATGAAGATTGTATATGGATCTGAGGCGACCCTATGGCGGGTTTACACTTGTCAGATACCAATACTGTTCAACGGAGATTGTATATGGTTTTGAGGTAACCTTATTGTGGATTTATACTTGTCAGATACCAATGCTGTTTTACAAGGATTGTTAATATGCTTATTTTTATGTATAAATAGAAATCATGTATGTAGGCTGTATTTCATGTTAATATTGCAAGGAAAACCCAGGAAAAACTTGCAATGCTACCTAGATATTGTGGGCATTTGATTTTCATTTGTTATTTCTTTTAGTAATGGAATCCATTGTTTACTGAAAGTCACGGATTCGTTTGCAACTCAGTTATTTTTATGTAGGGTTATATAAGCAGCTTCTTTGATTTTGCGTTTTTGTTGGTTTTCTTCTTTTTCTTCCTTTCTTCTTTTCAGGGAGTATGTGTATTCAGCTCGTTCCCTTTCTATTGTTTTCTAATTTTATACCCTATTTTACCGAGATTCAGTGAAGGAGGTTAAGCAACCTGTGGCTACCAAGATTCCCCAACACTTGGACATTTGCCGAAATAATGGTTTTCCAGTAAATCCTTTCACACACTTAACATTATTCGAGAATATTGCCCAACCAATTCTTGTAGTTACTTATAATAATCATCATGTTTAAGCACAGTTACCTTTTCGTCATTAGTTTATCCATCTTAGGATTGGTTGGATGCGTACCTCCATTGATTTCTATTCTGGGCTAGCCTACACATCTCCCTGAAACCTCTACAGCCTACATCTTTTACTATCTGTGTGCAGTAGTCTAATCTAGGTCTGCATCTTCTTCTCTTTTTTCCTATCTCTGCTTCTAATATATTCCGCACTATTCCCTCATGCCGTAGTATGTGGCCTATCATCCTATCTCTCTATTTTTACCGTTTTCCACATATTTCTTTCTTCCCTACCATTTTTAGTACCTCTTCGTTCTTAACATTGTCTGTCCATGATATCTTCATCATACGCCTGTAACACCACATTTCAAAGGCTTCTACCTTTTCTTGTCCGCTTCTCCTACTGTCCAGGCTTCACAGCCGTACAGTGCTGTGCTCCACACATATGTTTTAAGCAATCTTTTCCTTGTTTCTATGTTTGTGGTCTTTGAGCACAGTAGTTGCTTTTCTTGTTAAATGTAGCACGACCTTGTGCTAATCTTTGTTTTATATCTTTTGTGCTTTTCCCATCTTGCGTTATTTGGCTTCCTAGGTAGCAGAAATCCTTAACCTCTTGTAAGTTCGTGTTAAATACTTGTATTCTTGTTTTTGATTTATTTTCCCCACCTTTGCAAACTAGAACTTTAGTTTTAGTTTTGTTAATTTTCATACCGTATCTCTCTGTTAGAACCGTTTCCATTTCATTAAGAGCAGCTTCTAACTCTTCCTTGCTAGACGCTAATACCGCTATATCATCTGCAAATCTAAGCATATCAATTTTTTGTCCCTGCATAGTAATTCCAAATGTCTTCCTACATTTGAAATATTCATTGCCTCTTCTATGTACAAGTTAAAAATCAATGGGGATAGGGCACATCCCTGTCTCACCCCTTTCCTAATGTTTACTTCTCTACGTTCCTGCTCTAATTCTATTACTGCTGTTTGCTCTTTGTATAAGCTATGTACTATTCGTCTATCCCTATAACTCATTCCAATCTTTTTGAGTATTTCAAACATTTTTTTCCAATTTACATTGTCGAATGCTTTTTCCAGATCTACAAACCCTATATACATGCTTTCCCTCTTTTCTTTTGTTTTCTCCATTATCACTCTCAGAGCTAAAATAGCCTCCCGTGTTCCCCTGTTTCGCCTAAACTCAGATTGGTCTTCTCCTAGTATTTCTTCAGCTCGTTTTTCCATTCGTCTTTGCACAATTCTAGTTAATATTTTTGACACGTGTGCTGTCAAACTTATTGTTCGAAAATTTTCACATCTATCCGCGCCTTTCTTTTTTGGTATAGTTACTATGATGCTACGTTTGAAATCTTTGGGTATCTCGCCTGTCTCATACATATAGCTTACAAGTTGGAAGAGACGTTCTGTTACTGCTTGTCCAGCGGCTTTTAGAGTTTCTGCTTGCACCTTATCTGTACCCGTCGCCTTACCATTTTTCAGACTCTTTAATGCTAATTCAAACTCGTCTCGAAGTATAGGATATCCCAAGTCATCATTTTCAATGTCTGATTCCTGTTCTAATGCAGTTAGTTCCTCTCCTGCATATAAATTCCCTATATATTCTTGCCATCTACTCACTTTCTCTACGTTTTCTATAATGACGTTTCCTTGTGCGTCCCTTATATTTTTGCTATACGGTTTTATATCCCTAAAATTCATTCTAATTAATTTGTATGCTTCGTCTGTCTTTCCTATTTCCATCTTAGTTTGTACTTCTTTGCATTTTTTATCAATCCATTGTTCTTTAGCTTTCCTGCATTTTCGAATAATTTCTCATTTTATGACTTTGTATCTCTGTTTTCCTGTTTCGTCTGATTTATTTTTGTAATTTCGTCTTTCTTCTATTAAATTCACGATATCCTTTGTTATCCATGGTTTCTTATTTTCTTTTTGTGTATACCCCAAAATATCTCTGGCCGCCATGTCTAGGCTGGATTTAATGTTATTCCATTCTGTTTCTACTTCCTTAGTTTCAGATATTTTCCCGATATCATTCAGCAATTCATTTGACTTTTTTTCGAATCTTACTTGAATATCTTTACCTTTTAGTTTCTCTAAGTCCAAGTGCCTTTTCCGTTCCTTTTTTCAGATTTTTAAATTTAAGTGCGGCCTTCATAATTACGATGTTGTGGTCAGTATCTATATCTGCTTCTGGGTAGCTTCTACAGTCTTTTACTTGATTCCTAAACCGTTGTCTAACAAGAATGTAATCTATTTGATATCGTCCTATATCTCCTGGCATCTTCCACGTATATCGTCTTCTAGCATGATGTTGAAATAATGTGTTTGTGATGATTAAATTGTTCTTGTCGCAAAATTCTACCAGCCTATTTCCCCTGTCGTTTCTCGTGCCTAAACCAAATAAACCTACTACCGTTCCTTCCCTACCCTCACCTACCACAGCATTAAAATCCCCCGTAATTATTAAATTTTCATGTCCTTTTACGTATCTTAATATGTCTTCGATATCTTTGTAGATGGCTTCTACCTCTTCGTCACTGTAGCTAGAGGTGGGCATGTATACTTGTATTATTACTGTGTTTACCGGTTTAGATTCTAATCTAACCATGAGTACTCTTTCGTTCTTTTGTAAGTAATTATCTACACAGTATCCTATCTTTTTCCGCATAACTATCCCCACACCCAAATTTCCGTCCTCTGCTCCTGTATAAATTACCCTGAAGTCTCCACTCCAAAAATCCCCCGCCTCTGGCCACCGAACTTCGCTGATCCCTACTATGTCTAGTGATAACCTATTCATTTCGATTTTTAGGTTCTCTAGCTTACCTACTTGCTTCATACTTCTAACATTCCACGCTCCGACTCGCAGAATGTTCCCGACTCTTATTTCTAACTTTCCGATCGCATCCTCCGAAGTAGTCCCCTCCCGGAGAACCAAATGAGGGACTATTTTAACTCCGGAATCTTTTACCCCAGAGAATGCCATCATGTTTATTTCAATTTAAGTAAGCTGAGTAGTTCGGAGGTAATGTAGTGGTTTCCCATTACCTTCCACATCGAGGTAGTGTGTCTTAGACTGCTTTCCGATCCCTATGATCTCTGCCAATCTAAGTACCGAAAGAGCCGCTGCCCTCTTTCGGGGACCTGTCTTAGTCTGGTTCCTCACTAACGACCCTACTACTTTGGTTGGACCTGTAGTTTGGCTCTTTAGCTCATTAGAACACGCAAGCCATTTTACCTGTTCTAGTAATTTAGAACTTCGGCAAGGTGCAGGTCCATTCGAAATGGAAATTTGAAACAGTCTTTAAATAATAAAATGTTTAAAAATCGCTAGCCTGGAATGGTTACTGGAGTTCCATCATAGTCTGTGGTCTGCATCCCTTGTTGTGTCCGCTTTACTTATTGGCCAAAATTATTCAGTTTTGATTTCTGGTATTTTCAGATATGCGTTACGGCTTAGATCTCGACATGAACATCGATTCAACAAAGTCGTATCAACAAAATTGCCGTCCCAATAAAAGAAGCCTCAACAAAAAGCCATCCCAATTAAAGAATCGCCTCCAGTATATAAAGCGTCCCAATAAAAAAAGCCGTCTAATATAAGCCGTCCCAATAAAGAAGCCCTGTTTTGTTAAATATTAGAAATAAATTTAATTAATTGTTTAACTTACGTCTATTTGTAGATCGGCTTATTTTTGGTCGCACAAATTTTTGCACTTTCTAATTTCATTTATATTGAATTTTATTTCACTAATTAATTACGTAAGTTTTTGCGATATTCGAGGATAGTTGGTGCTCGGTTGAATATGTACTAAATGTTATTCATTTTCTATTGTATTTATAAGCTCTTCCCACCAATAGTTTTCATTGGCGTGTTTATAATCAAGGCTTGTACTTTGCCTTATCTGGCAGAACTCGAAATTTTCCCAAATTTCCTAGTTTAATTCTTCGACGAAATGCTTATCAATCACGCCAGCGTTCAGTATATTACAGTATTATAATAGGTTTTCCAATTTCTGGTTTTTATCAAGTCACGTATGCAAGGTTTGTCAATTAAAAGTCCACGATTTATCATATAATTGAACCGCTTGGTGTTTATTTGTTTGTTACAGAATGTTGGTTTTCTGAACAAATGTGTTTTTCCTAGTCACGTAACGATTTTCTAATAACGGCGTATTAAGATGCGTTTGCATGATAATTACGTTAATATTTTTTACACAATTATTAAATATTTGGAGTGCCAATTTATTTATGTTTCCCGGTTTTATTTTGATGCAATTAGTTTCTTGTAAAATCTTATCTTTACTTGTAAACTATAATTAAACATATTTATACGACGCACACATTACTATTCTAATCAAATGATATCGGATTATTAATAAAGGAGCTTTTTTCTCATGCATTTAATCACATATCTCTTATATACAGTGTCCGCGCAATTGACTTTTTGTAAAATAGTCAATTTACTCCTGTAATTGATGGAATTATTTAATTTTCTTAAAGTTAAAGTTATTTATATTTTATCCTACGACGCCTATGACTTTATCTACCCTTAAACTACCCTATTATCATATATATATATATATATATATATATATATATATAAGAATGAAATTTAATGGCAAGTGACTCAATATTAGCCACAAGGCTTGCCACTTGCCATTAAATTTCATTCTTTGTTATTATTTTAAGACTCATTAAATTTACTTATAATTTATATATATATATATATATATATATATATATATGTGTGTGATATCGTTGCACCAATCTGGTACCCCTTTTGTGAAATAATAAGGTTAAAATTTTTCTTTTTGTCAATTTTAATTTTCAATTTTAAATTGAATTTTTAATACCTCGGCTAGCTCAGTTTTAACCACGCACGGAGCTTGCGACAATACAATACAAAGAATTTTAATTTTATTTTTACCTCTGTTTCCTATGTCTTTAAGTCAAAACACTATTAAGCACAACTACTATAATATTCTCAAAATATTTACAATGTACAAAAACGTTTAAGAATTCTTTGAATAGAACCTCCTTTTAATAATTGAATTAAATTCTTTCAATAATTATCATTCCCGTTAATTAAACAAAAAGCCAACAAAATTACCCTTATTATTATTATTTAAAGCTCTATCAACGTTCATTAAACTTCCTTTAATCTTTATGTAATTTATAACGTGTACTAAAACGATCTCTGTTGACCCTCACATAAAGTTTTCATGAAAGCAATGTTTAAAATATTCATAAAAAATACAACAAAATATTCAGATTGATCTAATTTAGATATGGTTTGTATTTTGCTTAGTATATCTTCTCCTGATTGTTTTATAAATTATTTTAGCGTCTTTATTAAACTTCCTGGTCAAATCCAGTAATTGTTTAGATGCCTATTATGTTTCCTCGTAGGATCCGGTAATTGTTTAAATACTTGTTGAATTTCCACATCGGATCCAGTAATTATTCAGAGTCGTTTTTAAGGATTAAAACGACGAACCTCATTTAATTTTGCACTATCATCATTATATAATTTATTGACTATCAAATCACTTCTAATTCTTTCACGTAAATATTTTCTTTTAGGTGATGTGAACCATGCCTTAATTCAAGTTAAACTGATTTGTTTACAAATTCTGTCGTATTTAAAAGGAACGCCTATCTGTTGACAATCGTTTAGTTCAACGATTAAAGCTTTGTACGTGATTCTTACATGCAAAATTTTGGGTATTTTAACTAATTTTTGATGTATAAACGAAATTGATGTGCTATTTACTGCGCGTAGGAATTCAAGTTATTGGCATTGGTTCTCTTGGATTTTCACTGTCTTTGGTTACGTACTTCTTGTTTGTACAGTAAATTTGATGAACTTTGCTTTTATCACTATGCCGTAATTATTTCTAATCTATCAAGGTGTTGGATTTTACCTTTCTGGTCACGTAGTCGTAATTTAATTTATGTATTAAATCATATGGGGTTTTTACTCTACACATTTTCAAACCTGCTTGTTTAAGTGTGATTCTTAGTGTAATGATGATGCGTCACTCACGCGTACTGTGATGCAGCTTTTGCCCACGCCGTTTTATGAATTGACAAATTGTTTATTTATTTAAATCTTTTAAAGTACTTTTTATTTCTTAAAATAATTAAAACTATAGTTTATATACAGGGCGTTATCACTTGCTTTCCAGCCTAATTTTTGTATTCCTCATTTTTTTCGTAAAAATCCGCACTATACTAGTGAAACTATCTACTCCTAAATGACCCTATTAACATAACAATATAAACAGGGTGTTTCAAAATTGCACGGCACTATTTTAAGGGAGTATTCTTCAGCACAAAATAAACATAAAACTTCTAATAAACGTATGCCCTAAAATGTACTCCTATGGAGTTATAACCCCTTTAAGAAGGCTAGGTGAAATTGAGTTTTTTTAATCATCTGAAGAACCACAAAAGATATTTTATTCAGATTTTTGTTGCTTACTCATGTTTTTATGCCAAATAAGATAGGTTTATCCATTTTTCGATAATAAGATCAGGAGCGTCCTATTAGGAGTGGAATAATCACGTTTAACCCTGTTATTTTTTTGTGTAAGCTTTTATAAATTATAATGCCAGATTTAGAATCTTTTGACATTTCTAAGTAAAAAAGTCACTCTTGTTTGAAGTCGATATCTGTAGCCGTTTTCGAGTTAATTGGGGTGAAGCATTCAAGATGCCCTATGATACTTTACATACCTACATAGATGTTGAGAGTTGAAAATATTTATTACAATTAAATATTTAAAGTAACTGTTCAAAATGCCCACCATTTTGTTGTATGCAGCATCCAGCACGACGAATCCATTGCTCTCTGGCAAGTCTTATAACATCAGGACGATTCTTAATAGTATCAGCAGCCTCCACGATCCAATTCTTTAACTTCTCTTGCGTGTAGATAGGCTTAGAATAAACTATAATCTTCATCCAACCCCAAACAAAATAATCTAACGGTGTTAGATCGGGAGATCGAGGTAGCCATTCAACAGGTCCATTTCGGCCAATCCATCGGTTACCATATTCTGCGTTTAAATAGTCAGTGACAATATGAGAGAAGTGGGCTGGTGCACCGTCATTCATAAACCAAATCCCACATCTATCGGGAATTGGAATATCCTCTAACAGCTCATAAAGATTATTTTGCAGAAAATTCAAATAAAACACTCCTGAAAGTCTTCGTGGTAAAAAGAAGGGGCCGATGAGATTGTCACCAAGAAGTCCACACCAGACATTTAAGGAAAATGTATGCTGATAATGATATGTGACAGTGGTATGAGGGTTTTTTTCATCCCAAGTATGGGTATTGCAAAAATTGGTAATTCCATTTCTTGTAAAGGTAGATTCATCAGTCACTAGCAAGCGGGTCAAGAAGTTACGATGTCGTATGCATTTTCGAATTAACCACTGCAAAAAATTGGTTCGTTTGATGTAATCTTGCGGTAACAAATCTTGAACAGATGTCACGTGAAATGGGTACAGTTGCTGCTCGTGCAATGTTCGCCAAACGCTTGCAGATGAAACATTATAATTTGAATAATGGCCGCTATACTTGCGGCCACGTCCCCAATGCTCCACCCGGAGGTACTACATTGGGTTTAAACGCGAATATAATCGTGCTTCTAATTCATTCTAGCTTCATAGTTAATCCACCCTAAATAAAAAACTAAATAAAAATCTAACAAATCTAAAAATCTAACAAACCTAACAAACTCTAACAATCTAACAAACCTAAAAATCTGACAAACTGAAACAAAAACTAAAAACCAAAACTAAAAACAGAGTTGTAAATAATGGTATCCCTAGCGCTGACTTTGGAGTGTACCCGATCAACAAGACACAAGCAAAAATGAGAGGGGGAGGGATCCGTAATACCGGATAGCAGACGCCGGCTTTGCTTACCAGTGCGACCTGAAGGGTCGTCTTAAAACTATCTAAATCTAGCTAACTAATTTAAATCCATCCCTAGCTTTCCCTATCGTTCCCTAACTGATTTATAATATGATTACAATCTTCACAATTCTATACTCTTTCTTCCCAAGTATATACTGCAACCAAAATGGCGACAGAACGTCAAACAAAACAAATATGCCACAAAATACTACAATACATGCTAATAAATAAATAAATAAATATAAAGTGTAAATATAAAATATAAATAAATATAATTGTATAAATATATAAATAAATGTCTAATAAGCGTTAAGCATAAAGCAGTGCATAAAAAAGCAAAAGCATCACCCTATTTATCAGGTGCACTCGCCCAAGCACTATGTCGGTTAGCGCCATTACGCACAAAACGTGCTTGTTAAATTATTTGAAAAACTTCTAATTAATGTAAATCAATGCTTGTGCGAGTACAGCCGCCACAATTTAAATCTTACCTCGATAATAAAATTCTCCAGCATCCGAAGATCTGGTCGTCTGCCTACATCTAACTGTAACATACTTCTAAGGGGAAGATGGGGTGCACTGCTAAAGTCCAGGTGGGTATGCACTAAATGTTCTTGGGGGGGGGGGGAGATCACAATCACTATCACTTCACTTTCAAGTCCTGGGGGGATGCGCGGTTTCACTCTATTTTATTATGTTTGTTATTTTATTGATTTAATTTAATGAGGGTTTCTGATTTATTTGTTATTGTTTATTTGTTATTATTTATTCCCGATTTCCCGATTTTCCGCACATAATTATGAAGATAGGCAGTGACTGTATTAATGGTGTGGGATTTTCTGGTGCATAGTGGACATTTGGGTGTAATTATCATGTTTTTTTTTTAATATCAGGTTTTGGTATATCCATGCTCGTATCCTTACTCACGCCAAGTCAATCTAAAATTTTTCAATCCTCCCACCAACCCCACCGAATTTTAGACACGGTTTTCATTGTCTAATCTCGCGACCCTTCCCGCGAATTCTTTTAAGGCTGTCCAGAACGCCTTCTGGTTAACCACTTCCCCGACTTCCTCTAGGCTCTTTGGCGATGCCAGACCTAGGATAGCTAGTTTGCTATCAGCCAAACCTCGATTTCCCGCCTCAAGCGGGCAGTCGAAGAGCACGTGCTCTGCGCTTTCCGCGCCCTCACCGAATTTGCAGCGGTCGCTGTTGGTTAGTCTGAACCTTTATAAATACGCCTACAGGGCGCCGTGCCCTGTAATCAACTGCACCATTTTGTGATCGAGCTTGACCTCGATCCTACCTCTAGCCTCTATGCTAGGTATAAATTTGTGGGTCAACCTGCCCGTGGCAGCGTTGTTCCACCTCTCTTCCCATTGTCGAATTGATTTTTCGCGCAGCTTTCTTTTAATTAAAGACCTCGGTATCGACGAATGTGATATTCGAAAGTCGCCCGTCGCGGCCTCTTTAGCTAATTCGTCAGCCCTATCATTTCCTACGTTACCATCGTGCGACCTAACCCAACAGAACTGTAAACGTCGAAACTCGAGCGCTGTATGCGCTATTTTCCAGACGTCCGCCTGGAGGTCTGTCGAGGTGTTCATGTTAGTTAATGCCGTCAGCGTTGATTTACTGTCGCTGATTATGTAATAATCGTCTCTGCCCGTGTGATTTATTACGTAATCGATAGCCTCTCGTATGGCTACCAAATCGCACTGGAAGATAGTGCTCCAGTTCGCGAGTTTGGTTTGATACCGGAACACCTCCCTTTCCTGTTTAAACACGATAAACGCCGCGCCTGCTTGCCCGTCATCCATACGTGAACCGTCCGTGTAAATTCTGATACCCGTTGCGTCCTGATCATCTTCCACAAACTCGATTCCTCTAATATCGGCCGGGTGCTCCAACTCTGATACCACGATCTTTCTTGCAACGTCCCTATTACCAAGATTAATATCTTCGATAATTTCGCGCCCTTTCCCTATATCTATAAATCTCCTATCTCTAATCTCCCTAACGACATATTCGATAGGGAGAGTCCTACTGATCTCCAGGACAGCCTCCGTGGAGGTGGTCCTGTATGCCCTAGCCGCCTTTCCCGCGGTTATACGTTGCACGCTCGTTAATTGATGCATCTCCCGGACTTGACAACCTTCCGCCCATACGGATGCTGCGTACAGCATTGCCGGTTCAATTGCTCCGGCATAAACCGTCCTCAGCGATTCCCCTCGGAAACCCCAGTTTATTTTCGCCGCCGCCATCATTCTATTTGATATTTCTCCGCCCTTACTTTTTACATACTGTACGTGCGCTTTCCAATCTAATTTATCGTCTATTTTAACGCCGAAGTATGTGATGGCTTCTTTGAACGGGATTTTCTCCCCCCCTAGCTCTAGCCTGGGGGGTGGAAGTCCCGATTTCGTCCCGAAATAAAGCGCCTCCGATTTTGATGTATTGAATTGTAATTTTACTTTCCGCGACCATTCGTACAATTTATTTAGCGCCTCGTTTGGTTTGGTTCGCATGTCCATTAATAATCGCGATCTGATAATTAAAAGCGTGTCATCCGCAAATCCAACGATTGAGCATCCTGCAGGCAACTTGACCCTAAATATGCTTTCATACAACAACTTCCAAAATGTGGGACCAGAGCATGACCCCTGCGGGCATCCTCTTTCCACCTCGCGCGACAAAACTTCACCCGGAATTTCGACCTGTGCCAGTCGCCCCGACAGATAACTCTTGATTAAAGACATCAAGTTCCGCGGACAACTTCTACGTTCTAACTCGCATACGATTAATGCCCACCAGGCAGCATCAAATGCTCCTGAAATGTCCAAAGCATCAACAACACAGTGCTCTTTGGCATCTCTTGCTTGTTTAATTTCCCCGACAACAAACTCCAACGCGTCGATAGTCGACCTACCCTCCATAAAACCGAACTGTCGTTTATTAAAACCGTCACTGTCTCGCACTAAGTGCTCAACTCGCGTAGTCATGACGCGATCTAAAGCTTTCCCCAGCACCGGTAGCAAGCTAATTGGACGATAGCTGCCCGGGTCTGACGCATCCGCCTTCTTGGGTTTCGGGATAAATTTCACGTTCTGGATTTTCCAGCAACGCTGAAATACGCCCCTTGCTAAACAAAGATTAAACAACCCGGCAAAGACACACGGGGCTAACAGGCACGCCTCCAGAGCTGCGTCTGAGGTGATTCCGTCATGCCCAGGCGCCTTCTTAAGGTTCATCCTCCTAAGAGCCCTGACAACCTCGTGAAGTAGGATTTCCTTAGCGACACCTGTTCCTTGCGCCTCTGCAGCTTCGGGATTATCCGATGGGAAGAATTTTTCTAATAAATATTCCGTCGTGGTTTTAAAACCGTCCGTGTATTCGCCATTTGTTTTCTTTATATTACCGAGCGCGATTTTTGTTGCTTTCCTCTACGCGTTATGCGGTACCCCAAGGTTCTTTCTCTGAGTTTCGCGTGCAAAATTCTTTAAATTTATTCGTTCGCGTTTCTTCTATTAATATTTTATATTCGCGGTAACTTTGATTATATTCGAGTCGCCGTTGTTCTCTTATATCTCCCGAGGCGCGTTGATAGCGGCGCCTTAGGTTACGCGTTTCTGCCCG
The DNA here is from genome assembly GCA_036346225.1 of Platerodrilus igneus. NCBI lineage: Eukaryota > Metazoa > Arthropoda > Insecta > Coleoptera > Lycidae > Platerodrilus > Platerodrilus igneus. Next base: position 644,505 of record JARFIW010001480.1, read on the forward strand.
CTTAGTGGTTAGTTCTCGTGTCCACCAGGGTACGCTATCTTTAAATGCTTTCTTTGGCGGCATGAAGCACGACGACGCGTCTACCACCGCGTCGTTTAATTTTACCGCGAGTGTTTCTATTTCATCTGCCTCTCGGCAGTTTAATAGCTCATTCTCGAGCGCTGGAATGCTTTCGCCGAATTTTTGTTTAAACCGCTCCCAATTTGTTTTTTTATTGCAGAACCGCGGTAAGATAGTTAGTTGCTCGTTTTGGCTTTCCTCGGCATCAATATCTCACGTGATTAATTTGTGCTCAGAGAGCGTTACCTCGTCCGTCCTAAGTTCCCAATTATGAATTTTCCCTAACATCTCGTGCGAGGCTGCAGTAATATCTATAAAACTGCTGCCTCTATGGCCCTCAAACGTAGGTGAATCATTAGTGTTTATCACACTAAGATCCCATTCCGTCAAAAGATCGGCAACCTGCGAGCCTCTATCGTCTTCGATAGGGCTACCCCATAGTGGCGACTTGGCATTAAAGTCCCCCCCGATTATTAGTTTTTTATTCTTTCCAATTTTACGAAAAATGCCTTCGATTTGGTTTATTAAGTCCTCGGTTTGAGGATTTTCTCGTCGGGAATCGACCGGCGGAAAATACGCGCTAATCACGTAAAACGTATTTAACCCCGTTTTTATTTCGGCCGTCGTTATAAATTCGCTTGATAAATTATTTAAAATTATTCCGGCGCATGTCCCATTATTTATTATTATCCCACTACGCGGTCGTTCGCTGTTTGCGTTTAAAACGGTAACCCCCTTCCCAAAACCTGTTATTTTGTGGCTATACAGGTGCGGTTCCTGTATAAGCCCGATGTCGATATTATTTTCGCTAAATAACTTTACGAAGTTATTTGTAGCCCCTTTTCCTTTCCCGAGATTTAATTGCGCGAATTTAATCTTCTTGCTTCTTTTAAATCTTTCTTTTTCTTCACGGTCCATAATCGATGTTCCGTGTGATTGCGTTCTTCAATCTCAGCATCGTGGGGCATCTACTCGACTTGGCGTCGTGGCGCGTATCGACCTTCGAGCCACCGCCAGTTCTGTCGTTTGCCCTAGCGCAAACTACACAGCAGGGGACTGCCCTCCGGCAATTCTTAAACTCGTGTCCGACTTCGGCACAGTTACCGCACCACTGTACCTTCTCCCTGCACTCCATCGATCTATGGCCGTACTCGTAGCACCTGTAGCACTGCGTCATCGAGAAGTGGTCCCGGGCCCAGACTCTTCGCCACCTAAGGTTTATAGCGTTAGCTAATATGCGTCTCCGAAGTGTGGGGGTCACTTCGAAGACTACGTTGACGAAGAGATCCCTAGGTCCCTTTCTGCCAAACCTGAATTTCTCTCTCAGGTGGTCTTCGATTTTTAAATCGCCGAAGCGGGGATTCTGGCACGCGATCAACCGCACCAGTTCTTCCGCCTTCATCCCCGCTTCGACCCCCGGAAGAACGACCCCTGGACGCTTCTTCTCGATGGTCTTCGCCACGAGCTCTTTGCAGTGACCGACAACCTTCGACTGCAATTTCTTCGCGTCTTCTCGGTTTGCACACTCGACTACCACACCGCTCTTGCGAGTCCTACGAGCTCCGACTACGACAAAACCATCACGAGCGGGATTGACCTTCTTCTTCAGGGTCGACATGACGTCATCCTTCTCCCCTGGCTTGGCGTCGACCCTAACTGCAAAGGTGGGCGTCGCACCTGCAGCAGCTGCAGCATACGACACCTTCCGCGGCATCGGTACCTCCTGGCCCCGGGAACACTGCTGCCCTGAAACAGAAGCAACCACCGCTGGATTTCCCCCGACAACACCAGCTTTCCCAGGACTATCTAGGCAAAGACGAAGTGCCCTAACCATACCTATAAGTTGGTTCGTAACGTCGCGGATATCATCCACGGCGTGCCGAACCATCTTCCTGTCCTCAACGACGATAGTGGCGGAGGTCGTCGGCACCTTCCCATAGACGGCAGCGTGCGCGTTCCTCACCCTGAACTTCAAGAGCTCCAGCTCATCGAGGTCGCTAGCATCAAGGCTAACGTTGCCGCTAGTCGACATCGTGCGCTGGGCTCTCGAAGTAGAGGGCAATTCTGGCGCCGCAACCACCCCAGGGGCCCAGAGCCCCCGACACGACCGCCGCAGACACAGGCTCCTCTACCTCCTCCTGAATCCCTAACATTACATCCTTTAACACTACCTTCAGCTGTTTCCCCCCAACAGCGCCCTCAGCCAACGACCTATCAGACTCCGACCGATCTCCCCTCTTCCTCCTGGGCAACGGCTTTTCGTCGCGGTAGACCACCAAGCTGACAAAACAAACGACAAAAAATGACACTTAAAACGCAGCTCAAAAACCACTTGACCGTTACGACGCTAAAAGAACGACGCTAGAAGAACGCAAAACGTTGGTCCAATAAAAATGTTTTGTTTAAAGGTGAACCGTAAGCAACCTTGTATTTATTTAAACTTCGAACCGCCCAATTAAATATTAAATTTTAACAAAAATACAACAAGCACTATGCGTCAAAATAACAACTGGAACCAAATAAATTCCCTAACGCAATTCGATTCAAAATGTACCGCGAAGAACACTATTTATTTATTTTAAATTTTTAAAACCCCCAAATCAAATTTAAATAAACTAATTACTTCAAAATATTAAAATATCTAATTTATAAACAACAACATTTTAGCAACACTTTGTTTTTAAACGTGTAATTAAGAAAATAAGGTCGAGCGCAATCGGAATGCGGTTACCGGAAACGACCTTTCACTTAATCACTTGGTAACTAGCACAACTTGTAACTGTTACACCGCTTAATTACACCAAAAATCGATATTAAAGGAACTTTTAAGTACGCGTGTACTTAAATTACGGAAAATTTATATTAAAATTGTTTTAAAATTTACAGTTTTTGAGAAATTTATTTGATTTAAAAGGGGCCTAGATTTTTGTTTTTAGCTTATTATTTGATTATTCGCGCACTATAAAAATTTCACACACTTTTTGGTTGTTTTACCCGGTTTTTTACTCGATTTACGCGGTTTTTATTTTAAATTTATTATTAAAAATGCCTTTTTAAGTTATTTCGAAATTATTTTTGAGTATCAGTTTAGTAGATTTTTGTTTTATTAACCCGACATTTAGTTAGTTTATTTTTAAAACGCGGATTTGGTTTAGATTACAAAGAAAACGCGATTTATTTAGTTTTTATTTAGTTTAAGTTCTGTTTTAAAATTTTTATTTCACTGCCCTGTATTTAAAATTTGATAGCACACAATTATAAAAATAAAACACAATAAAAAGCAAAGCTTCAAATAAAATAATACAACAATTAAATAATATTAACCCTAGATAAAAACTTACTTCTTAGTTGCTGAAGCGGAGCTCTGCTAAACACGTCCGCTCGCTTCAAGCGGTAACTAGAAAGTTTGCAGATGATACATTATAAATTGAATTAGGGCCGCTATACTTGCGGCCACGTCCCCAATGCTCCACCCGGAGGTACTACATTGGGTTTAAACGCGAAAAATAGTCGTGCTCCTAATTTATTCTTACTTCATAGTTGATTCACCCTAAATAAAAACTAAATAAAAATCTAACAAACCTAAAAATCTAACAAACCTAACAAACTCTAACAATCTAATAAACCTAAAAATCTTGCAAAAACTGGAACAAAAACAAAACAAAACTAAAAACAGGGTTGTAAATAATGGTATCCCTAGCGCTGACTTTCGAGTGTACCCGATCAACAAGCAAAAATGAGAGGGGGAGGGATCCGTAATACCGGATAGCAGACGCCGGTTCTGCTTACCAGTGCGACCTGAAGGGTCGTCTTAAAACTATCCAAATCTAGCTAACTAATTTAAATCCATCCCTAGCTTTCCCTATCGTTCCCTAACTGATTTACATTATGATTACAATCTTCGCAATTCTGCTCGTCCTTCCCAAATATATACTGCAACCAAAATGGCGACAGAACGTCAAACAAAACAAATAAGCCACATAATACATGCTATATATAAATAAATATAAAGTGTAAATATAAAATATAAATAAATATAATTATGTAAATATATAAATAAATGTTTAATAAGCGTTAAGCATATAGCAGTGCACAAAATAGCGAAAGCATCACCCTATTTATCAGGTGCACTCGCACAAGCATTATGTCGGCTAGCGCCTTTACACACCAAACGTGCTTCTTAAATTATTTCAAAACTACTAATTAATGTAAATCAATGCTTGTGCGAGTACAGCCGCCACATTTTAAGTCTTACCTCGATAATAAAATTCTCCAGCATCCGAAGATCTGGTCGTCTGTAACTTACTTCTAAAGGTGGGACGGGTGCACTGCTAAAGTCCTGGTGGGTATGCACTAAATGTTTTTGGGGATCACAATCACTATCACTATCACTTCACTTTCAAGTCCTGGGGATGCGCGGTTGCACTCTGTTTTATTATCCTAGTTTACTTTATTGATTTAATTTAATGAGGGTTTATGATTTATTTGTTATTGTTTATTTGGTATTATTTATTCCGATTTTCCGCACATAATTATGAAGATAGGCAGTGATTGTATTAATGGAGTGGGGTTTCTCGTGCATATTGGACATTTTGGTATAATTATCTTTTTTTTTTTTTTTTTAATATCAGGTTTTGGTTATGCTCGTATCCTTACTCACGCCAAGTCAATCTAAAATTTTCAATCCTCCCACCAACCCCACCGAATTTTTACACGCGGTCGTCATTGATTGTCTAATCTCGCGACCCTTCCCGCGAATTCTTTTAAGGCTGTCCAGAACGCCTTCTGGTTAACCACTTCCCCGACTTCCTCTAGGCTTTTTGGCCATGCCAGACCTAGGATAGCTAGTTTGCTATCAGCCAACCTCGATTTCCCGCCTCAAGCGGGCAGTCGAAGAGCACGTGCTCTGCGCTTTCCGCGCCCTCACCGCATTCGCAGCGGTCGCTATTGGTTAGACCGAACCTTTGTAAATACGCCTTCAGGGCGCCGTGCCCTGTTATCAACTGCACCATTTTGTGATCGAGCTTAACCTCGATCTTACCTCTGGCTTCTATGCTCGGTATGAATTTGTGGGTCAACCTGCCCGTGGCAGCGTTGTTCCACCCTCTTCCCATTGTCGAATTGATTTTTCGCGCAGCTTTCTTTTGATTAAAGACCTCGGTATCGATGAATGTGATATTCGAAAGTCGCCCGTCGCGGCCTCTTTAGCTAATTCGTCAGCCCTATCGTTTCCTACGTTACCATTGTGCGACCTGACCCAACAGAACTTTAAACGTCGAAACTCTAGCGCCGTACGCGCTATCCTCCAGACGTCCGCTTGGAGATCTGTCGAGGTGTTCATGTTTGTTAAAGCCGTTAGCGCCGATTTACTATCACTGATTATATAATACTCGTCTCTGCCCGTATGGTTTATTACGTAATCGATAGCCTCTCGTATGGCTACCAATTCGCACTGGAAGATAGTGCACCAGTTCGCGAGTTTGGTTTGAAACCGAAACACCTCCTTTCCTGCTTATACACGACAAACGCCGCGCCTGCTTGCCCATCGTCCATACGTGAACCGTCCGTATAAATTCTGATACCCATCGCGTCCTCATCACCTTCGACAAACTCGATCCCTCTAATATCAGCCGGGTGCTCTAACTCAGATACAACAATCTTTCTTGCAATTTCCTATTACCAAGATTAAGATCTTCGATAATTTCGCGCCCTTTTCCTATATTTATTAATCGTCTATCTCTAATCTCCTAACGACATATTCGATAGGAGAGACCTACTGATCACCAGGACAGCCTCCGTGGAGGTGGTCCTGTACGCCCTCGCCGCTTTTACCGCGGTTATGCGTTGTACGCTCGTCAATTGACGCATCTCCCGGACTTTACAACCTTCTGCCCATACAGAAGCTGCGTACAGTATTGCCGGCTCAATTGCTCCGGCATAAACCGTCCTCAGCGATTCGCCCTGAAACCCCACTTTATTTTAGCCGCCGCCATCATTTTATTTGATATTTCGCCGCCCTTACTTTTTACGTATTGTACGTGCGCTTTCCAATTTAATTTATTGTCGATCTTGACGCCGAGGTAGGTAATACAATCTTTAAACGGATTTTCTCCTCCTAGCTCTAACCTAGGAGGTCTCTGTCCTGGTTTCGTGCCGAAATAAAGCGCCTCTGACTTCGCCGTGTTAAATTTTAATTTTACCGCCTGCGACCATTCGTGTAATTTATTAAGCGCCTCGTTCGGTTTTGTGCGCATATCCATTAACAATCTCGATCTTACAATTAAAAGTGTGTCATCTGCAAACCCGACGATTGAGCATCCTGCGGGCAACTTGACCCTAAAGATGCTCTCATACAACAACTTCCAAAATGTGGGACCAGAACATGACCCTTGCGGGCATCCCTTTCCACCTCACGCGACAGAACTTCACCCGGAATTTCAACCTGTGCTAATCGCCCGAGAAATAGCTCTTGACCAAAGACATCAAGTTTCGCGGACAACCCCTACGATCTAACTCGCAAACGATTAATGGCCACCAGGCAGCATCAAATGCTCCTGAAATGTCCAAAGCAACAACGACACAGTACTCTTTGGCATCTCTTGCCTGCTTAATTTCCCGACAACGAACTCTAACGCGTCGATAGTCGACTTGCCCTCCACGAAACCAAACTGTCGGTTATTAAAACCGCCGCTGTCTCGCACTAGGTGTTCAACACGCGTAGTCATAACGCGATCTAAAACTTTCCCCAGCACCGGTAGCAAGCTAATTGGACGATAGCTGCCCGGATCTGACGCATCCGCCTTTTTAGGTTTGGGTATAAATTTCACATTCTGGATTTTCCAGCAACGCGGAAAACGCCCTTTCTAAACAAAGATTAAACAACCCAACAAAGACACACGGGGCTAACAGGCACGCCTGCAGAGCTGCGTCTGAAGTGATTCCATCATGCCCCGGTGCCTTCTTAGGGTTCATCCTCCTAAGAGCCCTGACGACCTCGTGAACTAGGATTGCCTTATCGGCACCTGTTCCTTGCGCCTTTGCAGCTTCCCGACGTATTAAATCGTGCGACCCTTCATCCCCCTCGGGATTATCCGATGGGATGCAGATGATACACCAAAACGACGAGACAACCTTCTGGTGCTAGTACTAGGAGATAACTGAACAGCACTGAGTATTTGTTCTTCAACATTTACATCTCGTCGAAATCTTTGTCGACCAGCATTTACTCGTGTAGGTTTTAGCGTGCCAGTTTCCTTAAGACGTGTTTCAATGGATTGAAATGTTTTACGATTTGGTATCCTTCTAGTTGGAAATTGTTCTTGGTATCTGCGAACTGCAGTAGCGCAATTCCTTTGTACTTCACCATAAACTAACAGCATGTCTGTTTGTTTTGCAAATGTGAACAAGTTTGTGGTGTCTCCCATGATACAACAAATTAAAGTGTCTTTAAAGTACCAATTTACCCAAAAACTAACAGAACTAGTAGCACATATTAGTAACTTACACAGTGTTTAAACATAACAAAGGTAATACATAGTAGATACATAATCACCTGTCAAACAAATAAACGATATGCAACTGTTATAATGTAGAGCTTCTAATATCCAAGGCTATTTGATTAACATCGCATTTTGACATTTAACTTTAGTCTTCAACATCTAAGTATTACATTGATTAATTTGAGACATATGTATAGTTTATACAAGTAGGTAAATAGGGCCGGTCCTAATTCAAAACGCGACAGACGTATTTTCCATGTAAAATACGTCTGTCACGTTTTGAATTAGGATTGGCCCTATATAATTTCAATGTAAAATAGTTGTGAAAACATGAATTCTTCTATGCTTTCAATGTAAAAATACGTCTGTCACGTTTTGAATTAGGACCGGCTTTATATTACTTTCAATGAAACACACACGTATGCTGAAAAATGTAAGTGCAGAGAAGAATGTGTGTAGCTGTTTTGAATTCGGTTTTCTAGCGAGAAGTTACACGTGCACCGTTTTGAATTAGGATCGGCGTTATATACTTTTAATGTAAAATGTGAAAACCTGAATTCTTTTCAAATGTAAAATACTTGTGGGCACGTTTTGAATTAGGATCGTCTTTATATTACTTTCAATGTAACATACGTATGTTGAAAAATGTAAGTGCAGAGAAAATGTGTGTAGATGTTTTGAATTTGGTTTACTAGCGAGACAGTATGACAGATGCAAAAATATATCGCATTCAAGTCAATTGTGTTTTTAATTAAAGTGGATTCTGATTTATGTTTAGAGGCTGCAAATACACATGGGCCGGTTTTAATTCAAAAATGAGTTCACTCTTGTGATAGGTTGAAAAGTGGGTTGGCAAATTACGCAGATGGTGGTAATCTGCTATATAAGGAGATTTCTCCTAATATTAATTTAATTAGTCGAAGTTTACTGCATATATTTACATACAAACATGTATATAATTGATATTCAGGGATTTAAATACAAGAAAAACGAGTTTGTGTGTAAAGAAATTGCGGTTTTGGACTTGTTGAAAGGTGATGTTTGGCATCAAATTTTTAAACTGCCAATGCAGTCCAGTTGTTTGAGTCAAGATCATATAAAACATAACGACTGGGTGACAAGGAATATTCATGGTATTTCTTGGGATGAATCTTCAACGGCTGGAATGGTGTCATCATATATAGCGCTTTATTTGAAGCAAATTATCCGACCCGGTGAAGAAGTATTTGTGAAGGGTCTAGAAAAGAAGAAATTGATTGAAACATATATAATGCAAAACTTTGTAACTGATATGCTTGCACTAGGTTGTCCTAAGCTATCGGAGTTAAAATCAACAATCGTTTAAAATATAACATCCATTGTTGTAGACACAGCAATAATAATTTGCAATGCGCAAAACAAAATATCTTTTATTAAAAGAATGGCTTGATAATAATAAAAACAATAGAAAGATTTTGTCTGTATTATTTATTTTAATATAATTTTACAATGTTAGCCTTATTAACTATTATTATAACAACTTCTAGCAAACATTATTTTATCGATCCAGCTATTGTGTAAGTTAGAGAAGCCTAACCATTTTACAAATACTTTATTTCCACTCTTTCTTAGGACTTTTTCTACCAGGTAAATTCCTGGATGTTTAACCTTTTGCAACTCCGTTTCATAAAATGCACCTTTGATTTCTTTCTCATCTTGATCTTCTAATATATATGTTGTAGGATTGGTTACGTTTACCTTTTAATCTTAAAATTTCATTTGACCAGTTTGGCGTGTAACCTTTCGTAAATGCTTCCCTGTGTTTACTAATCCTCACACTGTCTTTTATTGAATATTTTGGTATTTTGGTTGCAAGTTTGATGTGGGTAAATGATGATTTAAGAATAGTTTTTTCATTTGATTTATCAACTTTTACAGGTTTGACTCCGATAGTATTGTGAACTGTATTGTTGTATTGTTTCACAATATCGCTTAAATTTTTTATCCAATTGTAAGAACCGTTCAGGTTAAACAAGCGCCACATTTTTCCTTTAAAGTTCTAATTACACGTTCTACAATGCATGCTTTCTTGTAGAAAAACACTATAATGGTTTATGCCATATGTCTGCATTAAGGATTGAAAGTGTTTGTTATAATATTCTTTACCAAAATCAGACTGCAAATTTCTTGGATTTTTAAATTTATTTAAAATTGTTTTCATTGCAGCAGTAACATGAATACCCGTTTTACTTTTAAGTGGTACAGCCCATACGTATTTGGAGAAACAATCAATAACTACTAAAATGTATTTAAATCCTTTGTTTGTTTGCGAATATGGTAGCATTTCAATCAAATCGGTCTGAAGAAGGTCATTTAAACCTTTTACTATCACTTTGCGTCTCTTGAAATTTATTCTTGCTGGTTTATGAAGTTCATTTACTATATCCTCTTTCACTTTTGATTGAGCAACTATCATAATACTTTTTTTTTATAATCAGGATTTATTAAATACAATTAATGAAATACTTCTATGTTTGAATGTCGTGGGCTCCACTTGCTTTGAAAGGAACTTTTAATATAAAATCAAGAAACATTGTGGTATTGTTTATGATAGCACCGCTGTCACGAAAGCTGATTACATCCATACGTTTAAGCAAAAATCCTTGTAACTGTGCAATTACATAACTTTTTTCGTTTATAAGAATTTCAATGTCTTGCGGGTATCCTTTAATATTCTCAATGACTGCTTCCTCATAAGGAAATTCATAATTATGTTTAATGTTGAAAATAAGGAATGTCTTGTCACCGTCGAGAAATGTATTAGAGTAAAACGTTGCTACTACCGTGTAATGTAGCATATGTAACTTGTACTCAATCAAGGTTTCAAAACCTTCACTTTTATTTTCATATTCCTGTTCAGTTATATCTATTTTACGGTTATGTAAGTGCCTTCCAAATTTGTCAATTGTCATATCATCTAATTACTTTCGCCTCACGCAATTCTTCAATGATCGAATTTATTTCGTTGCCGTGACCTGTGTGTCCAGCAGTCTGAGATGAAACTAAAAGTCGTAATCTATCAACAAGTTCATTGGGATCATTCCAATATAAATAATCTATAGCGTTATTTGATACTTCCATTGTCATACCGTCTCCAAGACGCTTTCTATAGGGTAATGTTCTAGGTCTACGGGGTGTTTGGGGAAGTATGTTTAATGTAGATATTATGTTTTTGTACTTATATGAAGTATTACCCTGAATTTGTTCTGTTTCAGAATAATATCTTCTATTAGCATTTGTTCTTTTTACAATATCAAGGTACGACTTTAGATCTTGATGACTGTACCCGACAGGATATTTTTTAAACAGTAGTTCGTATAATCCTGGAGTACCTTTATATTTCAAATCATTTATTAGAACATTTTCAACATCCAACGCGAAATTCGAATTGCCTATCATAAGACCATCTGAATCAGGGTTAAACCTAATACCATATTTATGATCAAATTCGTTCTTAAAATCTTTAAACATATTGTAAATATATTCTCGAGGTAGCGGATGTATCTGTTCGAGATAATGTGTCATACCAGGTGAATCGGCAAAGCTTTGAATATCTTCCTGTGCTTCTTGTGCATTTCGATTAATTTCTGCTTCATATTCATTCTCAACATCATCATCATCATCATCATCTACCTCTATGGCATCATTTTTTATATTTGGTATATGCTGAGCAATAACCGGGGAATCAATATAGTCAACGTTCCTTTCTAGCAATTTAGGTTTAATTTTTTTTACACTGCTATGAGGCAGTTCTTCTTCTTCTTTAAATTTTTCTTTCTTTACCGCACTTTCCCCAACCAGTTTATTAGCAATAGTTTCTAATCGTGATGTTATGGGTAAGATTGATTCCACTTGGACGACTTCATTATCTTTTAACTGACGCAATTTGTTTTTTACAATGTTTCTTTTCTTAATTAAAATTCTTTTAAGTTTTATCGCCTCCTTGTTCATTGCGTAAAAGTTTATTGTAGTAAAAAAAATTCTTTGATACTAACGATACTTGCGTCTCTCAAGGTTTAAATATGTATGAAGTGATCAAAACCTATTCGGTACCTTCCTTGTTCTGGATCACTATCTTTGTCTACAACTAAGAAACCGTATTTGTCTTGCCAACAAGCAGCACATATTTCACGGAATTTATCATACTTCATGTCAGTATTGACGTGATCGTCATATATGTGTTTTAAGTTTAAATCATCTTGTTTAAATAAAACTAAAAGATTAGCATTATCACGTAGTAAGTGCTTAGGTATACGAGTATAACTTTGACAAAGGTAAAACTGTCTACTTGTTTATGACGCCCCATACTAAAGTATTCCCTAATGATACCTTGTTTATCGCAAGCTACATCATCAAAACAAATATAGAATTATTTCGAGCATCAGATGGTGATATAATATTATCAGAACTGGAAAATGTATAATATTTGATCCCTTTTATTGGTTGCAGTAGACTTTCAAGGTATTGATACTTTGGTTGATAAAGTGATTTAGAATAAACATATACGTTTTCAAACTTTAAACCATTAGGATGTTCTATCAGCCCAATCATAACGTTGGTTTTACCGCAATTTGATGGACCAACAACTAGACATCGAATAGATGAAGGCAGAAAAACACTATGTTTTTCTTTTAGCTAAGGATTGCACGCCAATGTCATTATTGTTTATGGTTAAAGGTGTTGATTGTTTCACAACACGCATGTTTGCAAGTACTAAATTCGATTTGTAAAAAGTGGAATTATATATATATATATATATATATATATATATATATATATATAAGAAACGGCGAGTATATAAAGAATCATTAATTCATAATATTTTATTTATTTACTGCACAGCTTGAGAGGATAGTTGTCCGCTAATGATTACATATAATAATAATTCTAAAACTACTGGGAACGGACTATTAAATACTGTAATTAACAATTTACCATTTGAAGCGCATATTCCGGGTTACAAATTTTGCGGTCCGGGTACAAAACTAATCGAACGGTTAGCTCGGGGAGACAAGGGAATAAACAAGTTAGACGAGGCTTGTAAGGAGCACGATATTGCATACACCAAAGAAAAGGATCTATCTAAACGTCATCAAGCAGATTCGAAGTTAGCTCAGTTAGCTACAGAAAGACTAAATTCTGGTGACTCGTCTTTAGGTGAAAAAGTAGCAGCATTTGGAGTAGCTACCGCAATGAAAGCTAAAGTAAAACTTGGTATGGGTGCCTGTGCATCACTGAGAACAAAAATATCAATAAAATAAGAAAACTGATAAAGAAACGTAAAATAAGAAGTACGCTAGGTATTAAAAGTATTATCAAACAAGCACGTACAGCTTTAAAAAAGACTAAAGGATCTAATATTATGGATGCAATCAACATAGCAATTAAGGCCGCCAATACAGCAAAACAAAAGAAGCATATTAAATCAGCTCGTATTATATCAATTCCTAAAACAGGAGGTTTTCTACCACTAATACCAATTTTTGCAGGCCTAAGCGCTCTTGGTACTCTTACTGGAGGTGCAGCTGCTGTTGCAAAAGCAGTTTCAGATACTAAAATAGCTAAGGAACAACTAGCTGAAAACAACGCCATAACAAGGCAATGGAGGACATTGCAGTCGGAAACGGCATGTACATCAAACCTTATAAAAAAGGTTTTGGTCTTTTTTTAGCCCCTGCAAAACCTCAAAGGAACGCAACTTGATTTTACCTAATCGAGCACTAAGCAATGTAGAATTAATAAAGTTTGTTAAGCAATTAGAAGTACCATATTTCCGTGGAGTATTCATGAGAAACAATCTTCCCAAGAAAGTTAATTTAAAAGAATGTGGTATAATTAATTTAGATGGAATAGAAGGTTTAGGCACGCATTGGACCTCTTACAAAAGTACGGTAGTAGCGCTATTTACTATGACAGCTACGGAAACCTGCGACCGCCAACAGAGTTGATAAGTTATTTGAATAGCGGGGTAAATGTAAAATTCTTTATAACATTAACCAAGAACAATCGTACGGTACTGTGTTTTGCGGTCATTTATGCTTACAATTTCTAAGTAGTGCATAGAACTGCGTATGAAGTTGTCATGTCGTACACTTTTACTCTAACGGGAAACACTTCAGTTTTAACAAGCAATTTTAATCCGCCTATAAACTTGGATAATGATTCGGAGTACGTATTAGGATTAACAAATTTTGAGTTTTATAACACAATTCCAAACATACAAAAAGGAATAAATAATAAATTTTATTATGGATCTAACGGAGAATTCATAGAAATACCTGAAGGTGCTTATGAGATTAGAGAAATTAATAAATATCTTTAAAAAGCTTTAGGTGATAAAAGATGGCGTGGTCGTATGGATCAATCACGAAGCGCTAGAAAGACGCCAGTGTATATAGAAATTACAGCTGACAATAATACACTTAAATGTAGTATTAAATGTAGTCTAGATGTGGATTTTACCAAAAAGGATTCAATTGGTTCTCTACTTGGTTTCAATCCGCGAAAATTGCTAGCATTTGTCACGCATCAAGCAGACTACGCGATCAACATTTGTAAAGTGAATGCAGTTTTAATCGATTGTAATATTGCAAGTGGATCCTATTTAAATAGTAAACCAGCCCATGTAATACACGAATTTTTTCCTCAAGTACCTGCAGGTTTTAAAATTGTCGAGTGTCCACCTACGATTATATATCTACCAATCAGGTCACGTATAATAAATGAAATAATAGTTAAAGTGTTAGATCAAGATGGAAATTCAGTTAATTTCAGAGGAGAACTGCTAACTGTAAGGTTGCATTTAAAAAATCTGCAATAGCCATGGGTATTAAGTATAATGCACGCAACATGTCAAGAATTGATATAAATGCTGGAAATTTCAAAGCAATCGACACTCGATTGATTGTTTCAAGACCGCTAACAACACAAAACCGGCAGTTTCTACAATCGTTAGGACTGCATTTAATTAAAAAGTAGAATGAATAGTGAAATACTGAACGTGCGTGAAAAAGTTTACTTCGACAATGCAATTGTTAATATTGAAAAACATACTCATCAACCTTATGCTAACACATCTTTAAACAATAATGATGAAATTCGAATCCTATACAACAACAAGATGTATACACCTTACCATCAAAGAGCATGCTGTACATAGAAGGCAAATTAATTAAAACAGATGGAACACCGTCTCAGACAGCAAAGTTTGTAAATAATGGAATTTTGCTGCTTTTGATGAAATTAGATATGAGATTGGTGGTATCATTGTAGATCGTGTTCGGAATCCTGGATTAACGTCTATAATGAAGGGATATGTTTCATATAATAGCAATCAAAGTAAACATTTACAAAACGCTGGGTGGTTTCCTATGGATGATTCACAAATAGTTGATGCTAATGGGAATTTTAATGTTGCAATAAACCTTTCAATGGTTCTCGGATTATGCGAAGATTTTAAAAAAATTATTTTAAACCTCCGTCATGAGTTAGTCTTACTACGTTCTAGTTTTGATACTAATGCTATAATTAATCCTACACCCGATGAAGAAATAAAAGTTGTTTTAAACAAAGTTTTAATGAAAATGCCGCATGTAGCCGTTGATGATACTCAACGAATTAATTTAATAGAATGCGTTGCACAAAATCAGGATTTGCATATTCCGTTTAGAGGAAACGCAATGCCATACATGGAACATTAAAACAACAATACAATTAGAAAAACCAACATTTGTGATTGTTGGTTTCCAAACCAACCGAAAAAATAGATACATGAGCAACTACAGTCGTTTTGATCATTGCTATTTAACCAACATGAAACTATATTTAAATTCAGAAATTTTCCCGTACGATAACTTAAATTTGAAGTTCGAGAATAAACAGACTGCGTTGTTATATGAGATGTATGCTCAGTTTCAGCAATCATACTACGAAAAGAAAAATGAACCACTTTTTAATCCTGAAGATTTACGAAGTATTGCACCATTAGTAGTCATAGATTGTTCTAGACAAAACGAAGCGTTAAAATCTGGTACTGTCGATATTAGATTAGAATTTGAAACTAGCAGAAACGTTTTGCCAAATACATCTTGTCATTGCCTTATACTTCATGATAAGATAGTCAAATACAATCCACTCTCAAACAGCATAAGAATATTATAATTACTTTATTATTATTATTACTGTACCTTTACAAATTATGAAAAACAATAAATCATTTAGCAATCACAGTCTATTTATTAATATTTTTACATGTTTTACAATATCTTTTACATGTTTTAATTATTAAGTGATTTAGTAAACAGCCATAAACATTGACAATTTTAAATAAAAGTTTTGTTATACATTTCTCAAATAAACTAACTGGTATGTTAGTAACAAACTGGATTTTTTAAACAGAACGGTTACTACTACTACTATATATATAGTTCAAAACTCGGGCAGATTGAAAGGTATCCTATTTTTAGATACATCCAAAACGAAAATCGGTGTACTTGTGCAGGTATAAACATAACACTGAAGTTTTATAACTAAAAATATTATATGTTAATCTAGATAAAATAAATTGCATTCTTTATTTGAGCCAGTGGTTGAAGCTTTACAAGTCATCTCTATATGTATAGTTATACCCCAAGGTTTAGTATCAGTGGTTAAGGTACTAAGAATTCTTTTATCATCACTTGGATTAAGAACAATTTTGTTTTGTTTAATAGTACAGACATCATGTTTGACTGATCTAATTAAACATTGCTGTTTCTGTACAGTCTGTTTATAAAACAAAGCATTCTTATAATCATCAAAAGAAATTTGCTTAATACTTGCTAAGGAAGATCCTTCGACTTTTTATTATCCTATCCTGAACTCTATACGTGTACATTTTAGATCTAAGTCCTACAAACTCTAGCATGATGTCACCATTGTTTTCATCTTTCATAATACCAGGAACTTTTTTATTTGATAATGGAATATGATATTTGTTATGAGGGTCGTAATCGGAAGTATCAAATCTATGAATATCTTGTTTGATATAAGAGTAAATATCTTCAACGCTAAACTCGTATATCAAACTATCCGTATCTGTGTACAGCAGCTTTGCTTTGTTAGCAAATTGCGATTTTATATAACTATAGTGAAATTCATATAAATAGGTTTTGAAATATCTAGAATAGAGAAACCTACATAAATGGGTTTGTTTAAGTAAACCTCTAATTTATTCATTTCTATTAAGACTAGATCTTTGTCTAACACAGTGCAACTATGAAAATTAGGCTTCGCTATGTAACTACGAGCTCCAAACCGTCCTTCCCATTTGGTCACTAATTTCACATCTTTCCTTTTCCGTACGTTTTCCATCATCTTTCCATAAACCGAGTTTATCATATTTTTATAAAAGCATATATCGAAACTGTTTTTTGACTGTTGTCTTAATTTCGTATTCAAATCAATGTATTCTTTTAACCAAGGAGCTTGTTTAAACCGAAGAACCTTATGAATCTTTTTCAGTTCTAAACCGTAGCTTAAATACATTTTTAAATTCTTGTAGTGAATAATATAGTTGAGTTTTGGATATAAAGTTGTAATTTCTTTAAGTTTGATTTATTAGAAGGTACTGGTGGTATCATATGTTCAGGCGCTAAAGGTAAGTCACTGTGAATTTCATGTAAAGATACTGGATAGTGTAAATCGCATTCAAAAATATATCCTACATCAGAATCATCGGGAATATTAAGTATGTCTAAACGTACTATATCTGGACTGGTACCATCTAAAAATTCAAATTCTCCATATGGAAGATATTCAGACATTGCAGCCCCATATAAATTATTAACATCAAAATACATTAAATATTTAGAATCGAAATTTGGATCATAATCTGCATTCATATATTTGTTATTTGCTTTAGCATATCTATTCGAACATTGAGAAACATCGCCACGAATTCCCCGTTCTAAAAACATTATTTTTCAATATCAGTAAGCAGCTCGAGTTTAACGTTCGTCGTTTTAACATCGCATCTAGAGCTAAACCAGGAGCCGTAAAGTAGTGAAGCGGATCTAACTTATACGTGAACATACAAGTTTTTCTAAAGTTTTCAAATATATCAGTCAAGAGCAGTACATCTGTTTTTAAATATAGGTCTGAATAGTCCCCTAGTGTTTTTATATTAAATGTTTGCCAAACGTGTTTAGCATGATTGTAGTCTTCATATGAGATTTCTTCATTGCGCAAACGATTAAAGAATGCTGTTTTACAGGGTAAATCGGTTTCATTGAGCCTATCCCAAGAGTTAATGTAATCATAGGAAATATACCTTTACGCGTAAGTAACTGAAACTCATTATCGGTGTTACAATTTTCCTGGTGATGGATTTTTATTATCATCTAAGTATGAAGCTATTTTTCGATGCTAGATGCCATAAACCTGAATGAATCGATAAATCTAAAAGTAACTTTCGTACCATTTACATATTTTGTAAAAGATATGTATTTTTCCTTATTTATTGGTAGAATTCTTACCAAACCTGAAAACCCTAACGCAATTTTTTAATAATGAAATGCGAATCGTAGCCTGATAAGTTATGAAAACTACCGGTATCATATAAAAATTATGATAATTGATGTTTCAATCTTGATGAGCCGCTCCTCGAAATTCGCCTGTAAAGTGACAGTGATCGCGAACTCTAATATCATCTATACTAAAAGGTTTATTGCAAATGTGACAGTGAAGGGCAAATTTAAATGCTAACTTTTGTTCTTCTGTTAAAGGATTCATAGGTTTTGGGTTACAGAAAATTTTATTAGTCGTTTCTGAAATCAGTTTCAATTGAGCAACAAACCATTCTATACAATCCTTTCCGCGATACAATTGAAATTTGGAATATTTATTATCATACGAGCATTTCAAATAATACGCTACACTAAAAGGTATATGCCTTTGGTAAGAGACTGTGTTTAGTATTACCTCCGACTCATTGCATGGTTCTAATATACATTCGAGATCTGCATAAACTACAAATGATACTTTTTCTTGATAGTGGAAATGTTTAAACGTTAGATACTTTTCAGATTCTTCGGGTAATCTTATTGAGCAAGTATTCTGTTTTTCGCAATAATTCGAATGACGCTTAAGTAATGCTGCTGTACTAAAATTATTTAAACATCTATAACAAAAATTTTCTATGTTCATGTGAAGACAACTGTTTTGCAAATAATTTTGACATATCCTTAATCCAAGTAAAATGAAAGTGATTCTCATCAGCATTTGTCGCACGAGAATATTGTAAGGAATCATTATTTAAAACTAACAGATTAATAGGTTCAATTTTTTTAAAATTTTCACTTAAACAAAATGGTAGTATTTTAGTATTTTCTATACAATATAGGTTAATTGCGAGATTGTTAAGCTTCTCAATTTTTTTTATGTCTTTTAATGCGATTGGAAACTGAATTGAATTGTAGCGTAATACTGTATTAAAATGTGGATAGCTAGATGTTCTCTGACTATTTTGTTTAGCAGGATATAAAGCGGAAACCAAGCTCCAAAGAATGCAATGTTGATCGTTATTTATTACATTTACCACAGCTTTTTTCTTTTTTATAAAGTCCGGAACCGGTACAAACGTTGAACACCCTCCTTTAAGTGGATCATGATTGTTTATATTTACCTTCAAGTGTAAAACTTCTTGGATTGCCCAACCAGAATCTTTCTCGCAAAATTCTTCTAATCGCTTCGAAATCTTGTTCAATACGTTCTCCTTATACCACAGCTTGAGATTGGTATTTATATCGATGTGACGATTTGCAGTAGGAAACGTTTTCAAATCTATTTCACCAGTTGTAGGCTTAACAAAGTTAGCGGCAAATATTACATTAACTTTCAACATTGACTTTTTTAAGCAAGCAACAATCTTGCGTTTAAAACTAGCGAACGCCTTGTCTAAGAACACTAGAGGATCTCTATAATTTAAATTGGTAATAAGTCCCGTAATTATTCGACTTCCAAAACATGATTGTACATCATGCCAAATCAAATTTTTTCGAGTATGACCTCTAGTAAGCGTTGCATCAACACCTTTACCACGATATTCCAAAGTACGTTTCAAGTGCCTCAATCGTACAAGGTAGCTTTTAAGATTTGCTAAATTAGATTCCAGCCTACTAGGATTTTCTTGTTGATTGTCTTCGTATACCTTATTTTTAATAGCAAGCTTCAATATACTAATATTTGCTTTGATAATTAAAATGTGTTTCGTTATTTCATTCACTGATTTAATTAGATTCACGCATTTTACAGTTAATCTCAAAATTGAGCTACTAATCTCGGATACGGTTTCAGCATTCATGATTCTATATAAAATCAAAATACACTACTTAATAATACAAGTATTTTCTCTATTTATTATTATTTATATAAAATATCATCTGACGTAAGCAAAACAACTGCAAAAGGTTCATTCATCTGAGTTTACGGAAAACGCGTAAGCAAAACAACTGTAAAAGAAAATAGCATACAAATCGAAATAATTGCATAACGAATTGCTTGAATGCAATTGTTAAAAAATCGCCTTTATTTAAGTTTTTCTATTCAAGACGATTTTCAAGCTTGAGTTGTGCATGCAGTATAAAAAAAATTGCACAGTTGCATTCAGTACGTGTCTATAATAAATAAATTCGCTATGCAAGCAATTCCAATATTTACATATTTAATGCAAACTCTGGCAAAACAACTGCAAAAGGAATGCATTCATCATCATTTTCATTTCCGTATGCGTTTACTACAAAAAATGTTTTTATACGACCTTTGAGGATTGCATTCAACATCATTTTCATTTCCGTATGCGTTTACTACAAAATGTTTTTATACGACCTTTGATTTATTATGTGTACAGAAAATACATTATCATTACAGAGCTATTTTTATGATTACATTGAAATATTTTAAATAAAAACAAAGCAAATTTGAAAAAAATGTCTCAGATTAAACCGTCTTGTTTAATAATGTACACGCAACTCATGGTTTTTAAAAACCCAGTATTAAAAAACATTCTGCAGTTTTATTATATAACAGTACCTTTAAAGAATTTTCACACAATTTACCTATATATATATGCATGTAAATTGTGTCAGCGGTAATCTAAAAACTTATTCTATAAATATTACTACTTAAAGGGATTTATTTGCATTGCATTATTTTTAAACGAAAATTAATCTGAAGAAAAACATTTTCCAGTGCGTGAATTTTTGTTAATTTTTATGGAAAATAAATTATGCTAGCAGTAATATAAAACGAAATTAATCTAATTTAGGTTTTTATTATGCGCCTTCTTGCAATTTTCTGTTTTCAGTCAATGAATGTAATTCATTATTTCTGCTGAGCAGTACCTTTAAAAAATTTCTTATACAGCATATAAATTATATCAGCGGTAATCTAAAAACGAAATTAATCTAATTTAGGTTTTTTATTATGTGCATTCATTGCAATTTCTTTTTCAGTCAATGAATCTAATTCATTATTTCTGCTGAGCAGTACCTTTAAAAAAATTTCTTATACAGCATAAGTTATGTCAGCGGTAATCTAAAACGAAATTAATTAATTTTAGGGTTTTATTATTTCTGCTGAGGTATAATTATATTCGCTTACATACTGTTTTGTTCATTAGAATAGATTACAGAGCTGAATTTTTTTCAGAAAACGATGCAAATTTTTAAATAAAACGAAATTAATCTAATTTAGGTTTTTATTATGCGCCTTCTTGCAATTTTCTGTTTTCAGTCAATGAATGTAATTCATTATTTCTGCTGAGCAGTACCTTTAAAAAAATTTCTTATACAGCATAAGTTATGTCAGCGGTAATCTAAAACGAAATTAATTAATTTTAGGGTTTTATTATTATGTGCATTCATTTCAATTTCTTTTTCAGACAATGAAACTAATTCATTATTTCTGCTGAGGTATAATTATATTCGCTTACATACTGTTTTGTTCATTAGAATAGATTACAGAGCTGAATTTTTTTCAGAAAACGATGCAAATTTTTAATTTTTTCTAACAGATCAGTTTATTATTTAATATAAATACTTCACGTAGATTTTACCAACAGTATTCAATCAGATCTCTTGTATAATTATTAGTTACTATTACTAGCAACTTTTAAAAAAAATGAGTAACTTGTCATCAATCAAAAATTGTAATAATACCAACGTAAAAGTTCTAGAGCAATTTATATTACATTCTGACGAAGACGTGATTAAAGAAGTTTTCGGCTGTTCTTCGCCTCAATTCAACACTGATGCTATTTTTGATAGTGACGTAATAGATATATCACGGTAAGTGCTTTTTCACATTTATACATGTGTTTTAAAACAGTACTAATTTATAAGTTACATTAGATCAAAAACCATTCTGGAAATTCTGAGGCTATCGTAGGATCGTTGACACACTCTGGTCCTCTCAGAAACATCAGGTAGTATACAAAAGAAAAGGTGAACCTACAATAATCTTTTATGTTATGCTCACAGATCAGGCAAAACATGTTGACTATGAAAAAGTTATGTACAGCATCTAATATGGCTGTTTGCGGTGAAGATGACAAATCCTACGAAGATGATACAGTAGAGTTGCTTAACGCATTTAAAAGCGCGGAGAAGCTACTGCGTCGTATAGATTTGGAACTAGAAATAATAAAGCAAAAAGAGAGGAACTAACAGCGAGGGAGCAGCAGATACTTCAAGAACGGGAGTTAATAAATACTTTTCATTTATAAATAGTTAGATCAAAATATTCAACAATTTGTAAAATAAAAAGTATTTTATAAAAGTTTCTCTTTGAAACAAGACTTTCTATAAACAAGGTAGTAAACTCAAAGTAAAACGCACATAAATCAGAACCCACTTTAATTTGATACATCATTCTTTATACAATCGACTTAGAAGTGTTATAATAATAAACTAATTTCTTAAATTAGTGACATATTATTCTGAAAATTCTATGTTGACAGTTAGACCGATCGATCCCTTACTAGTTATGTATACGTGTTTGTTCGAGCCAATACTTTCATTTAATTGTTTCACTCCATGTGCTTGAAGGTATTCAAAATATCTCAATGGCAATATACTCTTGAACTCTTCTGTTTCCACTAATACTCTTTCTCCATATTTTGTCTTGATTGTTTCCACTTTTAAAACTTCAAACCTCTTATTCACTACAAGATCTTTTGAATTTACATAAGGTTTGCGATATGTGGTTTTATTAAGAGTATTAAAATCCATATTGCTTCTCTTTGACTAATTAAATTAATATTAGAGCAATCTCCTTATATAGCAGATTACCACCATCTGCGTACTTTGCCAACCCACTTTTCAACCTATCACAAGAGTGAACTCATTTTGAATTAAAACCGGCCCATGTGTATTTGCAGCCTCTAAACATAAATCAGAATCCACTTTAATTAAAAACACAATTGACTTGAATGCGATATTTTTTGCATCTGTCATACTGTCTCGCTAGAAAACCAAATTCAAAACATCTACACACATTTTCTCTGCACTTACATTTTCAACATACGTATGTTACATTGAAAGTAATATAAAGACGATCCTAATTCAAAACGTGCCCACAAGTATTTTACATTTGAAAAGAATTCAGGTTTTCACATTTTACATTAAAAGTATATAACGCCGATCCTAATTCAAAACGGTGCACGTGTAACTTCTCGCTAGAAAACCGAATTCAAAACAGCTACACACATTCTTCTCTGCACTTACATTTTTTTCAACATACGTGTGTGTTTCATTGAAAGTAATATAAAGCCGGTCCTAATTCAAAACGTGACAGACGTATTTTTACATTGAAAGCATAGAAGAATTCATGTTTTCACAACTATTTTACATTGAAATTATATAGGGCCAATCCTAATTCAAAACGTGACAGACGTATTTTACACATGGAAAATACGTCTGTCGCGTTTTGAATTAGGACCGGCCCTATTTACCTACTTATACATATGCCAAGTTGTTACAGAGATCTTGAAGGCATATGTTTATTAGGTTTATACCTATAAATATGAGAAGTTCATATTAAAACTAAACGAATAAGGTATGTATCATAGGGCATCCTGAATGCTTCACCTCAATTAACTCGAAAACGGCTACAGATATCGACTTTAAACAAGAGTGACTTTTTTACTCAGAAATGTCAAAAGATTCGAATTCTGGCATTATAATTTATAAAAGCTTACACACAAAAAAATTACAGGGTTAAACGTGATTGCTCCCCTCCCCGAATGGGACGCTCCTGATCTTATTATCGCAAAATGGATAAGCCTATCTTATTCGGCATAAGAACATGGGTAAGCAAAAACATCTGAATAAAATATCTTTTGTAGTTCTTCAGATAATTAAAACAACTCAATTTTACCTAGCCCCCTTAAAGGGGTTATAACTCCATAGGGGTACATTTTAGGGCTTATGTTTATTAGAAGTTTTATGTTTATTTTGTGCTAAAAAACACTCCCTTAAATAGTGCCGTGCAATTTTAAATCACCCTGGTATATATATTATATATATATATATATATATATATATATATATATATACAGGGTGAGTTTTTAGTGTGGCAACGGACGATAACTCCGTTATTATAAAAGCTACGTAAACCAAATTTGGAGGCATATTAGGCATGTCTAAAGTGCATATTTTAAAAATATTTGGAAGCATACAGGGTGTTTCATAATTCCAGGGCATATTAAACTTTTTTTTTTAAATGGAACACCCTATATATTATTACATTTTTGAAAAGCCCATTGAAAGAGCTTTAATTTGATATCACATTGTATCTGTCTATTCCTTTTAGTTTTTGAGATATTCAACTATTTTTAGAAAAAATGACCCCGATTAGATACATTGCCACTGCACTAATACACAACTTATGTTAATTTTCAAGATGCAGAAAATTTTACCATATACCATAGTATATTTGTAAATATCACTTTTTTGAAATTTCTTCACAGTATACAGGGTGTGTCAGGTTTCGCAAAATGCAATTTTTAAAATTCTTTTTAAATGGCACCCTACCAATTTTATTGCTACAATGGATAGTTCATTAAGTGTCCTTTCATTTTTGTTAAGCATTCCCTATACCTAAATCCATTACTTTCTGAGATATTTTTGATTTTCTTCAAATTTTATGAATGTTTTTAATTTACATAACTAAAAATAACTTACTATTGGAGAATATTATAAAACAATTAATACATTTTGATTAACAATCAACTACAGTTATCCAATAACAATTTTCACTAAAGATATAACAACCTACAATAATACGCTATCAACAGAATTCTGCCAGATCAACAATATGCATTTTATAGAAAATGTTCAAATAGGAAATCAGGCAGGCTTTAAAAAAATAACTATTACATGTAAAGTGCCATTTAGGTTTATTAATTGTAGTGTGTTGTCATTTAACAGGATATATCTCTTGGTATATTCTTGATGCAAGTAGGAAATTTTTTAAACTTGCTCCTAATACCCAAATCATATTTATTTGTTCTTCCACTGTAAAATTCATTTTGAAAACTCCTTCAAAGATTACATTTAAAACAGAACTGATAATGTGTTAAATGACAACACACTACAATTAATAAACCTAAATGACATTTTGATTGTAATTGTTATTTTTTTCAAAGCCTGCCTGATTTCCTGTTTGAATATTTTCTATAAAATGCATATTGTTGATCTGGCAGAATTCTGTTGATAGCGTATTATTGTGGGTTGTTATATCTTTAGTGAAAATTGTTATTGGATAACTGTAGTTGATTGTTAATCAAAATGTATTAATTGTTTTATAATATTCTCCAATAGTAAGTTATTTTTAGTTATGTAAATTAAAACATTCATAAAATTTGAAGAAAATCAAAATATCTCAGAAAGTAATGGATTTAGGTATAGGAATGCTTAACAAAATGAAAGGACACTTAATGAACTATCCATTGTAGCATATAAATTGGTAGGGTGCCATTTAAAAAGAATTTTAAAAATTGCATTTTGCGAAACCTGACACACCCTGTATACTGTGAAGAAATTTCAAAAAAGTGATATTTACAAATATACTATGGTATATGGTAAAATTTTCTGCATCTTGAAAATTAACATAAGTTGTGTATTAGTGAAGTGGCAATCTAGTCGTGGTCATTTTTTCTAAAAACAGTTGAATATCTCAAAAACTAAAAGGAATAGACAAATACAATTTGATATCAAATTAAAGCTCTTTCTATGGGCTTTTCAAAAATGTAATAATATATAAGGTGTTCCATTTAAAAAAATATAAGTTTGATATGCCCTGGAATTATGAAACACCCTGTATGCTTCCAAATATTTTTAAAATGTGCACGTTAGGCATGCCTAATATGCCTCCCAATTTGGTTTACGTAGCTTTTATAATAACGGAGTTATCGACCGTTGTCACACTAAAACTCACCCTGTATATATATATATATATATATATATATTTATAAAAAGTTATTACGGTTAGTGAGGAGTCCTCAGTCCTCAGTAACCGTAATCACTTTTTATAAAAATAAATATGCAGGACATCATATTATTCAATATCAATTATATATATATATATATATATATATATATATATATATTGCTGTGATTCCTCCATTAGTCCGGGAACTCCGGTTTTGGAATCGAGCCCCACAGATTGGGCGTCAAGAATGCTGTGAATCCACCAAAATTCGGGTACTCCGCTTTTCGAATCGAGCCTCACGAATTGGGCATCAAAGAATGCTGTGAAACCACCAAAATCCGGGTACTCCGCTTTTCGAATCGAGCCTCACGAATTGGGCGTCAAGAATGCTGTGAAACCTACAAAAAGCTATTAACTTAACTGGTCCGTTGACTTTCTTCTGTTCATCGCCTCGGCTGCTCCCCTAGATAAACCTTCATCCTCATTCATAAAAAAAAACAAACACATTCCTACCACAAACATCAACGTTAACTCTATTTACATCAATATTCACAATACATTAAAATTTCAAAATTAAAATTCAGCATAAATTTCAGTATCAGAAAATTTCAAGATTTACATTTGTTATCATTTTAATGTGCATCCAAAATTAAAGTCCTTGTAGGATGCCTACTAATTAATATAACAATATATGCAGACCTGAGTCTGAGTACAAAGGGAGCATCTACCACCCCTTTACGTTAATTAACCAGGTTCGTCTAATTGAGCTCAAAGACATACCCAAATTTTCATCAAGAACATAAATACTAAATACTCCTTTCGACTTAAACAAGAAAATTTCACCTTAAAATTAAAAATTTGTTGTTAGTACAACTTCATTACTGTCCATTTTAAGTAAATAAATTATAAAGTTATTCAACACACACCAAAACATCAAAGTTCAAACAAAATAGTATAATTTACCTGAAGGTTACTGCACTCGTAGCTTCAATGTACATCGTCCCTTCTGTTAATCACACCATTCCAACTGGGTTATATTTACGGCTTTCGATTCTCAACGCTTTTAAAATTTTCTCCACCACCATTCATCTAAAGTTGTTTCAGGGCTTTTCCGGAACTCATCTGTGTATATCTGAACCTTGTTTTGTGGATCCAGACACGTTTATGAACCATTTAATTATTAACACCCCCGAAAAATAGCAAAGAAATTCATACTTCTTTCACCAAAATACGCCAAAACTGCCTACTTTTGTGTATTCATTTGTCGTTGCAAATTTTGACTAATTAGTACAGTGATACTAACTTTATTACCTTGTATCTTCTTTTCTAAGTGCACTAAAGTACATTCATTGTAGCACGTAAAGAACAAACTGTTTTTAAATCACCAAAATATACGAGCAATCTGTTTAAATTATTTAATCAAAATCGGAACACTAAAAAGCACTGTTTAACGCATTGAATAAATTCGAAAATCTAAGAGAGCTTGTTCATATTCACCTCGGTATATATATAGCGGTTAGCCTGTCTGTCGGTCTGTTCCCCAAAACGGACAATTCTTCAGAATTTCGCATGCTAGGTTCCCATTCCGCAGCCCGGCATGCGATTTTTACGAAATTTGCACTCGCCTCAGTTAAATCTCAGAAATTTCAACACGGCTCGCAACGTCTGGAAATAACCAATTAATTTTTATACAGAAATGTTATTTCTACCTCTCAATTTTGCCTTTTATTTTCAACCAATCGCAACCCCATGACGTTGCTCCACTCGCGCCTTTTACTATATGTGTCTCGGTCTTGCGCATATTATCTGTCTCTATCTACCCTGTTCTTATTGGTGCAAATTGATATTCCTTACTATCGATTATTTCAGTCCACATGGACTGTTACCTGGGTTAAATAACCCCGTATCTAGTCTTCCCGTTAATATAAGCGATGGTTTCTCCAACATTCTCTGAAACCATTTGTTATCTGCAAATTTTACGCGGAACAAGCTTTTTTAAAAATACGCAGGTGTTCTGTATTTCGTGCTAAAGCATCCGACCGTTTCCAATATCCGTAGAATCGACATGTTTATCTAAACAAATTAAACTAAAATTGCCTTTTAAAAATACGCAGGTGTGTTCAAACGTAACATTTTAAATACCTACGATTTGCATTTTATTGGGTTTTTACAAGTTTTTATAGATATTATATGTTACTAATGGTTCAATTAACTTCAATTAAAAATAATACCCTTTAATTTTTAGTGACTCCTAATCAAATATTAATTATTATCTGTACATTTTGTTTAATACCGGTTACTTAAAATCGAGTTAATTAATATAAATTTTGCACGTAATTTTCTATTTGTTTCTTTACTAGGAATAATTAAACTACACGCAGAGCTTTTTAATACTGCTTCCTTTTTTTTATAGCAAGCGTCTTGTACATAATTTAACTCCCTTATTTTTAATGAAACGAATGAATTTTTATGCTTCACAGTTTTTTTTTAATAACGCGTACCTTTTCCCAAAGCTTCTACACGGTGATTAAAATTATTTGATGTGATTATTTAATTTTCTACCCTGGTCTAAATATGAGTAATATATATATATATATATATATATATATATATATATATATAGTTATTAAGATGAAATGAAAACCCAACTTTGTATTTAAAGTTGAATTACCATTTCAAATCGAACTAGTAATTGAAAACCACTAAAAGAACGGCTACAGCAGGATTTGAACCTGTAACCTCTGATTCTCCGGATCAGTGCTCTAACCAATTGAGCTATCTAGCCTAATTGTTTAGATGATGTTATACTTAATACTACTGAAGCTTGGCCCTTGTTAATGATTTTTAATTACGTCTTGCATTTAAGGAAATTGAATCTAGTTATATACATAATTCATGTACTAATAACTTGATCATCCCATTTTTGCAACGTTCGGAATAATACAAACATGTAATTATATTATTATTAATACAGAAGAATAATCCACATTTGGAATGCAAATGAATGCTTGATATATATTAATAGTTATTAAGATGAAATGAAAACCCAACTTTGTATTTAAAGTTGAATTACCATTTCAAATCGAACTAGTATATATATATATATATATATATATATATATATATTGCTGTGACTAAGCCTCTCGTTGGAGAATGCAATAAGAAATATGAAACTACTACCTTACCTTCCTTTCCCTTGCCTGACTAGCTTAACAGAAATTATGCTATAAAATTTACGAAATGAAATGTATTCCGTAACCGTTCACTATTTATAATTCACCTTGTATATATCATAAAATACTCCTTCATACCTTATCCATTTTTATACATTATCCCTACCTACATTAAACTAACCAAAAACAAAGGAACAGATAACAGACGAGAATGCTCGAGCATCCTTCAAGCAATCAACACGCGTCCTTCGGTATGCCGTGCATCTGATCGCGTTAAAAGGCATAAATCAGTTAATAAATTTTTTACATTGAAGTGCGTGACAAAGTGAACATTTAAGCAAGAGACAATTCATCATCAAGTGTAAGCCGTTTCGCCATTTCAAACAACAAGAATATAGTCGAAACTACACCACATATCAAATCAAGGTTAGTCATCCAATCATTTATACTACTAAACAATCTGTTATAATTATTATCTGATTATCCATTATTTTGCTCGTCGTTTAGACTGTTAACCTTTCATTCAATCAGCATACACAAGTCAACACCAAGCCTAGCTTGTTTTCAAATACGCATGCTACAACTTGGCAGAGATGAAATGGGTCATGGGTTAACTGGGTCACTGGGTCCAAGCGGGTCACTTTTTTGTTTGGGTCACTGGGTCAGTGGGTCCCGTGTACTGACCCGGATTGACCCAGTGACCTACA
Organism: Platerodrilus igneus; assembly: GCA_036346225.1. Classification (NCBI taxonomy): domain Eukaryota; kingdom Metazoa; phylum Arthropoda; class Insecta; order Coleoptera; family Lycidae; genus Platerodrilus; species Platerodrilus igneus. The sequence goes on from JARFIW010001480.1 coordinate 674,451, forward strand.
TTGACCCAGTGACCCACATGGCACAGTGACCCGCATTGACCCAGTGACCCAAATTGACCCGGTGACCCAAACTGACCCAGTGACCCAAACTGACCCAATTGATTCAGAAACAAATTGAATTATTGAAGTCATAAAAATCTTTTTCCCATACTTTCAGCTCAATTTATTAACTATTTTCACAAATGCATAAGCTTATTGGTGCCGTTAGTTGCTAGCATTTCTTTCATATTTCAAGCAAACGCTAAAATGTTTTGTAATCAATACATCGCTTTTTATATAATATGAAACGCATTTTTACATGTTTTTCAAGAAACGTGCTGTGGCGCTGTGCCGCGAGAATGCAGTGTTATGAACGTATACAATTTTGTATGTTCAAATAATAGTATTCTTTCTTATAAGAACTGAAAAAAATTTGTAGCAAAAATCTTAATATTATATACCCGGTTATTTTCAGTGTCCATTATTTTTGTAATTTGTATATCATTATCATTAAGCATGAATAAACATCACCTTAATTGTAATTTAAACTTTATACATAAGTGCTGACTTTTATAAATCTCCGTGAGACCGAGTTAAATCCTAATACAAATACAATGGTTGACTTTATGTGCAATGCATATTACAAGTTGCCATTTTTTTTATGTTTCCCTGGAGGTCTACGCCCTCTTTCCCCCGTAACTAGTACCTATAAACTTTGATGTTTATAAGAATATTGCATTTTGTCTGTTTAACTACATACACGGGGTATATTACAAGCAGAGATAAGAAAAGATAGGTAAAGGTAGACCGAGATCAGACTTTCGCACACAGATAGATATAGATGCTGACTGTGCAAATTTCAGGGAAATGTGTAGGTTGGTTCCGACTAGGAAACAATGAGGGTACGTGTCCAACCAGTTCTAGGACTGTAGACCTAATTATGATGATGATGATCAGTTAAAAAAATAGTTTGCGGTATATATATATATATATATATATATATATATATATATATATATATATGACAAAAGGAATTTATGCTATACATAATTAAAATAGTCCAGTTATGAAGACCTAGTGTTGCATCATAAACAAAATTAATGCTTGCATTTATGAAAGCCGTTTCAGGGTGTAATCCACTAATCAAAAACTTTTACAGTATCAGCAAACTGAAAATGCACTTTATTCTAAACTATAAATTTAATTTCTAAGGGCAGCAGCTGCAAAGCTATGAACTAGATCAATACAGCTACAGCGACTGGGTTAGGTTAGAAATTGCTTTAAATTTGGTGCAATTTTGATACAATTCAGAGAGAACGAAGTCATCTTGAGAAAGTATTGTATTAAATTAGAAGGAAACTACACATAGCCAGCGTCTAAATCTTAATATTTAGGTTAAGTGAAGAAACTAATGGATTAGTCTAACAGCTTCTGCAAGCCTGCTGATAAACATGAAGAAAGAATTGGATTTCAGTATGCTGGAGCTTTGTTTGTACTACTGGTCAAAGCTTTAAAGACTAAAAACTAAACCTTTCGATTTCGTGTAAAACTTCTTAGGGTGTTTATCTGATTCAATTAAGTATCTCTTTCACTATAGATAATTAATGGTTTGGATGACTGAATAAACGTAACATACAGAATGAAACATTGAAGATGGACCAAATTCAGAATCTGATTAATGTCTGTCTATTTCACTGACTTGAAGATAAATGTTATGTCATTTAGGTCATTGAGTGTTTATTTCGAATTTTGGGGTCAATTAATAACAAGCGCTGCAATAAATTACTTATTTATAAACGTTAAATGAAACGATCCTAGAATACAAGAAATCGTAAAGTAGACCCTTATTACGTCTTAAGTCAGTGCCAAGCTAAATTAAATCGAAATTTAATCTATATTTCCTTTTTCTATAATGACAATCAGATGATGGGGTGTGGTTTTGAAAAAACTCTTCTGAACATTCTAACTTTATTTACTATAAAGTGAATTGGAAATTTAGGCATTCTGTACCGCTGTATGCTATTTACAAGTTGTAAATGAAAATTAGGAGTAAGACAATTTACGTTGGGCTATATAAACATGTTCAACAGAAACCCTCTTTTGTCTAAACGTTTTGTGTATCACAACAGTGGACATATTCTATAGTGTTGAGCTTGAAGTTGAAGTGATCTATTTAGTTGTATCAAAGAAACTGATGCTATTGTTGAAAATAATACTGAATTCCTGAACCTGGAGTTAACTTCATTTGGATTTATGGGGTTGTGTGCATATGTGTGGTAATTATTGATTTTCGCTTGCCTTGTTAAAGAACTAGATACTAGGTTTTACTGATAAATAAGAATTTCATTTCCCATTGGAATTGTGTTTGTTCTTGTTGATCTGCATCACCTCGACATTCATACTTAAATAGTAACGAGTCGCTGATGATAGAGTCTTTTTTCTATTTAATTGTATGTGATGGCGTTCTGGTAGTAGTCCACGTTCATCAACTGTGAATTTTTTAGTATGTTAGAATCTGCCACATCTTGTTACATTCCAAATTTGGCAATGTACATTGTTATAATGTGTAAATAAATTCCCGCGAATATTTTTAAATAAACTTGTTAATTTCCGTCGTCCCCGAGTCGCTTCTGCGCGAAGTGAATGGGCAAGTGCACGCGGTGTGATGAAACGTCATTAAGCTACGAGCCTTTAAGTCAAGAACATCTACCGGGCTGTCTCTTTTTAGGATGTAGGTTTCTGTATCTTATCTTCTATCGTTCCTCATACCTGGTTGTTCCTATCATTGCGCTTCGAGGGGAAAAGAGGATGGACGGATGAAATTTGGTGTCAATAATGGCGTAGCATGCCCACACAAAAATAACAAAAATCCTGCGATGTTAAGAAATACAAGTGAGTGGTTCGGCGACTTATAGATAATTTATAAGTGCCTTAGTTCGCGCCAAAAGTATCGTTGTGCATTCGAAATAAATACTGATAGTGCGCGATAAACAGAACTACATTTATCTTGTAACGAACACCTGGTTCGCAAGAGTGCATTATTATAGAAAACGTGGATCGTGTGTGACCGCAGAGTACTCAAGAAGTGCCTAAACTTTTGTTTTTACCGCATATAAATATAACATAAACCGCACTGTGTGTTAACCGTAGATTGTGCGTGCCGAAATATCCTATAGCACCGAAAGCCAAGAAGTTCTGGTGAGTTTTTGACTTTGTTTATATGAATTTATGCACTTAATTAACATTAAACATTTATACTGTAACTTGTACAATACAACCGCCTTATCGCTTTCCAATTTAGTCCCGCAATATTGTATCCTGATAATTTCTTTATACACTAAATTGTTTAATCCACCCGCTTATTTAATTAATTACGTGGAGGAAGTTACGCCCCTCCATTAGATTGGTCCTTAGAGCTCGCATGTCCCAGCAAAAAGAAAAATTAGTTTACTAGTGCTTGCAGTTAAATTTTGAACTCTCTTTTCCTATATTATTAAAAATGGAAGATAAAATAAAAATGTTATGCAAGAAGAAGGAGAGTATATTTCAGCGGCTTACAGCATTATATGATTGTTCAAAAAATATTTCTTCATTTGAGTCACGAGCAAATGAAAATTTTATGGCAGATTGCGAAACGATAGATGAATTAAGGTCAAGGTTTGAATCTATTGTGGATAAGATAAATGAATACCAATTATTATTGAAACCGGAATTTCAACCTGATTATCAAAGTTTAAATGCATTTGAGGAAATGTTTAGTAGAATTAAACGCGCGCGTAATAATATAATTCAATTTAAACCACCGCATCAAGGAGCTACTAGTGCTACCCCTAAAATTTCGATTCCTTACCGCCTATAGAAATCCCGTATTTTAACGGTGAAATCTTAAAATGGGATGTATTTTACCAGTCTTTTAAGACTAATATTCACCTAAACCCTCAACTTACTGATGGTCAGAGGGTACAATACCTTATGGGTAAATTAAAAGATTCCGCCCTGCAGATAACTGCAGGTATAGTTCCCTGTGCTGAAACGTACAATATATTGTGGGATAGCTTAGTAAAAAAGTACCAGGATAAACGTACGCTAGGTGCACACTATTTAAATAATATTTTCGAATTAAAAAATTGTCCACGATCCGCTAACAATTTAAATACATTTATTGAAAAATATTCTGCGTCTATTGCAGCGCTGTTACAGGTGGGAATTACCGACCTGCAAGATTTTATATTTTTGCATTGGGGTTTAAAGAAACTAGATGCAGAAACCGCACAAGCGTTTGAATTGTCCGTTCGAAATACGGAAATTCCCTCTTATAAAACGCTGATAAGTTTTATTCAAGATCAAGTTAAAATTTTAGAACGTACAAATGATAATACGAAGTCATATAACAATAATCATAAACCGCAACCGCCCGCATTTAAGACTAAAGCATTTGTTTCCAGTTCGCCTTTGTGCATATTGTGTAAAAAAATGGATGCGTTAATTGTTTAAGCGTAACTCACACGCTTTCTTCGTGTAATTCAAGGCATTTTTGTAATTATTGTCAAAATAGGCATCATAGTTTACTTTGTTTTAAGAAGAAATCGGACAAAAATGTCCATTCTAATACTCGTGATTTATCACAAGGAACGCCCGTAAGTTCTCTTGCCAAGAATAATAATAATATTTCAAGTTCCGCTATCTCACCCGGTACAAGTTCTCAGGTAGAACCTGCTATTACTGTAGCATTTAATTCTGAATCAAGGTCTAATCCTATAATATTATTAGCCACCGCACAAATCTATGCAACTGGTTCTGACGGCAAACGCAAAATTATTCGTTGTTTGCTGGATAACGGTTCACAAAACAATTTAATAACTGTAGAGGGTTGTAAATTACTCAACTTGTCTATAGAACCCCTTAACAATTCATTCATAAAAGGTATTGGTTCAACTCAAAGACCAATACGAGGCTACGCTTATCTTAATATTGAATCACGTGTTATAATCACAAATATTATATACAAGTACTAGTAGTTGACACTATTACAGATAAATTGCCAGCATATTTTATTGGTAACTGTAATATGCAATTTCTTAACAATGTTCCGCTTGCAGACCTTTCATGGAATATTCCTGGGGCATAGAGCTAGTAATTGGGGCAAATTATTTCCATATATCTACCTTGATTGTGGTCCCGCTACACCGCCCGCTATACAAACCGTATTTGGTTATGTTTTTTGGGAGATATCCCTCTCGCAGTGTCAATGCCGACCATTCTTACGCTTCTTTTACCGCATTAACTTTAAATAATATTCAAGCTTCTTTGCATAAATTTTGGGAATTAGAGGGTTTACGTTAAACGTTTCCTTAGTCCCGAGGAAACGCTATGTGAAAATCTATACACTTCATCGGTCGAAAGAACCCGACGGGCCGCCTCTGTTGCCCTTCCATTTTGTAAAGATCCCTCCGCTTTAGGCTTCCTATACTGTCGCATATCATCCTTTTTTATCCTTAGAACGTAAGCTCAAACAAGAACCAGTCTTGTTTAAAATTATAATCAGATAATTAGTGAAATAACTGGGCTATGTATCAAAGTACAAACTTCTAATGATAACACGATGGTTATTATATACCACATTATTGTTATGGCCCACAATTACCACAAAATAGTATAAAATCAAGAAATCCAGAACCACATTTCTCCCAAAAACATTTCTACATTTCATGTAAATCCCCAAAGCAAATGTAAATACATTTGCTCCCCATCTAAACCAAATAGTTTTTTCGACTAGCCATTTTTTATCTTTCATCTGAACCAAAAGTTTTCTTCGACTAGCCATTTTTATCTTTCATCTGAACCAAAAGTTTTCTTCGACTAGCCATTTTTTTATCTTTCATCTGAACCAAAAGTTTTCTTTGTCTAGCCAATGCATCTTTTGAGATAAACCTATCTTGTTTGGTATTAATTAAATTAGAATTTTCTCAGCTACCCGAATCTCTAGGAATTTTTGATTGCATCACCCCAAAGGGAGCTACCCTGATTTTAAGATTTCTTACCTGTTGCGACTTTTGAGCGTTCTTATAAATTTTTTATCATGCGATACATTAAATTAAAAATTTTAACAAAGAATCTGCAAACAGATTTTAAAATCGGACCACCCCTGCAAAGTTACACATATACCCTCTGCGAGATAAATCTTTCTCCACATTTCCACCCACGAGATAAACCTACCTTGTTTGGTATCAATTAAATTAGAATTTTCTCAGCTACCCGAATTTCTAAAATTTTTTGATAAGCCATCCCCAGGGACCTACCCTGATTTTAAGATTTCTTACCTGTAGCGACTTTTGATCGTTCTTATAAATTTTTATACATGCAATACATCTTGTTAGTCTAGAATTTTATGTAGAATCCGAATCTGTAAACAGATTTAAAACAGGACCACCCTTACCATTTTACACACCCTCTAAATTATAACTTTCCTGCAGCTTATACCTAAAGAAAATCTAAAACCATTCTTAAAACTTTTTATTACAGACAATTTTTACTAATACAGTTTAAATTTTGTAAACCACATTTCTAAATACATATTCACAATTTTTTATTTTGAACCTAGAACTTTCATATCGGCTCATACTTATTAATATTTATTTCTAAATAGAGCACCTTTTCCAAAGACCAACCGACCCGCATGTTTCAAATTCCTCTGATTTTGTTCTTATGGTTTCGCTTAAGACCTCGTACATATTTTCCAGATTACTAGAAGACGTTATAACCACATTTTTTGTGTTAAAGGTTTCACATCGGACTTCTCTTCCCCATTTTGGTGTAAACGCCGTAGAGTTCGCAAGACTTTTATTGCTGTATGTTGTATTCTTTTTCATTTATTAATCGAATAAATCGCTCTTTCTGCTTCCAAAGAAACTCGGGCACTCCATCGTCGAACTGGCGTTCTTTATGCGATAGCTAGCCATACGGTTGTTAAACGCTGTGCTAACCATTTCTACAATCGTCGCTAGTAGCGGTAACTGATGCATTTTATGTCTGTTGCTCCTTAAGTGTGCGGCATAGTAGTTTTCCATTTCGAAATCGCATACTTTACACATAATTCGTGGTTGTTTCGTACAAGGCCCTTTAACAGCTGGCGGGCTGAACGTTTACGGCTTAATGACATACCGTGCTGTTTTTCCTTGTGTCGCTGTAAGTTGCCCATTCTCGTAAAAGCGATACCCAACCAAGTTTAAGTTTTGCTGCGGACGGAGAAAGTTACGATGTTACACCACGACATTTGTTCTGGTGCCGTTTGAGCATTTTCCAGGTATGGAACACCGGCATTTAAAAACGTTTGCAGATACCATTTTAGTACAAAACAAAATCCGCACTATAAGCTTAACTTGTAAAACTTCATAACTAAAGAGTTTACTCTTGCCCTTTATGTACCCTATAGAATGCAAACCGAAGGTTTCCGAAACACCGAACGAAGTTGAGGATTCATCGGGGAACTAAATGACGTCATAATCCTTGCTGCTCGTCCAATACATTTAGCGCAATGCATGCACCTGGTTCGCATCGTCGATGGTGCGAATGCCGTTAGTAAAACATCGGAAAACGTCTTCCATGTTATACGGATCGCGTGCATATTAAAAATCCAAAAGGGTGATAGCACCACACAAATTGTGGCAAGTCGTGTTTTCAGTGCTACTATAACCAAAAACACTTTAAACCATTACTAAAAAATACCAACTTGTTGTCTACAGGATACTTACAAAAACAATTTAATTTTTTTAATTCTACGTCATATTTTAGGAAATGGGGGTTGAATATTTTCCAAATGAATCACCAAGTATATGTTAGCAGTATTAAAATTAATTAATTTCCCATTTTACGACCATGTTAATTAAAGATTTAAAATTTAATTTGTGCACGTTCGAGCTTCTCGTAAACTAACATATTTTTAGCAACAATGCGCTGTATAATACATCCCCCTTTCGCGCTATTGCTATTTTTAATTGCTAGAAAAAGTCACTCTCCTTTTTACTGTTAACCAAAGCACCATTTTTTTATACTTTCTATAGCACATCGCGCACTTTTCGTCTGATAATTAAATTTTGCTTCTGTGGCTTTTACACTTTCGCATAGCGGTCGGCCGCAGTAATGATTTCTAGAACCGGTAAACTCGATATTAAATAAAGAATTAGATGCTCGATGTCCCCAATTCCCTCGTAAAGGTAGAAAAACTCAGTCAATCAATCCTTAAAACTTCGACCCGCTCCGTTTTGATAATTTACAAACATTTTCAAACGACAATGGGCCGAAATTTTTAAACCTCCGAGGATCTTTAAGTCGTGATCAATTAACATCCGGCTACGCGTAAACTAACATATTTTTGTATAATACATGCATACCCCTTCTCTGCGCTACTGCTATTCTTGTAGTTGCTTGGAAAAGTTTAATCGCCCCGTAGGGCCGCTAAAAGCACCATTCCATACTTTCTTTATAAATGTAGAATCCGGTCGGATAATTAAATTTTTGTTTATGTGGCCTTTTAACTTTTTATTTAAACATCTAATACAATTGATTAACCACTTTCGATTATTCTAACGGAACCACCATACATCCCACCGCACCGTTCTTTTGAATCCAACGATCCTATGGGCTTCCCACTAACACCTGACGTATCTTTCCTACTATTTGTTAAACAAAAACTACCTTCACCATTGTGGACGTAAACAGATGTTTGTGGATGTGCGGGAGAACCATATACATTAACCAGTCTAAGCTATTTTATTTGGTCCACGAAAACTACTATTTTTAAACCACAATTAATAATCGCCTTTATAGGTTTTTAACATTTCTACCATTCCCAATGACTGGTGCTACGTACATAAACTTTAATTTCTTATTGGGAATTCTTATTCCCCGCACTGCCGAGTTGCATCCTACCCCTTTTTTTATATGCTCGTTATAGGTTGTAAACCCGGTTTTTAACTACAATTCGTGGCCCCTTTAATCTTTTTAATCGTATCTTTCTCGCCTACAATACAGTAGGACTTAACAACTAAAAATTCTAATACTGGACCCCCATTAAATACGTCTTTAATTTTCCTACAACTTTTTTTGACAAGTGTTATATTTATTTATTATACCAGGTAGTCACTCTTTTAAGATAAATATATTTGCTAATAATTAAAATTTTCTAGGGACCCCAAATCTGTAAAAGATTTAAAAACCCCAACAAAGTTATGCGTTTTAAAGACTAATTTTTTATCTTTATTTAATCCATCTTTAAAACCCTTTTTCGCAAAGACATATGCCTTTAACCAAATCTCCCGAAATCTAAAACCCCGGTGTCCCGAATACCCGTGGAATAACACGTATACTCTGTCAACCAGGATAGAAGCCGGAAGGATTTGGAAGGTGGGAGAAGAACTTAAAATTATGGAATCTTAAAACTAATATATACAAATATAAACAACTATCTTATATCTTTACGCCCCCATGCGTAGATTGTTTCTATTAGGAATGATGTACCTTTTGTCATCTTCCCTCGATAAACTAATTTTATTAATAAGCTGCGTATGCAAATCGTATTTTTACTCCGGATACATACGCAGGCAAGTACTCGATACCATCCAAATAAAGGGGATGCTTGGTGACTGTTAACATCCCTTCCCTCGTGTACGCCCAGAAACCCCAGGGCACCCCCCTACACCCGCCCATGCCCCCTGCGCGTCACCCTGCCCATGCGCGCTGCCCGCCACCCCTCTTGTGCGACTGCTATTTCGGGTAACGTCACAGCCTTTTATAAATAAAGAACAATGTTATATACTATTATAAAATGTTTATTCTGACATTATACATAACAAATTTAAAAATATTTAACCAAGCATGGGGTCATTTAAACTTAATTTTAATACAAAGTTATACACAGAAGACAGTCCTTTCTTTATGTTTGTTTGGAGGGCTTTAATTTTATCTAATTTTATTCGCAACTTAAAATTTAAATCGATACCCAAGTCCTCTATCTCCTTTTCTAACCAATAGTTTGATACATAGAGACCGTCTAGGTTTTCGAATTGTAAAATGTACCGAAGTTTGCCTCTATATTTAAAGTCTTTGATTCCCCAAACCCAGATCCATTCCTTCGTGTAATTCTTCACTTTACAACTTTTAATCCGCCCATATATCCTGCATACGTATCTTGTTATTTCGACTTCTTCTTGTCGGTATTGGAAATCCTTTTCTCCCACACCGTTGGTAGTTGCATACCACCCTTTTGGGAATATATTGGTTGTTATAGGTTGTAAGACCCTCGGTTTTAAATGATCCGAAAGGTTCTTTACTAGGCAAATATACAATGTTTAACGGAACCCCTTTGCGTGTGGTGTACGCCAAAGTTACGAAACCCGCATTCCTTAGTTCGTCTTTGTTATCTGCCATTTTGATAAATACGTTTTAGAATAACCTTTTAAAAAGTATACGGATTTAGTACCATCCTTTTCTGCAAGAACCTACATAACTAAAAGGTCTTTCTTACTAACCGCAAATGCATACAACCTTAAAACCAGATGTATCTAAAGTCCATCGGCACATAAAAATAATCTTTTAATTCTTCCTCATTTTCTTTAATAAGATGTTCTTTGTCTAACACATCTTTTTGTATTGATCGCTATTGTCCAGTGTTTTCCATTGTTTTGTTTTGCATCCATTTCCTCTAATTCCAGTTGTCTTTTCCTTCCACTTACAGCGTTGGTATAATAATGGGCAATTTCCTTTAGCGTAAACGGATAGAGTTTACTACCAATATTTACGCGTTGTCGTACAACCTCTGGACGAATGTTGGGTATCTATCAATCCCAAGTCCGAAATATATTTCTTTTGGAATTGTAGAATATGGTGTTAATTGTGTAAAATAACTACCTGCTTTAATGTAGCAAGATTTTATTTTATCTTGGGCCTTCCTCCTTACTATCTCCAAATAATTTACAGGTAAATAGTTAAAACTAAAAAAGCACATACTTTATCAATTTTCCTTTCCTCTGGTTTTGGACAACAATTTGCAAGCCCGTCAATTTCTTTGTATTCCCCCCAATTCCCGTACTGTAGCAGGTTATTATACACTAAACAGCAGCTATTTTGGCTTGTCCGATAGCTTACCCAATTTTGGAAGTGGTACCAGTACATTGGCGCCTTTAGGAAGTATAACACTATCTTCCAATAAGGTTAAACAGTCTTTTAAGGGTTTATACACCCGTTCCGCACTACTTAATTGCACAGTTGTATATTGTCGCTTCCAATCGCGTAATACCATGTTCTTTGGCCAAAGTAGACGCAAATGTTTCCTTAAACGTACATCTGGACAACGTAAAAAATCTAGTATATGATTGCCAAGTTGTTTATTAACACCAGGACTTGTTATCTAACACAAATTTGTTGTAAATCTTAATTCTTGCATTGGTTGTTAGCCATGTTAAACAATCAATCCCGTTTTATCGTTGTCAACTATAATATTACACCTTTATTCCCCTTATAGCAAAAGTTATGGTTTGTAGTTAAATAATTAACATCTCCATCTTGCTAAATATTGGCAAAAACGGGTTACATCCATGTCAAAAGATAAAAATAATCTTTTCGACTTCGTCTAATATATCTGGTAGTTCCTCAATAAAGTTTCCAACAACATCTGCTAGTTCCACTTTGTATGGAACACATATAGGATTTTGGAATTTTTATTAATGCATTCGAGGTCTTCTTTTCCGATAATTTCTTTTACCTCTGGTCTTGTTATGCTTTCCAGAGAAAACGGAAGCTTAGCTTTAACACCATGCCTAGCGGAAACAAATCGGTTGAAACTTTCTTCGTAGATAGCTGTTAAATGCACCACAAATTTCTTTTTAGGATAAACATCCTTTGTTTGCAGATTTTTGGTTTAAAAGGTTTTTTAACCAACCAATATTGTTAAAAAATGGTTTGTTAATTGGTGTTGGTGTGGTCCAGTCAGCATCTTTTCGCCTTCGACATAACAAATATTACCAATATCTGTCCCGATTATTGTTGCACATATTTTCTGCCAAACCATAATCCAAATCGCTCATTTGTCGGTTTCACTTTATTCCCAAAAGTTGAAAGTTAATCACCTTGGAGACGCTCATGTTTACCGTTCTAGCTACCTTCAAATACTAAATTGAATACGAAAATTTCCTTTGTTCCTACAGAGTGGGGCGTATATTCCGAAAATAGTCGAATTGTTGGAAAAACATTCTCGGTTTTAAAACTGGTTATCCGACCTAGGTCGATTGCATCAAACATTTCCCTTGCCCCAAAATTTTGGGGAAAATTTTTAAAAAAAAGGGTTTAAAAAAGAAGGCAATATTAAACGGAATTTTGGAAAAAATTTTAAAAAATTTAATTTTGGTGTCCTTTTTTTTCCCAAATTAAAAGTTTTTGGTTGATTTTAAAACCCTTTCCCTTTAAAAAAATTTGGAAAAATTTTTTGAAAAAAGAAAAAGGGTTTTTGTGATTAATTTGAGGTTAATAAAAATTTTTTAAAAAATCCCTTTTTTGGTTCCCTTTTAAAGAAAAATTGGGTTTTAATTTTATTTTCCGGTTTCCCAAACAAAATGGTTTGAGGGGAAAGAGGGAAAAATTGTAAAATTTTAGGGAAAATGGTCGGGTTTTTCCGGGAAATTTAAATCCCCAAATTTTTTTAAAATTTGTTTGGGAATTTTTTTTCGGGAAAAAGGGGCAATTTTTTTAAATTTGGGTTTTTTTCGGGGTTTTGGGCCCAAACCCTTTAATTTTTTGGGTTTTTGGTTTTTTAAAAAAAATTAATTTTCGTTTAAATTTTTGGGAAGAAATCCGAAAAGGCCGTTTGTTCGGGTCTTGAAAAAAAAAGAAATTTTTTTTTTAAAAAATTGGAGCAAAAGGGTTTGGAAAATAGGCATTTTTAAAAATTTTGTTTGAAAAGTGGTTTAAAATTATTTTACTTTAAAATTCCCTTTAATTTGGGTTTTTCCCTTAAAATATTTTTGCTGGGAAAATTTGGAAAAATTTAAACCCTGATTTAAAAAGCCCTGGTTTATTTAATTAAATTGTAAATTTTAACCCTTGATTTCCTATTGGTTTTTTTGGTTAAGAGATTAAAAAGGTTTTGGGGAAAAAAAGGGGTTTCCCCCCCAAATTTTTTTGGGGTTTAAAATGGGATTTTTTAAAAAATTATTTTAAAAGGGGTTATAAATTAATTAAAAGGGGATTTAAATTTTGGGTTTAAAAATTCCGTTTTGTTTGGGGATGGGGCCCTTTTAGGGCTGGGTTTAAAGATTTTTGGGTTTTTAAATTTGGGAAAAAAGGGCAAAATGCGGAAATTTGGGGGCCCAAAGGTTTTGGGGTGGGTTCTCCAATAGGGGTTTTTTGGGAAACCCTGTTTTTTTAAAAAAGGGTTTAAATGTTTCCAAATTTAAAAGTGGATGGTTTTTAGAGATTACCCCCCCATTTGAAAGTCTTAGGGGTTTAAAGGGTTGTTAAAAGGGTTGTTTGATAAAGAAAGGGGCTTTTTGGGGAAAAGGGAAAAAAATGTGATTTAAAAAGGTGTTTTTAAAAAAAATTTGGAAACATGTTTAAAAAGGGGGTTTGGGGGTTTGCCGTTTTTTGGGAAAAAAAGCGAAAATTTTTAAAATTTTTAAACTAAAATTTTTTTTCCCTTCGGGTTTAAACAAAAAAAATTTTAAATTTTCCAAAATGTTAAAAGGTTTGAAAAGGGAGAAATTTAAGGAAAATTTTCGGGAAAAAAATTGGGTTGGGTGGAAATTTGTATTTAAAATTTAATTAAGAAAAAGCCCGGTTAAAAAAATTTAAATTTTTAAAAGGGGAAAAAAATTTGAAAAAAAATGGTTTTAAAATTTAAAGGAGTTTTCTTTTATTAAAAGGGTTTTGGGGGTTTAAAAAAGGGGTTTGTTTAAAATGAAAAAATGTTCAAACCCTTTTCAACAAATTTTCTAATTTAAAAAAAAATTTTCTTTGGAAATTTAAAATCAGGTTTTCCCTGGGGTGGTCTTTAAAAAATTTTTAAAAAAAATTTAATTTTTTTAAAAAATAGGAAAAAAAAGTTTAAAGTTTTTTTAAGGGTAATTGTTTTGGGTTTTTGTTCATCTTTTAAATTCGGGTTTTATAAAATAAAAATTTTAAAATTTTAAAAATTTTAAACCCAAAACCCGGTTTAAAATTTTACCAAGGGCCCGGGGGAATGGGAAATTTTTTATTTTAATTTTTTAATTTAAAAAAATAAAAAGGGCCAGGGAAATTTGGTTTTGGTTCGAAAAATTAAAAATTTTGTAAAAAAATGGTTTTTAAAAATTTTTTCAAAACCCTTTTTTAATTTTTAAAGGAGAAAAGGGTTTAAAATGGGTTTCCCATTTTGTTTAAATTTCAAAGGGTTTGGGTTTTTTGGGGCCGAGTAAATTCATTGGCTTTTTAAATGACATCCTTTATAGTGGGCCTAATTTGCAGGCGGATTTGTTTTTGCTTCTGTTGAATTTTCGCTTATTCCCAATAGCTTTAACAGCGGACATAGGTCAGATGTACTTGCAGATAATTGTACCAAATTTTCACCGCAAATATTTAAAATTTTTATTCCGTTTCAAAGCAAAGAAAAAAACGAACTTTTCAATTTAATCTCTCCCTTTCGGGTTAAAATCTAGCCCATAGCTATGCGCACCATTCACCAATTAGCTTCTGCTGAAGCTAAACGTTTCCCAAATGCAGCACAAATAGCTACGTCTAAACTGTACATGGACGATCTGGTTTGCTCTGCACTTGATTATGAAACCGCTATTAAACTGGCTCAGGAACCTATTACTTTATTTAAGTCCGGAGGTTTTGATTTAATTAAATGGGTTTCAAATTCACCCGAGTTATTGGCTAGCCTTCCAGATTCCCACCGCACTTCCGTAAGTTTTTCTGACGATGGTAACTTAAAAATTCTGGGACTTTCATGGTTGCCGTCACTTGATTTATTTAAGATCACCATTTCTGATACTGAGGGTAAATGTACGAAACGTACAATTTTGTCTTTTATCGCCCGCTTATTTGATGTACTTGGTTTAATTTCGCCTACAATTTTATATGCGAAATTGCTTATTAAAGAATTGTGGAACATTAAAATTGATTGGGATGATATCCCTCCAGACGTGATTGTAAAACGCTTTAATTTATTACGCCAGGAAGTTCATTTACTTTCACAATTAAGTATTCCACGCCATGATGGTGTTCTAAAAAATTCTGTTGTGAATCTCGTAGCATTCTCTGACGCTATTTTAAACGCCTATGGTTGTGTTATTTACATGCATACTACGGATTATCTCGGAAATATTAAAGTTCGATTGCTTTGTTCAAAATCAAAGGTATCACCGGTTAAAACAATTACTTTAGGCCGGCTAGAATTGTGCGCAATTGTTTTAATGTCTAATCTTTTTAAAAGAGTTTATGATACTTATATTGATCAAATACCTATTACAGGTATCTACGCATTTTCGGACTCCACTATAGCATTAACGTGGATCCATTCTTCACCGCATAAATGGTCAATATTTGTAAGAAACCGCATAGCACAATGTCATGAAAATTTACATCCTCGTCATTTTTATCATATTTCTGGAAAAGAAAATCCTAGCGACAGTTTGTCGCGAGACATGTTGCCCTCTCAATTAATAGTTAACAAACTATGGTGGCATGGCCCACAGTGGTTGCATTTTTATATATCAGAATGGCCAATTAAGCCATTTAGTTCTAATAACACTGATAATTTGCCTGAACGTAAATCAAATACAGTATTGCCCGAAATAAACAGTACTGAAACTAAGTTGGCGGTGTTTTTATGCGTGCGCTGCCACACTCAAGTTAGCTAGTATAGACCTGTCAAGTAAACCTCAAACAAGTAATTAGTAGGGCCTAATTGTTAAAAATGGTGTTAAGTACAGAGGAGAAAGTGTTTCTGGTAGAGCATTATTTTCGTTCATACGGAATCGGCCGACATAATAGTGCAAGTTTGCTATACGTGTCTGATCAATTCACACAAAGGTTTAATAAACGTTCTCCAAGTAATGCTGTAATTTTGAAGGTTATTGAAAAGTTTAGAAATACAGGTAGTGTATTGTGCCAACGAAAAGGAAACTCGGAGCGTCCCAGGACAGTTAACAAAAACAATCACCATGAACGTGTTTTGAGCAAATCTTAGAAAATCCGAAAGTCAGCCAGGCAAGGACAGCGTTACAACTTGATTTAAAAGAACTTCCTTTCAAAGAATCCTGAAGGAGCTGGGTACATTTTCGTATGTGATTCAGGTACATCAACAACTACATCCTCGGATTATCGCAGTAGAGTGGAATATTGCGCCAGAATTCTCGCGTTACAGTATGAAAATCCTGAATTTTTAAAAATTTTGGTTTTCAGACGAAGCACATTTTCACTTGTCAGGCTATGTGAATCGTCGCACAAATCGATTTCTGGGCTTTGCCAGGCCCGATGAGGTTCAAGAGGTTCCTTTACATTGTGAAAAAGTGAGTGTCTGGTGTGCTGTTTCCGGACACGGAATCATTGGTCCGTACTTTATCGAAGAGAATGGTAGGCAAGTCACACTTAATCAACAGAGGTACAGACAAATTTTAACACGATTTATCCCTGATCTACGTCAATTCTGTCGTGCACGTAACTTGGCATTTCGAAACCAATTTTTTCAGCAGGACGGGGCAACTTGCCATACTGCTGCCGCAATTCGTCAATTTCTTCAAGAACATTTTCCAAGCAAATTCATATCACGATTTACTGACTTCCCTTATCCTTCACATTCTCCAGATCTCACACCTCCAGACGCATACATTTGGGGCATGGCTAAAAATGCCGTTTTCAAACGGGCACCACAAACCATCGATGAATTAAAGGATGCCGTTAGAGTCTTCTTCGCAGCCCTGAGACAACCCTTATTCAATAACATGACCAGAAACTTAGAACATCGTTATGAAGTCTGTCTCGAACGAGGAGGTGCACATTTAGAACATATAATAAAGTGTCAATAATATGTATTTTTTAAATATACAAAACAATTACAATTTCAGTACTGTTTATTTCGGGCAATACTGTACTTTGATCGCCTTTGTTCAATGTGAACAACCAGTATTATATATTTTGGTTCAACGCTGTTCCTCTTGGGTCAAACTACTTAGGGTAGTAGTGTATGTACTCCGCTTTATTAAAAAACTTCCACTTTGTAACGAAATGAAAGCATCAGACCTAATTATTGCTGAAAAATATGTTATTCAGTCAATTCAACTTGAGCATTTTTGTGATGAAATTAGCAAGCTAAGTAACTCTAAATTATGCTCCAAAAAGTTTAAGAATCTTTGCCCGTTTTTGGACGAAGACAAGATTTTACGAATACAAGGGCGATTATCTAATTCCGATCTCCTTTTGAAACTAAGCATCCCTTTATTGCCAAAAATGATCATATCGTTAATCTCATTATCGATTATTATCATAAAGTAAATTGTCATACGGGTCCAAATTTGTTGATGTCCATTTTACGACAACGTTTTTGGATACTTTCCGCTAGAAGTATTGTTAGAAAACGAGTATACCAATGTAACTCCTGTTTTCGTTTATCGCCTGTTCATCCCGTACCAAAAATGGCTGAGCTGCCTTTATGTCGAGTACAAGAAACAAAGGCATTTGTACATACTGGCGTCGATTATGCAGGTCCAATTAAAATTACGCTAACGCGACGGCGAGGTTTTCGATCACAGAAGGCCTACATTTGTCTTTTGTGTGTCTGACCACTAAGGCGATACAAGAATTAGTCTCCGACTTGTCTTCTGATTGTTTTCTGGCCGCCTTGAAAAGATTTATATCACGCCGCGGTCCTGTTGCTTGTTTATATTCGGACAACGGGACAAATTTTATTGGTGCCAAGACACAATTAGAGGAATTATATACGTTTTGGTATCCGCAAATTATCAAACCGCTTTAAAAATGAACTTGCAATTCACCGTATTGAGTGGAAAATGATTCCTCCACGAGCCCCTCATTTTGGAGGTATGTGGGAGTCAAATATAAAGAGTTGCAAGACGCATCTATTTCAGTAATTGGAAGTCAACTATTATCATATGAAGAGTTACTAACTGTCCTTACTCAAATAGAATGTCTGTTAAATTCCAGACCTCTTTGTTTATTATCATCAGACCCTCACCCAGAGGTTCTCACACCTGCTCATTTTTTAATGTCTACGCCTTTACAATCTTTACCCGCCTTTGATTTACCAAGTGAAAATATTAACTTGGTCAATCGCAAAAAATTATTAGATATATTAGTAAGATCTTATTGGAAAAAATGGAAGACAGACTACTTGCATACACTACAAAGTCATCAAAAGTGGTACACTTCTAGTAATCCCATCAAGGTAGGGACTATAGTTCTTATTAATCAAGACGATACTCCTCCGCTGCGATGGCCCTTAGGTGTGATCCAGGAAGTTCATTCCGGCCGAGATGGCGTTGTTAGAGTTGCCACTGTCAAAACAAAAAACAGTTCCTTTAAACGAGCAATTGTGAAACTTTGCCCGTTGCCCACCCAATAATTAAATACTATTATACTTACCCGCATTTCTTCAACCGCATTTATTCATCCGCTTATAAAGGTTTAGTTTAATAGCATTATGCTTTACCGCTTACATAGACTCTTGTACTACTTGTGTATTGAGCAAGCACTGAGTTTTTTTTTTATTTTTTAATTCATTTTATTTATTTTTTTTTTTGGTTCCATTCCTTTGAAGGTTTCCTACTTTCAAGGCGGGGTTCCATTCCTTTTCCATTCCTTTGAAAGTTTCCTACTTTCAAATCGGGGAGTATGGTTCGGCGACTTATAGATAATTTATAAGTGCCTTAGTTCGCGCCAAAAGTATCGTTGTGCATTCGAAATAAATACTGATAGTGCGCGATAAACAGAACTACATTTATCTTGTAACGAACACCTGGTTCGCAAGAGTGCATTATTATAGAAAACGTGGATCGTGTGTGACCGCAGAGTACTCAAGAAGTGCCTAAACTTTTGTTTTTACCGCATATAAATATAACATAAACCGCACTGTGTGTTAACCGTAGATTGTGCGTGCCGAAATATCCTATAGCACCGAAAGCCAAGAAGTTCTGGTGAGTTTTTGACTTTGTTTATATGAATTTATGCACTTAATTAACATTAAACATTTATACTGTAACTTGTACAATACAACCGCCTTATCGCTTTCCAATTTAGTCCCGCAATATTGTATCCTGATAATTTCTTTATACACTAAATTGTTTAATCCACCCGCTTATTTAATTAATTACGTGGAGGAAGTTACGCCCCTCCAAGTGAGTAAACGTTTTATTTATATTGTGCTCAAACTTTGACTATTGTATCACTTTTAAAGGTGTTTGGTATTTGATACAAATAGCGCGTAATTTACCGCGTAATTATACGTTGTATTAAACAATTGCGCAATAGTAAGAAACCCGGGAAACCGTAATATTCTATAATGTTCTTTTAGTCTTGTGCTATTTTTTCGTGTGTTCTGTCTACGTATAATAAACCCCTAAAGTAGATTTGCCAATGCTCCATTTGAAGGTACTACACTGGCCAAGAGGCGATTCTCTTTTTGACATAAAAACTTTAAATTTGCCGAATCCTTGCAATTCTAAGCAAGGTAGGGACCTTTAACGTGCGCGACAACACACTAATACATGGGACATACATTTTATGTCATCCGAACGAGGGTGTATTGATGTGAAAAATGCTAGTCTAACATTTTTTAAGTTATTCGTGTCGGGAATCAAACCCAGGACAAGGGACTAGAAGTCACACGCAAACTTGTTTAATATACAAAGCCGCCCATACGAGGTCTGTTCAAAAAGTATCACGAATATTGTGTTTTTTGAAAAAGTATTTATTTGTTCATTAGTATCTAGTTTGTTACCTTCAAAGTAATGCGCCTCGGATACAACACATTAATGCCAACGTTTTTCCCAATTCTCAAAACACTTAAAAAATTCATTTTTTGTGATCTTGTTCAACTACTCCTTCAAAGTCGTCCTTATCGCTTCATTTGCGATGAATTAGTTTTGGTTTCCACGTCATAACTTCTCTAACGGTGATTCGACGATTGACCAATACTATTCTCTTCACTTCATCAATTGTTCGCACAATATGCTACTGTAAAATTTACAAAAACAATAAAATGCCGCTGTTTACAGACTGCTTCGCGATCATTTGCTAAACCTAGCACGAGATGGAGTGATTGTCGTAGTTTTGATTAGTGCCGATCGGTCCCGGGCGAGTGGGGAGTCAAGAAAGAAACATAGAACGGACAAGTACGGTTACCACGCGGGAACGATTTTCGGGAGTTTTTTTACGTGATTTTCACGGGAAACATTTACCTTCAGTTTACATACTTCCGCGTGTGTTGTGCTACTCTATATGACAATACAAACATCGAAAGTGCATCAAAACCAACGGAAATTGGAGACGACACCAGCGACCGACCAATCATCAACGATTACCACGTGTACTAATTTCACTGGTAAGTCGTTTACTCATAAGTTACATTTTAACATTTTACATTACTTGAATTGGGGTCTAAATCAGAGTAATAATTACAAATACAATTCACTAGAAAAAATTACAGTAAGTTGACTATTTCCGATACTCTGATTTGCGTCAACATCAATGTTTTTGTCTGTTGTTGATGTGCTCGGACGTCCGGTACGCTTTTCGTTGTTCACACCTTCTCGGATCTCTGAGAACATTTTGTGCCACCCATCAACGTTGTTTTGGTCCAAGGTAGCTTTACCATAGACCATAGTAAACATTCGGAATGCGTCCGCGCATTCAATTTTGTTTTTCATACAAAATTTAATACAGATTCTTTGATCCATTTTTTGAAATAGGTAAAAACCGAAGACAAGTCAAAACACGTCCAACCAAAATAGCTGTCAACAATTAACTAAACATTTAAAATGGCCGACTTTTTCAACATAAGTGAGAGACATGTGTACCAACCTAATGCCACAAAAAAAGTCGAACATCCAATATACATAGTCCTCGTATTTTAAACCCTACATTTGCTTTTCCACCGCTACACCCAAAAAAACTAGATTGGCTAGGAAACGAGTTCTTGTTTCACCCGGGAATTTTGAATTTTGCCGAACCCTTGCAGTTCCAAACAAGGTAGGGATTTTTAATGTGCGTAACAACACCCACACACGCGACCTACATTGTACCTCTCATCCGAACGAGGGTGTATTTTTGTGAAAAATGCTAGCCTAACATTTTTCAAATGGTCCGTGTTGGGAATCGAACCCGAGACCTAGGGATTAGTAATTACACGCAAACCTGTCTGATCTACAAAGCCGCCTATGTACTAAGTCCTATATTTGATTTTCAATTACTCCAAATGAAGGTGCAACATTAGCCAGCAAGCGAATTTTGTATACCTGAAAATTTAAAATTTTACCAAACCCTTGCTGTCAAATAGGGTAACGGGCTACACTTCGAATAATAGAACTACCACAAAAATGGTGTCGGGCAAATTGATTCACCTAGTCGTGGTAAAACTTTTATTATCTACAAATACAAATTATATTTATTATATAACTTAGAACATTTTAACAACTTACTTCTTCAGTGCGTTCTTCATGATTTTGACAACAATTATAAGCTAAAAATACAAGCTAATAAACTGCCAGCTGCATTTGTGACATAACAACTTACTATTTTTTGACCACAAAAAATCAAGGCAACTCCAAAGTACAAATACGACACAGTTAACCCAGTTTCCAGGATTGGATTTTTCCACATTTTGTCCCTGTGAATCTTCTACCGGATTTACATCCAAGACCTACATTTGACTTTCCAATGCTGCACCCGAAGGTACCACATTGTCCAGGAAACGAGTTTCTTTTTAACCTGGAAATTTTGAATTTTGCCGAACCATTGTTGTTTCAAGCAAGGTAGGGATCTTTAACGTGCGTGACAACACACACACTGAACGTCTATTTTACCTCTCATCCAAACGAGGGCGTATTTTTGTGAAAAACGCTTGCCTAACATTTTTTATGCGGACCGTGTCGGGATCTGAACCCGGGACCTTGGGCATCACATCCAAGACCGCTAGTTTTTTTGCCGGACGCCGCAAAACAAGCGAACGCTGTATTAACATCGAGAGTTTCTAGTTAGTGCTTGAAGTGAGCGGACGTGTTTTGCAAAGCTCCTGACAACAAGGCTACATGTAAGTTTTTATGTAGGATTTAATATTATATTTTAAGCGTTTATATTTAGTGTATTACATTTTTATTATTGTGTGACGTTAATTTTAATACATAGGGCAGTAACTAAAAACAAATTTTAAACCGAATAAATAATAAATAAATCGCGTTTTAACTTAAAATTTAACTAAAATCCGCGTTTTAAAACAAACCAACTTAAATTTCGGGATAATAAATCAAAAATCTACTAAATAAATAACCAAAAATAAATTCAAAATAATTTAAAAAGGCGTTTTAATAAATTTATTGAAAAACAGGTGAAACGGAATAAAACAGCATAAAACCAGCAAATAAATTCGGGAAAATTATATAACGTGCGTGTAATAAAATAACAATTTAAAAACAAAAATCTAGCACCTTTTTAATTCAAACAAATAACTAAAAACCGTAAATTTTAAAATAATTTGAATATAAATATTCCATTTTTAAGTACACGTGTACTTTAAAGTTCTTTAAAGTCGATCTTTGGGTTTATTAGTGGTGTAACACACTTGAAGGTCGAGTAAACACCCAGTAAACAAGTGGTTAGTGCTTCCGGTACCGCATTCCAATAACGCGTGTTTGTTCCTAAATTTAAAGTCTGGTATTTTATAAATTTGTTTTTGACATAATTAGTTAGTTTGAATTTTAAATAAATAAAAACAGTTTTGTTATAATAGATTTTTAATTGTATATATTTATTGGACTTGCTATCTTATTTTGCCCTCCTTGTTATTTTGACGTTAGTGTTTATTTTATTTCACATAAATTTGAAATTTCATTTGGCAGTTTATAAAATTTGAATAAATAAATAAAAACAGAGAAGTTTAAGGGTCACTTAACATCTAAGTCTTTTATTGGAGCAGCGTTTTTGTTCTGCACTTGTTGTTGTTTTGCCGTTTAGCTGTACATCTTAGCTTCGAGTTTATTTAGCATCGTCAAGGCATTTTTGATCTTGGTTTTGTTTGTCCTTGTTTTTGTTGTCTGATTTTTCAGCATGGTTGTCCATCGAGATGAGGACCCGTTGCCGAAGAAGAAGAGGGGTGATAGGTCGGAGTCAGTCAGGGCTGAGCAGTCGGAGGCTGGTGCGGTCGATTAGGTCGGAGAGAGGGAGGTTGTGGTTAGGGAAGAGAAGTCGGAGACCCAGTCCGACGGGGAGGTAGTCGTGTCGCAGAGGGAGCTTGGGTCTGTGGTGGTGGAGTCGGAGAGGCCGGCGCCCCTTGTGTGTGGGGTCGGGCCTGAGTCGCCCGCAACGTCAAGAGGCCAGCGTCGCGGGTCGACTAGCAGCAACGGAAGCGTTGCGGCTAGCGATCTAGACGAACTGGATCTCTTGATGTTCCGGGCGAGGAAGGCGCACGGCTTTATACACAAGCGGGTCCCTGCTACTTCGGCAACTATCACCGTGGACGACAGGAAGGTGATTCGCAACGCCGCGGACGAGTTCCGAGACGTTGCGAATCAGCTTTTGGGGATGGTTAGAGGTTTTAGGATGGTGCGAGGCGAGGTGAAGGAGGCTGTGGCGGAGGTAGCAGTTGTAGTGGCGAGGACTAGGCAGATCGCAGTAGGACAGGGGGGATTAAGAGGTCGCTTGGTCCCAGGGGTAGTTTCGTATACAGGTGCAGTGGCAAAGAAGGTAGCGTCGACGGTCGCAGTTCGTGTCGACGCCAATCCAGGGGTCAAAAAAGACGTCATGGCGACGTTGAAGAAGAAGGTTGATCCGGCCAAGGATGGGTTTGTTGTTGTCGGAGCACGCCGGACGCGTAGGGGTGGCACTGTTGTCGAGTGTGCTGGTCGGGAGGACGCCAAGCGGTTGCAGTCGACGGTGGGCGGGGCTTGTCAGGGTCTGACCGCGAGGACCATTGAGAAGAGGAGGCCGCGCATCGTGCTTCCTGGGGTAGAGAGGGAGATGAAGCAAGAAGAGCTCGTGAAGAGTTGATTGTTCAGAACCCCCGCTTCAGGGGGCTTAGGTTCGAGAAGGAGGTCAAGGAGAAGTTTCGGTTTGACGGCAAGGGACTCAGAGTTCCGTTGGCCAGCGTTGTTTTCGAGGTGTCGCCGGAGGCTAGGAGGTGTTTCTTGGTGGATTCGGTCAGTCTGGGTTGGCGTAAGGTCTGGGCTCGTGATCACTTCTTGATGGTGTAGTGTTATCGCTGTTACGATTTCGGTCATATGTCAGCGGAGTGTAAGGAGCGGGTGCAGTTTTGCGGTAACTGCGCCGAAGTGGGGCATGAGTTTAAGAACTGTAGGCGGGCAGTTTCTTGTGTTGTGTGTGCGAGGTCGAACGATAGGGTTGGTAGCGTCATGGTCGACACTAGTCATGATGCAAAGTCCAGCCAGTGCCGCACGATGCAGCGTTTGAAGGCAGTCATCACCGGGAACATCGACTATGGATCCTAGACCATTAGAAAAGCTCGAAAATTAAATGTGCGTAAATTAATTTAGACAAGGGCAAAGGAGCCACAAATAATTTCGTGAAATTAATGAACAAACACAAAATTGACATCGGGCTCATACAGGAACCGCACCTGTATAGCCATAAAATAACAGGGTTTGGGAGGGGGTTTACCATCTTAAACGCAAACAGCGAACGACCGCGCAGCGGAATAATAATAAATAATAAGGCGTGTGCCGGAATTATATTAAATAATTTGTCAAACGAATTTCTAACGACGGGTGAAATCAAAACCGGATTAAATACGTTTTATGTGATTAGCGCGTACCTTCCACCGTTCGATTCCCGGCGGAAAAATCTCAAACAGAGGACTTAATAAATCAAATTGAAGGAATTCTTCGTAAAATCCGTAGAAATAAAAATCTAATTATCGGGGGAGATTTTAATGCCAAGTCGCCACTATGGGGTAGTCCTGGAGAAGACGATAGGGGTTCACAGGTTGCTGATCTTTTAACGGAATGGGTTCTTAGTGTGATAAACACTCATGATTCACCTACGTTTGAGGAGCATGGAGGCAGCAGTTTTATTGATATTACTGTAGCCTCGCACGAGATGTTAGAAATCATTTGTAATTGGAAATTGAGGTCGGACGAGGAAACGCTCTCTGATCATAAATTAATTACATGGGACGTTGAGACGAAAACAAGCGCAAACGAGCAGCTAACTCTATTTCCGCGGTTATGTAATAAAAAAGCAAATTGGGAGCGGTTTAAACAAAAATTTGACGAAAGTATTCCTGCGCTCGAAAACGAGCTATTTAACTGCCGAGAGGCAGACGAAATAGAAACACTCGCGAAAAATTTAAACGACGCGGTGGTAGACGCGTCGTCGTACTCCATGCCGCGAAAGAAAACATTTGAAGAGAGCGTACCCTGGTAGACCCGGGAAGTAACCATAAAGCGGGCAGAAACGCGTAACCTAAGGCGCCGCTACCAACGCGCCTCGGGAGAAATAAGAGAACAACGGAGAATACAATACAATCAAAGTTACCGCGAATATAAGATATTAATAGAAGAAACGCGAACAAATAAATTCAAAGAATTCTGCACGCGAAACTCAGAGAAAGAACCTTGGGGAACCGCATACCGAGTAATAAGGGGTAAACAACAGAAAATTGCGCTCGGTAACATAAGAAAGACAAATGGCGAATACACGGAAGGTTTTAAAACCACGGCGGAATATTTATTAGAGAAATTCTTCCTTTCGGATAATCTTGAAGAGGTTGAGGGGTCGCACGATTTAGTACGTCGGGAAGCTACAGAGGCGCAAGAAACAGGTGTCGATAAGGCAATTCTAGTTCACGAGGTCCTTAGGGCTCTTAGAAAAATGAACCCTAAGAAGGCACCTGGGCATGACGGAATCACTTCAGACGCTGCTCTGAAGGCGTGCCTGTTAGCCCCGTGTGTGTTTACCGGGTTGTTTAATCTTTGTCTAGAAAGGGGTGTCTTTCCGCGTTGCTGGAAAGTCCAGAACGTGAAATTCATATCTAAATCTAAAAAGGCGGATTCGTCAGACCAGGGCAGCTATCGTCCAATTAGCTTGCTACCGGTGCTGGGAAAAGTTTTGGATCGCGTTATGACTACCCGAGTTGAGCACTTAGTGCGTAACAGCGGCAGTTTTAATAACCGATAGTTCGGTTTTGTGGAGGGAAAGTCGACTATCAACGCATTAGAGTTCGTTGTCGGGGAAATTAAGCAGGCGAGAGATGCAAAGGAGTATTGTGTCGTTGTTGCTTTGGACATTTCGGGAGCATTTCATGCTGCTTGGTGGCCTTTGATTGTTTGCGAGTTGGAAAATAGGGGTTGTCCGCGAAACTTGATGTCTTTGGTCAAGAGTTATTTCTCGGGGCGTTTGGCGCAGGTTGAAATTCCGGGGGAAGTTTTGTCGCGTGAGGGAGAAAGGGGATGGCCGCAAGGGTCATGCTCTGGTCCCACATTTTGGAAGTTGATGTATGAGACCATTTTTAGGGTCAAGTTGCCCACATGATGCTCAATCGTTGGGTTTGCGGATGATACTCTTTTAATTATCAGATCGCGATTGTTAATGGAAATGCGCACAAAACCGAACGAGGCGGCTAATAAACTACACGAATGGTCGCAGGCGGTAAAATTAAAATTTAACACCGCCAAGTCAGAGGCGCTTTATTTCGGAAAGAAATCGGGACAGCGACCCCCTAGGCTAGAGCTGGGAGGGAAGAAAATACCGTTTAAGGAAGCAATTACATATCTCGGGATAAAGATTGACAATTAGTTAAATTGGAAAGCTCACGTGCAGTACGTTAAAAGCAAAGGTAACGAAATATCAAACAAAATGATGGCCGCGGCGAAAATCAACTGGGGTTTCAAGGGCAAATCGCTGAGGGTGATTTATGCCGGAGCAATTGAGCCGGCAATGCTGTACGCAGTATCTGTATGGGCGGAAGGTTGTAAAGTCCGGGAGATGCGTCAATTGACGAGCGTACAACGCATAACCGTGGTGAAAGCGGCGAGGGCATAGAGAACGGAGACGGTTCTGGTGATCAGTAAGACTGTCTTTATCGAATATGTCGTTAGGGAGATTAGAGATAGGAGATTGATAAATATAGGAAAGGGCGCGAAATTATCGAAGATAAAAAAAAATAAAAATAAAAACAAAAACTAAAAAAAACAAAAAAAAATATCATAATATTTATAAAAGTCCATATGCACGACAACGCCCGCACCACGCCCCCTCCCCCTCCCCCAGGACATTTAGTGCATACCCATCAGAACTTTAGCAGCGCATCCATTTCCCCCTAGCAGTAAGTTTAAAGGTATGCAGACGACCAGATCCTCGGATGCTGGAGAAATATATTAACGAGGTAAAAACAAAATTGTGGCGGTTGTCCTCGCATAAGCATTGATATATGATAATTAGTAGATTTGAAATAATTTAACGAGCACGTTTTGTGCGTAATGGCGCTAGCCGGTATAATGCTTATGCGAGTTCACTTGATAATTTAGGTTATGCTTTTTGAAATTTTATGCACTGATCAACGCTTAATGCTTATAGATGTTTATTTATATATTTACATAAATATTTATTTTTATATTTATATTTTTGCCTGTTTTTATTGTTTGTGGTTTGATATAATTTGTTTGACGTTCTGCCGTCATTTTTGGTGGCAGCTTATATATAGGAAGGAAGATTGTTTGAGAAGATTGTAATTACAATATAAATAACTTAGGAAATGATAGGGAAAGCTCGGGACGGACTTAGGCTAACAAATTACTTAAACCAGGGAAGACGAATTTGTAAATTTATAGAGCAGGTATAGCTGGATTCATTATTAATATATTTGGCGTATTCTTAGAAAATTTGAATCCATTTTAAATTAGTTAGCTACACTTGGATGGTTTTAAGTCGACCCTTCAGGTCGCACCGGTAAGCAGAGCTGGCAGCTGCTATCCGGCATTACGGATCCCTCCTCATTCATTTTGTTTGTATCTTGTTGATGGTGCACACTCCAAATCAATGCTAGGGATACCATCAATGAAACCCTATTTTTAGTTTTTGTTTCAGTTGTTAGATTTTTATTTAGGAAGTGTTAATTTTAAAGTTAGAATAATTAGGAGCACGTTTATATTTTTGCGTTTAAACCCAATGTAGTACCTTCGGGTGGAGCATTGGGGACATGGCCGCAAGCACAACGGCCCCTTAATTAAATTATAATGTATTAATATCGAATGTTCTAGTCTGTCCATCTCTCCCTTTGATGATGTCAACTATGCGGCCTCTCGACTATGTACTTTGAGACAAGTTCGAATTACAAACTATGACAAGGTCTCCGACTTTTATAGGAGGTACTTTCGCATACCATTGGCAACGATGGTTTAACATTGGCAAATATTCAGTTGTCCACCTTTTATATAAATGATATTTGAGTTGTTGGAATATTCGCCACACATCGGACGTTCGGTGAAGGGCCTTGTGATATGAGCAGAGTTGATACGTGCAATAAGGAAATGATTAGGCGTTAATGGTTCTTATTTTACGTGATAGACTGAAACGTAAGTTAGAGGTCTACTGTTAACTATGTTGGTGGCTTCTATTAAAATGCTCCTTGAGATTTCAACTCTAGGAACGCGTTCTCTTAATGTTATAGTCAGGATCCGTTTTATACTCCCAACTAACCTTTCCAAACTTGCACCGGCGCTAGGATTGGCAGCACTTTTAAAATACTATTCAATACCAAAATGTGATAACTTTATCTGCACTTCGTCTACATCAAAAGAATCGGGATCGTTCTTCAATTCGTTTTTAATACCCATAAAATAACCGTTTTAAAGTTATAAGTAAAAAAGTTAAAAGGGCACTAAATAGTAATTCGGAAATAGTTATATTGGTTGTACCACGCTCCAATTGAACAAATATGTTTTCGTAAAATTTTGATATCTGTAACAGTTTTTGAGTTAGAGGCCTTGGTATAAAATTTCTAGTTTTATGTTAAAATTTTTCTAAGTCCGAACTACTAAAAATTTTATCAAGTCCCAAAATATTCAAAATCTAAAGTAGTTACAAAAATGCCAAATGTATTCAACAACATTGTGGAATTTAAAAACATCCATAAACAGATAAGAACTCCATTTATTTTCGCGAGCAAAAAATTCGGAAGTTGCGTATTTTAAGAGTAAATAATTCTTAAAACGTAGGTATTCTTTAGTCATGCCAGCAATTAATTTCTTTAATGTACTTTACTCTTGTATTGATATTTATTGATATTTATTTTATTATTCGATTTTTTTTTCTTTTGCAAATGGTAGCAAAAAAATAGCAAATAATTTACATAATGCTAATTTTTTTATTTTATTTTGCGTAGGTTTTTTTTTAGTTGGCTAGATAGCTTTAATATTAAGCTCTCTACCCACTTGTAACTTTTTTACAGATATAGCAAAAAACTGGTTTTATCAGCAAAAAAAGAGCAAATAATTAGCAAATAATTCCTATATATATTGCTGTAAAATGTACAAAAAAAACTCACCAGAGTAAAAAAAAACACTTGAGCCTCTCGAATTGGACACCAAGATTTGCTGTGATTCTCGCCCTGTTGAATCTCTTCTGATAATCGCCTCTTTACTCTTTCCGCCTCGACTGCTCACCTAGTTAAAACTTTCATCCTTATTCATAAAAAAAAACAAACACATTCCTACCACAAACATCAACGTTAACTCTATTTACATCAATATTCATAATACATTAAAGTTTCAAAATTAAATTTCAGCATAAATTTCAGCATCATAAAATTTCAAGTTAAAATTTGTCATCATTTTAATTTGCATCCAGAATTAGAGCCCTTGTAGGATGCATACTAATTAAGTTAACAATATGTGCAGACCTAAGTCTGAATAAAAGGGAGCATCTCCCACCCCTTTACGTTAATTAAACAGGTTAGTCTAATTGAGCTCAAAGACAGACCCAAATTTTCATCATAATCAAAACATAAACTGCTAAATACTCCTTTCTACTTAAACAAGAAAATTTTACCTTAAAATTAAAAATTTGTTGTTTATACAAATTCACTACTGTTCATTTTTTTATCAAACAAATTATAAAGGTATCCAACACCCACCAAAACATCAAAGATCGAACAAAATTGTATAATTTACCTAAGGTTACTGCACTCGTGGCTTCAATGCACATCGGACTTGCTAATTCCACCATTCCAGCTGGTTTATGTTTACGGCTTTAGATTCTGAACGCTTTTAAAATTTGTGTACACCACCATTCGTCTAAATTGGTTCAGAACTTCTCAGAAACTCCTCTATGTATATCTAAATCTTGTTTTGTAGATCCAATCACGATTACGAATAACATTTGATTACTCACTCCCGAAAATTAGCAAAGCAATTCATAATTCGTTCACGCTATACAAAGCGGCATACTTCAATGTATTTATTTATCGCTACTAATTTAGATAATTGGTACAGTAATACCCGCAAATATAACTAGACTTTATTACCTTATCTATCTTCTGTTAGTGCACTAATGCATAATAATCTGTATCGTAGCACGTATTCTGCTTGAAGTATCGTATAACATCAAAAAAATAAAGAGCAAAACTGTTTAAAGTATCGAATAATCAAAACAATATAAGAGAGCGAAACTCCTATAAACACGGGTTTATATAATAGCTCGCTTGCACGTCGGATTTGTCCCTCAACGGACAATTTTTAGAATTTCGCATTCTATGTTCTCTTTCGACAGTCCGGCACAGCAATTCTACAAAATTTGCACTCGCGGCAGTTGAAAATCTAAGAAATTTTCACACGACACGCAACGCGTCTGCGAACAACTAATTAATTTTATTCAGAAATCGTTACGTTTACACCTTTCATTTCTGAATTTTTATTTTCACCAATTGTAAACCTCGTGACGTTGCTCAAATCCCGCCTTTTATTATTCGTGTCTCGGCTTTGCGCGCTTTATCCGTCTCTTTCTACCCTGGTCTGAGTGGTACAAATCGATATTCTTTACTATCTGTTATTTCAATCCACGTGGACTCGCGACGTGACTTACTTGAGTTAAATAACTCCTCAACTAACCTTCCCGTTAATATAAGCTACGGTTTATCCGACCGTTTGAAATATACGCAGAATTTTCTTGTTTATCCAAACAAATTAAACAGAACGTGACATTTAAAATACGCAGGTGTTCAATCGTAATACTTCTACGATTTGGATATTCCACGTATTTTAACTTTCTTGATAGATTTGTATGCTAGCAACGCGTCTCATATTTGGTATTATTGGGCTTTTAAAAGCTTTTATGCATATTATACCTTAATAATCGTTCAATTAACTCCAATTAAAATAATAATGAACGGCATTGACTTCTACCCTTTAATTTTTAGCGAATACTAATTAAATATTAATTATTATTTGTACACTTTGTTTAATACTCTTTACTTAAAAATTGAATTAATTAATATAAATTTCGCACGTAATTTCTCTCTAGTTTTAGTACTTGGAACAATTAAATTACATACAAGTTAAGCATTTTAATTCTGCTTCTTTTTATAGAAAGCGTCTAGTGAGTAATTTAAATCCCTTATTTTTAATGAACGAATAAATTTTTATGCTCCACGGTTTTAATAACGCGTATTATCTAATAAAATTCTATACAAACCCTACATTCTAATTGAATGATTTAAATCTTCACAGTAGGCCTTTAATTACGCGTACTTTTTCCCAAAGCTTCCTTATACATGGTAATTAAAATTATTTAATGTCGTTAATTAATTTTCTACCCTGGGCTAAATTTGAGTAATATATATATATATATATATATATATATATATATATATATTGATGTATTCTGATAATTTGGCTCAGACAGCCTAATAGACCTAAATTAATGGCAAAAACTTTCAACATATAGACATAGAAGATTCTGTGAAGACATTACTTTCCTGGATTCGTTCTCAATACTTCTCATTATAAGTGTAATTTCTATTATAATTTTAATTTATGTAAAACTTGGTAAACCTAGATTTAAGAAACATGTAATTTTAACACCGAAAATAGCAGAACCACTATTTTCTAACATAGAGATGAAAAAATAATGGGTAAGGCTTCGGTTTAGAAAGACACTTTGTTTCGGGGGTCGTATATATATTTCGATTCAGCATGTTCCCCTGAGTCTAACGACATACGACTTTCAGCGCGGAAACGACCCCTTAAAAAGTTATGAATTTTTAAACTTCGCATGTTAAGTATATGGGAATTTTTTTGAAAAAAAGGAAAAAAGATTTTTGAATAATTTAAATGATTCTAAGCTTAACCCAAACTAACCTAACCCAACCTAACCTAACCCAACCCAACCTAACCAAACCCAACCTAACCTAACCCAACCTAACCTAACCCAACCTAACCTAACCCAACCCAACCTAACCTAACCCAACCCAAACTAACCTAACCTAACCTAAACAAAAAAATTATATGAAATAAATCAAAAATCAGAAATCAAACTTTTAATTGGTATGACATACCAAAACTAACAAAGAGCAAAATATTCAAATGCGCAAATCTCCATATTGGAAGCGAATAGCTTCTAACAAGGCATCGAAGGGATCTCGGTGCTCTTTAGCATTCCAGCGGCGCCACAAATACTCGCAGAGATGATCTGCGAAAGATTCCTCAGGAACTTTACGAGCCTTGAAGAAAGCCTTTGCCGGACGCCAGTGTGCTTCTGCACGCTGCGTATTCACTCCTGTTGTTGGATCTAAAAAACTGTTAGAATGAATTTGTTTAAAATATTATAAAACTTACCCTTAAAATACTTGCTTGCGGCAATCTCTTCGGCCTTTAGGACAATAAAATCCGCCGCCGCCATGTTGAGATTTATCCACAAGCATAGGGCTTTTGTGACGACGGCAATCCTTCTTCTCGGTAAGCAGCCCATGCTCGATTGCAAAAGAATATCCCTGTTCTTTGCAAATCGGTAGCCTGCTATAGTTCCAATTTATAGCGTAATTCTCCATGATCTAAAGAACTTAAATTTGAACTTGTAACAAAGGTCAAGCATAAGTTCTTTCTTACTTGAGCTTATGAAATGAAATACCAACCACTCTCTTCAAAACGTAAACACAAACCAGACGGCGGCCTCCCCAAATTGTATTCATGCACAGCTAATCTTTTGATCTGCGCATGCGCATAATTTCCGCGCATGCGCAGTTAATTTAAATTAATTTTTAGCTAAAAAAAAATTTTTCCATAGACTTAACATGGGAAATTTAAAAATTCATAACTTTTTAAGGGGTCGTTTCCGCACTAAAAGTCGTATGTCGTTAGACTCAGGGAAACATGCTGAATTGAAATATATATACGACCCCCGAATAAAAGTGTCTTTCTAAAACAAAGTCAAGCTAAGTAATGTTATGAATATCCGTGTTATCAAATACATATAAACATTTTAGATTATACCTTTCCACATTACCTTGTTATTAAACTGCTATTAAGTTAATCTTAAGTCAATTAGGGTAAATTCCAAATATAACAATTCTTTTGCTTTTCTCTACTTTCATTTTGATAGTAAAACATATAAAAACAATAGTCGATGTCAAAAAGACGATCATCTTACTGAACGTCATAGCTAGAATTACAGAACTTTAGTTGTAATAACAGTTGTGCGAATAGTAATATTGATTCAATAATAAAATTAAATATTTTTTTATTTAAGTTTTCACACCTGAAAACAATTCATGCCATAAATTAAGAAAATTCCCTGTACCTAGTTAATAAAACACTAAAAGGCGTAGATAGGAAGGTAATTAATAAAATAAGATGGGAACTTCAACACGCGGCGCTGCTAAAAAATGGAGGTCACGATCTGTGATGCTGTGATTCACAGGATACCTAAGATGTATATTCTAGAGGGTTAACCCTTATAAAACCTGAAATTTCTGAAACGTCAAGCTCACAAAGGGAAAGAATCAGTTCTGGACGTCGACTTCGTGTAACGTTCTATATAATATTCACATTACCCATTCTGTAAACCCGAATACCTTGAGAAAATTTAATCAACCACTATTTTTTTGTAGCGGTTAAGAAATGTTGTGTTGTGTTTTTGTTTGGCGTTCCAGTTTCTAGCCATTAACCCACAAATTTAATTCCGCAGATTCACGGCGCCACAATAATTTACTCCGCAGGTGTTTGTAAGTATTATAAAACCATGAGGGTCTTTAATCAATATGCCCTGTTGTTAATACGCTTACGCTACTATAAAATGCAAAGTTCGTAGAATAATTTAGCAGATGCGACTCATTCCATCTCCTGTTTCAAAGTTGAAGAAGTTTAACACGTTATAACACTTCATGTTCAGCAGGGATTCCAATTATATCATCATGAATTATTGAGGGTGAATGTATTCCAAAATTACCCTTGTAAATGCTTTAGATATGCAGAATTTTTTGTATTGTGTGTAGTGTGTTTTGGTGCAAATTTAGTGCAATTTTGAGAAGGATCTTTTAATTTAATCGTAAATGAAAATTCGACTCGCTATAGTCAATTCAGTAATGAACTTATTTTTTTGCTAACAATTTTTTATGTTTAATAATAAATTAATATTTGAAAATACGAATTAATTACTATTAGAGCAAACGTACCTCTAGTAGTTTTTTGAACAGATATACTATAACTTTCTTTATTAATTTCTGATTGTGTTAACTAGTTAGGGGTTATTTTTATATCCCCAAATGTGACCAGTAACCTTTAAGGAAGGATTTTCTTAAAATGATGGAACGCAAATATCTTCCGACTATGCTAGGGGTCTATTCCTCGGGCAGAGCTTATGAGGATTGGTCGTGGTTCTTTTTACACAGCATTATTTTCTTACTAGGGCTAGGTTCTCAACAAAACAGGGGTTTGAATAGGGCGCCACCAAGTCATTAACTTTAAACACAGGGTTTCCCTAAGGGGGACTTGGGCGTTCTTAGGGAGAAATACCGTATTAACTGCTAACGCAGGAGCTGTAAAAAAATTTAATTAAGTATACAAAAATGAGGACACAGGAGGTATTCTCTTGTTACCTCATATAAAAAAACAACAAAGATTAATCAAGCAACAATAATATGAACACAGATTTTATGCTTCAAATTCTGAAAAAGCTATCAAAGCTTCTTGTTAAATTGGGTTTACCACCTTACTCTATTTGATCTAATACTTTGTTACCCTACTTCTGAACGTACTTGTTCAGAACAAACCAATTAACTAAGAAAATTAAATGTTGCTTCTTTAATTAAAATTGTTCTTTCATAAAAATTGTAAATATAAGATTCATGTTTAAGAAAAGATAAGACAAGCTTCATCTACTCATAAGGTAGGATTATATATTCAAAGAAAAATATCAAAAACTCTAAATGTTGCTTTAGTTACAAAAGTTTAACTTGAATTTATACCAGAAATATCAGATCTGTTTTTCTGTTTACATATTTATAAAATTTTGACTACTTTGTCTATTAATTCATTATTCAAAAATTGTAAGTGAAATCATGCATATATAAAACATCAATAAGAACTCTTTAGGTTTGCCTAACCTCATAAAATTTAGTAACTGTAATTATACTGAACTAGTATTGACAATAAAAATTTTCTAAGGTCCTTCTTAATTTGCGAAACGGATTTATGAGAATAGATAGTTTCTGAAGCAGCCTCATATCAAAGATCACCAAATGTAGACGTGATGCAAGAATAATTCTAATCTCTTACCTTGGCTCTGCAGGTGTTGTTTACATGTTGTCGTTACAACATGTTAGGGCAGGTGTTAATACATACATTTTTAAGAAAACAAGTGACGTAAAATCCACATGTTCCACAGAACACGAACAGCTGCGTGACCCTTGGACCGGACCATACTAACTTCTATGCGTTTTTGTTATATGCACAAACTGGACCAACCAAATTCCAATACTAAACTTAGATGTTCTACTGTGTGTAAATCTTGAACAAAAGTTTCAACAGTACCATTTTAATGCATCATCGGACTTAATTTCCAAACCATAAAAATTTCTATATGCTTTGTAGAACGTTTTCTTAAAATTCGAACTTATTGTTTTCTCCATAACAGTACATAAAATCCAACTATCCATCGTACGGTTGAAGGAGGTTTATATTGGATCGATACCCTATCGCAAAGTTGACGTGAATGAACCATAAGTTGATACTCGCAGGTGCAAAAGTAGGATTTATATCTTCTTTAAATACAGCATACTCGCTTCCTTATTTTTATAAAACCAGATAATACAAAACGACTTCTTAAAAGTTGAGAATTATAAAATAAATATCTAATTAAAGATTTTCTAACGAAGCGTTGAAAAACATGTTTTATTGTAACTTTTACGAAATTATTAAAGGAATATTTTAAGTGCTATTTACACAAATGTCCAAAGAATTATTAAATAAATTTATTAAAGGAATTATCTAAGTTATTTATTAAAAGTCATTTAAAAACGTCGTTAAAAAGAACGTTATAACACAAGAAAAGAAAAAATACAAAAAGAGCGCATCGTTAAAACACAAAGCCTAGTGTTCAGCGCACTAGGGCTCCATTACCGCACAAAGGCCAGGCGCAAGTTACATGCCAGAACCCTTATTAGTTCCATAATCGTTCTCGACGAGAGCTCTAGCTAATGTCAGTGCAGATGTGCTATGTACGAAACAGGAAAGCTGCTTAGCTTTGATAATAATTGTATTAATATTCGGCGCCTGATGATAGCAACCAAACTAGCATCTATGTATGGCGGTTAGCACGTACAACACCAATACTGGTATTTATTTGTTTAAAAATGGTTTGCATGATATTAATGACTATACTAGAGTTATTAGAACTAAAAATTCGTTGATGTTCTTCAGTGGTCAAAAAAACTGTTACAATACATGATGTGATGATTAAGCCAATTTACTTGACACTGTTTGAAATCACTTTAAATCAGTGGTTCCCCAACTTTTATATCCCTGAACCCATTCTTATATCAAACATTAAATCATAAACCCTCAAGTGAGATAATACAAAACGATACACAATTGCTCGATAGAAATATTATAATTTTAACTTTTATATCTGGAATGATAAACGGCAACGTAAAAATAACATAGAAATAAAACATATTAATATTAAAAGTAGTATTTATAAAATTGTAACTTTTTAAAATACTAGAATGCATTTTTCCACTCAAGGAAATGAATGAATCTGATGAAATTATTTACATGCAGCTCTATGTTTGAAAGTTGTTATGGATTACGTGAACCTTACGTTATAAATTTAGATATGCTTTGATAGGGTTGGAACCCGGTAACAACTTAAGGGTGCTTCGGCTAACTACAGTGGTGCAAGAGTAGGTTTTTAAGAAAGAAATAATAAAGACAATAAAAAAAATAAAAATGACACATAAAGGGCTGAAATCCAAAACAAACTACGTTACAATATTCAACTACCCCGAAAGGATTTTTGTCTTTGTTATAATTAAGAGGCGCCAAAGCGTTTGTTTCAGCAATACCTTCAATATTATCCCTACACGGAAGACAGTTACTTTGCAAAGGTCTCTTTCGCTTTTGGTTTCATAAATTACACTACCCTAAAAACACTTATTAGATGTAGCCACAATTAAAAATTTTTTCGAAAAAAAAGCCGGTCCCGCATACAATTCGATCACTGGGTAGCTAGAAATTCTTTTAAAAAATTTATCACCTTGATTTATATTATAGATAATTTTATATAAAATTTAACCTAAACTTAAATTCCATTAGCAATAAATTTCTGAAATATAAATAAACATTGGTTAAGTTTATAGAAAAACAAACCTAATGTAACTTTCAATTGTCCAGGTATTATTAATAGAAATCCTACAAAAAACATTAATCCATAATTAATCTTACCGTGCCTCTGTTCTACTTTCCACGATTAGTCTATATAAAATTTTAAATTTTAATTTATTGAAATGCGGTTTGTAACACCACATCGAAAAACATAGCGCAATATCAACTGTTTTCATTAGCCATTCCAATATCCATCAAAAATGCTAAATCTTTACTTATTTACCAACATTAATATCAATAACAAAACTTACCTTTAAAATCAATATACACTAATTCTGTCGCTAATTTTGTTCAACAAAATATCACTTTTACTTTCTCGAATTTTCTACTACTTAAACACAAACCTTGATGTTTTCAATTCACATGTGCTTAATTAATAAATCTAAACATAAAACCTCATCATACTCACGGTTTTAATTCCTCTTTTAAAAGGTAAATGGTGTCCAAAAACGATCAACATTACCGCTTTCCATTCTTCTCAACTAATACAACTCTCAACACAACCAACGCAAAATTTCAAATTATTGGAGGACTTAACCCTCTAGGTTCCTAACCAATTTTTACCGTAGTAACGACGATAATTCTACAACACGTAAATTAAAACTAATGCTGCACGTTCAAAAAATAAGTCGCATATCGCGCTTTCCCCTGTGGCAATCTATATTGTTATTTTGAAGTTGAGGATGTGGTTGTTTTCAATTTTGACCTTCCCAACTCCCTTACCACCCGCTCATGTTACTACATTTTGGTATTTTCTAATTACATGCGTGCCAATAATTAATTAATACTTTTCTCTGGGTATCTAACTTCTGTTATTCCTCCCATTATAAAAATCCTAGCAATTGCGTTTAGCATCTGGAAATATAACGTAATATAATGTAACGAGTCCAATTAATGATTATGTACAACGTTGTTGTCACGTTATTTTGTGTATAATTTGTATTAGTGTTGTATTTGGTATTATTTGTATGTTCTTGGTGGTAGGGATGGACGATATCTGTCTATTGTAAATTCTGTCGTTTTTGGGAAATCCACACGCAATGTCTTGAATTGAGATATGTTTGCATTTGTGGTTATAAATTAAGACATCGTCCTAAATTATTATGTTTACGATGTATTTAGAAGAAATAATGTTAGATTTTTTTATGAATTATATTTACGGATACGAAATTTGAAATAACACGCTTGGTCAAGATTAAGTATTTGCAAAATCAATCACACAAGCTGTGTACATATTTAGTTTGTACAATCAAATTTACTCAATTATCTGTTCAATCGAATTTGTGGCTAACGCAACACAACGCATTACTGAGTAACATTCTCAATTCCAACGAGTTCTAATTTAATGTCATTTTTTGGGATGAGGCCCATAAGGGCATTATTTGTGTTCTATTACATAGGAAGACAGAAAAACGACCACCGCTTGCCGTACATTGACTTGTAATGCACAGTATAAAACCAGTATCCTCATATTTAACCAAATTTTGTGGTATCCTTGTTCAAATAAGTTAAATTTCTTATGTCTGGATAATTCAGTAAATTGTTCCTGTATTAGTATGAATTCCTTTAAATTTGTGAGTTCGCTTGTAAAGCGGCTCACAGTCAGGACAATCAAGTGAGGAGTGTCATCAAATCTTCAGCAAAAGGCAAAATAAAGAACCGTACTTAAGAACAAGACTGCAGTGATTTGGGAAGTTTTGTTTGTATAGAAAAAATTTGACAACAAACAGGTGTTGTACCTATAGTCATAAATAGATTTAATTGTCCAACTTGTACGGTTTCATTAGTTGATTAATAATATAAAATGTCATTTTCAAATTAATTAAATTAAATTGCAAATCATTGTCGTTGCTTTCAAAAAATTTTAATACTAAATCAAAGAGTGCATAAAATTTGTCCAAACGTGCACTTTTAGATACCAACAAATTTTCGTGTTAAGTAGCGGACGATTATAATATTTATCATTTTTTAAAGTTGAACAAAAGAGAAGTGCAGATAGATGTGACACAATAACTTTGACAGCCGTTCCGAATGGACCTGCACCTTGAAGAAGTTCTAGATTATTAGAAAGTGTGGAATGGCTTGTGCGTTCCAGTGATCTAAAAAAACTACAGGGTCAACCAAAGTAGTAGGGTCTGTAGTGAGGAACCAGACTAAGACAGGTTTCCGAAACCGCAGCAGCGTTTTTGGTACAGATTAGCAGAGACTATAGGTAAAAAGGTGAAAAATTCCGGAGTTAAAATAGTCGCCCATTTGGATCTCCGAGAGGGGATTACTTCGCGGAATGCGATCGGAAAGTATAAAAAAGGAATTGTAAACATTCTGCGACTCCGAGCGTGGAATGTTAGAAGTATGAAGCAAGTAGATATACTAGAGAACTTGAAAATTGAAGTGGATAAGTTAGCATTACACATAGTAGGGATCAGCGAAGATCGGTGGCCAGAGTCTAGTGATTTTTGGAGCGGAGACTTGGGTAATTTATATAAGATCAGAAAAAAATTCGGCGTGGGTATAGTTATTAGAAAAAAAATAGGACAACGTGTATAAAACTGCTTACAAAAGAACGAAAGCGTGATCATGGTTAGATAAAAATCTAAACCGGTAAATACTGTAATAATACAAGTATGCATGCCCACCTCTAGCTACAGTGACGAAGAGATAGAAGAGATCTATAAAGATATCGAAGACATACTAAGATACGTAAAAGGACATGAAAATTTAATAATTTGCTACGTACATTGACGTAACCTAAAAAACAAGAAAAAGGAAGAAAGGATGACCGGGCTCAATCGGTGAGTGGGCGGGGTATTATACGTATAAGCGCGTAAAAGAAAGCCTGGAACAAAAAAATAGAAAAAAATATACACTCACGCATTTACACTCATTCACACTCATTTACACTCAGAACAAAACATACAAACGAAAAAAAGAACTTATAATTAAACAAAATATTTACAGAACACAGTAAAAAAAATTATTCATGAAAATGGCGAGCTGTAGTTTTTAGGTAATTACCCCCTGACAGTAATTAGTAAAAAAAAAGAAAGAACCAAACGCAACCCTAAAAACCACAGCTCTAGATCATCGTACGTATAACCTTAACCTATATTTACAAACATAATGGCAACAACATTTTTAAATGTGCCAGCAAGTTTTTAAACTGTTTTTACATAAACAAATAGTATATTTTTAGTAATTTATGAACAAACAGTAAGGCATGTATATAATAGCAGTAACTACCAAAATAGTTCAATAATTTTCATATATAAGAATTAAATGTAGAAATGCTATATTTGAACGGTAAAACCCCAGGCGTTCTGGTTCCAAAGTAAGAAGCGAATACAAAGAAACGCTCACCCTCGAGTTGTTGACGTCGAGTTTGATTCAGTCGCTGGTCCACGTAAACGAGTAGGTAGGCCTACGCCCAGAAGAAACGCCAGCTCAAGGGATTAACGTGTCCCCCGCAGGAAGCTAGAATAATTACGAACAATAGATTAATTTATTAAAACCAAAAAGTACCGTTTTATAAACCTCAAATACTCACCACGCTATAATGCGTGCCAGCTATTCGCATAAAGAACAACGGAACGAAGCAAAACAGGACGGATGTCTTCTTGTTGCTATTCGAACAAAAGTGAATATTAAATTTGTTTCGCTAAAGCACCAAAGCTCAACGTAAACTTGTCGTCAAGGAAAACCCGAATTTTATTGAAATAATTTCGCCGAATTTTTTAAAAAGGGAAAACACACCAGCATTAATTATTGAATACTTGGAAAGATGCTTATCTAATTATGGCGTAAATTCCACGTTAAGAAATTCTTAGAAAGGATATTTATTTTTCTAATGATCAGAAAGCTATATTAAGTAAAATATATAGGATATTTATTATTAATTACAATACAATTTTAAACACGCGAAAGGATTATTTTAACTTACGGAATTAATTTTCATGTTTAACGCCAAAGAAATTTAAGTTAAAAATTATTGCATATAAACTAATCAATTATTTACAAAAATGAACTTAACAAATCATGGGGGATTTTAATGCAGTGGTAGGTAAGGGAAGGGAAGGAGCGATAGTAGGTCTATTTAGTTTAGGCACGAAAAATAACAGGAGAAATAAGCCGGTAGAATATCGCGACAAAAACAATTTAACCATCACAAACACATTATTTCAACATCACACTAGAAAACGATACACGTGGAAGATGCCAGGAGATATAGAAAGATATCAAATAGATTACATTCTTGTTAGACAACGGTTTAGGAATCAAGTAAGAGACTATACAAGCTACCCATAAGATACTGGCAATACAAGGCGGTTAAGAAAAAGCTCCGTACAGAAACAAAGAGCTCACAACAATGGAAGTATTTGAAGCTGAAATGTTTTTATGCAGATATGTCCTGAGAGAAGCTTATCCTTAAGAATCTTAAAACTTCTATAACGGTAAAGTAGAAAAATCCGATAGTCCCATATAATAGATAAGTCCTTACTTACATGATGATAGGTTAATGAGAATAAGCGGTTGCATTGATGCAGCATCCATCGTCACTCTTAACATGCGCCGACCTAAAATATTTCCAAAAGATTATGGGTTCACTATGCTGTTAATAGCATCATTTCATAGAACACTACTACATGGGAACCAAGAAATTGTTATTTGTCAAATTAGAGAAAGGTTTTGGGTACCCTTGAAGTGATCCGTAGTATTTCTAAATCGTTTTCTCATTGGTCGATAATTATTACAAATATTATTGTGTACATTCCGATATTCGAAGGTATTTGTTAGTAGCTCAGTAACCACTTGCAGGTTTCTGAACGCATTCCGGGATGTCACAATTCAGAGTAGAAGGGGCGCATGCGTATGGGTGATCGAACTAGAATCGACAGGTTTGAAAAGCACTTGGTCTTGAGTTTTCAAAATGGTAGGTCCAAAAAGCTTCCACTTGGCTGGCTTTATTAAAGGTAATATTTTATAAATTAATAATGTAGTTGATATTCAAGGTAATCTGATTACATCTTTGTAATCAGAGCCTTGCTTTGAATGGTTGTTGATGTTTATTGTAAAACCGTTAGCTAGTTAACCATCGAAGAAAATATTTTTATGATTACCTGTTGCTTTTGTCTATGAATTTTGCCATTTGTTTTACTAATGAGGTGTAATCTATACATTTCCTGTCGATTTACGATTTTATCGAAATTATTTATGCATAAATGAGCGTTATTTGTTCAAACAGTCAAAACTAATATTTATTTATTTGAAATAATGTTTATTTAGTGTTTAATGGGGAGTTGTAACTCCAATAGCATTTCACCTGTTTCCGAAATAATAGTCAATGTATCCTTACTGTGATTGTGCGAGCAATTTGTACCAACACCATCCTTCCATATATTAAATCAAATAATTAAGCAGGTTTGAATATGAACAGTAGTATATTTCTATGTTATATCTGTTTTGCTTTACAATAGTAATTGAATTTAACCATAACGATGTTGTGTATATTTTTTTGTTTGTAACTTTACAATGTCATGATGTTATTTAATTGTTCAAAAGGTATGTTTTAACCCATGCAATCATAATAAATAATTTTTAACGTTTGCTCACTAGGTTTTATGTTTATTATTAACTAGCATGCTTTTATATATAAACATTTAACACCTGAATCTGGGCTTGTTTTTATGCTGTAAGCTTTTGGTATGTTTTGCTGTCTACATATTTTATAATGTTTGATATTTGTGATGCCTTTGACATTTTTATTTTATGTGTAATTGTTTTATTTCAGCTTTTTAACCACATATTTCACTGCATTGCTCATATTTCGGGTTTAAATATAATTATATATTTTGTTGTTTTTGTATATCATATTATCTAGCCGATGCTCCTATATAATTAACTAGTATTTAACGTTTGTGATAATTGTTGTGATGTAATTCAATTGAACCTCTGGTATGACCGACCTTCACGTGCCTTACGCGTTTGCATTTATGACTATGTTGGAGATAGTCTATTAAATAAGTAGCGCTCTTTTAACTATGCGCAATCATACCATAAGTTCATTTCAGTGATTTTATGTCGTCTTTATCATTGTACTTGTAGTTAGTACTTTTGCAAATAATAGGAAGTCGGCTAGCCTTTGTGAAATATTTTGTAACACGGGCTGGAAACTGTTAATTTATGTATGTGGGCGCGTGTGATCGAGCCTT
Organism: Platerodrilus igneus; assembly: GCA_036346225.1. NCBI lineage: Eukaryota > Metazoa > Arthropoda > Insecta > Coleoptera > Lycidae > Platerodrilus > Platerodrilus igneus. The sequence continues at coordinate 718,720 of JARFIW010001480.1, forward strand.
GGTGAATATTACTAACATTTTATGTCCGTGCGGGGTAGAACATTGGTAGTCAAGGTGCAGGTCATCTTCCTGGTGTTCCCCCTCTTCAACTTTAGCTGGGTAGTGTTGGCCTCGCCGACCTCAGTACCTACCAGAAAAAACTAGCTGGTTTACACTAACGTTTCTTGAGTTGTCACGTGAGATTTCCCTGGGTAGCAGTTGACATCCCGTTAAATTCAATGTTGGTGATCTGGGTATTTGTACGTTACCCGTCCCTGTCGAGATGTGTAAAATGCAGTTGGAAGTGTGAAGGCAGTTTGGGGTTTTCTCTGCCGTGCTCTTTCCCCAATCACCCAGGTTGAGCACGGCACTGTTTGCTTTGAATTTCAATTTTCTTAACTCTCATGCCAATGACCTATTTAGGGGTTATTATTTTGATTAAAATTCAGTTAGGAAAATACTGTAGTTTTATTTCAAACCTTCCCGCCTTAATGTCATCTTCTCAGTGTGAATTTGGGTTACATTATAACAACACAACGTAGGTGTCGTCGAGCCACTGCCACTAGATGTTAGATCATGGAGCCCGGTGTGCCGCTCATAGAGGGCGTTAGGTCAGCCTTCAGGTCGGTTACACTACACCCTGTTATGATTCCAAGTACAGCCGATAAAACGGCCTAGTCAACATTGTAAAGTCAAGTCCGCCAAACCAAAGCAACCACAAATGGACCATTTACCATATAATCGTGTAACTGCCTTTGTCCCTCCATTTACTTATACCGACCTGGATTATTTCGGACCAGTAGAAATTTCAGTAAGGCGTCGTCGGAAAAAAAGTGAGTGTCTCTTTATACGTACCTTACTATAACATTCAGAAAAAGCGCTCCTAGAGTTGAAATCTTAAGAAGTATTTTCATAGGAGCCGCAAACATAGTTAATAGTAGACCTCTAACTCACGTTCCAGTCAGCCACGTAGAACAAGAACCATTAACGCCTAACTATTTCCTTATTGAACATATTAATTCTACTCATACTACGGGACCCGTAATCGAACGTCCGTCTTAGAAAGCAGTGGCGAATATTTCAATAACTCAAAAATCATTTTTATAAAAGGCGGTTAACTGAACATTTGCCCATGTTAACCCACCGTTGCAAATGGTATGAGAAAGTTCCATCTACAAAAGTTGGAGACCTTGTCATAGTTTGTGATTCGAACTTGCCTCGAAATAGGTGGTCGAGAGGCCGCATAGTTGACATCATCGACAGAAGAGATGGACAAACTACAACAACCGATGTAAAGACAGCTTCGGGTGTTTTGCGACGTCCGGCACTGTGTAGAAAACTACTTACAAAAGAACGATAGAGATTAGAATCTCAACCGGTAAATACAATAATAATACAAGTATACTTGCTCACCTCCAGTCACAGTGACGAAGAGATAGAACCGATCACCAAAGATATCAAATACATACTAAGATACGTAAAAGAACATGAAAATTTAAGAATTACGGTGGATTTTAATGCACTGGTGGGTGAGGGTAGGGAAGGAGTGGTAGGAGGTTTAATTGGTTTAGGCACGGTAAATGACAGGGAAAAATAGGCTGGTTGAATTTAGCGACAAGAACAATTTAACCGTCACAAACACATTATTTCAACATCATGCTAGAAGACGATTCACGTGGAAGATGCCAGGAGATATAGGGAGATATCAAATAGATTACATTATTGTTAGACAACGGTTTACGAATCAAGTAAAAGACTAGAAGCTACCCAGAAGCAGATATAGACACTGACCACAACATCGTAATTATGAAGACCACTCTTAAATTTAAAAATTTGAGTAAGAAGAACCGAAAACAGACTTTAAGAAACTAAAAGATAAAGATATTCACGAAAAATTTGAAAAATTGTCAATCGAATGGTCGAAAGATATCGGGAAAATTTTTGATACTAAGGAAGTACAAACGGAATGGCATAACATTAAATCCAGCTTAGACATAGCGGCCAGAGAAATTCTGGGGTATATACAAAAAGAAAATAAGAAACCATGGCTAACAAAGGTTATCCTGAATTTAATAGAAGAACGACGAAAATACAAAAACAGACCGGGCGAATCTAGAAAAACACAGAACAAAGCAAGAAAATGGGAAATTATTCGCAAATGCAAAAAAGTTAAAGAGCAATGGATTGATGAAAGGTGCAAAGAGGTACAAACTTAGATGGCATTAGGAAAGACAGACGAATCATATAAACTAATTAGAATAAATTTTAGGGATGTTCAACCGTATAGCAACAATATAGGGGGCGCAGAAGGAGATATCATGATAGAAAATGTAGAGAAAGTACTTATCTGGCAAGAATAGATAGAGAATTTTTATGCAAAAGAGGAACTAACAGGACTAGAACAGAAATCAGACATTGAAAACTATGATTTGGGATATTCTATACTTAGAGATGAGTTTGAATTAGCATTGAAAGATCTGAAAAATGGTAAGCCACCTGATATAGATAAAGTGCAAGAAGAAACTCTAAAAGTCGGCGGACAAGCAGTAACAGAACGTATCTTCCAGTTTGTAAGCTATATGTATGACATAGGCGAGATACCCAAAGATTTCAAACGTAACATCATAGTCACTATATCTTAAAAGGGAGGCGCGAATAGAAGTGAAGATTTTCGAACAATAAGCTTGACAGCACACGTGTCAAAAATATTAACTGGGATTGTACAAAGACGGACGGAAAAACGAGCTAAAGAATTACTAGGAGAAGGTAAACATGGATTTAGCCGAAACAGGGGAACACGGGAAGTTATTTAAGCTCAAAATGTGATAATGGAGAAGACAATAGAAAAAGGAGAAAGCGGGTATATAGGGTTTGTAGATATGAAAAAAGCATTCGACGATGTAAAATGGAAAATTTTTTCGTAATACTCAAAAAGGTTGGAGTGAGTTTTAGGGATAGGCGGATAGTACATAGCTTATACAAAAAAGCAAACAGCTGTAATAGAATTAGAGCAGGAACGGAGAGAAGTAAATATTAGGATAGGGATGTGGCAGGGATGTGCCCTATCCCCGTTAATTTTTAACTTGTACATCGAACGGGCAATTTTTGGGGAATATTGCGGGCTATATTACAAGCAGATATAGGAAAAAAGAGTTGTAGATGTAGACGTAGATCATTCTATTGCACCCAGATAATGAAAGATACAGACTGTGGACATTTCAAAGAAATGTATAGGTTATCTCAGAATAGGAAACAATGGAGCTGCGCGTCTAATCAGTGCCAGGACCGAAGACCTAATGATGATGATGATGATGGAAATAATACTCATAACTATCTAAATTAATAAATAGCTGAGTCATATTTTACTCTAAATATTTAAAATACTAAACCGTTTCATGTAACGCTTAGGTTGAAAAAGGTACCGAACGGACTTTTATTAGTCGATTACCACAATAAAGCTTATAATTCGGATGTGTGCCTGCAGCAGGAATTTTTTACAAAAAGCGTAATATTAATGGTGAAAACGACATTAAAAGTTGGTATTATATTGAACGTAATCGTTCTTATTAATAGAAAGGGCGAATGTGCTATGCACGTGTATGAACACAAAACACGTGGTGTGTATGATCAATTGAAATTGAGATGCTTATGGTATCGAAGTTTATTTCTCTCGGGTGTGCACTGCTTCTTATAGCTGTTCTATAACTGAATTGCGTTTTCTTTAAGGATTGTTTAGTAAATATGTTACTTTTAATAAACATCGATTCTAATGCGACGTCACTTTGTTTCAATTTTAGGTGATCGTAATTGTTTGTTCAGAGCAGTTACTTATTCTACATTTAACAGTGACGTAAACAATTGTGACACCCGCTTGCAAGTAGTCGAAAAAATAAAAGACGAGTGGAATTTATTTACAACGTTTATTATTGATGATTCGTCTTATAGGTAGGGTTGCCAGTTGCCATAATTTTTCACGGGTCAACTGGGACAGTCCTGCTTAATCGGGTGTGTGTGTGTGTGTGCGTGTGTGCGCGCGTGCGCGCATGCGCGCGCGCATGCGTGTGTGCGTGCGCGCGTGCGCGCGTGCGTGTGTGTTTTTTAATAATTAAAAAATAAAAAAATTTAATATATATATATATTGCTGTGATAAGGGGTTGTTTAAGGGTGTACTTTATAGTAAAGGTCGCTTAGAAATGAGAAATTACCATAAGAAGCAAAAAACTGCATTTATTTAGTAAAGAATTGAGAAATGGAATAGTTTGTAAATAGTAAGCAGTCAACACCGTGTATATAAAGTATATATAGTTTTAAGCGACGCAATTACACACAGGAAGACGCATAGTTAGCGTAGAAACAAGGAACACATGCATTAGGTAAATAGTAAATATTTAATACCCTGTACATAAAGTTTTAGTTAATTTAGGTAAGGCAGATAATGATTTTTCAGTGGAAGCACGCGTATTTTATATGTAAACATAATAAAGTGTAATTAAACACGCATTCAAAAGAATTCCAAACAATTAGTCTAATACTGAGATAAGAAATAGAGCTTCAGGAAGCATATAAATGCGTACAAATAGTTAACCATTTTTGATAAGAAAGCAGATTAAAAATTGCGTGAATAACAGGCAGATATAAAAATTAAAAGTCGAATTGCATCAGTTGTTTATGGAAAAGCAATTAGATTCATCAAAACACCGCATGTTTGATAACGAAGACAGCTGCAAGCAGGTCACAATTATTTGAGAGCATAGAAAATTACATCAGAAACTACTTTAAATGGAATTATTTGATTGGTTAAAATAAGCGACGAGTTTGTAGACCATACCCACTGACAGAGTGGGAGTTTAATGATATATTAGCAGGTACAGTGATAACGAAGTCAGTTTTGAACTCAACAAAGGCCGAGGTGCGCCACTATGAAATAAAGTGATACGTAATAAGAATTCAAAGTGAAAAATTGTATAAGTGCGAAAATGAAAATTACGATTGCCGATTAAACGTAAGTAGATTTTGGGGAATTTTATTTTAAACTAAAACATAATAATGATAGGGCTCTGAGTCCGTGGAGGAAAAATACAAGTTTAAGTCCGGGGGAAAATAAACTACGATTTTCTGAGTCCGTGGAGGATAATAATACAATATTCTGAGAATAGATGGTATTCTAATTTTGGGGAAATTAATAAGAAGTAATAAATCTGAATGAGATGATAATAAATTGGGGTGCATAAGTATAAGTTAATAATGGTAGTCCAGAGGGTGATGGCAATAATTTAAATGCAATGGTTCAAGCGTGTGGATAAACAATATTTCGAATGGGCATGTAATAATCTTGAATTGGTGGAAAATAATTTTTATTCAAATGGATGGCTTAATGCATGGGAAATACTAGTGTTGGATGCGTCAATGCGAAGAAAATAGACCAGGTCAGATTTTTAGTTATAAGACATTATTTTTCTATTTTTTTTATTTGAATATTGAATTTGCTTAATATAAATGAATGTGAAAAAGTCAGCAAAACAGAGGACTTCAATACGCGTAAAGTGCGTGATATGATAAGAGGTTTAGAACGTTCCACACTTCTTTTTCTATAAAGATAATAGGTTTTTTTTTGGTGACTTTGAGTTTTGAGTAAAAAGTATATGATTTTGACAAATGAGATTTACAACAATAATTAATTGAAAAGTGTATTTCGAATAATTTACAAAAACTGTACATAATATTTGTTTCGTTATATAGAATCGAATTAACTGAATTTTATAATTCCAAATAAATGCTAGTCGAGGTCATAAGATAAAGTTAATGGGAGTGATTTGCTAATTTTAAATAGTTCAAGGAGGAGCTATAAGTTGAATACGAAATTGATAACGAAAAAGGCGGTAACGTATCGAATTTTGTTATTGGTAGACAAGGTTGGTTCAAGATAAAATCCAGTTAAGTTTCTGGAGGGAATTTATAGCAATATTAATAAGACAGCCCAACGTCGGAGGAGATAATTACAATCTTGTTTAAACATAGCAATAAATAATATAACAGTCCAACGTAGGGGCTCGATAATTCCAGTAGTTCATAGCATAAATATATATATAATAATGTATTTTATTGTTAATGGTATAAAACATAAAAACATGATTTTTTTACAAATGAAAACAGTTCTTCCTACTTGTTGTACCACTCGTATTTTTCACTTGAGTGAACCTTTCTCAATAAGTTCTTTTTGTCTTTAATTTTTTCTTTAAATTCATTGCAGCTAAGTCCAAAGTTAACTTTGCACACCATCAAACTGCGGACTGTGGACTCGTGCATCAAACCCCGTTCATCACTCCAGGCAGTGTTCATCATCGCAAAAACCCGCTCAACTGGGGCGGACGTTCCAAAATGACAGAATACATACTCAACAACTATTCCAAGATTAAACATTGAAATGTTTTGTTACTTAAAGGAACAGAGTAGCTGTATCAATTTTTTTTCGCTTGATTTTTTCCGATCGTTTTCTTTTTTATCTTTCTCATCCCCCATTTTAAAAGCCCAAAATTTCTTGGCAAGAACAATCTCATCAAAAAGCTTATCAGTGTTAATCTTAGGTTATCCGATATTTTTACTGACCAACTCTGTCGTTCTTTCATCGTTTTCCCATGAAATGATGTTTTCATTAACCCAGACGAAGTCTCGTGCTTCTTCGAAACTGTCTTCACACAGGCAAATATAAGAGATACACCGACTGTAGAATTCATTGAAGTCACTGGAAATGCGGTTGCAGTTTACATTGTCTTTTTCTTGAAATAATTGGAAGAGACATTTAGCCCCATGTGGAATGAAGTTGAACTCTTTTCTCTCTTGTAAATTCTCCTTCAACATCTGTAAAGAGTGAGCAGCATTGCTAGCACTAGATTTACTTTTCTCCAGGGCTAAAATCGTTTTATTAAATAATGTTAGCTGACCATGTACAAACCAAAGAAACATTTCATCACATTCATCACCAAAAATGTTTTTTATCAGAGCTAGACAGTGTTTTAATAATTTACGGTATCTGCAAACTCACAGAACTCTTTGAACTGAGTAACCCTTACTGTATGTGTGTATATATATATATATATATATATATATATATATATATATATATATTCAAATGAGATAGGTAACGGGTTTATAGTTCTATGTTTCTTTATAGATTAAAACTCTTTGTCTTTAACCAAGCTTTCGACTTTAATTAAAATCTTCATCAGGATGCTGCAATATTATAACATCATTAAAATATTATAGATGAAATGACTTACAAAAACTGGAGTATTGGTGTAAGTACAAAAGCAGGAATGTAACAAAAAAAATTTAAATATAAATCACAAAACACAAACGTAAACTAACATATTAAACTAAAAGTATGTCGTCACAGTTTTTTGAATTTTATATGAATGAATGGTGACAGATGTTACTATAAGTTAAAATACAATGATAAGGTGATAAAAATATATAGTTTAATTTGATGTTCTTATTCTATAATTGTTTCTATGTATATTACCTAGTTTTAAAATATACGAATATATTGCACTTAAACTGTCTGTATCCGATTTATAATTTAAGGTATTATTGTTGTTTATGGTATGTGTCATTTCAAGAAAAAGTCTCCCTTTGTAGTTAACTTCAGTATCTAAAATATTAACCTTATTAAAGTCAGGTTGGTGATTATATTTTTTTGAATGATAGGCTAAGGCACACGAATCTTTCCCTATTTTACAGTCACTCCTATGTTGAACAATTCTGGACCGTAACCATTAAGAAGACTGTCCAATATAGATCTTATATGAAAATACTGGTAGATCTTTACTACAAGGGCTTGGACTTTATGGGAAGCACATTTACTGCAGTCTGAACTGCGTTGTGGACGATATGAGTGTCACAACCAATACCGTTTATTGTTCTTCCAAGTTCATCCTTTACGAGAGTAAAACATGTTACGTGCCAAAGTGGCACTAAACATTCCCTAGTTTTAGCTTTGATGTGCGGAAGTTTTCGCGCCTTAAAATTTAAAAGACTTGGCGTATTTCCATCACGTTAAAATTGGGTATAATTCCGCGCTGACGCGGGAAAGGACAGAAAAGTGGGTTTTTTTTCCGGTGGTCTTTTAACGTGGCTTTTTGCCTCTGACCTTCGTGAAGAGCGGTTTTGTTCAGGTATCGTATCGTGCCTTTATCTTTATCTATGTAGATTTCCTTGCCTTGCTTATCTGTTTGTCGCCCCTTGCACCTGATTTCCCTGTTTATTCCCTACATAGGTAGGAGGTAATTTGTAGCCGTTGGCCGAACCGCATTCCACGCCTGAGGTTGTGAACTTAGGGGTTTTTTCCTTTGTTTTTAGGTTGTAATACTTCCTTTATAAACATACAATGTATTAACAAATGTTATTTATAGCTTTTTTACTAAAAAAAATCAATTATCTAATATCTGTTGACCATAAAACCCTATATGCGTGTTTTGGAACACACCACATTCCTTAGATGTCAAAAATAATTGCTATGGTACTAGAGGTGTACCACCATTTTGAAACTAAAATATAGCTGTTGTTTTAAAAATAAGTTTTAATATAATGTTCCTTTAATTTTGAATGTGGTATGCCTTTGTTGACTTCAATTTTACTGTTGAGTGCATAGTTATTTTGTACACACAAATATAAGTTTTGTAGGAAGGATCAATCCCTTAACCCTACTTTTTACACATGAGTACATTTAAACAATCAAATAAATAAACAAGTAATGCATGCCTTAAACACGGGTTATTACGGAAATTATATACTTTATATTAGATTAAAACATAACCCTTGTCTGTTTTTTCGACTTTAAAAAACTGTTTTGAAACCGTAAATCAAAACTGTCTGGTGTGTTAATAGTTTGGGGGTGTTTTTTTAGTAATTTAGCTGTTTAATTAATTATATTCGAATTACCTTTACAAGAAACTTTGTGTTTAAAAGCATATAACGTAACGATTTGAGCCTTAAAATATCCTTTTTTTAAAACGCTAGACTAACGGGATTTTGTTGCATTTGTTAAATAACACATTACCTACCTTTTTTATAATTTGGAGTGTCTTTTTGTAGTTTATCAATGATATTTTTCTTTGATTAAACACTAATCTTGCCCTCTTATAGTTCTAATCGTGTTTTTTAGTGATTTATATACGTACCGTAATTAAATTTGAATATTATACCTTACGAATGCCTTTTATAGAGGTTCTTGCTTTATATATAGTTAACGAAATTACCTAACCATATCTTTTACCTTCCAAAATGTTGTAATAAACTGGATCTCTTTATATCTGCTCCTTTGAATACTGAAATAAAGGAATTGCCGTTAACGTTTTAATATTTAAACTCATTTACGATAGTTGTTGATAACTCCCGCAATATCGAAAGAATATTCCAACAATTTGGAATACTACTTCTTTGTATATGTATCGTGGAATGTTTCTTTCGTGTAGCGAGTATGTTTTTGTCTTGATTGCATATTTTTTTAAGATATCGATATTTCAACGTAGAACTTTAAGATCCATTAAGCGGAATTTACTGTCGGATTTGGTCGTCTAGCTGTCTATAAGTCTAGAACGAGACCCATAAAAGGGCCGGTCTTTAAGCATTATAAGTTTAGACGAGAATTTGCTTGGTAAGTTTGTCGTTTTAGAATTTGTGAGTCATTTTTTAAAGAATGATGTTTAAATTTTTCTTTATTAGTTTGGGCGAAACTCAAACGAGAGCTTCCCATCCTAGTAAATATATGTTTTACAAGATATCTTTTTGTTATTCAACAATTTTGTTAGTGAATCGAGTCTTGATTACTCTTATCTCTTCATATATCAATTTAAACCTCATTAAATGGCATAAAATTATTTTTAAAATCGTTCAACCCTACGTACATCTAAAAGCTTTTCACGTTTACTTCTTTGACAATGTACCTAATGTTCTTAGCTTTCACTTGGCTTAATAACTTAAAACAACCCGCAGGTCGTTTGGCAAGATGGAACTTGCGTATCTCTCAATTCACTTTTGATGTTAGGCATAGGCCTGGCAAATTAAATATCGTACCTGATGCCTTATCTCGTGATGTTGTCTCTCTTAACATTCCAAATCTAATTCCTTATACCTGGTATCTTAATATGATTAAAAAAGTTTGTGACAATCCCGATAAATTTCCTACCTTTCGCGTAACTAATAATAGACTATATAAATTTGTATCTTCTTCTCCACATAAAATATCTAATATTCCTGAATGGAAACTTGTCGTGCCTACCGCTAACCGTAGTGAGGTGCTTAAATTATGTCACGATGACCCCATAGTTGCGCACCTTGGTGTTACAAAAACTCTCGCTAAAATATCTGAATTATATTACTGGCCCACACTAAAGCAATCTGTTTGTCGCTATATTAAGAACTGTAAAATTTGTGGTTCTCATAAGAGTTCACAAGACGCTCGCTCTGGTTTAATGGGTAACTTTAAACGTGTATCTTATCCCTTTCAATTAATATCGCTTGACTTATTAGGACCTCTCCCCCGATCAAAAAAAGGTAACCAATATCTTTTAGTTGTCACCGATTGGTTTTCTAAATTTGTTATGGTGCAACCCTTACGTAAAGCTACATCTGCTGCTAATTAAATTTCTAGAGCAAAATGTATTTCTTATCTTTGGTGTCCCTCAGATTATTCTTTGTGACAATAGGGCACAATTTATCTCTAAAGATTTTCAGAACTTCGTTAAAAGTTACAAAGTACAAAAAATTTGGTTTAAAGCAAAATACCATCCTCAAGTAAACCCTACCGAAAAAGTAAATAGAGTTTTAATTACCGCTATCTTTTCCTATATTGATTCAGACCATACTACATGGAATGAACATATCTTTAAAATTGCTCAAGCTTTGCGTACATCTAAACACGAAGCAACCCAATTCACTCCGTCATTTCTTGTTTTTGGAAGATATACCCCAATCGATGGGAGCTATTATGGTTTAGTGCCTGACGATACTAACGTAATTGAATTTGATGATAAAGTACGCTGGGACCAACAATCATTACCTTCTATCTTTAACGACGTTAGACAAAATTTGTTAAAAGCTTACGAAAAGAGTAAGTACCACTATAACTTACGTAAACCAAATATTTCCTTCGCCTTGGGCGAACAAGTTTGGAAAAGGAATTATGTCTTATCGGATGCATCTAAGAAATTTTCTTCAAAATTAGCCCCTAAATTCATTCTTTGTAAGGTCACTCGTGTCATTAGTCCCCTTATCTACGAACTTCAAGATGCTGAAGGAAAACGCCAAGGCAGGTGGCATATTAAAGACCTTAAGCCATTCTCTGCTGACCCAAATGCTACTTAAGTTTTTCACGTTCCATTCCCCTTAACGTTTTACCTAATATTTTTTTGTTTTCACTATCAATTAGTATCTTTAATTACTTATTCCTTCTCTTATACACCTACGTTTTATACGTTTAACTCATTTACCTTAAACCTTTTGCTTCTGGTTGACTTTTCTTTGACCATACCGTTACTTATATATCACTTCATTATCTACACCCCCCAATATAACTCTGTCGTTTCATTTAATTAATCCTCGAATTTTTCCTACAGCATATTATTTGGTTTTTAGTATTTTTCTTACGTCATTTAATTTTGTGTGGTAATTGTCGTAACTTTGGTTGTAATAACTCATTGAATTTTTATGATTGGTTTTAGCTGATGTTAGAGTGGATGTTTTTCTTCTTTGGGCTCACATAGGAGCCGCGGCCTATGCCATTGTAAGAAATAGTTCATATTCGCAGTTGCAAAAAACTAGGATTGTTTATTCCATGTGTTTTTCCTCTGAATTATTACAGTCGCCCACATTATACTATATCATTATTTGTTTCTTTTCCTACTAAATCACCATAACTTATAAACATTTTTTTTCATTGTTTTTTATTGAACTTCGTGGTGAGGCGCTATTGCTTCTTATTTATATCTTATTAAATTCTCGGTTGTTTTAGCATATTGGGACAGTGTACCTGTATTTTTTGTTTTCGTGTGATTGTATCTGTAATGATACTTTTGAGTTGTTGTGTCAACTTTTGTCTGATTTTCTTATCGTAGTGGATGCACTCGTTAGGAAAATGATCGTACTAGTTCTTTTAAGAGTCTAGTGAATTTTAAACGTATATACCTTATCTTGTTGGATTAATATCGCAGGTGGTCCTTCAGACCAATCTGTGCTTTAACAGGGACAATTCTCTACCTTCTCTCGGACGCTTGTCCAAAAACTTTACTTTTTTATATCCCGCTGTCTCCGTTTATGCCTTATTCTTCTTTCGGTGGACCTGTTCTCGTACCGGAACACCCGTCTGCCACATAAGAGTGATGTTCCCTCACTCCGGGCTACTGACCACATTGGCTGGTTGAGTAGCGCTTTGCTATCCACCTTTTTCTGTCTCTTTTGCTCAATGCAAGCCTTTCCTCTACTTTTTTTCTACCTGGAAGAGCCTCTTATGCATTCCAAATAACCACCTCCCTCTTTCTACCGTTCCTATTTCTCTGCCTTTTCATTTCCGTTAGTCACCGTGTGGTTACGCGGGAGGTTTTCACAGACACCTGGACCCCGTCTCTGGGAATCTTTCGTGAGGTCATGCGGTGTCGCTGTCAGCGCATGGGCACTGGCAGTGAAGGTATGTATGAGTGTGTGAATGTGTGAGCGGATGAGTTTATATATATATATCGTGTGGGTATCGGGTGATTGTATCACCGATATCGATTAACGCCGGGTGCAGGGATGCACCCAAATGCCTTTGCCGGTCCCTCGTGCCGTTTCTTGTAAACGGGCCTGCTTCACAGGTCGCTCTTTTTAGAGGGTACTAGAAATGCCCATTTAACGGCTCCACGGAGTCACTCTATCGTTGTCTTTATCTATTATCTTTGATAATATCTAAGTTAATACCTTTATCTTATTTATTATCTTAGATAATACCCTTAGTTTTAATATCGTTATATTGCCGATTACCTATAATAATAATTTTAGTTAGTCTCTTATCTTACCGACTACCGTTAGTAATAATTTTGGTTTAATTTCTCGTTATCTTACCGACTACCGTTAGTAATAGCTTTAGTTAATTTCGCGTTATGTTACCTATTATATTTAGTAATAACTTTTGTTTAATTTCGCGTTACCTTACCTACTATCTCTAATATTAACTTTAGCTTGATATTGCGTTATCTTACCTAGTATCTCAAATAATAACTAAAGCTTGATATCGTTATCTTATCTATTACTTTTGGCAATAACAATTTAAGCTCAATATCGTTATCTTATCTATTATCTTGAGCAACAATTTGAGGTTTCTTCCTTACGCTTGGTATTTATGACCAGACGTGGGAATTATTTTTCTTGAAATTTAAGTGAAAAAGCTAACCTGATGTAGAAATGTAATTTGTTAGGTTAGCGATGTAAGGATTTAGTAGGGTGGTACTTTTGGTAAATTTGTTGATTACAAACATTGTCATGTACAAGTTTTGATGTGTATCGTTAGAAAACCAAAGTACCAGTAACAAAATTAGTTAGAGTGTAGATTAACGCACTCTCATGAACATTTTTAAATTTGGGCACTTTTTGCTAACAAAGAACAGTTTTGATGCAGCGCTCATGTGTGTTTGCACGTAAGAACTTTAATGTTAGCTTTAGTTTAGATAGGTTAGGCGACTTGTCGCATTTGTTTTAATTTAAGTAGTGTTTCATGCTCCCCGACAAATTTGTGCTGTCGATTATTAGTGTAGTCAAAGACAATGGGGCTACATTTTCCGTTTCCTGGTAATTCGGTAGACGTGTTATCGGTCGAAAAGACCAGGTGGCGCCTTATATAAACATTTTATAGGTGTTAAGTTAGGTTTTATGTAGGGTAGTTAGGACTTAGATTTTAAGCTGTTACTGTGCTAACAGACTTTATCTTTTTTTAATTTTTTTCTTTTGTGGCTTTGTCGCGATTGCTACGTGCCAAAGTGGCATTAAACATTCCCTAGTTTTAGCTTTGATGTGCGGAAGTTTTCGCGCCTTAAAATTTAAAAGACTTGGCGTATTTCCGTCACGTTAAAAGTGGGTTGGACGAATAATTCCGCGCCGACGCGGGAAAGGACAGAAAAGTGGGTTTTTTTCCGGTGGTCTTTTAACGTGCCTCTGACCTACGTGGAAAGCGGTTTTGTTCAGGTATTGTATCGTGCCTTTATCTTTATCTATGTAGATTTCCTTGCCTTGCTTATCTGTTTGTCGCCCCTTGTACCTGATTTCCCTGTTTATTCCCTACATAGGTAGGAGGTAGTTTGTAGCCGTTGGCCGAACCGCATTCCACGCCGGAGGTTGTGAACTTAGGGGTTTTTTTCTTTGTTTTTAGGTTGTAATACTTCCTTTATAAACATACAAAGTATTAACAAATGTTATTTATAGCTTTTTCACTAAAAAAAATCAATTATCTAATATCTGTTGACCTTAAAACCCTATATGCGTGTTTTGGAACACACCACATTCCTTTGATGTCAAAAATAATTGCTATGGTACTAGAGGTATACCACCATTTTAAAACTAAAATATAGCTGTTGTTTTAAAAATATGTTTTAATATAATGTTCCTTTAATTTTGAATGTGGTATGCCTTTGTTGACTTCAATTTTATTGTTGAATGCATAGTTATTTTGTACACACAAATATAAGTTTTGTAGGAAGGATCTATCCCTTAACCCTACTTTTTACACGTGAGTACATTTAAACAATCAAATAAATAAACAAGTAATGCATGCCTTAAACACGGTTTATTACGGAAATTATATACTTTATATTTTGTTCAGGTATCGTATCGTGCCTTTATCTTTATTTATGTAGATTTCCTTGCTTTGCTTATCTGTTTGTCGCCCCTTATACCTGGTTTACCCTGTTTATTCCCTACATAGGTAGGAGGTAATTTGTAGCCGTTGGCCGAACCGCATTCTACGCCGGAGCACCATCTTTAAACACTCCGGAGTGGAGCCCTGAGATCCAGTCGAAGCCATTTGGATGGACTTTAGGCGTACCCTCCGTTAATTGCCTTAAAAGGGGCTATCAGTAGCCCTGATGGACGTCAACAGAAGCCAACTTTAACTCAAGGACATATTCATTTGAGTATTTTGCTGTTATAAACTATTGTATGAAAATTGGCATATTTTCCGTCAATGGCGTATTTAATTTGTTATTGGTGACGTCATTGTCAGATGGCCGCGCTAAAGCCTGTGTAAAGCTTGGAGCTTCCACCTGCCCGTGGCGTCGCTTATTCCGCGCTTGCGCGATGTAATTATGAACTTACTAAATTGTAAGAAACATTGTTTTCTCCTCTTCCCTTTACTCAACCAAAGTTTGTATTGCAATTGTCATCACAAAATTCCACTACTTTCTTTTCAAGTTTATTTTCCTTGATGAGTGTCATCAGATGACTTGATAATATGTCTGCAGTTTCAGCAGGTACATATTTAAATTCTAGTAGTTTGACTTGCACTCCAGATTCCTGCTTAAAATTATGTACAACTATAGGGGCAAGTTTAATCTTTTTTTTGTTGGAAGCATCCATATTTAGCGAAACAAAATTTGCATTTGTTAAATCATTATTTAATTGTTCAAGTGCCAAAGGTGCTATTACATTTAATATTATATTCTCGCATTTGGTTTTTCTCAAGGAAAATTTCGGTTCAAAAAATTTTAAAATCAATTTTGAGGAACATGTGTTGAAATTGAAGACTATGTTGTGATCTGACGTTTGATAGGCGGATGTCGCTTCTTTTGCAGCTATTTCATACTCAAAATCAATAGGATTTGTATTTTTAAATAATGTTAAAATTTTTGAAGATCCAGCAAGGCTTAATAAACTATTTTTGTGTTTCTTTGAGTTTAAATGATCGTTAATATCAGATTGTCCTCCATGAGCAACGGAAAACGCAGAACCACATTGTTCCCATTGATTCTATCATCATGTGCATGTACCGTTTTTAAGAAAGAAAATTTACTCTGAAAACTTTCACTAAATTTGCACTCTTTTCGGCATGATGTTGAAGCTAGCTTACTCGATGAAATATACAAGGATATTAATTAAAGTTGATAGATTTAACACCTATAAGTACACACTTAAGTGGAAAGGAATAGCTTCTAACGTCTTGTCTCACTACCGTGTAGTAAGCGACTGCTGTTTGCTGTTGAACATCGCGAGATGCTCGGTATAGGTCGGACATTTTCGTGAGTGGTCGGTACCACGCTCAGAGTCGAGACGGGTCGAGTGTTTGAGTTTGCGTGAGTAATAAATACTAAGACTACGAGGATCACTACGTACTAACTTATATAAAAGACTAAATTTGTACTACCGATACCAAACTGTTACTGATCGCCCGTGATCTGATCTGCTCGCTCACTTATTTCCAAGAAACCTTGCACTGGAACTCAACCGGGACAATTTTAGCAACCGGGTGGGACACCGGGACAACCCTGTACATCCGGGACTGTCCCGGCGAAACCGGGACGTATGGCAAGTCTACTTATAGGCTACTTGCCGGTTACTAATGCAGGGGAATATGACAATTTAACACCTTTAGATGGAGAATACGCTGGTGATGTAGAATTGCATAAGTCAGTTGTTTCCGGAATACTTATTAAAATACAAAATGACGACCACAATCATATCTTTTAATATGTAGCTGACAACACTGTTTACAATCTTTATAGGTGATATTTGTAGCGGTCATTACAATGTCTTGCTGTCGAATTTCATCAGGATTTATGAATGCTACCGATTTCAAACGAAGTATGACAAAGCGATCGGTCATTTCCAATTAAGTATTAATAGTGGTTTAAACTGTTATTGAGATTGTTACATTTATGCTAAAATAGCCGTCGAATTTCGACGGGATTTATTCTAGTATTAATTTAAATACCAACATCTTTAAAAACAAAATGATTGAAAAGCACCAGATATAATAAACAAACAAGTATCCTAAACATGTAGTCATGAATTAGTAAGCTATCAGTATTTTAAAAATATTCTAGTTATAACCTTTAGAAATTAATTTATCTTTACTAGTTTCATACTTACAAAACTTTATGTTACTAAACTGCTTCAAGTAAGCTATTACAATTTATCTTTGTTCGCCCAACATAAAGAGTTAGGACATACTTTAGTAGTTTTATGTAAAGAAAATTACGCAACTTTCGCAATATGGGTTGTTAGGGCTACCCTTCCAGCTATAAATTGTTTTCGTTATCTTATACTTACCTTGATTAAAATTAAAATTAGTTAGCAACAAGTTTAATATTGACACTAGCAAAGTAGCTTTAGGAGAATGAGCCTACGGTAAGAATTTCGTCGCGCCCACGCTCTTCAGATGTATTACGTTTAATGGAGTGCTTGGGATACATAGGATTCTCGGAGAATCACTGGTTATAATTTTTTTGCACTTAACTCAGAAATGTCCACCGTCCTACTTTAAGCACACACCAAGTATAGGAAATTACAATTTTATTTTACATGAACTTGAAATGTTTCAGTTTTTGTTAAGGAAACTTTCTCGATGTCTAAAAAAAAATGCTTTGTAAAGCGTCTCTTGAACTATAATAATAGAAAGTGCGAGACAAGTAGAAAAACATATAAAACAAAAGGATAAACTTAAGCTGATATGTAGCAACAATTACAGTTTTGGTTTTTTAGTTAAACAGAGTTATGCAAATATTTAACTTAAATAAAATATTTTTAACGTTTATTTAAAACAAGATTAATTGATAAAATAGTTATTTTGGTTATATAATAACTTAGTTTTTAGATGCTTTAGTTGAATTCCAAATGTTTAATGAATAATTTTGCTTGGCATGGGAAAAGTAATTCGAGCATACGGAACGAAAATCAATATAAAATGTTGGTGATTTTTCAAAAAGAAAAGCCTGTGACCGGTTTCAGTGTTCTTGCAGATCATCAGACGGACGCATCTCTTTATGCAAAACAACCAACTAAGTTCTGGTATTATACACAAATTAAGGTGTATTTATAGTGCAAATGCTTCTCATGCGCCTTCTATACTCGCATATAAGCAACTAACTATCGATGACCGTTTCCAGTCTCCGACGTGATAGTGTAAATGGCATTGCTAGACAAAATTTTAATGGCTAGTCAAAAGACAAGATAAAAAATTAAATAAACAAATAACCTTTTACCTACTTAACACTGGCGGACCTTCTAAAAAAATACCCTACATGTGATTTTCCAATGCTCCACCCGAAGGTACTACATTGGCCAGGAGACGAGTTTTTTGTTGCCTAGAAATTTAGAATTTTGCCTAACCCTTGCCGTTCCAGGCAAGGTAGGGATCTTTAACGTGCGTGACAACACTCACACAAGGGACCTCCATTTAACCTCTCATCCGAACGAGGGAGTAATTTTTGTGAAAAATGCTCACCTGCCATTTTTCAAGTATTCGGGATTTGAACCCAGGACCTTGAAATCCGTAGTCTTGCGCTTACTACATTGATCCACGGCGACGCCTCTAAAAAGATACTGCACCCATTGCTAAACGGGGAAGTTGATCGACGGAAACCAATACTTTTCCAATTAAATATCAATGAATAATTTTGCCTGAAACGGAGAAAGTAATTCGAGCATAGGGAACGAAAATCAATATAAGTACGTAGTTGGTTGTTTTGCAAAAACAGATGCGTCCATCTGATGATTTGCAAGAACAGTAAAACCGGTCACGGGTTTTTCTTTTTGCAAAATAATCAACAATTTATATTGATTTTCGTTCTTTATGCTCGAATTACTTTCTCCATGTCAGGCAAAATTATTCATTATTATTTAATTGGAAACGTATTGGTTTCCGTCGACCAACTTCCTAGTTTAGCACTGGGTACAGTATCTTCTTAGAAGGTCCGCCAGTGTTTAGTAGATAGCAGGTCATTTGTTTATTTCATTTTCCAAATGTTTGTTAAATATAATAGAATTTTGCTATATACGTTGTGATCCCCCTTTTCTCATTCTGATGTATAGAGTGATGATTCTATGTACTATAGCTGCAGCCTCAGATTGTCTGTCTGTAGGTTAGACTTTTTAACATGCCTTTCCGTCGTACATTTCTATCAATTGTCATGCCTTACATTTGATTTTCCAATGCTCCACTCCAAAGGTACTATATTAGCCAGAAAGCGAGTTTTTCTTTACCGTGAAATTTTGAATTTTGCCGAACCTTTGCTGTTCCAAGCAAATTAGGGATCGTTAGTGTGCGTGACAACACATACAGGGACCTCCATTTTACCTGTCATCCGAACGAGGACGTATTTTTGTGAAAAATGCTCGCTTAACATTTTTTCAAGCCGACCATTTCGGGATTCGAATTCGGGACCTTAGGCATAGTAGCCACACGCATACCAACTAAGCGACAGGACCGCCAAATTGTCATGCCAGTGTTTAATATTTTTAAAGATAAATGTGTTAGCTGATATAATTTTAGCTAACATGTAAAATATATGGTTCAATCGTACCTTACGTCCTCAGATAGTTAACGCAACACTTTGTTTATAATACACACGCGAAACATACTTCTTAATTAAATTATCGTTCATCCTTACTTAACAATACGAATCTGTCTGCACTACTTAGGGTCGGTTGTTCAACAATGCAGTGAACTAAGATTTAAGTGAACTCTGGTTTATATATGATCTGTGGATTAGTTTAAATCTGTTGTTCAAGTTGAGATTAGGATTCGTTTATATGATCTTAGTTTAGGAAACGGTTGGTACAACTTTCAATAAGAGAGAAGTTAGTAATAAGCTGAACTTCATGAATTGCAAAAGACCATATTAAACAACACGTTAAAAAATATTCTATAATTATTTGTTTGTCAATATTATTCTCTTGATTTTCATTAAATTTATTACAAATTAATAATGCAATTTGTTCTGTATTTCAAATATTGAAATCTGCAGGCGTTTGTTCAGTAGTTATCTTTTCGTATGTTTAATATTTTTTACTAGAGCATACATGAATATTCCATTTTATTAATAAAATAAATTGAAATGTCTAAACTACATTTAAAGCAGTGCTTAATATGATACCTGTCTAGTGAATCTAGGTTATAAAATATGTTTTTGCCACCATGCTATAATAACAGATATTGTTGTTTGGCCTAAGATAATATACACCAGAAAACTACCTGAAATCAAAGAGACGCAAAACCTAATATTGTTAGGATTTGAAGAAAGTTTATTAGTTATACATAACATTTATATTAAACATTTATATTTTCAAAATATCTTATTAAAGTGTTCCTTGTTACATTATCTACACCTTCACGATCAACACGAGCAACATCATTATTGTTGTTAAACTCCTGAAAATCCATTTTAGCCTCTAGGCCTGCTGGTATGTGTGGTATATTATCATTCATGCTACAGGCAATGTTATGTAGGAACGTGTTTGGTTGAAAACAACATTTTGTTCGTTAATTTTAGAAACCATCTGTGCTTAGGAGGGATATTATCCACTTTGTTAGATACGCAAATTTTGTCTTCCTTTTTAATTTAAGCACTGCACGAAAATGGGTCTTCCTAATTGTGAATTTGAGCTTAGCCTGAAAAGCATCAAGTACTTAGGTGATCATAACTTAGTTTGTTCACTTTGTTATAATGTGCAAAGCCGAAAGTGGGTAAGTTTACTTCGCTTTTATTAATTTGAAATTATTAAATTTGATAAGGGTTTTTCACTTCAGCACGGGTTCACGTGACATTAAATTATTGCGAGAAGCACGCAATAATCAATTATTCCCGGGAGCACATAGAATAATT
The DNA here is from genome assembly GCA_036346225.1 of Platerodrilus igneus. Lineage (NCBI taxonomy): Eukaryota > Metazoa > Arthropoda > Insecta > Coleoptera > Lycidae > Platerodrilus > Platerodrilus igneus. The sequence continues at coordinate 739,536 of JARFIW010001480.1, forward strand.
TCGATCCTGGTGTATTCACTCTGGTATCAGAAATACGTATTATATTAATACAATTTGCACATGGTGAATTCTAACCACTAAGTGTGGGACATCTCAAACGTCATTTGATGCCACTCTGAACGCACCCTGCAATGCAGTCATCATTTCTGAAGAGTATTGTTACCAATTGTCAGTATAACCAATCTACAGTTTAATAAGTAATTTCGCTTGGAATCCACAAAATGCGTTTTAGTGATGGAATCGTAAATTATAAAAAGCCGTTGTCCGTGCACGTTGTCCAATTGTGTTGTTTTAAGCTGTTATCTTCACAGGTGTCGTCCTTGTAGAAACCGTAATAAGAAATTCTGGTTGAGGCTCCTAGGTAACATCACTATCAACTTATTTATCAGGTGACAACAACTATCTACATACCAAACACGCAAACAGGTATTACAAATTTTATTCCTCTTATAATAACAAAATTTTAAAGCTATGAGTAGTTAAAACTGTACTGTAAAATTTTTTAAAGCAGCACATGAAATTTTATTAACCTCAATTTTTTTTGCTTGAATTAATTACTAATCTAGGGACTTCAATTTTTTACAAATCTGAAACAACTAAAACGAGCTTGATTTAAAATACTTGACGACTTCGTTCAATATTAAAGTATATAACAATTTGTTTATGCAGTTTGCATTTCAGCAATTTTTTTATTTTTATTATTAAAGTGGCAATATTTCAATTCTGTAAATGTTGTAAAATAAACATTTATAAGAATAATTAGGTTGTACATATCATTGAATAAAAAAATTATTAATAATATATTTTTTCAACTCACTAAAATAGTGGCATTGTGTTATTGTTTATTTAACTTGGATTAAATCAAGTGTATGGTTCTACTAGTAGAAATAACAGTTCGAAGAACCCAGTGCAGTCTCTAAGATAAGAGTGCAGTCCATTTATATTTTAGCAGTAAAATCTTAACCTCATTAATTTTTTAGAAAGGTAAAAAATTAAAACAAAGTCATCAAAAAAACCATGTTCAAATAAAGCTCGTACCGATCAATTTACAAAAATTGTAGAATCATGGGTGGATTCGGGCCATCTACATACTACATTCAGTAGTTTTAAGTTTGCATCACAAATGCCTTGAACATTAAATGCAAAATATTGTTGCGAGCGACTATTAGGCAACCCGTCAAACACGCAAGCGCCATAAGCACTGCATATTCTCCATGGACCGAGAATCTTCTAGCAATCACTGGAGAATGAGTCATTCTTTTTAATTCAGAGTATATATAAGACCGCTAATAAATGTAAGAAGTTAGTCTATATCAGAATGTCGAATATAAATTACGTCGTGTAAAGTTAAATAATTGAGCTTTTGGAAGCAAACATAAATGTTATATGATGTGAATGTGTCTAATGTACATGCAGCTTGTAGAATACATAAATAGACAAAAGTGTAATAAATAAATTATAGTAGTGTTTAGTGTTGCTAAGAAGACTTATAGTTAAGGAACTAGTTTAAGAAGATATTAGTGCTTGTAAATAGCATTAGTGTGATAGTTTTTCATTGTTAATTGGACTGAAAACATCTATAAGTAAGGCATATACTGTTAATTAGACTTGTGAACAGTGAGTAATAAAGACTCTTGCTATTACTTGTTTTAAATTAGTGAAACGCGGTAGTAGTAGCCCGCTACAATATGTTTTCCTGCTATGATATGTTTCTGCGTTTGGACCTCCTTGTGATTGTATTTTTATTAAAGAACAGTCCAATGCACCTATACACCTAGGAAATTTTGCTATATTGTGGAAACCTTGTAATACTATGTTTCTTTCTTGTTGTGTGTGAGGCATCTTTATGAATTGTTTGCTTAATGCAGCAATTGCTCGCAGAACATTACTGAGAACTTTACTGGCAGTTCCTTCATGAATCTTTTGTAAATCACCTATCACATGTAAAAAGCAGCATGTAGTCAAGAATCGAAGTGAGCAAACAACATATCTTCTACTCGAAGTTCATGATTTCCGAAATTGCATTACTATAACTATAACATTCTAGCTTTGTGATCTCGAACTTACTGTTCAGTTCTATTCCCAATTACAGGAGCTATATCATTTAAAATGACACGTACTGTAGCTTTAGATAATCGGAATCGATTCATAAACTACCACAATGTTAAGTACTTCTAAAAATCTTCGTCGTCTGTAATATATTGGTAGCCCATTATATTAATTTGAGGTTATTAGTACTTTGAACGCAGGTTAACCAAAAACCGAAATTCGTTCAGTTTGAACGTCAGTTCAACGATCTTCAAGAGATGAATCGCTGATGAAAAACTAGATTTATTCTTTTAAACTGCGTTCAGAATTGAACGTCTGTTTAACTACACTGGAGAAGCCGGCCCTTACTGTCTCAACGTTCAAAGCAACCACAAAGCTTCTGAGTCCGCGTTACCTGCTTAACAATAAGGGCTCTGGATAAACCACAGCCGAAAACTATAATACTATACGTTCTTCTTAATCTTAAATTACAATTTACATAATACAACGCAGCGTATTTATGCCGTGGGCAGAACATACGCATCATAAACGTGAATGATAAAGGGATAACTTTATACTACTAATCAGTATTATTAAAACAGCACTTGTCTGGCACAGGTTATTTCCTTTAAATTATATAATTCTGAGGTTACTTGCATCCTTCATATAAGGTAGAATCATTTTTGTATCTTTTATTGTACATATTCAATTGTTGTCAAATTCATTGATCGCACTCTTCAAATCTTTAGGCACCTTCGCTTGTTCTATACATATCTTTATCGGTCTACACAAATATTGAATCAGTATCCCTGGTCCATATTTAAGCATTTCACTTGTTATTCCATCTACATTCACCGCTTTACCATTCTTCAGAGTTCTCACCGCCTTCCATACCTCCTCATCTACACTGTATTCGAACTTTATACTACTATATACGTTTTCGGTCAGTACATTATTGATCTCTTCAGTATTCACACAGTCAATTTGGTCTTCTTGCCACCACTACAGAGTGTCTTAAAATTCTCCTTCCAACCGTTTCTCACACTTGCTTCGTCCTAAATAATTTCATTCCTATTGTTAAGAACGCTATTCATACAATTACTTCCTCTCTTGCTTGTCTTCCTTACCCATTTCCAAAACAAGTTTTTATTCCCTTCAAAATAACTATGCATTTTTTATTCGCTCTCTCTCAGTTGCCCTTTGCTTGCCTCCACTACTTCATTCGCATATTACCTTTTCTCCTTATATACTTTCTGAAGTTGCTCTATTAACTCATCATCTTTTTCTGTTATCATTTTCTTATAAGCTGCTTTCCCATCCTCGACAACCTTTTTGACTGCATCGCTCCACCATGCATTCTTATTACATGTATCAATCATTGTCGTTCCACATAATTCCGAAGCACATTTCAGCAAACTGTTCTTCAAACAATCTTATGCTTTCTCTACATCTTCAGACTTCACAGCAATTTCCAATTCCTGTTTGCAGTCATTCAGCTCCATCTCTAACATAGTGGCGTTCTACCTCTTGATTGTTTCTCATTCTATTTTCCTCCCCACACTCACTTTAGGCTAAGATCAATTCTGAACATAACCAGAAAATAATAGGTCCCACACTCAGATCCTCTCATTACTGTCGTGCCTTTTACCAGTTCTCTAAACTTTTATCAAATACAACCAAATCGATTATGTTCATGCATGCAGGTAATTTAACATTTGATACTGATAACCCTTCTCTTTCAGCTAGCAGTTTTAAAGACTTGTAGGTCTTTCTATGGGGAATCACGCGATCGGCGACTTGTCCGTCAACTTGAAGTTAGTGCTTCTGTTTTTAAAAATGTTTACGCCACCTATACAATTTTTGAAACCACGGTTATTTTATAAGTACTCTATCTCAGTGTTTCGCTATTGGAGGTTTGTCTTTATTTTGGGGTGTTCAAGGGTACAGTATCACTCCCAAAGTTTAAAAATATTCTCCGTACTGTATACCGAAGCCAATGAACTTACTAACGGTTTCTTAACGGAAATGACTACAAAACTTGACAAATACTCTGTCACTATATTTTAAATTTTCTGATTGGTTAGTGGGTAACTTAACCTTTTTCAAACCCGTGATTACGGCGTAACAATACAAACTAACTACACACATACAGGCGAGCTTAAAATGCAACAACGATCCACCTAAAATTCTTCCGGCTGTGTACAGTTTTACAAAATATTCACAAAACTAATCCTCCCTTGTCTGCTTCTGCTTCCGCAGAGTCTGTTCTCTTCTTAAATTTGAAACTCGGGGTCTGCTCCCAGGAACACAAACACTGTTCGGTAGCACATGCCATGGGTACAGTAAAACGCTTTCAGCTTCGATCACTCTACTATTTAAATCTCAATACAGATCGGTTGGCAATGCCTCAACCGAATTCAAACAATATGCAACATTATAACACAAATGGTAAGCTCTGGTTAACTAGTAATTCGGACACTCTTATTTAATGCCTCTTTCGGCTTACAGATACCGCTATCAATATTGATGAATTTTTGCGAAGTCACAATTAGTTTTCGTGTGAATTACATTTAATTTATACATCCTGGACCGAAATGCACGTCTATACTACCTGGATTGCAAGTTAGACTTAACTACGGCTTTTGCTAAGCCAACGCCATTGCCTTACACATTTTCCTAAAATTCCTACAGCCTACATTATCATTATCTGTGCGCAATAGTTTAACCTTGGTCTATTTTTACTTTCCTTTTTTCTTATCTCTCCTTCTAATATATTCCGCACTATTCCCTCATGTCTTAGTATGTGTAGTACCTCTCTGTTCTTAATTTTGTGTTTCCATGATATCTTTAGCGTGTGTCAGTAGCACCACATTTCAAAGGCTTCTACCTTTTTCTTGTCCACTTATCCTACTGTCCAGCCTTCACAGCTGTACAGTGCTGTGCTCCACACATATGTTTTAAGCAACCTTTTCCTTGTTTCTATGTTTGTTGTCTTTCAACACAGTAGTTACTTTATCTTGTTAAATGTAGCACAACCTTGTGCTAATTTTTGTTTTATATCTTTTGTGCTTTTCCCATCTTACGTTATTTGCCTTCCTATGTAGCAGAAATCCTTATCCTATTGTAAATTCTCGTTACTAATTTGCATTCTTGTTTTTGATTTTTTTCTCCCTCCTTTGAATACTGGTACTTTAGTTTTATTTTTGTTAATTTTCATATTGTACCTTTCTGTTAGAACTGTTACCATTTCATTAGAAGCAGTTTCTAACTCTTCCTTGCTAGATGCTAATACCGCTATATCATCTGCAAATCTATGCGTATAATTTTTTTGTCCTCGCATGGTAATTCCAAATGTCTTCCTGCATTTGATAGTATTCATTGCCTTTTCAATGTATGAATTAAAAATTAATGGGGATAGGGCACATCCCTGTCTCACCCCTTTCCCAATGTTTATTTCTCTAAGTACCTGCTCTAATTTAATTACCGCGGTTTACTCTTTGTATAGGCTATGTACTATCCATCTATCCCTAAAACTCATTTCAATCTTTTTGAGTATTTCGAAGAATTTTTTCCATTTTACATTGTCGAATGCCTTTTCCGGATCTACAAAACCTATATACACGCTTTCCCCTTTTTCTATTGTTTTTTCCATTGTCACTCTCAGAGTTAAAATAGCCTCCTGTGTTCCCCTGTTTCGCCTAAACCCAAATTGATCTTCTCCTAGTATTTCTGCAGCTCATTTTTCCATTCGTATATGTACAATTCTAGTTAATATTTTTGATACGTTTGCTGTAAAACGTATTATTCGAAAATTTTCACATCTATCCGCGCCTTTCTTATTTGATATTGTTACTATGATGTTATGTAAGAAATCTTTGGGTATCTCGTCTGTCTCAAAAATAGCTTACAAGTTGGAAGAAACGTTCTATTACTTCTTGTCCAGCGGCTTTTAGAGTTTCTGCTTACACCTTATCTGTACCCGGCGTCTTACCATTTTCAGACCTTTTAATGCTAATTTAATCTCATCTCTAAGTATAGGATATCCCAAGTCATCATTTTCAATGTCTAATTCCTGTTCCATTGCTGTTAGTTCCTCTCCTGCATATAAATTCCCTATCTATTCTAGCCATCTACCCACTTTCTCTACATTTTCTTTAGTGACGTTTTCTCCCCCACCCTTTATATTTTTTCTATACGGTTTTATATCCCTAAAATTGATTCTTATTGGTTTGTATTGTAACAATCATTCTATGACCGCTACAAATTAATTCAATTTCTGTAAATAATTCTGTACATAAAGTTGTGAATGTCTCGTAATAAAGAAATTTATTTTATTTGATTGGTGTAACGTTGAGGAACGCACTGTATTGTCAAAAGGAAGAAACTTATTTTAAGGAAATTTAACCTTTGTTTAAACTATATCTTAATGTTTGAAGGCGTTGTATCGCATCCATGTGGTGTATAAAGAGTCGGGATAGCAGTACTTGTTTGTTAACATAATAGCAGGCTGCGCGGACATAATTATTGATTGACGAACAGAAGAACGTTAGGTCGCACGAGAAAACACGCTTGGTGGCTTACTAAATTAAAAGGGTTTCAGAGTTGAAACTACCCGAACTTACGTTGTAAGGATTTATAGGAAATGAATGGTAAGCACACCTAAATTTACTGAACGGATATTTCTAGTTGTTGGTACAAATTAAAATTCCACATCCGTTCGGACCGCTTATCGGAAAGATAGTTTGGCGTGAGCGTCCATCTTTTGTAAGTAATAAACTTTGTCCTTATGGTACTAATATTAAATCCTTTATATATTAGCACTTCTGTCTATATTTCAACAGAGCAAGAATTTATTGGTTTTGTATTAGAACCCTTTCTAACGAAGGTAAAGAGGGGTTATAATTAACAGGTGGTTAATTGTATTATTGCAGGGTTTTTAGGTTGTCCTGAATTATTAGTTGCTGGCGCATTTGTGAGTTTTGTGAATGTCTTTCTGCGTTTGGTTCTGGAATTGGTAGTAGAGTTGAAGAAGAGGTTTAATCCCTAGTTGGTACTGCTGACGTTGGATATTGGATGGGCTGTTCCGGAATCCAATTCATCGGTACAAGTTCATGTCCAAGGGGTGATCGTGAGTAGCCCTAGAAAATAGTTTACTTGTGGTGCGGAGTGGTAAAGTTATTTATTTCTAACTAGAATAAAATATTGGTTGGTCTTAAATTCTTCATAACTGAGAATAATTATTTAAGGGTGAAGGGATTTATATGTGACAATTAACTATTGATAAAAATGTAAAGATTATAAAACAATATTGCTATTTTAAGTCTAATTGTGAACACAATTTGCGCACATTGTGGGATATCAATATTTGGTAACCTATATTCACAACACTCAATTTTAAATTTTAATACGAGCCTAGGGGCGTTTGTCTTAAATTACTGTGTCATAATTACATTGTCACTGGTTCAGATTATCTTATATTGCTTAGGATCTGTCTGGTTACTTTATTTATAAATATTAAGGAGATTGTGCAAGTGTGTACGACACAAAGCTTTTATTAATTGGAAATCAGGAGCGGTTAAGAAAATTATTGCGAGGAATTCTAACCTGGATTACATAGTCTTCCTAATCGGGTTGGGTGTGGTTGACTTTTTGCTTGAGTTGTTTCCTGGACGGAACCTAGCCCTGGCCCCCATATCTACTTATCTCTTATGTAGCACTCCTACGACTCTTGTGTGCTCTTTGACTAGCCGCGGAACAGGAAGCAACAAATTAATCTCTCCGAGTTCGAGCCACTTCTATCGGTTCGAGCACAGCATTGCTACAATTCACTCCTAGTACACCTTCAGCGGGGCCTTATATTTTACCCCTCGCATTTAGGTGTGACAGTATGTTTCATTTATCTTTCCTATTTTCATATTAGTTTGTACCTCTTTGCACTTTTCATCAATCCATTGTTCTTTAGCTTTTTTTGCATTTTCGAATAATTTCCAATTTATGGCATTGTATCTCTGTTTTTCTGTTTCGCCTGATTTGTTTTTGTATTTTCGTCGTTCGTGTATTAAATCCAGGATACCCTTTGTTATTCATGGTTTTATTCATGGTTCTCTTTGCGTATACCTCAGAATATCTCTGGCCGCCATGTCTAAGCTGGATTTAATGTTGCTCCATTCTGTTTCTACTTCCTTAGTATAAAAAATTTTCCCCATATCTTTTAGTCTATTCATTTGACTTTTTTCTAATCTTTCGTAAATATTTTTAGCTTTTAGTTTCTCTAAGTCAAAGTGTCTTGTTGCATTCCTTTTTTTCAAATTTTTAAATTTAAGTGCGGCCTTCATAATTACGGTGCTATGATCAATGTCTATATCAGCTTCTGGGTAACTTCTACAGTGTTTTACTTGATTCCTAAACCGTTGTCTAACAAGAATGTAACTTATTTGATATCTTTCTATAAACTCCTGGCATCTTACACGTGTATCGTCTTCTAGCATGATGTTGACATAATGTGTTTGTGATGACTAAATTGTTCTTGTCGCAAAATTCTACCAGCCTATTTCCCCTGTCGTTTCTCGTGCCTAAACCAAATAAACCTACGACCGTTTCTTCCCTACCCTCACCTATCACTGCATTAAAATTCCCCGTAATTATTAAATTTTCATGTCCTTTTACGTATCCTAGTATTTTGTCGATATCTTTGTAGATCGCTTTTACTTCTTCCTCGCTGTGGCTGGAGATGGGCATGTATACTTGTATTATTGCTATATTTACCTGTTTAGATTCTAATCTAACTACGAGTACTCTATCGTTTTTTTGTAAGTAATTTTCTACACAGTGCCCTATCTTTTTTTTGCATAACTATCCTCACACCAGAATTTCCTTCCTCTGATCCTGTATTCATTACCCTAAAGTCTCCATTCCAAAAATCCCCTGTCTCTAGCCATCGAGCTTCGCTGATCTCTACTATGTCTAGTGCTAACCTATTTATTTCACTTTTCAGGTTCTCTAGCTTACCTACTTGCTTCATACTTATAACATTCCACGCTTCGACTCGCAAAATGTTCCCGACTTGTATTCTAAACTTTCAGATCGCATCCTTCAAAGTAGTCCCTTCCCAGAGATTCGAATGGGGGACTATTTTAATTCTGGAGTCTTTTACCCCAGAGAATGCCATCATGTTTATTACAATTTAGGGCCGCTGTGTACTTGGGAGGTAATATGGTGGTTTTCCATTGCCTTTCACATTGCGGTAATGTGCCTTAGACTACCATACCGACCCTTATGGTCTCTGCCAATCTAAGTACCGAAAGAGCCGCTGCGCTCTTTCAGCAATAAATTAAAAATTCAATAAACTCTTGTGATAAACAATCCTCAGATAAATAACAAAAACTCCCAAATAATTAAATCTTAATTCTATTTCTATGTCAAGTCCCTTACAAATTTATTAATATCGTAGCGGCACCCAACCTACTACAAGGATAGGTTCAAAACAATATTTATAGGTTGGTTCCGAAATAAAACCCTTGCCTCTACTTATGTAAGACCGTTGCTCAGCGTTCACATCTGATCTAGCATTAGTCCCAAGTTCGAAATAGACCCTCTTTTGATCACGTTCATTGTTTTCAATCCCATCTGCCATATCAAATACACAGTATTACATGGTTATATTACTGTTTTCAATATGACGTTATTTTAAGTTTGGTTTAAAATCATGTACTCCATTATTCCTTAAACGAATTTTAAATTAGAATCACTTTCTGATTTCGGGTTTTGGCATCCTTTTTTATTCTTTCTGATTTTTTTCTCTAGAAAACCTCAAATTTCAATATCATATGGCGTTCAGGATAATTCCAGATTAAGATTGGTATTCCCATAGAAAATAATTCTAGAACCCTCTTCAAACACTTACACCACCCTTTCCACTCTTGTTGATATAGTCGATGTTTTCAGTATTTTAACAAGATGTCGAAGTTTTAGCAACGTACTTTACTGTGGATTACCAACTAAATTTTCTGGTGCCAAAAACTATACGTAACAACTTTAATTTGATTAAAAATGAATTGTTCTGGCGTAATACGCGTTTTAAATTGTTTAAACTTGGATATTATTTGAAAATTAGGTATTAGTATTCGCTATATAACTTTATAGAATTGTCATTACCGGTTACTATTTAACATTGAAATTGATTAATTATGTCTTATTATTGATAAATAAAGGAATTGCATTATAAGAGACTAAAAAATTATGCATGCAATTAAATACTTCAGATTAATTTTTTTTTTGTTGATTTGGATTACTACTAGTTACGGGTGAACGAAGCATTAAATGCTTAAATTTTTAATTGTACAGAAGAGGCGGAATCCCGTAGCAAATTGAGGATGCACCGACTAACTACAGTGGTGCACGAACGAGTCCCTATAATAATAAAAAAATATCACTAAATGTTAAAGTAAATAAGTGCAATTACAAGGTACTTATCGTGAAAGGGTTTTGTATGTACTAAATTCTAACGGGCGGCAACGTATTTGGACAAGGGATGATCCTCCGGAAGACGAGTATTCCTGATGCATCATGCTCGTTTCGTTCCTCTAGTGGAACTGAGTTCCTTTCATAAAATGCTAAAATATATATTTAAATAAAGAAAATAATCACTTTCAGCTTACTGCGTCACCTAAGTCTATTTGAATACAAGCATCATAGCATTATTCCTTGGAACAGGAACACACACAGAATTGTGATTTTACATAAATCAGTTTCTCTTCATTTAACCATAACCTTATTGATGCAACTTTAATAGTTTAAGGCACTTCCTCAATCTTCCAAACAAAATTTGAGCGTCCAGATTTTATACCTTTAATAATCTTAACATTATACGGTACGCTGATGGTGATTGTATAATTTCAATAATATTTAATTGAACAAATATCAAGCATAAATGCCACCAATATGCACTAAAAAAAGTTTTTAACTAGCTACTAATCTTAGAGTTCAGCCTCAATATAGATAAAGAACTACATGAAGTCAGGAGTGAATTTATATTTCGTCAAGTTAATAATTTCCAACTTCTGTTCCATTGAAACTAGAATGTCTTAATCATAATGGTGCTTTTGGGTTCTGTCGAAAATCCGCAGATATAACCATATTTAAACTCGTAGCACAAGGGGTTTATTTGACTCCCACTTCAACGATCACCCCCAAATGGGTTCTCGTCTCCGGTTCACGAATAATTAATTTTCTTGTTTTCATCGCGTGTCAAGATTTCAACTTTTCCTTCGACTACCTGCCTTCGAAAACAATGTCAGTGTATTACGGTTTGACTATTGAGTTTGTTTTTAGGCATGTAAAAAATGCGTGATGAATACTAACATATATATTCAACAATGCTCCAAATTAATAAATTGCAACCTTTTGTAATGCGTGACGCGTGGCTAAATAGTCTGTCACTTGATATTTGTGAGTTCTACTAAATCAGCGCCTGTGTATAAGTGGTTAACTACATTGTACTGATGGTATCATTATCTTGTTTAAAGGTTACTTTGTAGCGTAGCTGCACATGTTTTTTGTAAAATTAATAATTTTCAGTTTCTACCAATTTTATAAAAAGTTGTCTTATTTTTGAGATCGATAATGTATGAACCTTACATGTGATTTTCCAATGCTCCACCCGAAGGTACTACATTGACCACGAAGCGAGTTTTTTTTACCTGGAAAATTTGGAATTTTGCCGAACCCTTGCTGTTACAAGCAAGGTAGGGATCTTGAACGTGCGTGACAACACACACACGGGACCGCCATTTTACCTCTCATCCGAACGAGGGTGTATTTATGTGAAAAATGCTCGCCTAACATTTTTCAAGCGGACCGTGTCGGGATTCAAACCTGGGACCTTGGGCGTAGTAGTCACACACATACCACTACGCCACGGAGCCGCCTGGTAATGTATGAACCACGTATACTGATAATGCCATTGTTTGAACTATTCTAAAAGCTTTCTTATGATAACACCACTATGTAAAACTTTTCTATTTTAATGGGCCTGTTTACACAAACTACTTATGGTAACTACGCATGATTGCATCTTTGTGTACGACTTTGTAACACGAGTTAAGGTTCGTGGCTTAGGAGCGGTTTTTTTTTAAAAAAACCATTTCCAAACTTCTTAACAATTTATTTTTATTGATACAGAATTAACTTTGAATTTTGACAAATTAGATTAATATTATTTTAATTGAAATGCACTAATTAATTGTACAAAAATGAGTAATCTAACGAACTGCAATGTTAAAGCTGATCGATGGATTAACTGTCGTTGACTGGGGCTCCCGGGCCTTTTATAATATCCCTACCCCCTCACATGGCTGTGGAAACTTGCAGATCTCATGTCTGATTATTCTTAACTCTATTCATAAATACATTGTTGCGATCTTACTTTCTAAGTAATCTTGGTACGTCACCGTCGGTAACCGCTTGTGACCTGACATCTGCAGTGTCACTATCGTCTGTGCTACAAAGTAGCGCTGCCGTTCCCATGAACGTTAATAAACTGTATAAATTGTCCTTGATCTACAATGTTGCACTTCATATAGCGCATTTCTAACATTTCTAATAATTTTGTTAATTATTCTATTTCTTTATACATATATACATACATATTATATGGCTATTTGTCCGACATTGAGGATATTCTATTTCAGTTCATACCAGTATATAGTGATATCATTGTACTAGGTGATTTCAATATAAATATCACTAAGGACACTTATGACGCTCGGTGTTTACGAAATATTATAAATTCGTGCAACTTAAGTTTACTGCCTCTTATGCCAACTCACCATCTAATCACTGTCACTCATGAGGTGCATTCAAGTATAGATCATATAATGCTGCTAAAGAAAGAAAAAGCAATTCAATTTGGCCAGTTCCCCATTCTTGAACTGTCTAAACATGATCTCATATATGTATGTTATTCAGCACAACTACCGAAATTTATTCCAAAATATAAAACATTCAGAGATTTTAAACATATGGATATTAAACAAATTACAAAGGATGCTCATGAAATACCGTGGAATCAAATTGACTTTTGCCTAATGTCAACTGCAAACTGCAATCATTTATCTCCTTTGTTACTGACCTCTACAACCTTCATGCTCCAATTAAAATGGTTCGGATTACAAAGCCTAAAGCACCGTGGCTAAACGATCAAATACAGGAAATGAGACGTTTCAGAGACGCTGCTGCAGTTCAGTTTCAACGACTACCTACGTTGGAAAATCATTCACGTTATAAGTTATTTCGTAATAAAACCAAACAATTAATCCGTAATTCTAAGTTACGGCATTTGTACTGCTGTCGTCAAATTTAAGTTCTGCCAAAACCTGGAAAGAGTTACAAACGTTGGGAGTTGGTAAACATTCCATTCGTTCACCAAATGTGTTAAATTTAAATGAATTAAACGATCACTTTGTAGCTATAAATTGTGCAGACTCAATTCTTATTGAAAGAAATATTAAAATATCACTTCGTTAAATTCTCCTGTATATCCTAAATTTTATTTTCAAACTGTAAATAAAGATACTGTCGATAAAGCGTTTAAGCGCATCAAATCGAGCGCAATAGGGGTCGATGGAATATCTAAATCAATGATTCTATATATACTTCCTAGTCTGATGGAGTCCCTTCTGTCTATTGTAAACTGTTCGTTCTTAACAAGTACTTTTCCTGAATGCTGGAAACAAGCGCTGGTTCGTCCGTTACCTAAGAAGAAAAGTCCTTTATCTCCCTCTGACTTTCGCCCAATTAGTATCCTTCCAACTCTCTCTAAATTAATTGAATATATAGCTCTTGATCAACTACTTGACTACTTTCACCTAAATAACCTTTTTGATAAATACCAGTCTGGTTTTCGCAAATTCCATAGTACCTCTACGGCCTTAATTTGTATAATTGATGATATTAAGCAAGCCATGGATAAAAAACAGCTTACAGTTCTTGTGCAATTAGATTTTAGCTCAGCTTTTAATAATGTTAATTTTGCAATATTACTTGTAAAGCTTAAAATGCTATATAACTTTTCCGATAGCGCTCTTGAATGGTTTAAAGCATACCTTAATGGCCGTGAACAACGTGTTGTCAATGATGAAGGAAATCTATTTTCTAATTGGGCGAATCTACAGGCAGGGGTTCCACAGGGATGTGTGCTTGGTCCTTTTTTGTTTTCTTTGTATATTCAAGATATTAATAAGGTTCTCAAATTTAGTAAGTACCATTGTTATGCCGACGACATTCAACTATATTGTCACTGTCATCCTAATGATTTACTAAATACATTTATCAATATTAATTCTGATCTTGCTAGAATAAAATCATGGGAGACGAAAACCAACTAACAATAAATCCTTGTAAATGTGAAGCAATTGTATTCGGATCTTCCAAATTGTTAGGTAAAACTGACCAATCGATACTCCCGCCTCTTCAATTGGGTGGGTCGCTAATCAAACTTTGCCCAGTCGTTAAAAGTCTTGGAGTTGTTATTGACGCGACCCTATCTTGGAAGAACCACACACTATACACATGTCAAAAGTTTTGCTTCGCTGCATGGTCTCAATAGAATTAGACGATTTTACCAATTTGCTTAAAAATCAAATTGGTCCAAGCCTAATCCAGCCCATTTTCGATTATGGAGATGTTGTGTATAATAATTTGCCCCAGATTAGTGGTGATCGTTTGCAAAAAGTTCATAATAGCTGCATTCGCTTTATATTTGATATTAAGCGCCATGATCACATCTCACCATTTTTAAGAAATTATCCTTGTTGAAGCTGCATAACCAGAGGAAATTATATCAAGCGATAATGTTGTTTAAGTTTTACGCGGGATTGGTCCAAACTACCTTACTACAAAATTTTCGCCTTTATCTAACGGCCACTACAACATCAGAGATGATAACCGGTTGAAAATTCCACATCATCGAACTGAAATGTATCATTCCTCTTTTGTGGTTTCCAGTTCTTCACTGTGGAACACGATTCCTGCTATTATAAGAAGTTCTATCACAATCTCTAAGTTCCGACAAACGTATCGGGAGTATCTACTATCGCAACAGTAGTTACATTTAGGATGCATGGGTTTTGAGATTAAGTGCCTGTTGTTTGATTGAGTGTTTTTGTTATGTGTATGTATGAGTATGGGTGCGAGTGCGCATACGCGCGTATGTGAATGTGTATAAAGGTATACTATTTATTTAATTATTTATACTTATATTTATTTATTTAAATTTATTTATTAAATGCCTGTTGTGTGACAGTGTTTTTGTTATCTCTATGTATGAGTATGGGTGCGAGTGCGCATACGCGCGAGTATGTATATGTATGGCTAAGGAATATTTATTTATTTGTTTAAACACTGTAAAAAAAAATGCTTATTTTATTTTATTTTATTTTTATTTTTCATATTTTTATTTAGTTATCTGTCAATTTTGAAGTAATCTCTAGTTAGGTGTAAGAGTGGACTTCATAGTCCAAATCTCGCTAGAATTACTTCTTGAGTTAATAGTTATTTGTATCAATGCTATTTAAATAATAAAGATATACAATACAATACAATACAATACAATACAATATATCAATTGGGGGATTACATAACTCCTTCCGACGTACATTAAAAATTAAGGGTTTTCCTTTTCTTAATTTTTAATTTAAAATTCATAGTTTCTAATGGTATATTTGTTTCTTTGGTTACCTTAAATCTAAAACTGTTTCCTTTATTTTTATACCTAATATACATTTTGTAAATTTCATAAATGATCAATAAAATAGTCAAAATAAGTAATACAATTGTCCATACACTAATGTTTTCGTGGTGCACTTTGGGCGCTTTAAGTTCGTTTAGATGTTCTTTGTAATCTTCCATAAGTTTCATGGCGTGGTTGAGGTTGTCTAACTCTAGGTGTTCAAGTTGCATGGGTTTTTGAAGTATTTTTTCGTCTTCGTCTTGCGTTATCTTGATTTGTAATTCGGGTAAGTTAGCTAATTTTTTGGTCTGTATGGGATCTTGTTAGACTCTAATTATTTCATTTTTCAATTTTAAATAAAAGTTTCCCTTAAGGGTGATTAATTTACTTCCGGTTAATGCTAAATTACTTTCGTCTTGATTGCAGTGGATTGTTGTTATTACTTCTGTGGGGAAAATGGCTATCCATTTATTTTCCGTTACGTTCTGGATTTTCATATTGGTAATTTGTACAGGTTTGACTTCACAATTTTCGTCATAATTTGAAAATTTTAGAAGTTGTACTACGCAAGGACTGTCTGCTTGAATGGTTGTCGTTGTCAATGATTGGCATAAATATTGATTTGGTGTGACTTCAGCGCATTTTTCGTTCTTATAACCATATCTTAGTTCATTTAAGGATATTAATTTGGTTTTGGGTATAATAACTTGGTATGTGCTAGTCATTTTCATTGGAAAAGCAAATAAGTGATAATAATTGTAATTGTTAATCACTACTATTGGAATTTCTATTAAAAATGTTATATGGTTATTTTTCCCATAACCTTTAACTATAGCTATTTTTTCAAATATTAAAATGTTCGCGGGCTAATTAATATTTTTGAAAATCCGGTATCAATTAGTAGTTTGAATTCGGCGTGGGGTATTTCTATATAGGGTAGTACAAGGTGATTCATATTATTTAAGTTTATTACGTTTGGTCGTTTATAAATCGGTATATCTGAAAATTTGAGCACGCGTTTTCTTCGTCGTCCTCGTCGTAAGTTTCGTATGATTCTTCGCGTTCATAATGGTTCGAATCGTTTTGTTCATTGTCCGTACTTGGTCAAATGCTATTATTCTGGTCATCTTCATATTCCTCTATTTCTTGGTGAAATAGCTGTTTTGAGGTAAAAGTGCGTTTTTGGTTAGGGTTCGGTCGAATGTGTGTTACTTTAGTGTTTGGTCTGGTGTTACCAGATGAAGTATCAATTGGTGTGGGTTTATAATAGTTATTGGAATTATTATTATTTGTCATTAACGAGTTTCTAATAGGATTCGCGTTGAATACTGGTCTTTGCTGATTTACGTTTTGATGGAATCTTGGTTGAAATACGGGCTTCATAAAATTTGAGTTAAATGTTGGTTTTGAAAAGTGTTTATATTGGTTATTAAAGTTTGAGTTATTAAACTGTGGGTTATTGGTTTGCGTTTGGTATGTTTGTGCATCGAACGAGGTGAATTTTTGTTGTGGATTTGTTTGTTTCGCGGGTTGTATGGTTTTTATTGGTGTACAACCTTTATTCGCGTTGGGGTTGTATAATCTGTTTATGTAGGTCATTACGTTTTCTTCCTTAATTATCATGTTCATACCTTCTTCTAAGTCTTGGGGATGTTGAAATCTGATTTTGTCTGATAGTCGTTCGGGTAGTGCATTTAGATATGTGTCTAATGCCATTTTGTCATACATTTTTGTTTTTAGAACTCTGACATTTGGGTCAGATTCTTCTATTTTTAGTTTTGTCAAGATTAAGCTTCTTACATCTTGGCATCTCATTCAAAATTGGTATGTGGATTGGTTGTTTTCCATTCTAAGGTTTATTAAATCGCGTACTAGGCATTTTAGGTTTCTCTGATCGCCGAAATATGCAATTAATACACGTTTGAAGTCATCCCATTGATCTAGGTCATCTCGATTGGCAATTAACGTTAGTGCCCTTCCGGTGTGTTTACTAATAATAAGACGTAGGAGTAAAACGTTCCTTTCGTTATCTCCGGGCTTATAGAATGTTTTTAGAAATATTTCACAGGCGAATATAAAATTACTGAGTAGACATTGGTCTCCATTAAAATTTGGAATCATATCCAAGTAGATTGTCATGTTTCCACTCATTTTGGCTGGGGGAATGTTCTGCTACTTAATTTTTTAATTTGACTTTGATTATTTTCCGCTTTTTAAAAAAATTGGATTTATTTCGTAGCTTTTGTAGTTATTCCTTGCTTGGATTTATTAATTTTCCATTTAGATTGCGTCGGGTTACTTGTTATTTTTAGCTTGGGTCGTTTCAGATTATTTAAAGAATTGAGTTGCTTATTTTGTATTTAATTGTACGGTTTTGTAATTATTCTATGGGTTTTACGCTTGTTGTTATCTTGGTTACGTTTATTTTTAATTTACCGATGTTAATTTTATTGTAGGTTTGATTTCTGAAATTTCAATACAACTGAGTGATTTTGTGGTAATTTATCTTACTTGCTTGCTTTGCGTCAGTTAATGCTTTTCTATTTTAATTTTGCTGATTTTAATTATGTCTGTAATAATTATTTCTTCCTGTGGGTTTATGTAATTTGTAAGGTGTCTGCGATGCTTTTCGTTTTATTACAATGCTGTAATCTACTGTAGGATGTTGCCAGTTAATTGGTTGCATCAGTGTCTCTGTTGCAAGGTTATTTTTAAATGTACTGTAAGTGTTATTTAGTGAATGTTGTGATTTATTACAATTTATACTTTATTTGATCTTTCCTGAAAGCTTTTGTTTGAATAGATTGCGTCTTTTCTATAATTAATTATTTCGTCAAAGAAATATTTAATTATACAATGTCGTGTTTAGGAATAATGAAATTTTTGCGTTGTTAATTTACTGAAGTTTGAATGAGGTTGCAATATGCGTTTTTCAGTACGGTAATTATTTATAGGTTTCCTGATTTGGTTTTATAATTAAACGTAATTTTTAGTATTTAAGATAATATTTTTTATAAAAGTTTTGGATCGTAATTTTATTATGCTTTGATTTACAAATGCTTGAATCTTTTTATTCTGAAAGGATTTTGTATGGTTTTAAATAACTTGTAGAGTTTAGGATGGTATTGTTTCGCAGATATAATTAGATATATTTGTGGCGTTCAAAGTGAATGATTTTATTCACTTTTAGTGATGAGGTTTTGCGTTCAATTCGCGCTGTGTTAATTCTCGCAATAAAGATGTGGTTTAATATTAGATTTGCAAATTGTTTATTATTTTACGGAATACGATGAGTTTTGAGTTTGGGTAGTTGCGTTATTAATACCGCTTTGTTGAATTAGAAATTTGTTTTTGTTTTGTTTCTAGAAATTCTTTCGTCAGTTAAAATCATAAATTTGGTCTCAAGTGCGCTTAAAATTGCAACTTTTTAATTTTCTCAAGTTTTTGTGGCTCTTTCATACAAAGAATAAGAAAAATTTTCAAAAACAACTTGAAGATAATCTCTTGCAATAGCTAAGTAGACTATTTTCATAAAATTGCATAAAATAATGGTAACAATAATCAATATACACATATATAAATCATAAACTAGCAAATATCAAATATGTTTGTAAAATAAAAATAAAATTCAATTGGTTTAATGGAAATAAACTTACACTAGTTGTTTTGTTGATTTCATGGAGTCTTTCTCTTCTTCGGTTTTCTTTTGTTGAATTTGAACGATTTTTGTTTCGCCTTCAACTTCTGTCTGTTTGCTAGGTTTGAACGATTCTTGTTTCACCTCCAACTTCTGTTTTGGTTCTGCCAAATTCGGAATTGAATATCCAGACCACCAGTTCTTCGATTTTGGATTTCCTAGTGACCTTTTGACATCCGTTACGACTGCGTGGTTCGGAAGCGGCTTTTTTAAAAAACCATTTCCAAACTTCTTAACAATTTTTAATTATACAGAATTGACTTAGAATTTTGACAAACTTAAATTAATATTACTTTAATCGAAATACATTAATTAATTGTACAAAGAATGTGTAATCTAACGAACTGCAACGTTAAAGCTGAACGATGGATTAACTGTCGTCGACCGGGGCTCCCGGGCTTTTATAATATCCCTACCCCCTCACATGGCTTTGGAAACTTGCAGATCTCATGTCTGCTTACACTTAATTCTATTCATAAAAACATTGTTGCGATCTTACTTTCTAGGTAATTTTGGTACGTGACCGTCTGCGACCGCTTGTGACCTGACATCTGCAGTGTCACTATCGTCTGTGCTAGCTACAAAGTAGCGCTTTCATTCCCATGAACGTTAATAAACTGTATAAAATTGTCCTTGATTTACAATGTTGCACATCACTTAGCGCATTTCGAATATTTCTAATAACTTCTATTTCTTTACATATATATCAATTGGGGGATTACATAACTCGCGTTGCACATTAATTATTGGTGGTGTTTAACTTTAACTGCAGTTAAAGGAGTAAATTATTAATCATTGTTATTTGCTTATTTATTTTTACCTCAATATCCTTTGAATTTCACATGGTATTTGAAAGTGCGATTAAAATCATAATATTGTACAAGATTGTTATATTTGGTTGTATATAACCAAGGTAATGTTATATGCACATAACTACAACATAGTTAAGTGTATTTAGTATCTGCAAGTTGGGCAACTTTTCTCAGAAACATTTAGTCCACGATTGCAATTTCACAGAACGTTTTGACAGTATCTTTAAAATGCCGCAGTTGAACTTCTATTAAGCTATTGATTAATGCGCTATCGTGGATTCGATTACCTGTGACTGACTTTATTATAGTGGTTCCAAACAAATTTTCAAAGGATTGTTGAAGTTTTCTACTAGAAGATGATCTTGTTTTAAACTTTTGCAATTTTCTCAAGCTGCTGAATATTTAAGAAAACTTTTAGATACCTTAAGTATGTCCTTCGGAAACAACATCTTGAAACTGAAAATGTTCTGATATAGTGCAAAGTTTACTAGTTTAAATAAAGTGCGCAATTGATTTTTCAAGTTAGCTTCTTGTCTCCTGCTTTATTGTAAACGAATGAGCAAATTCCCTGTAACAAGACTCTTACATTTAGAAGCTGTTTGTATAGGTACAGGAATGACAGTACTCAAGAGCCGAATTCTTAAAGGATACTTAAGACACACTCACACGTCGGTATTGCTCCAACTCATCTTCTGGTATTCAGAAATTATACCTAACCATCGTTCCTGCATAAATGGAGCGTTCACTTGAGGCTATACTCAAGTGAAGTGAAGTTCCAGTATGTTTACGACCAACACATTTATTTGCCTATTTCGAAGTAATTGTATATGCGGGATGCGGTAATATAGTATTCCCCAAAACGGTAACAGGTTATCCATTAATTGCGACCTTCAATAGCGTGGAGAATTTGAGCTACAAGAAATCAAAGCTCCAAACAACTACAAGTCTAGGAATTACTAATACTCACCAATTTGGTCTTGCTCTATAAACTGCTCCAAGATGTGAGGCAGCAGTCAATCAATAAACAGTTCAATAATCTTAAGCGAAGCACGAACGTTGAACTTCTCATAGGTTCAAGTAACACACAAATTAACAGTAAATTAGTAGCAAAACTAAAACTGCAGTTATTCTTACTGATATTAACTTCTTAACTTTAAACAGATTGTTGTTTTCGTGTTTTTAAAATCATATAACAAGCGACGCGATTGTACAATTACAACACCGAGGTACAAGCAATAACTCAGAACAGCATCTCGAGACAAGACAAAACTACAAACACTATGCAGCTTAAAGATGTCTGGGACTTTCTTATTCTTGAGACATGAATATTCTCTCCACCTCGTTATTAGGTAGAACTTTCAATTAACTCAAATTTAAAAAAAATAAAAAATAAATAAAGGAAACAAAGAAGTATCGTTGCGTGGGAAATTAAACTAAAATAAATAAACAATCCCGGTTGTGATCATTGATTAGGTACTAGGCGTAATTTTACTAATGGGCGTTTAAATTTAGTAGTTCTGGTTTTAAACAAAGCCCAACGAATAACCCCATTGCCCATTAGTCTCAGGGCAATCTTCAATAATACCTAAAAGCCATCTAATGGTGAAACGTCATTTTGCTTTAGAATAACAACAGTTCTGATCTATACAGAATTATCGGGCATGCACCATTTTTTCCTAACCTGTAATGTGTGCAAGTACTCAATCTTCCATTTGCGCCAAAATGATTGAACTTACAAATCCAGTAATTATTTACAATCACTCACTGTCAAATGCTGTTTTGACATATCAGAAGCGGGTAAAAATTGTAGAGGCGTTTGTATTTAGAAATGTGCTAAAGTCAGTACTTCCGGATAAGAATCCTCAGACGATTAACACAGGGACCTTGAATTTAGAAATGCCTCAATTTGGGACAGAACCGTCAAAAAATCCTCATATGTAAGTAAATGTCCAGCGACAATGCGATACATATGCGGTTTAAAAGATTTTGTTGTAGATTCCTAAATGCCGCCAAAATGTGGAGTTTGTGGTGAAACCATTTTTAAGGAGTGCGAGTTACATATTCCCCAAATTAGGATACATATGTAATCAAATGGAATTATTAAATTTTAAGTTAGATTGTTACAATGTATAAATTGAAGGACATATTACAAAAGTTTAATGGAAGTTCATAAACCAGACATGAGAACGGATGTGAATACTTTGTATTCTATACGCAACATGACACTGCAGGTGCAGGTCACAATAGGTTATAAGACAGCAATTATTAGAATTAAGATAATTAAAATGTATTACCTTGTATTGTATAAAGAAATAAGCAGACATGAGCTCCGCAGTTCCCACAAGCAATGTGAGGGGCAGGGATAGCATAAATACCCTCATGAGCCCAAGATGGCCAGTCAGTCTTTCACAACTTTAACATTATTAGTAGTTTAGCTACTCACCGTAATTTTAGTTAATTTAAAATAGTGAAAGTCAACTTAGAATTATTTCGATCTCCACATGTTACTGCATATAACGCACTGTAATTAAAAATTAATATTGTAATTTCTGTTTCAAATAAATTGATAGAAGAGTTTTTTAGAGAAACTTTTTTAAAAATTCGCTCCAAAAGGCCCAAAGTTTATCTGGCGCAGTCGTTAGTATTCCAGAAGAGCACTAGCAGAATTCAAAATTGAGGAAACTGGTGGTCTTGAATTTCTATTCTTAATCTGGAACAAAGAACCAATTGTACAAAGTACAAGAATAGACAGAGTCTAGAAACAAAGAGGAAAAGAATATAATGGAACTGCCAAACAAACTCTTGTAAGTACCAAAGTTCATTTTCCTAACCATCATCAACTGAATATTGATATTAGCTAATAAGAAACAAAAAGAATTTATATGTACAAGTTTATTATCGCAATCATTTCTGAAAGAATTTACTCAGGAAGCTTATTATTATAAAGACGCATTTAGACGCACAATTATTACAATTTATTACGAAAAATAAAACGATTTATTTAGCACGTCTGAAGATTTAATGTATAATTAAAACACAATTCTTTTATTACACCAATTATTACTGAAACGCTTTAATCAAACTTGATTCTCACCACATTTTCTATAATTAAACACTTTCAACAAATTAACAAAGGTGTATAATTATCAAAGCATTTTATGTACTTTATTATTGCAACACTTAACGAAATAACTACTCAGCACAAGTCTGAAATAAATGCGTATAATTATAACGCAGTTCTTGCGAGAAACTATTCAGAAAACTTGAAACTCAATTCGCATCAATTGTAATCTTTGCAAAGTTATAAATATACACTTCAACGCGACAGTAATCGATGAGACAATTACCAGCAGAATTTTTTAATGTAATTAAATCACTTTATAATTACATACAAAATAGACGTAAAAGATAAGTGATTCTTTAAATAAATCTATCTACACTAGACTTCAAAGCAACCATCAACAACAATGAACTCTAATATGAAACTCGACCTCGAGTCCATTCCTCTATACGAAAAAAATCAAGCACTCTTAGGTACCTTTGTCACCGCTTGCGAGATATTTTTAAAATCTTTTTATAAACCCGGCGACAGCGAACGCAACGTTTCACTTTTACGCCTGTTATTAAGTAAGCTGACCGGCAGAGCATTAACCTTGATTGCCAGTCGCGACGATCTGATCGAGTGGGACGATTTCAAACGTATATTGATTGCATATTTTGGCGACCAAAAAAACATCAAATGTCTGATCCACAATATAATAAACTTACGGATGGAAAATAACCAATCGCCCCATCAATTCGGTATGAAATGTCAAGACGTACAAAGTTTAATTTTGAGCAAACTAAAAATTAAAGAACCCGACCAAAACATACGTTTATTGAAGACGAAAATGTCGATGAAATGGCTTTAGACACATACTTCAATGCCCTACCTGAACGTTTATTGGACAAAATTAGATTTCAACATCCCCAAAATTTAAAAGAAGCAATGAGCATTATTGTAGAAAAAGAAAACGTTATGTACTATAGAAATAGACTATATAACCCTAACGCAAATAAAAATTGCACTGATAAAAACCATACAAGCCGCGAGACAAATATCCACACAACCGAAATTTACAACATTTAACGCACAAATGAATTAACCACGAATTAACAACCCAAAATTCAATAACTCAAATTTCTACAACCAATTTAGACAATTTCCAAGACCAACTTTAATGCAAGTTTTACAAAACCCACATTTACACTGTAACGTATTTTTTTACTCAGTTACACTTTCCTTATAAATTTAATATCATATTTCAATAAGATAAAAATTTAATTTATAATTGTCTAATCACTAAAAATAATTTATAAAGTATATAATGGATTATGCGTTCCTTCACTTTGACGTCTAAGTTTCTACAATCCTAATCGTTTGTCTGTCATTTCGTTTTACTTTTCGTTTAGCGCTTGAAGAAGTAAGCAGCTCTTCGGAGCATAGAAAAGTCAATATGTTCAGGCACGTGGCCTGGAATAGAGTTCGGTAAAGAAGCTGATTAACGAATACCTTTGTGTCTGAATGTGGTTACTGACGGCTTTTGGTGATGGTTTTATTCTGTATTCCACCATCAGCAAAGTTAGTTGATTTCTGCAGACCGAAAAAGATTGAAGCTCCCATCATTAAAACAGTTGGTAT
Organism: Platerodrilus igneus; assembly: GCA_036346225.1. Taxonomy (NCBI): domain Eukaryota; kingdom Metazoa; phylum Arthropoda; class Insecta; order Coleoptera; family Lycidae; genus Platerodrilus; species Platerodrilus igneus. The sequence continues at coordinate 764,480 of JARFIW010001480.1, forward strand.
AATTAACTAGATAAAATTTATTAATTCGTTTCTCGTAGTGCAATACTACTGAAATCAATATTTTGTTTGAAACTTAGAAAACAAGAGAATAACTGGACATACTTAACGAAATTTTGTTTGGTTGGATGATGTTTTGTTCTGAAGGTTTCTGAAAATTCCAACGTAAAATACAGCATGTATGTTTTTATATTGCATGCATCGCAGATGTACATGGGATTGTCGACATCTGGTGTTATTTGGTTCTGGTTTAAACGTTCAAGTTTTTTTTGATTGAACTGTACTTCGGCACGTGAGTGACATTTAACCTTTAATTTAAGTTGTATTTATTTAAATGTTTTACGTATGATCGAAGGTTGAAATTTCACTATGATTTAGTTATCTTAAAATTCATTTAGAAAAGAAAGATCCCGTTTCATTCTTGTAACTTTAAAATTTTTTAAAGATGGCTATGTAGTTGCCTATCATATTTGTTTCACAAGCAGACAGTTATGGCTACACTAAAAAAAATTGTTATGGACACATGATGTCAAAAATATCTAGTTATTCAACATTATTACCACATGTTATTTTGCGTTACATTAAAAATATCTTTGGTTACTTTGAGTTCATGCAATTTAATTTTAAAGAACATGATGAATTTTTTTGTAAGATTTAAAGTAAAGCTTATTCTTTGTTTGAATGATACATTTTTATAGGACGTAAAATAATCTAGTTTCTTACTTGTAAAGTCGGCCGTAGTACTACTGATGCCTATAATTAAAGTTTGAAATATGATTTATTAAGATGGCATATACCTTACAGTAAGCTTACGTAGAAGTATTCAATTTAGAGATCTTTGTGTTTTTTTTGAAGACAGAACCATACTAGTTTCTTTTCATGTAAATTTTTGTTGAAAACATTAATGTTGAAACAAGCTAAAACAATTTAATTGAATAGAATTTATTTTTGCTTAACTCTTTTATTATAAAAAAATTCAAGTGAAATTTATGGGTTCTTAATAAGCAAACGATTTATTCCATTTTATGATAACAAATACCCTGGTGTATATATTTTTAGAACTTAAATTCAATTATATTAATTTTGGTGAATATGTTTAAGGACACAAACGGTGTCCATGTTGTGCATTTGTTTGTTCACAGGTCAAGCCGAAACATCTGTAATACATCTGGCAATTGATATTTTGGTAAGTGCTTTGCAAGGTGGATATTTAGGTTTTTTGTGGCTACATAAGCGGCATAGACTTCAGGTTTCCGCATTCCCCTAATGCAAGTACAGGTTGTTGTATTAAAAATACAATGGCGCTCTTTATCTATATTTTTGGTCATTTGACAACCTATGACCCAAGCTCATGATCTACCCAGAGCTAACACTCCACTAGCCGTTTATCTCTAAAGAGTTTTTTTTTTCCTCAAGTCGTTTTCCATCCAACTTTACCTTGGGCGTCCTTCATTCATAAGAAATTCTCGACCTTGTGATATCAGGTAAGACTTTATGGTATATGGTGGTCCAACTTGCTATCTGATATTCAGAGGGAATATAATACCTTATTTTTTATTACAACACCAAGGTTTAATCAAAACGTAAATCAACGAAGGCAAACATTCGGGGCAAACCCCATCAAAAACGCACCGATAACAAATAATAATAATAACCCCAACAATTATTACAAACCATCTTCTATGGACACTTCATCTAGGACACTAGACAAAATACTAAAATATCGCAAATCAGATTAAACTATAACCAAAAACAAAACTTCACTTCCGAGGAACTATTCCACCAAGAAGTAGAAGTTTTTAATAATCATGACACGGATTATTATGCAAACTCCAATAGAGACGATGAAACACATCATTCAGAAAACTACGAATGCAACAACCATTATAAAAATTACGAAAAAGACGACGAAGAAAGCGCGTGCTCAAATTTTCAGTTAGACCGATTCAAATACGACCAAACGTAATCAATTTAGATAACATCAATCAACAAATTGTACCTTATACGGAAATACCTCATGCAGAACTCTAAGGATGGACTCGAGCCCGACGCAGAAAAGTAACCTGCCCGGCCCGAGGCCCGACCCGAAATGAAAACTGACGGGCCGGGCCGGCTCGGCCCGAAATTTCGGGCGGCCCGACTTTCATTCAGTGAAAGAGAAGATATTTCTTCAGTTGTATTGAACAAGCAACTATCACTCTGTTTGATTTAAGAGTATAATGATTTTGAGTTACAATCAAGATACTTGTGGAACATACGGTAGTATTTCATTTGATTTTTGATTCTTTAAAAACCCTAGAAATATGTAACAAAGGTACAAAATGTTTAGCAATTTTCAATGTTTATGAAATTGTTGCAGCCGGATTTTCATAACCTTTTTTTACTTTGAGAAACTGAAACTTTTGGAATTGAACTTTTATCTATAATTTGACTGTCTTTGTTCTAGTTCTTTTAAATTTTTATTTGACTGACTAACAAATCGTGCCAAAGTTCAAGATTTAACACTTTTGATTAATTACTGAATGCTAAAAATTAAATAAACTGTTTATAGGTCATAGTATAAACGGTACCAAACTTTATCGGTTAATATCTCAAGCGATTTAAAATTGGTACCTAATGTTATTACAACTTAAGGAACCTGAAAGTCAAATAATATACCGAATGTTTGCTTAAAAAAAGTTGGATTTTCAAATTGTGGTATGTAGAGGATATCTTATTTATTCTTTAGAAATACATATTATCTGATGGAATAAAAGTAAAATGAAATAATTGTTTAAGGTTGAAAAGTTTTTTAAAAAATAATTACCAAAAGGTATACATCAGTACATGGATCCTTTTATATACCAATAAAATGTTATTTACTTTATCCTTTTTTATGGCATGAGTTCTATATGGCATTATTATATATTTTCGTGCAATAAATAGAAAACTATATCTGCAGCCAAATTCTACTATTCAACAATAAATTAAGTGATAATAATGCGCGTAGCTAGGGAGCAGAGTACTTAGAAAGCTTCCTCCCCCCTAAATATTCTAGCCCAGCCCAAGGAGGGTGTTCAGAAAACGCTAAAAATAAAGTTGTATTTAAAAAATTATTAATGGCTGTTCAGTGCCCCCCCCCGCCAACAAAAAGCTGGTTACGTTACTGGTGATAATATCAAAGTATTCAAAGTATGAAATTCAAAATTTCATGTACCCTAGAATTGTCTGCTATAACTATCGTCTACGAATAGACGATTAACGTATTGTTTTCGAAAGTTTTATTGAAACCGTTATTTTAAAATACATACAGCAGTAAAGAATCTAACGCTTATTAATATATACTACATGTTAGCGTTTAAATAGTTATTTGTATGTCAAGGCCGCGAAATTGTTTTTTAGCGTACCGAGAGAAAGTTTCTCGCATAGATCGCTTTCGACGGAAGCAATATAATCTCGAGGTCGCTAAAATAATTTTGTGGTTTATGTGCAACCGTGCATGGTATTATTACAAAATTTTTTCACTTAACTTTTTAAGCGATAGCTAGAATTTATATGTTTATATAATGGCTTTACATCACACGTTGGTATGGAAATGATATATTTAAAACACCGACAGTATTCTTTAAAAATTCTGAAAAATGTGAGGCTGCTCTAGTACTACATAGTTCAATTTCCTACATTATTTCAGAGCAAGTGTTTTTCCTTTACTCTTTATTTTGACATATATATTTAGTATTCTATATCTATAGGTTTTGTTTTAAAATGAATAAAAAATTAATCTTTTTTGTGATTAGGTGACTTATAAAACATGTTTAACTATATTGGAAAAGATCAAAAAAATTGTATTCACACAAAGATGAACCTTTTTTTATTATTTGAGAGTTTAATTTCCCACTGATACGATAACACTTGTATGTGTTGTCAAAGTGTTTTCACGGACTATTCTTCGAGTTTACTTTAAGACACTGCTTTTTACTTTTTCTCAAGCCTATAGCATATCTGTTTTGAAAAGGATTTTTACACCTTACTTCTAGGAAAAGCATTACAAAACAGCATCCTCGTATTTAGAGCGTTGACGTTTTATATCTTCTTCGTGTTATAAACTTGGACATTATATCTCTAAATTTAATTACGGAAACAACACTACAAAAAAAACATTTAATTTCACAATATCTATACAGAAAGCAGGCAACTAAATGTAAGTTTGTACGTTAGGCATTTGGTATACGTCAAAATTAAGGCGCCTTAAATAAAAGCATTCCTTGCCTGTATTTAAATTAAATAAATATGTCCTGTATTTTAATACAGGACAAACATTAAAGGTGTGTTAAGTACGCATGTGTAAATATCAAATAAGGGAAAACTTTATTAAAGAATTGGTAAAATGAACGTTGTAATAACTCTCTGCTGTTTTAGGCAGTATACATAAACTATACACGCGATTGATAATATAACGTTCGCCGCATGATTGAAATTTGAAGTATATACATATACATAAAATAAATCGTACAAACTTTTGAATTATGAATAAATCAGTTAGTTCGATGTTCTTGGGCATTTTTAACTTGCCTAATGTACAACGTGAGAGACATTAAATAGAAAAAAAATATTTGGGATAAGAAGTGAATTATAATATCACGTCTCCTTTACACAAAACAAGACGAAAACTGATTATTAATTAGTACATGAAAATATAATTAAGAACGTTTACTTACTCAATGTAAGATAGAAGTGAAAGGACAGTGGAATAACAACTCATGCGTTTTTCGGTCCGAAAAATTCGGGCCGGCCCGAATCGTTTAGCCCGACCCGGCCCGAAAAAAAGATAGGCCCGGCCCGGGCCCGGCCCGAATAAAGTAGTCAACGGCCCGGCCCGGATTCGAGTCTGAAATCGGGCCGGGCCCGATCTGGGCCGGCCCGAAAGCCTGAGCCCGAGTCCATCCCTACAGAACTCAAATTACTAATCGCCACAGGATCTTCAAAAACTTTAATTAGCCCCAAGACCGTACAAAAACATTATTTAGATTTTGTAAAAAGAGAACTCTTTATAATCAAAACAGCCCACAAAACGACATTACACCAATTAGTAGCAAACATACACCTACCAAAAACTTTTAACGTAAAAATGAAATTTAAATTTTGCATCTCCGAATTTAACGACAAATACGACGGATTAATAGGAATGGATCTTCTAAGAAAATTAGGAGCCAACATTGATATAAAATACCGATTACTAAGAACAAAACACAGACAAATTCCCATTAAATTCCAAAACAGCAACATTCAAACCGAGCAAAAATACACCATCGAACCCAGGACAGAAAAACAAATATAAATTTTAGTAAATTCAAAAGACGACGTAGGAATTATAAACCACATGCCATTTCAACCCGGAGTAGAAACACCCACAGCGTTAGTACAAATAAAAAACAATTACGCCACCATAACAATTTTAAACTCAAACGATTCCCCATAGAACTATCATTGACAAACCCAATAGACGTAGAAGAAGTAAACTCTATCGAGACGGAAATCGACGAAGAATATGCAAACGATTCCAATCCTACATAACACGACAGGATGTTAAAAGAAAATTTAATTAACATTCGTTTTAATAACGACATTAATTACAAAGAGGAAAGAGCAACTAAAGACTTACGTTTCGAATACCGAGATATATTCCATTGCGAAGGAATACCTTTAACTTTCACCAACACAGTGAAACATGACATTGAATTGACAGACGATCAAACAATTTTCACCAAAGCGTATAGACTACCTCAAGCAAGTCAAGAAGAAGCAGATAGACAGGTAGCAGACCTATTGAAGCAAGATATAATTCAACACAAATTCACCATGGAGCAGCCCCGTACTTTTAGTACCAAAAAAATTATACGTCTCAGGCAAACGCAAATATCGAATGGTTATAGATTATAGAAAACTAAACGAAAAGACGGTAGACGACAAATACCCACTACCCAATATTACCGAGATTTTAAATAAATTAAGAGTGTCAATATTTTTCGACATTAGGCCTCACCTCAGGATTCACCAAGTAGAGATGGACGAGAAAGACACAACTAAAACAGCATTCAGTACACCTAGAAGACACTATGAATACAAACGCATGCCGTTTCGATTAAAGAACGCACTCACCACCTTTCAAAGAGTTATGAATAACATTTTAAGAGGGATACACAACGAAGAATGTCTTGTGTACTTGGACGATGTAATAGTATATTCAACATCACTCGTAAAACACGTCAAAAGATTAAGAGGAGTCTTTGAACGATTGAGAAAAGATCATTTTAAGGTTCAATTAGACAAAAGTGAATTTCTACAAAAGGAAGTATCATTTTTAGAACACATTATAACCCCACAGGGCGTTATGCCAAATCCAGACAAAACGAACGCAGTATTGAATTACCCCTTATCCAAAACTAATAAAGAAATTAAAGGATTTTTAGGACTCAGTGATTATTACCGAAAATTCATCAAAGGTTACGCACATAAACCAAACCATTAACAAATTGTTTAAAGCAAGGTAATATGATCGAACACACGCCAGAATTTATCAAAGCAGTAGTGAAAATCAAATGTATCCTCACAAATCACCCCATAATAGAATACTCTGATTCTTCAGAACCATTTATATTAACAACCGACGCATCGAATGTAGCATTAGGCGCATCTAGAGCACTGAACGAAACGGAACAAAAGCACAGCACAATAAAGAAAGAATTATTAGAAATAATTTGGGCAACATAATATTTTAGACCATATCTTTATGGAAGAAAATTCTATATATACACCGACGATAGATCATTACTATGGTTATGCGAACTCAAGAAACCGAATTCAATCGAGGATTAGACTAAAAGAATATGATTATGAAATCATGATGTTACGTGTACTATTTCTCATAGTTCCATTTATTATTAATTATTCATTTTCCCATTAATAGATTAGAAATCACTCATAGGAAGTTTCACACATAAGCTACCAGGAAAGTACAACCTCATCAGTATGAGCAAGCAACCACACACAGGACGCAAACGCTAATCAGTTTCAAGATTAACATTAATGAGAACAACGGTTCTCACATGGGTGTGTTTCATGCAGGAAGCACAAACTAATAAATAGGGCCGACGAGTCCTTAAGACGACACTCGTACTTTTACTTTTCAGCTCGACTTTCGACTCCTAACGTGTACCTCAAAGAGTCACAATGAGGTTAGCCAGTAGAAGGGCCTTTGGTGCGTTACTGTGGTTGGTTGGTCGCATACGACTGAAGAATAGACTAATGTAAGTTTTTCAATTGTAATCATAAATATTCATCACGCTGTATTATATTAATAAGTATGCTTTCGCTAATTAGCTTTAGATGTTATGAAACGACAAATGATCTTTAATCAATTATAATTTATGCCAGTCATGCTTAGCTTTATTAAACGCTTAATTTAGTATTGTCGAATTGTTATTCATTTAATTTCCCGAGCACGCAAGTAGTATGAGTAAGACGATCCCCGAGATAATCAAGTTAGGTCACAGATTGTAGAGGATGCTACATTCGCACCCTCAATTAGTAACGTCCCATAACGTTACAATATGGTGGAGGCAAACCCCCTGAGCTACGCCCACGTCACATGCGGTATAAAAAACCGCACCGTCACAATATATAAAAAAGGAATTTATAATAATAACGCATATGCACTAAGCAGAATACAACTTAACGCCATAGAAACGGAGTCAATTATAGGTAACGTAGACGAACCAGAGATAAGAGAAGACCCAGAAGAAATAGAAACTATACACTCAACACAAAACGATAAACCAAAAACTGCAATTAAAATTTTAAATGAAACTATAGACATAAAACCAAATCAATTCATAGTTACCGAAGTTATAACCAACCTTAATCCAGTAAAATATACAAAAACAGATAATAAGAAGATATATTAAATTTAAATGACGACAGACGAGAACGAGGAGCTAATAACTAAAATTTTAAAAGAATACATCCCAGAGAAAAAATCTTTTTACTTTTATTTTACCGCAGAACGTTTACACAAACGATTTTCAGAATTATCATCATCATCATCATTTTGATTTCGACTTTACTTAAGGTCGGTTTGACGCAGCTCTAACTTCTTTTCTATTCTGTGCTAATCTAAAAAGTTCTACATACTCCTCACAACCAAAATTTCTAATAATTTGACTAATATAGCTTGGTCTAAGTCTTTCTATACTCTTCTATCTCTTTCTCATCTACATGGCTCTACATAGATATTAGCAACCTGATGGTTGTTAAAGAACTCCAACATGTTTACATGATTCCCATTTATAAGGAAATGAATTACTACCTGGTTATCCCCTCCAAAAAAGAAAAAGTGTTAAATTGTATGTTTAGAATTATATATTAGATTATTTAATAACTCAAGCTCTGAAATTATCAATGTACACAAAAATTAGTAACTTTAGATGACCCAGACGAAATAAATGATGTAATTAGAAAACAAAACGAAGGCAAAACCAACCATCGTGGAATTAACGAAACACTAAAACAACTCATAAAGACATGAAAGAATTAACCACGGATTTTATCAACCAATGTGAATTATGCGATAAAGCAAAATACGACAGATTATCCCCAAAGTACCCTTAATGTTAACTAAAACACCCAACAAACCTTTTCAAAAATTACAAACACTTTAGCAGTAGAACCTCAAAACTTTTTAACAATTGTAGACGCATTCACCAAAGTAGTCTAAGCTATACCTATCACTTTGAAAAATAGTAACGATGTAACCCAAGGATTCTTACAATATTTTACATTTTACGGTACACCAGAGACAATAACTTTAGACAATGGTAGCAAACTTAGAAATGCAACAATACAAAACACCCTAGAACTCCATAAAATAAAAATTTATTTTATAACAGAAAATCACCCGGAATCAAACGGATTAATTGTAATAGTACACCTAACCTTATTAGAACAAATTAGGCTGTTAAGGTTAACTTATAAGAAAGAACATATCACTAATTTAATGTCATACGCACTAATTGCTTACAACACAATCCACGCATCAACTAATTTTACACCCCCCGAATTAACAGTAGGACACTCAGATTCCCGCAACCCTTACGATTTACACTATAACAAAGAAGCACACTAACAGAATGCAAAAGGTCACAAAGAAAAATTAAAAATAACTTATGATACTGTAAATAATAAATTAGATAATAATAAAGAATGTATTACAAAAACCCGCAAGGAGAACACTGCCACCCCTTTTCTGATCTCCCAAAGAAAAGGCAGTCGCCAAACACGGTGAAATAGGATAAGGTTTCGCCGCTATCTCGATTTGGCTGGGTCGTGGGTCATGGAAACCAAACTTGAAGCCAATAACTGGTGTTAAGATAATTTTGGGCACTAGAAGACTGTCTGGAAACCCTAAAGCTCAAAATACTGAAAGTGACGTCTTCAATCACTCTCATACAAAAAAAAGTCTAGCAACGACGACTCATAGGTATTCTGGGAGCAATAATTATTAAAGCTCAAAAGAACACTATGTATATTATCCTCTTAATTTTTAACAGTTTCAGAACTCACTAACCGTCCTATCAATCCCTGTGTATATACTGGACTAATAACACCTTATACCAATCGATAATATTAATTCAAGCAAAGTAAAATCTTGGAGAACTTTTATAAAAATTTACCTTTACCTTTGCTTTGTAGGTAATAGTCTTTACAAAAAAATGCTATTCGTGACTTGCTTTTTGTGTACACAGAAACCAGTAAATTATATTAGAAGCAAACCCGATCTTGGAACAACTCTCCAATATAAACCTTTTACAAAAGGGAAATCTTTGACGTTTTAAATAAATGTTATAGTGCAAAATCTTAGCTATAAATTTGATATTATTTTCAATTTCATACATAAAATTAACTAACTTTACAAAACTGCAAAATTAAGTATTTGCATAACTTACTACCTTTAGATTACTATTTATAAACGATATAAAAATACGAAATCCTTCCAAATTAAAATGCCTGCACGGATAACGCCAAATAACCATCAAATTCCGTAATGTTCGTAACTGAATATTATTCATCCATTTAAATTAAAAGTTGAATCATCCAGGTTTAATCGCTCATACGATAACCAACGTGTGATACTGTACTCTTCAAACACAACAGCCGGAAATCCTAAACATTTGTCCAGCATGAACTAAATTTACCCATAACAGATACGGCAAAACTAATAACGAGAATAAGAGCGAAGATAAGAACGAAAATAAGAAGCCCTAAAGGAATAAAAATTAGTTAAATGTATTTAATATGTTAACTTACGATTCGTGTTTACTCAACAACACGACTATCAGCTTCCTTTAAAAATTAGAGCAAAACCAATTTGCTAAACGACCATATGCCTATTTTTATCAATCCAGACCAAATATCTGTTTAACAGTGAAAACCCATGCACCAGCCAAAATTCTATATAAATATTTTCACCGTAAATAAAGTGTACGGAGATCCACTAAAAGTGTAAGATTATAAATTGTACGGCCGGTATGCCAAATCCATTATTCCGTAGCACTTTGCAAAAATGGTGTATGTACTTTCAACTTACGTTGTTCACGATTCAAGCCCAAGACCTGTGGTGTCGCCGATAATGTAAAGAGTAGGGACTATAACCGGTACCACTCTTTAATTAGTAACCAATCAATTTAAATCATTTAATAAATAATAGACAAATGCTTGACAACTTAATATCGATTAGTACAAGAGGAAAATTATATACAGAGCGTTTATTAAAGAAGCGCTCGACAATACAAAAATAGTAAGTGTTGAAAGGAAAGAAAATCAACACGTTACAACACCAATATAAATAAATTTTCAGTAGGACAAACCGTGTATCAGAAAAACTTTAAAAGTAAGTGACACAAAACGGTCCCCAGAAATTTAGGTCCGTTTAAAATCAAAAAGATATCAAAAAAAAATTTAGCCGTAGGAGATAACAAAAAAATAGTAAAATATATTTATTTGAAGAATTTAAGACACACTGTAATTTCAGATGAACAGTCATCATCCTTGCCGTCAACCTCCACGCACGTAGAACGGACGACAACGACATACTAGCCGAAGACATTAAAAACAACCCCTGTATACTACCAGTAAAATTAGGAAGTATGCAAAACACAATAGATTATTGGACATTTGCACAGAAATTTGATTTAACTGAATCAAAACAAGTATTTTATATAATTAGAGACAATTACTACAGACTGAAACAATCAATGGACACAGCTAAATTCGGAAAAAAATACGCGATAGAAATGCTTAATTATAACAGTATAATAGAAAACATCATAAAGAACACAGAAGATAAATTTAATAGATTAATACCATCAGACCAAATCACAAGACAGAAAAGATGACTTATTAACGGATTAGGTAATATAATAAAAGCTATCACAGGCAAATTAGACAACCAAGATGTAGAACGATATAACAACGTCATACAACACTTAATTGAAAACCAGAATGACATAAAAATCATTGTTAAAAATCAAAAACCTTTAACTCAATCAACCATAATAAAATTTAATGATACGTTAAGAAAGCTAGTAAAAATCCAAGACAGTATAACCAATAGAATACTAACCCTATATATACAAATTCACAATTATGTAAATAAGCCATTTTCAAGTATTGTCCGCTGGACGAAAAAACGCCAGTCGGATACTGGAAATAGAGTCAGGAATGATTACATAATGATAAAGCGACGAATTAGAATCAAATAAAACACTGAAACGCATATCCAAGACCATAACATAGTTACGATGAAGTGCCATCAACTTTTTAAAAACTTGACAATAATGTTTAGATCATTTAATGGAATTTAGAGAGACTGCAGGAAGTAGCAGCAAGGAAATTTTTCAGAACCATATTGCAATCACTCTTATTAGCAAAAGAAATATGGACAATGTATAGAATTACTAACAAATGGTCACTTGTAATAGAACTAAGATTCTTTCGAATGTAATTACTTCTTCTGAAATCGACACATTTGCCGAACAAATACTTGCTTGCGCTAGCACTCGTTCAAACTAAAAGCAATCGAGAGGGTAACCTAAAGCCATTCTAACAAAAGCACCTTTCCACGGGATCACAAAACCCTAAAACGAACAAGTTCAATCGTATAAGGTATAGGATTTCTATCATAGAATGCGGAAATGAAGAGGAATTGCCTGTAAAAACGAAAACAGCACGCAAGCCAGTGAAAGCGTCGAGGCTACCATGTTACGATCCACTTAACGAAATTTAACGTTTATTACATGATAAAAATTGCATGTTGATCAACTGATGTGTGTTCCCTATCAATGTTAGATTTGCGTGACGCGGTTTGGTTATAACAATGTTCAGCAACTTAATCGCCCTTAGAACACACTAGCGTGTTAAATTTTACATAAAATATGCAGGAATTATAGGATGTTACACATTAAACATTAAAGTGATCGTACCTAAATCGTAATGTTGATTTACAGCTTACACGTAAAATAAGAGACTTGGGAATAAGAAACCAAACGATTTTATTTGAGATTGCAGATTTGAAATCGGTTTTTATAATTCTTATGACAAAACTTACGCCAAATTATGAAAATTATATCAACCGTTTATTAAGCTAACTTGACTGATTATTATTGCATTTAGTCATTATCAATGCGACAGTAGCCCTTGTGATATTCAGGTTTAGGCTATTTCAAAGGTGAAGCCAATGTACCTCCGGCCACTGCCAGTACGAAAAAGGAGGGTAAATTCAAGAAACTAATCAATTATCTATTACAACGGAAACAAAGAGACCTTGTTTTATTTTTATAAAAACTTTATGTAGAGCCCTGTAACAGTTTTAAAATAGTAATAATACCTTAACGAATTTTTTAATTGCACTTTGGCCTTTAATTCCAATAAATAAAAATTTAACAAAATTATTCTTTACAATTTTATTACGGCCTCTATTCTTGTCGTTAGCCAGATATGAGGCTGCTTTAACTATAACCAATTAAGTGTACTTCTGAATTACTATTACACTGACCCTTTTAAAATTGTTCTGTCATAGAACATTTTGCAGAGCGAAAGTTGTTACGATAAGTACAATCGAAGATCTTCTTGATAGTAGCAGCAATCGGCACTCTTAATAGCAGGTGTCGTCCCATCTCGAATTAGGCGGCATCCCAAGATTTGCATCCGGGTCTTCTGGAATAATAGCTCCAGTGTAACACTTTAGTTTTAGGCAAATACGTGGTGCACTTAGTGCTGTGTAGGTTGCCGGAATTTAGGCAAGAAAGTCGCTGCTATTGTGTTTGCGTTCTTGCGCAGTCGTAGATAAAGAATTATGCGAGTTATGTATCCCCCAATTATATATATGTATTGAATATATTGAATCTAATAGGAATTATTAGAAATTGTTAAATACAGTATAAGTTCATTGCAACATTGTAATACAAGAATAACCCAGAGAGGTTATCGACAGTTCATGAGAACAGACATGCAACTTTGCATCCGTGAGGGCAGTGATACTGCAGGTGGCAGGTCACAGGCGGTTAACATACCGCAATTACTTAGAATTAAGATTGTTACATTGTAATAAAGTGTACAATTAAGAGAAACGTAGACATGAGATCTGCAAGTTCCCACAGCCGTGTGAGGGGCAGGTTAGTATAAAAAGCCCGGGAGCTCAAGGCCCGGCAGTCAGTCTGAGTATTACAGCTTTTGCATTGTTGTCTACCTAGACTACTCGCCCAGTACAATTAATTATTTTTTATTAAAGTTATTATGAACAAGTTATTCTAAATTTCATTGTAATTTCTGTTTCAAGTTAAAATAAATTTGTTAAGTGCTTCAAGTTGTTTTTTAAAAACACAGCTCCAAAGGCCCGAACCTTAACTGGCGCAGTCGTAACGGATGTCAAAAGGGCACTAAAAATCCAAAAATCGGAAGATTGGTGATCAAGAATTTTAATTCGCAATTTTGACAGAACCCAAACCAGGTTGGAGGAAGAACAAAAATCGTCTAAATCCAGCAACAAACCAGGTTGGAGGAAGAACAAAAATAGTCTAAATCTAGCAACAAACCAACGTGGACAAGATGCAGCATCGATCGAGCCCACAAAAGAAACAGATGAAGAAATTAATGTAAGTTCATTCCATTTATACCAATTGATCTCACAAACTATAATTGATATATGCTAGTTTATTATTTTATTATTTTATTGATTACCATTTATTAGTATTTTATGAATTTTATTTTATGCCAATATTGTTTTGAAAATAGTTACAAAGAGGAATTATTTTTAAAAAACGAGACTGTATTTTATGAGACGAATGTTTAAAGATATTTTCTTTTAAAAGCAAATGAGACTTGATATTTAAGAGATTCTTACCACAATTATTAGAACAAACTCAAAAATAAACCAAAAATAACGGACGCACATCCACTAATACCAAAATAAGAAACATTAAATAGCGCGATTCAAACGCATGTTTTAATCCGGTAAACTAAAAAACAAAACGCAAATTAACGCCAAAGATAAAGGTAATTTTTCAAACAAGCAATTACGAAACGATTATTTAAACCATTTACCTCTATAATACTGTATAAACTATAGCAATACACTGCAAACATATCAATAACCTAAAACGCCTTCCGAAGATAAGCAAAGTTCGCGAAAGAAGCATAATTTATTACACACTTAAAAACCTCAGAGAAATCGCAATTAAAACAATAACTTTCAGAACTAAAGCAGCATTATAAGTAATTAAATCCTTCACGGAATAATGAAAGCGCATAAAATTACACCACAGTAATCTATAAATAAATTGCATTAGTACAAATACGAAATAAAAACTAAACGCTTTTAATTAAAATCGCATTATCTCAGTACAAATACTGAGTAAAGTTAAACGGTCATCGTACAAAGCTATAATTAAGACGTTTAAAACATACATTACGAGAGATTCAATTACCAACAAGCATTATAATTGAATACCGAGATATCCAAAAATAAATAGACGTATCATTATGCAAAGCATTAGCGAGTAAGAAACAAATTATTTACTTCCTATAAACTGAAAACGAACACTTGTAAGTGTTAATTACCTCAACAAGTATAGTCATATGTTATTCAGCACGCACGTAATTATTAAGAAACGTAACTACACCTTTAAGATACATCTTTTAGTATTTAAATTACAACGATAAAGTGCAAAAGTAATTAACCTGCAAGTTATAATTAGAATTCAAGACAGACGAACTATACATTTATGCAACTCAAAACCCACGGAAAAAGTATTAATTACAAGTTAACAGAATAAAACTAACACAAAGCTAAGTAAATATCGCGAGAACAAACCTATTCACTCCAGATTCTTTAGAAAACAGAAACTCAAGACAAATTAAAAACCGCAAGATAGAAACAGGCAAATTCAAGACTACGGTAATTAAATCAACATTATCGAGTATAAATCCAACACATTCATTACCGCACTGTGTAACTAAGCACAAGTAACAGCAATTACGATTCTAAAAATAACCCGACGCAGTCTAAACTGAAAATTAACAAATCCAAACCAAAAATAACGCTGAAAATAGCAAAATAAATCTCAATTTTTACAAAATTTGAATTTACCTAACCTAAATGAAAAATTAAAAAAAAATCTAAACCAAAAATAACGTTTCAAATAACAAAAATCAACCCAATTTTTACAAAATTTTAAATTACCCAATCTAAAAAGAAAATTAATAAAATCAAAGCAAAATTAACATCACAAATAGCAAAACCAACCCCAATTTTTACAAAATTCGAAATTATCCAATCTAAAAGGAAAATTAATTAAACCAATGCAATATTAACATCACAAATAGCAAAACCAACCCCAATTTTTACAAAATTCGAAATTATCCAATCTAAAAGGAAAATTAATTAAACCAATGCAATATTAACATCACAAATAGCAAAACCAACCCCAATTTTTACAAAATTCGAAATTACCCAATCTAAAAGAAAAATTAATAAAACCAAAGCAAAATTAACATCAAAAATAGCAAAACCAACCCCAATTTTTACAAAATTTGAAATTATCCAATCTAAAAGAAAAATTAATAAAACCAAACCAAAATTAACGTTTCAAATAGCAAAAACAACTCCAATTTTTACAAAATTCGAAATTATCCAATCCAAACGGAAAATTAATAAAACCAAAGCAAAAATAACGTTACAAATAGAAAATCAACCCCAATTTTTTATAAAATTCAAAATTACCCAATCTAAACGGAAAATTAATAAAACCAAGCAAAATTAACCATACAAATAGCAAAACCAACCCCAATTTTTACAAATTTTAAAAATACAATACCTAAACGGAAAATTAGTAAATCCGAAGCGAAAATAACGACACACATAGCGAAATAAACCTCAATTCAAAAAAAAATAATTTTTTTTGAAGTTACCCAAAATCGAAAACAACCCTTAACCAACATTAGTAGCACAGACATGAAGCTTTATTTGGAAACAATCCAAGTACTTGATGGCACGCAGGCGCATCTTGCAAATTTCATTGGAGCAGCCGAAATGTTCCTAAAAACCTTCTACAAACCCGGAGATAACGGAAGAAATTCATTGGTTATACGCTTGATAATAAGTAAACTAACCGGAAGGGCACTAACCTTAATCGCCAGTAGGGACGATTTACAGGAATGGCAAGAATTTAAACAGCTACTAATTGCATATTTTGGAGACCAACGTAACATAAAATGCCTGGTACGAGACCTAATAAACCTTAGAATGGAACACAATCAATTCCCCTACCAATTCGGAATGAAATGCCAAGACGTGAGAAGTTTAATCCTAACAAAATTAAAAATCGAAGAACCCGATCAAAACGTTCGACATTTAAAAACAGAAATGTATGACGAAATAGCACTGGACACGTATATAAACGCTTTACCAGAACGACTATCGGATAAAATCAGATTCCAACGACCCCAAAACCTAGAAGAAGCTATGAACCTAGTAATAGAAAAAGAAAATGTAATGTATTACCGCAACAGACTATACAACCCCAACGCGAATAAAAGTTATTCACCAATAAAAACTATACAAACCACAAGACAAGCAATCCCTCAACAAAAATTCACACGATTAGTATTGTTGACTGCTTAGACTAAAGTTTTTTTAAAAATATTTTAGAATATCTTTATTTTAGCAAAACCTTGCCAGATTTGACGTTAGGAAATTATTTTTAGAAAAGGATATTTGTATATGTATGGAAATTATTTTTGTTTTAGTAGGGGGTTAGTTAGTAATATTTAGAGTAGCAGAAAACTTGGATATTGGCATGACACTCTAAGACACAATACTGAGATGTGGATGGCCACGGGAAATTGCTGTATTACCCGCCAAGTATACAGGGCACTGAAAATGTTTTAAAGTGATGACATTCTCTGGGGCAAAAGATTCCGGGTAAAAATAGTCTCTCATTTGGATCTTCGCGAGGAGACTACTTTAGAGGATGTAATCGACAAGTTTAAAAGAAGTGCATGGAAGATTTTGCATGTCGGAGCGTGAAATGTCAGAAATATAAAGCAAGCTAAAGAAGCTGAAAATTAAAATGGATAGGCTAGCGTTATACACAATAGTGATTAGCAAAGATTAGGGGGCAGAGGGGGGATTTTTAGAGTAGAAGCTTTAGCGTAATTCGTACAGGATCAGAGGAAGAAAATTCGGGTATGGTGATATATGCAAAAAAAGATTGGACATTGTATAGAAAATTACTTACAAAAGAACGAAAAAGTACTTATAGTTGGATTAAAATCTAAACCGACAAATACAGTAATAATCCATGCTCACCTCTTGTTACAGTGGGGAGGAGGTAGACGCGATCTACAAAGGTATCGAAGACACTAAAATTCGTAAAAGGACATGAAAATATAACAATTACGGTAGATTTTGATACAATGGTAAGCGAGGATAAGGAAAGAATTGTAGTAGGTTTAAGTGGTTTAGGCACTAAAAGTGACAGGGGAATTAGACTAGTAGAAGTTTGCGACAAGAACAATTTAATCATCACAAACACCTTATATCAATATCATGCTAGAAAACGATACACGTAAAGGATGCCAGAAGACATAGAGAGATATCAAACTCTTGTTCGATCACGGTTTAGAAATCAAGTAAAAGGTTGTAGAAAGCGGCCATAGGTAGATATAGACACTGATCACAACACAGTAATTATGAAAGCTGTGCCTAAATTAAAAAATTTGAAAAAAAAAACAGAAAGGAAAAGTGCGCTTTGGCTATGAGAAGTTAAAAGAAAGAGATTTCCACAAAAATTTGAGAAAAAGATGAACGAATTGCTTAAATACATCGAGATAATTTCTGTTACTAAGAAAATAGAAGCAAAATGGAATGACATTAAACCCAGCTTAAATATGGTGGTCAGAGGTATTTAGTGCTACAAATAAAAGAAAATAAGAGGTTGTGGGTAACAAAATATTCGAAATGTAATGGAATACAAAAACAAATCAGACAGCGAGAAAACAGATACAAAGCTATAAAGTGGAAAATTATTTGCAAATGCATGAAAGCTAAAGAACAATGGATTGATGAAAAGTGCAAAGAAGAAAATGGAAATAGGAAAGACAGACGAAAATGCAAACTAATTAGCATAGAGGAAACATTGTTATAGAAAATGTAAAGAAAATTGTCGGATGGCAAGAATATTAGGGAATATGTATGCAGGACAGGAACTAGAAGCACTTGAACGGAATCAGACATGGAAAAGGACTACTTGAGATCTTCTATACTTAGAGATGAGTTTCAATTACCATTAAAAAGACTGAAAACTAATGAGGCATTTGGTATAGATAAGGTACAAAAAAGACTCTAAAAGCCGCTGGACAAGAGCAGTAACAGAACGTTCCATCTAACTTGTTACTTATATGTATGAAACAGGCGAGATTCCCCAAGATTTCAAACGTAACACCATAGTCACTATACCAAAAAAAGAGAGGTGCAGATACATATAAAAGTTTTCAAACAATAAGTTTGACAGCATACGTGTCAATCATATGAACTAGAATTGTACAAAGACGGATGGAAAAGTAGGCTAAAGAAATACTAGGAGAGGATCAATTTGTATATAGGCGAAAAGGAACACGGGAGGTCGTTTTAGTTTTAAGGGTGTTAACGGGGAAAAGCAATGGAAAAAGGAGAATGCGTGTATATAGGGTTTGTAGTTCTGAAAAAAGCATTTGACAATGTAAAATGGGAGAAAATGTTCGAAATACTTGAAAAGATTGGAATGATTTGTTCGGGTAGACGAATAGTACATAGCTTACACAAAGAGCAAACTGCTGTAACAGAATTAGAGCAGAAACGTAGAGAAGTAAATATTAGAAAAGGGGTCAGACAAGAATGTGCCCTATCCCGTTAATTTTTGACTTGTATATCGAAGTGGCAATGAATAGTCAAATGCAAAAAACCATTTGGAATTATTATGCAAGGACAAACGACTGACATGCTCAGATTTGCAGATGATATAGCGGTATTAGTATCTAGCAAGGAAGAATTAGAAGCATCTCTTAATAAAATAGAAACAGTAGTAACAGGGGGATACGGTCTGAAAATTAACAAAACTAAAACAAAAGTATTAGTTTGTAAAGCCTGGGTAAATAAGTTAAAAACGAGGATTCAAATTGAAAACGGGAATTTACAAGAGGTTAATGATTTCTGCTAACTAGGAAGCTAAATAATGCAAAATGTGAAAAGTACAAAACATACGTGTGGAGCACAGCACTGTACGGTTGTAAAACATGGATAGTCGGAGAAGCGGACAGGAAAAAAAAAGCCTTTGGAATGTGGTGCTACATATGTATGATAAAAATATCATGTACAGACAAATAAGAACAAAGGCGCACTAGCAATGGTAGGGAAAGAAAGAAATATGTGAAAAACAGTAAAAGATAGAAGAGATAGGATGATAGGGTACCCACTAAGGCTTGAAGTAATAGCTGTTACGGTAATCCGTGCGGTAGGCCATAAAGCAGCGAAAGCAAAGAAAGTAAAGAAAGTAACCCCAATCGAGTACCGCAACAACAAAAAAGGATAAGAAAGAATTATAAAGATTTGTAAGAACTTACGTACTCCAGAAAGAAGAGTAAGAAACCTCAAGATATAAATTTACTACTAGCCTTTAGAAAAAAACATGGTATCCAAAGGTATATTTGCAAAAACCCTGTTAACACGCTATAAAAGAAAAACGTTAAGTCGCATGCAAAATATAAAATTAAAGCAAATATTAATTAGAGATTATTTCCCAATCACATACCAATTTACATATTCCCCATAGTCCTAAATAAGTACAAAAACATGCAGCAATAAAAAAAAAAAGTAACTCTTACCTATTGAAATGCATTTCAGGACAAACCTAAAAACAATAATATAACGTTAAAAGTAATTTTATGAACAGCAAAATAATAAGCTTATCTTAACTTGTGACTAATCACTAATAGCTGTACACGTTCGCATTTGCTCAATCCTAATCGAAGCAAGTAAATTTTATCCGGTTGTTTTTACACAAACTTATGTTCCGTAACCTTAGCTAAATCAAGTATATTTGATCAGGGTGCTTCTAACCAGGTTTACGTTCATCCTGATTGAGACTTGAAAAACAATCGCGTAATCACATTTTGTACTCATACTGCATTGCTGATGTTAAACCGGAGTCTGTACACTTTGCAAGTTACTCCTGAACTAGCAGACTCACTAGCTCATTCAAAGCCAAAAGGTGTCGCCACAAAACACTTTTTGGCTTTCAATGGGCTAGTGAGTCTGCTAGTTCAGGAGTAACTCTTCCCTTTACACTTTAATTTGTCTACTTAATATTATCATTCTTATCTTTATTATTTTTATATTTTTTATTTTATTTTATTACTTATTTCTTTACTTGTCCTGATGAAGCCCCTTACAAAAGTGGGCGAAACGTCAACCTTAATGTATAAAATGACACGGTCCCAACCCGAAGCCATAAATATTTATAAATCCAGAGATATTTAGCTACCCCAGTATGATATTATGAGAAACTTTTTTATGACCAACTTTAGGATACCAAAGCCAGGGGGTTTTATGCAGAATAACAGTTTACCACATAGAAAATGCGATGATAGATTGTAGGGCTCCCCTCGATTTTGACAGTAGCAAGACTTTTCAGGCTGTGTTAACGTAACGTAAATTTTTTTCCCGACGACTACGTATGGAAACAACAAATTGTACCCTACTTGTTTATTTAGAAAATGGCGTATACCACTCCAGGGTGCGAAAGCAAACTTAGTTTAGAGTGCGATAGTAAACATCACTCTAGGGTTGAAATAATTTTCAACTCTACAGTGATATGAGGGATGAGATATTGGTAAGTTAATTACCTAGCGACTCAACTTGCCCAATGTCAAAAACACTATATATGGTTTGTTCCTTATTACCACTAGGGGACGATCGCACGACCTTGCATTAAGGTAAGGTATTTAAGGGGAAGAGCAATAGTGTACGTTCATTTAAAATATTTTTCCTAATTTTTTTGCTTGTCGGAAAAATCGTGTACAGTACTCGTGTCGAATTTCATACTAGCATTTAAGCCATGTTATGTATTATTTTTGTATTTTTATATTTTTTTTATTTTGTTTTCTCATTTGCTTATAGGAACCAACTCCCGCACTACTGTATTTACCCCATGTGTCTTTGTTCGATGGTTACTCCTAATTACTTGACCTGCAGCTTCCATAGGATGGCCTCGTTGAAGATCACGATGTGCTTGCCTGGTTGGTGCTTGCTGTTCGTCAGGAGCATGGCGCTGCTCACATCCGGGTTGACGTTGATCAGCCAGGTTCGGAACCATCTCTCCAAGGCGGTTGCGGCTTCTTGAAGTCTTCTTGTCCCTAACGATGGGGCTAGTGATCTGGTAGCTACGGCGGTGTCGTCGGCGTAAAGAGACAGGTGGATGTCGCTAGTCTTCGGCACGTCGCGAGTGAACAGCGAGTAGAGCAGTGGTAAGAGTAGCGAGCCCTGAAGCACCCCGGCTTCCATCTGTCAGTCTGATGAACGGGAGCTGCCTATCTTCACCCGTAACCTTCTTCGGTCTAGAAACGATGCGATGAGTCATGCCAGTCCTTGGTGGATGTCCAACACTAGCAGCTTGTAGAGGAGTCCCTGATGCCACACTCGGTCGAAGACCTTGGAAACATCAAGGAAGATGGAGCCGGTTGACTGCTTCCTGTTGAAACCATCGGTGACGAACTCCACAAGACGCAGGATCTGATGAACGGTTGAATGGCCGGATCTGAAGGCAAACTGACCGTTGGGGATGCCAGCTTGCTCTTTGACTTCGTCCCGTAGCCATCGAAATACGACACCCTCCGCTATCTTGCCGAGAACCGGTAGGAAACTGATGGCGCGGTAGTTCTGCGAGAAGGTCGCAGACTGCCTAGGCTTCTGCAACAAAATTACGTCTGCGCACTTTCAGGGTGTAGAGGATTGGCGCAGACGTAATATGGCGTTAAGTATGGCCAGTAGCATGGCTTTCGCTCTTACCGGAAGTAGTTGGACGGCTTTGGCTGAGATGCCGTCGGGACCTGGTACCTTTTGGATCTTCACTTTTCTGATGAGCTTTTTCAGCTCTTAGAGAGTCAGTGGGGCAGGTGCTGGTCGTCTTTTTCTAGGCAGGCTAAGACAGCTCTGTTAACTCTCTCTACCCAGTCGAGATTGGCTTCGGCGTAGTTCAAGGTGAACTGTTGTTCCAGATGGTCTGCAAAAGCTTCGGTCTTGTCCTCTTCTGTGTAGACCATCCCATTCTCTCCGTGGATTGGCGGCATTGGTCCTGACTTCCTCTTCAGGATCTTCACCATCCTCCAGAGTCAATGTTCGTCTTCTTCTAGGAGGTGCTTATAGCTCTATAAGTTATTGCCTATATCAAAATGCACGAGCTGAACACAGAACAAACTAAAGGAACACGCAAATTTTCAACTCATTTTTTGTGCTACCCAAAACCCTGTACGTTCATTGGTCAACAGCGTTCGGACATTCTTTTACATACGAAAACTGAACCCAACGATTTTATTGGTTTAACACATCATTAATCCATCTGAAGATTACACTAATATTGTTTTCATATTCATGAAACACTCCTACGTCATCATCTTCAACCATACCGGCCTCTCATCGTCTCGACTTTTAACATACAATATTTTAAGAGATTTCCTTTCAAGTTCTATTTGAATTTATTTTAATTATCATATTAGTCAACATAATCATCTGTCATTTTCAAAAAAAAAATTGACTATTATGAATTCTATACAGTGAGTGACTTATTCATATTCAATGTTAGCTTTAATTTACAACGCTTCCATTTGTAGATTTTTTTGATAAAGGCGAAAAGGATCGCTGAAACGTTAAGAAAATAAAAATAAACTTTTGAATTTCAAACAAATTTTTATTCCTTGGACTTCATACCCAAAATACTACCACCTTATCATTAAAATATTTATGCTGACCAGTCCATTATTGATAAATATGTATATATATATATATATATATATATATATATATATATTGCTGTGGAGTTTTCTACAGAAACCCTTTTTATTCTTGCCCCACGAATTGGGCACCATAAAATTTTAGTGATTAAGCTCTAAAATCGAGCCCTACCAAGGGGCCGTCATACACTTTTATCTTGAAAAAAAATTAGAATATCTCCTGAAATGCTCCCCTGTATCAGCAATATCACGGCTAGCTCTGCTTCCAGCTTCTTCAGAAATACTTACCTATCCAATGTTTACTCTTTCTCACTTAGGCTATAAAATAAAATTACCACTCAAATAATTCAACGAAACATACAACCTTTTATTCATGCAAATCAGAAATTTACGTCACCAGTTCAATATTTACAAAATCGGATATAAACATCTTCAAAAATTTTACAATAGCAACCATTAACTCCTTTTAATTTAATGAATTTAATTTATTTCAACATTTTTTTATATAGTTCAAGTAGAAGGGCTTACCTTGAAACCCTAAATTGAAATTTACTTTGGTATATGGTGAGCTCAGTATAAACCCCGTTATTCTAAATGCATAAATAAATCGCATTTTTGTTTTCAGCAACTCTAAAGACCCGTTTACTCTTTACACCAAAATTATACGTAATATATTTATACCTTCAAATAATAAACTCAAATTGTCTTTTTCATATAACCTTCAAATTAGCTTTTATGTTCATAAAATTTACACCCAATATGTCAAATCACTCTAGCACAAAATAACAGCACAAAATGTTCAAGCAATAACAACATAAACAAATTTCGTTACCTGATGTACGCCTTTTGCACCGTCACCTCTGAAGATGTTGTTCCACCAAACCTCGTCGTTGCATTCCATCCAACTTCTCTCTGCTATAAGTACATCAAACTTATTTCCATACGTCATCCAATTTTCTGCAGACGCCTTCAATACATCTACCCATATAATTGTCCAAATATGTTAGTTAGCTTCCAAATCTTTCATACAATCAGCACCCTCGTTCAGAAAATAACTAGGTTCGTTTACCTCAGGAACATCTTTTATTCGTTATTCTAATGTATTTACTTTCAGCACCGTTTAACTAAGCACCTACTCGTGCTTTCAAAACATTTTTAATTTAAATTAAAATGGACTGCACTTATCACCGATTTAAAATAATTAACGTAGATGTTACCATGTATGTCTGAAGCGAACCGAAGAAGTAAAAGAGTAAGAGAGCCTCGCTATGTCTCCTAGTATATTTATACGCGTTCCAGCCTACCTCCTGTACCCTACTTTCGTTGAAATCACCACCATCCTTTCATAACTAGGAATTTCTCGTTCCATTCCGCTTTTAGTCCAAAAATACTGATTATAATACAACGGTTACAGAGCTTCTAGAAATTTTTCTCATTCCACTCTACGATCAGTCAATCAAAAACATTTCTCCCATCTGTAGGTCTATCATACAACTATGTTCTCCTCGTCTAACTCATATTTACCGTCTTTATTAACATCCCATTATAGCAAATTAAAATCGATATTGTGGTTACCCTGTACAACTTGTCGCGCACTTTAGACGGGTGTTTTATCCAACATCTGTTATTTGCCATCCTTATTTACCCAATGCTTGGTATCCCGTCTCTACTTGCTTTCAAACCACCTGTTAATTTTGCAGCCTTTGCTTCGACCGTTAACTAACATTTCTAAAGAATGATGTTCTAACGTACATTCAGGTTTCTGAAATTTGTTTATTTGTCTGTCCGTCTTTCTATGAACTGTTTGCCAGTTTGAAATTGTATTTTCCCATGTTGTTTAACCCGTAAAATTTCTTAGGATTTGTTTTTAAAGAACGCTATATATATATATATATATATATATATATATATATATATATATATATATATATATATGTTTAATCTATAGTTCTCTAGGTTCTTACTTGGCCCCACAAGTAAATCACGAAGCCTTCTGAAGAGTTCCAAAAACTTTCGAACCTCTTTAAACTGTATATATATAATATATATATATATATATATATATATATATATTATCGTGTAATTCGGAGGGAATTGTAAATACATAAGGTCATAAATCAAGCTTAAGGTTAGAGTAACAACTTATAAGAAAATCTATTAGGTAGTTTAGATAATTAGGATATTTTACATAATTAATTTAGAGCCTAAACAACGTATAATAATGTAGGCTTAATTTAATTTTAGTTATATTTAGTTAGGAATGATGAAGCATAATATTTGTTGTACGATATGGCAATAAAGATGAGAAATCAACGAGGTAAAAATATCTTTTTTAATTTTTATTTAGTGTAGCATACGAAAACATAAAGGCTTTGCATATTCGTTAAAATAGGATTATTATTTTCAATGGTAAAACCTGAAAACGTTTCAAAACAAAGTAAAAGGCGGCGATATTTCAAGATAACACGTACGATAAACAAGCTTTAATATGTTACAAGGAGGAAAAGACCGTTGGGAGTTAGCTTAGTCAATATATAACAAGGACAGGACAGAAAACACATAAGTAAGACTTAGAAGCAGTATGTTTGTTTAAAATATCAATTTTTAATTATATAGGTAGTATAAGAGAGAAGCTAGAAACAACTGTCATGGAAGAACAAGGACGGAGCAGAAACGTATGATTACGAGTGAGAAACAGAGATTTAATTATGGATATAGTATAAGCGGGAAACGAGAACAAACTTATTTTAGAGGAGGAACAAAATCAATAATTTCTAGGAATATTAGAAGCAGACGCGCATCGATTGAAAGCAAAGGAAAGGAATTGCGGAAGATGATTGGACGATACAGGTATACGTACGAAAAGTTTGTATTAGGTAGGGCAAATATTTAGCTGGTGGAAGCATATGTAAAAAGGAGCTATATGAATAAGAGCGAGGAAAAGATGTTTGTTTGAATTTAAAGACGTGGATGTATTCGGAATCACTTGACGGTTAAGGCTAGTTTCCCGAAATCAGAGGGACGGTTGGTTGTTGTGTACGTTTTACCAAGTATTTTAACATATTTGTTATCGTAATTTAAAGAAAACGAAGAGTTGTTTGAGTTGGTTAAGCGAGCAGTTTTAAGAAATGAGAAAACGGTTGGGGCTTTTACAGAGAATATTGTTGTACGTTAACAATTCTACGTGCGAATTGGAAAACAGGGGAGGTGCAGCAATGGCTATATATAGCACTTTCAAAGGGGGTGTCGGTCACTTAATTTTTCTTAAGTACTACGCGCTTTATCAAGTTACTTTTAGTGAAAGTTAGCGAATTTATGTATAATTGCTCATAAGTTAGTATGATGACAAGTAAAGTCAATTAAAAGGTGAATAAAGCATTTTATATGAAGAGTAAATTTTGTATGTAAGTTTAAATGATTAATTATCGTGGCTTTGGAAGCTAGTAAAATCTGGAAGTATGGGATGGCGAAGGCGGCGATTTTTGGTTAATTTATTTGGAAATACGAAGAGTAAATTTTGGAAATTGGATGCTCATGATTTTATTATAAATGAGGAGATTTTAGAGTAGTAGCAGATGTAGAATGATGGTGATTCAACAGGAAAGCTGTTTCGTGGACTAGTACCATACTGGACGGCATGATCTTCAAGGGCTGGTTAGTGAATAACGGTTGAAAGATAGTTATCAGGTATGCCATTGTACAAAATCATTGTGTGGTGAATATTTTCTATGGTTTTTTTGATTTTTTTGTGCTTTGGAGTGTTTTTATATTTGATATATTTAATGAACTGAAAATTTATAGGACTTTAGATGAAAATGAAATTTGTATAGGTAGTCAAGGATAAATTAATTTAAAGATAACCAGGCTATTTTGTAAAGAAGTATAGGCGGCTTATTTTATCTTTGTAGTGCAGTAAATTTGCACTCACATTTGATTTTTACTAAGAGCTCATGACAAAGGGGTTAACGTAAGGTATGAGAAACACTCTCTTACTTTAATAAAATATTTGTTTTAATAAGGTAATCGATTTCAAATACTTTTGAAAATGAAATTGTTGACATTACTAATAATACGAATGTACATAAGGAAAGGTATTTGGAAATTGTAATATTTAATTCATGTAAATAGAGTGGGATGTATTTTGTGAATTGCGTTATTTTGAGTGTGTGATTGTAGGGCGTGAATTTTTATTACGTTTCAGCATAGAAGCAATGAGCGGAAGTTTTTAGATCCAGCGTTAACAGGTAAGCGTCTGTGTTGGTTTTAAAAGGTTTTGATAGAATTAGAAATTAACAAAAGAGCAGCCGAGGTAAACCTCACAATATTATGTCGACCCAACATTGGGACACGAATTAGACGGCCGTTTCGGAACAAACTTCACAGAATTATGACGCCCAAGTTGTGGGGCACGAATATAGTGTAGATAGTTTTATTTTTGTAGAGCAGCTGAGGGTCGATTCCAGGAGCAAGCTTCACAGTAATATATATATATATATATATATATATATATATATATATAATTTAAGTTCTTACTTGGTACCACAAGTAAATCACGAAACCTTCCGTAAAGTTCCGAAGACTACCGAAGGCTTCCGAACTGCTTCAAACTGTACAATTGTTCATTGTTAGCTATTTTACTTTAATATTTATGTATCTATAAACTTTATAATTGCTTTTGCTTTTACATATTAAAAATAATAAAGCCAAGTCTACACACATTATCGAAGAAGTCAGGCGCCGCCCACTCGAACGGAAACAAAGTTTAGGTTATATAGGATTGTCACCAAACTTCGGACAAATAGTAGTTATTGACAAAAGATAATAGAAGGGTGAGGCTCTGTTAATGTTTTTATTATCTACTGATATTTAGTTGTTGGAAACCTAAAGTAAATTTAATTTTCAAAGTCCATCTTACTTCCTATAAAATTAAATTTAAATTCAGTAATATTCCTTACAATTAATATACCGGCATTGAGGTTCTGAAAACAGGTGTATAAAATAGACAAGTGTGAAGTCGTAAAAGACCAATATTTCAAAATTAATTAGTTTTCCAGGCATGTGCAACTAATGTCTACTGCCCATACAGAAAAGTTTTTAGAAACTTCCAGCTCCCGTAGAGATATATATTTTCTATAGACTGCAAGCAGTTTTACTATTTCTTTCTAGCTACCGCGTTACTTTAAGATTTATCTGAGTTTCAAGCCTTGAGAAACATATATCTTTCAAACTTTTGCAATTATTTCTTACTGTGAACCGTGAATTGAGCTAAACGTCAGAAACTGTGAAATCTTTCAATTGGTGTATTTATACTAACATACTATCGTTGATCAATGGTCCATTACTGAAAAGTTTTTTAACTTTAGAGTTCTATGCATACAAGTTTTCACCAAAAGATCTTAAAAATAAGATGCAGTAAATTTGTATGTTTATACAGGGTGGTCGTTGAGGTTGTTTCGAAAATTAGTACAAGGGTTTTTTGCGCGATGTTTAATACAAATGATACGCGTAAGCTACGTCAAATTCTGGACCGCTTCTGAGATATCGGAGATGATCTTGTTGACCTAGCAGTTTTAATCAACTACATATTATAAAATACTTATAAGTGTTCCATAAACCGGCCATCCTCATCAATTCAAGTTGGTAGCCGCCTCTGCAATTCTCGTTTCCAAACTTAGTTCTGCATATTATCGCATAGAAGCTAAAACGCATTTTGGATTCCGTCTATTAATTCAATTTTTGCGAGTGTTTCATACACAATGGAGTTCAGATAACTCCAGGCAGAAAAAATTTATTGGTGTTAAATCCGGCGAACGAGCAGACCAATAAATCGTTCCGCGCGTTCTAATCCAGAAGCTGTGGTAGTTTTGATTTAAAAAATTTGTAACGGTACGTCCGAAAGGAGGCGGAGAGCCGATATGCTGTTACGTGCCAATTGGCACTTAAACATTGTATTAGTTTAATTTTGATGTACGGAAGTTTCGCGCCACAATTTCAAAAGACTAGGCGCGTATTTCCGGTACGTTACAGTGCGTCTGCGCCAGATCGCGCGACGCGAGGGGGTTGGACGAATAACTTCGCGCCGACGTGGAAAAAGACAAAGAGTGGGGAAAAGTGGTGAGAGGTTTTCGTTAGACGCTTGAACGTGGCTTTTTGCCTGAACTATCGAGTGGAGTGGACGCTTTGAGGTAGGTAATCTGGAGCCGTAGACGCACCGTACTCCACGACCCTAGACGACGAACTCATGATTGCCGTAGCTGGTCGGAGCGCATGAAGGAGCGTGGCAGGAGTCACCATCTTTAATTACCGCAAAAGGGCTTCGAGTAGCCTGATGGACTTTAATAGAGGCCTACCTTAGCGCGACTCCGTCGAACGCCGGATATCTTATGTGAGTATTCTATCTGCTAAATTGTTCGCTTTTATCATTTATTGCTTTAAATATGTAAATTTCCCAAGTATTGCGCAATATTAATTGTGCATTGGTGACGTCATTGGCAGTTGGCTGCGCGGAATCTGTAATAAGGTTAGTGCTGCCATCCGCGAGTGGCGTCGCCCGCTTTATTCATTGCGCCTGCGCGATGTATTATCGACTTTCTAACTATAATTATCGACTCTTTAATTGTAAGAATTATCGAATTTTTTAACTGTAAGAATGCATGAAAATTATACGTTGGAAAGTACGAACTGGCACATCTTCTAAAGACTTTAAATGGTTCGTCTCTAAAAATATTCTATAATCTTCTCCAATTACATTTTCAACAAAAATAAAAGGTCCAACCAGACCGTTTTCTATAAATCCTTCGCATACGTTGACTGAAAAATGAAGCTCAAAATGTGCTTCAGTCATTGTAAACGGTCTTTCGTCATTCCATACGCATTCGTTGCGTGGCTTACTTACGCCATACAGATAAAAGTGGCTTCATTGTACAACAAAATATTTGATATTTTGTTTAGAGTTGCGTTTTACCATTCACAGTAATGATTTTATGGTATGCAGTGAGCAGGAAGCAGATTGTGCAGTTTCTAGAAGTATTACGTATGTAATGCAAAATGAGCCAACGTCTGCTCGCAATAGATGCCATTACCTCTTGTGTAAGATCATGCGCAATTCCAAGGCCCCCCCTCCCCCAAACCTACAGCAAGGTCAAGGTCATCATCAATAAGTTCGAACGCTTTGGAGATGCATGAATGAAAACGCCCAAGGAATGGGGAGAAGACAAAGGGTTACCTGAACCTCAACAACTTTCATTAAAAAACATAAGCAAAATAAAAAACAACCTCATGGAGTGCGTTTATAAAATAAAATTAGCAAAACATGTGAAGTCAACATATTGACACATTTGAAGAAACCTCACTTATTTTGAATGATTTGGTATTATCGAAAAAAGTAACAGCAGCAAAATTAAAAACTGCAGCAAACGTCCTGGAGAAGGCAATAAACCAAAACTAAACGAGTACAAACTCGCAACCACTGACGCAAGCATTGCAAGACACAATCACTTCATATGCCGTTGCTACCGCTTTAAAACCCGCTTTACAACATATTCTCCATAATATTGTAACGAATACGATTTCCTCCCCAGTTAATTCACGCCTTTTTATAATTGTTGTTTATAAATATTCCTTACGGTATTAAAAGTATAAATTTCTATTCAATTAAAATGCTAGCTTTATTTATTCGTTATCTTGTAGAACTCCATCTGCGTTGATAATTAGCATCTTTGTTCTCCTGATACTTGCGAATATGGTAATGCAAGAATTCGATTTTACTGCGCTTACTCGCGTAGAAATATACTTTAGTTTATTTTGAATTGAGGATGTAATTGGAAAAACTGGTTCGGACGCTTGGTCAAGTAGATTGTTTAAAGTCATGGAGTCTAACAGGCACGTAGCTTGGAAGAGAAAGATGCTTTTATATTTTTAAAGTAAAAATCGTCACTAGTAGATGTTGGAGAGTCGCGAAGAAAATTTGTATTTTTCCTTGGGTAGTCGACTCTTGAAATGGATTATATGGTTTTGATGCGACGTCATCACGCTATGTAATCTTTATATTTTAAATTTAAATTAATGCTTCTTGATTTTTGTAGTGCAAGTTTTTTTTTTTAAATATTTCAAGTTGAAATATTAAGGTGCACACGTTGTGAACAATTGAAAATTTAAGCGTTCAATTTCAAACGAAAATCGAACTGGTAGTTCTAGGCATACTTAAAGGACATACATCTGTTGTTGGTGTTGGGCATGAAGGTTATTGGATGATGACGCAGAGCTCATTTTCAAATAAGTTGGTAAATGGCTGCTACCGGATATAGATAGAGGTGATACAAACTTTTGTGGTGAGTGATTTCTTTATTCGGTTCTCGTTAAATAAAAAAAAAATCCGGAAATATAGCAATTTTATTTTTTTGTAAATTCATATAGTAGTCTAAATGTGAGTGAATATTTTTGTTCAATATTTAAAAGCTTGAACTTGTACAAGGGTTCATATGAACGTTTGAGATTTAAAGATAAATTTCAGAATATAGAAATGTTAAACAAGAATTTGTTTGTAACTTAACAAGTGACTTTCTAGCACTTGCTTATCACATTTAAGATTCCAGTTTTTACTTGAAAGTATAATAATACACGGTCTATTTAGCACTATAAACTTATTTAAATTATCGTTCATGATTTAAATTTTTAAAAATATCTAAACTCAATCTAATATCATAGGCTCAAGACATTTATGCACTCGTTTGTAAACCACAACAGGATCCTTTTTCGGTGATCAGTAAAAAGTTGTTACTTATAATTAAAGTTCAATATATTCCTTAAAGAACTTTAGCAAATACTTAAGATGTATAAAATGCACTTATATAATAACAGATAACGAATAAATACTGTGAAAGTTTGATTGCTGAACGAATAATGTATATATAGTTGCCTAAAAGTTGTAAATATTGTTAACAAAATAGAAAATGGGCTATGTTATTCTGAATTAATTTTTTTTATTGAAGCAGATTATAGTTTTTCACATAATAATTTGAATAATGGCCGCTATACTTGCGGCCACGTCCCCAATGCTCCACTCGGAGGTACTACATTGGGTTTAAACGCGAAAAATAATCGTGCTTCTAATTAATTCTAACTTCATAATCAATCCACCCTAAATAAAATTCTAAAAAAAAAACCCTAACAAACCTA
Organism: Platerodrilus igneus; assembly: GCA_036346225.1. Taxonomy (NCBI): domain Eukaryota; kingdom Metazoa; phylum Arthropoda; class Insecta; order Coleoptera; family Lycidae; genus Platerodrilus; species Platerodrilus igneus. The sequence goes on from JARFIW010001480.1 coordinate 797,228, forward strand.
AAATCTAACAAACCTAACAAACTCTAACAATCTAACAAACCTAAAAATCTGACAAACTAAAACAAAAAATAAAACAAAAACTAAAAACAGGGCTTAAATAATGGTATCCCTAGCGCTGACTTTGGAGTGTACCCGATCAACAAGACACAAGCAAAAATGAGAGGGGGAGGGATCCGTAATACCTAGCAGACGCCGGCTCTGCTTACCAGTGCGACTTGAAGGGCCGTCTTAAAACTATCCAAATCTAGCTAACTAATTTAAATCCATCCCTAGCTTTCCCTATCATTCCCTAACTGATTTATATTATGATTACAATCTTCGCAATTCTACTCTTCCTTCTCAAATATATACTGCAACCAAAATGGCGACAGAAGGTCAAACAAAACAAATAAGCCACATAATACTACAATACATGCTAATAAATAAATAAATATAAAGTGTAAATATAAAATATAAATAAATAATTATATAGATATATAAATAAATGTCTAATAAGAGTTAAGTATACAACAGTGCACAACATAGCAAACGCATCACCCTATTTATCAGGTGCACTCGCACAAGCATTATGTCGGCTAGCGCCATTACGCACAAAACGTGCTTGTTAAATTATTTCAAAAACTCCTAATTAATGTAAATCAATGCTTGTGCGAGTACAGCCGCCACAATTTAAATCTTACCTCGATAATAAAATTCTCCAGCATCCGAAGATCTGGTCGTTTGCCTACATCTAACTGTAACTTACTTCTAAGGGGAAGATGGGGTGCACTTCTAAAGTCCTGGTGGGCATGCCCTAAATGTTGGGGGGGGGGATCACAATCACTATCACCATCACTTCACTTTCAAGTCCTGGGGGGATGCGCGGTTTCACTCTATTTTATTATCTTGGTTTATTTTATTGATTTAATTTAATGAGGATTTCGATTTATTTGTTATTGTTTATTTGTTATAATTTATTTCCGATTTCCCGATTTTCCGCGCATAATTATGAAGATAGGCAGTGATTGTATTAATTGTGTGGGGGTTTCTCGTGCATATTGGACAATTGGGTATAATTATCATGTTATTTTTTTTTTTAAAATATCAGGTTTTTGTTATATCTATGCTCGTATCCTTACTCACGCCAAGTCAATCTAAAATTTTTCTAATCCTCTCACCAACCCCACCGAATTTTACACGCGGTTGTCATTGTCTAATCTCGCGACCCTTCCCGCGAATTCTTTTAAGGCTGTCCAGAACGCCTTCTGGTTAACCACTTCCCCGACTTCCTATAGGTTCTTTGGCCATGCCAGACCTAAGATAGCTAGTTTGCTATCAGTCAACCCTCGATTTCCCGCCTCAAGCGGGCAGTCGAAGAGCACGTGCTCTGCGCTTTCCGCGCCCTCACCGCATTCGCAGCGGTCGCTGTTAGTTAGACCGAACCTTTGTAAATACGCCTTCAGGCCGCCGTGCCCTGTTATCAACTGCACCATTTTGTGATCGAGCTTAACCTCGATCCTACCTCTAGCTTCTATGCTCGGTATGAATTTGTGGGTTAACCTGCCCGTGGCAGCATTGTTCCACCTCTCTTCCCATTGTCGGATTGACTTTTCACGCAGCTTTCTTTTAATCAAAGACTTCGGTATCGACGAATGTGATATTCGAAAGACTCCCGTCGCGGCCTTTTTAGCTAATTCATCAGCCCAATCGTTTCCTACGTTACCATTGTGCGACCTAACCCAACAGAACTTTAAACGTCGAAACTCGAGCGCCGTAAGCGCTATCCTCCAGACGTCCCTTTGGAGGTCTGTCGAGGTGTTCATGTTTGTTAAAGCCGTCAGCGCCGATTTACTATCACTGATTATATAATACTCGTTTCTGCCCGTATGGTTTATTACGTAATCGATAGCCTCTCGTATGGCTGCCAATTTGCACTGGAAAATTGTGCTCCAGTTCGTGAGTTTGGTTTGAAACCGAAACACCTCCCTTTCCTGCTTATACACGACAAACGCCGCGCCTGTTTGCCCATTGTCCATACGTGAACCGTCCGTATAAATTCTGATACCCATCGTGTCCTCATCACCTTCGACAAACTCGATTCCTCTAATATCAGCCGGGTGCCCCAACTCAGATACAACGATCTTTCTTGCAATTTCTCTATTACCAAGATTAAGATCCTGGATAATTTCGCGCCCTTTTCCTATATTTATTAATCGCCTATCTCTAATCTCCCTAAAGACATATTTGATAGGGAGAGTCCTACTGATCACCAGGACCGCCTCCGTGGAGGTAGTCCTGTACGCCCTCGCCGCTTTTACTGCGGTTATGCGTTGTACGCTCGTCAATTGACGCACCTCCCTGACTTTACAACCTTCTGCCCATACAGAAACTGCGTACAGCATCGCCGGCTCAATTGCTCGGGCATAAACCGTCCTCAGCGATTCGCCTCTGAAACCCCACTTTATTTTAGCCGCCGCCATAATTTTATTTGATATTTCGCCGCCCTTACTTTTTACGTATTGTACGTGCGCTTTCCAATTTAATTTATCATCGATTTTGACGCCGAGGTAGGTAATACAATCTTTAAACGGGATTTTCTTCCCTCCTAGCTCTAGCCTGGGAGGTCTCTGTCCTGGTTTCGTGCCGAAATAAAGCGCCTCTGACTTCGTCGTGTTAAATTTTAGATTTACCGCCTGCGACCATTTGTGTAATTTATTAAGCGTCTCGTTCGGTTTTGTGCGCATATCTATTAACAATCTCGATCTTACATTTAAAAGCAAACCCAACGATTGAGCATCCTGCGGGCAACTTGACCCTAAAGATGATCTCATATAACAACTTCCAAAATGTGGGACCAGAACATGACCCCTGCGGACATCCCCTTTCTACCCCACGCGACAGAACTTCACCCGGAATTTCAACCTGTGCCAACCGCCCCGAGAAATAACTCTTGACCAAAGACATCAAGTTTCGCGGACAACCCCTACGATCTAACTCGCAAATGATTAATGGCCACCAGGCAGCATCAAATGCTCCTGAAATGTCCAAAGCAACAACGACACAGTACTCTTTAGCATCTCTTGCCTGCTTTATTTCCCCGACAACGAACTCTAACGGGTCGATAGTCGACTTGCCCTCCACGAAACCAAACTGTCTTTTATTAAAACCGCCGCTGTCTCGCACTAGGTGCTCAATACGCGTAGTCATAACGCGATCTAAAACTTTCCCCAGCACCGGTAGCAAGCTAATTGGACGATAGCTGCCCGGATCTGACGCATCCGCCTTTTTAGGTTTGGGTATAAATTTCACGTTCTGGATTTTCCAGCAACGCGAAAAAACGCCCCTTTCTAAACAAAAATTAAACAACCCGACAAAGACACACGGGGCTAACAGGCACGCCTCCAGAGCTGCGTCTGAAGTGATTTCATTACGCCCCGGTGCCTTCTTAGGATTCATCCTCCTAAGAGCCCTGACGACCTCGTGAACTAGGATTGCCTTATCGGCACCTGTTCCTTGCGCCCCTGCAGCTTCCCGACGTACTAAATCGTGCGACCCTTCATCCCCCTCGAGATTATCCGATGGGAAAAATTTCTCTAGTAAATATTCCGCTGTGGTTTTAAAACCTTCCGTGTATTCGCCATTTGTTTTCTTTATATTACTGAGCGCGATTTTTTGTTGTTTTCCTCTAATTACGCGGTTCCCCAGGGTTCTTTCTCTGAGTTTCGCGTGCAGAACTTTTTAAATTTATTCGTTCGCGTTTCTTCTATTAATATTTTATATTCGCGGTAACTTTGATTATATTCTATTCTCCGTTGTTCTCTTATACCTCCCGAGGCGCGTTGATAGCGGCGCCTTAGGTTACGCGTTTCTGCTCGCTTGGTGGTTAGTTCCCGGGTCCACCACGGTACGCTGTCTTTAAATGTTTTCTTTTGCGGCATGGAATACGGCGACTCGTCTACCACCGCGTCGTTTAATGTTTTCGCAAGTATTTCTATTTCGTCTGCCTCTCGGCAGTTAAATAGCTCATTTTCGAGCAAAGGGATACTTTCGCCAAATTTTTGTTTAAATCGCTCCCAATTTGCTTTTTTTTACAGAACCGCGGAAATATCGTTAGCTGCTCGTTTGCGTTTGTTTTGGTTTCAACGTCACATGTTATTAATTTATGATCAGAAAGCGTTTCCTCGTCCGACCTTAATTTCCAATTACAAATCGTTTCTAACATCATAGTTTCTCACAGCTGGTTCAACCAAATTTGCAAAATTTATGTGTACAGTGAGAAAGGCTACAAGCATTTTTCCCGTTAATATATTTTAGCAGAGATCGGAAAAAAGAGAAGAAGGGACAGACCTAGGTAAGACTACTGCACACAGATAGTAAAAGATGCAGGCTGTAGGGGTTTCAGGGAGATGTGTAGGCTAGCCCAGAATAGAAATCAATGGAGGTACGCATCCAACCAATCCCAAGATGGATAAAAATAACTGTGCTTAAACATGATGCTTATTACAAGTAACTACCAGAATTGGTTGGGCAATATTCTCGAATAATGTTAAGTGTGAAAGGATTTACTGGAAAACCATTATTTCGGCAAACGTCTAAGTGTTGGGGGATCTTGGTAGCCACAGGTTGCTTAACCCTCTTCACTGAATTTCGGTGAAATAGGGCATAAAATTAGAAAACAATAGAAGGGGAACGAGCTGTATACACATGTTGTGTGAGAATTTCAGGGAACTATGTAGGCTAGCTTAGAATATAATAAGTGCAGGCACATGTCCAACCAGTTTTCAGACGGAAAACTTAATGACGAAAAAATAAGCGCAGATAAATCTGATGATTAGTATAAACAACTAGTTGTTGGTTGCGAAATATCTGCAACTAATGTTGACTGTACGAAAAGATATATTGGAAAATCTATTAAATCGGTAAATGGTTAAGTGTGGGGGGAACTTGGCAGCCAACGGCTGCTTACTTCCCTTCACAAATACTGAAGGTAGGAAAAATAGGGTATATAACTGTAAAACAATAGAAGGTGACCGAACTGTATCTAACAAGAAAGAACAGCAGCTATCAGGAAAGACAACAAACATAGAACAAGAAGAAAATTGTCGAAAGCATATGTGTGGAGCACAGCACAGTATGCTTATGAAATACGGGCAGTCTGAAACGCAGACAGAAAAACGGTAGCAGCTTTTTGAAATACTGTGCTTCAGATGTATGAGGACGATAGCATGGACAAACAAAGATAATAACAAATAGGTTATAGAAATAGTAGGGAAACAAGGATATCTGGGAAAAAAGAGAAATAGAAGGGCGGAATACGTTCTAAAGCATTTTGGGGAATAGTATGGGATTTGTTACAAGCAGAGATAGGAAAAAGAGGTAGATGTAGACCTAGATCAAATAGTGATAGATGCAGACTGTGCAAATTTCAGGGAAATCTGTAGGTTAGTTTAGAATAGGAAACAATGATGGTACGCGTCTAACCAGTTCCAGGACTGAAGACCTAATGATGATGATATTTTAGAGTTATATTTTTGAATTATTCCCTTTTAAAATTTTGCTGTGATAATTAGACTTGGCTCTAGTGAAACCCTAGTTCTATGTATTCTTTGAGGTTGTTATGTTTTCAGATAGTACGAGATCATCGTTCCAATTTAGGCTTGCAGTGTTAAAGTTAAGTAAGTATGATGTTTTGACATTCAGATTGTTCAGTAGACGTTTTTTGCGAAGGCTTCCGTATCTGATCTTCGGATTGTTAAAACTATATTATTATTAAGATACGGTGGCGTCCATAATATTCTGTTTTTTTGTCGTATACCAACCTACGACCCTAGCTCATAGCTCTGCCCTAAGTTGAAGAAACTTAGCTGGCTGGAAGATCTTAGTTGAGGGTCCTTTTGTACGAAAAGTCGCTTTCTATACATTTTAGTTTAAGCTTGAATTTTAGACAGGAATCCGTCCTTTGTTGTGTGGTGACTCTGCCGCCTATAATCATTACGACCAACATCCGTCAATTACTCGCATACTTGAATATCCATAGCATCACACCCACCAATTCCCGGTAGACACAAGGACAAAACACCTCCACTGATATTAACCTAATCTCTACTACTCTAAACCAAAAATCTCGTACTATTCAAGTCTCAAAACCTAGATTTCCGCAATTAATAGTCTTTGATTTGGATCAGGAAATTTCTTCACTAGACGCTTTACACTACATGTACCATCAAAAGTGCATTCTACAATTCATATCCGAAGACCCCTTCATATATGAACCCTGTATCGCCTCCTGTCGTACCAGGAATAATTTCTCTGATAACCTCATCATAAATATTTTAGTTGAGCTTTTTAAATCGTGACTGCTAATTCTCCTATTTTTATAGGACACACTCCTGGTAAATCCGTGAACTCGTAGCAGTTACCAGGTACCACAATTACCAAAGATTTGGTCATTCGGTCAAGGTATGTTAGTCCCCTATTGCCTGTGGTCGTTAAACAGTTCAGCACCCCACTAAAGACTGTCCTTTTCCAACATCTGCTCCCGTTCCTGTATTAACTGCTTCTATCTAAATCGAGCATATGTACACCCTGTGACAGTCATTGCCACCTTTGTCTACAAACAGACAATAGAATTAAACAAACTGGAAAAGGATTATGGATAATAACAGACCTCAATAAACAAATGTACACGACCAATCCTTAAAATCCTCACCTTCTTGCCCTACAGAAAAATTTCCAACGCTCACCCTCCGCCTGCCTTGAACTCTGGTACCTACCCATAGAAAACCATTATCCTTCTACAAGAATCATAATATATTTACAACATACCACCACCTCTATCTTGCACCATCTCTACTACCGCCACGGCAACCATACAAGAGCGTACCTTCATTCCAAACCACTAAAACCTAACCTAACGTCAGTAATTCTTATTAACAACCCTAAAATAGACACAACATATATATATATATATATATATATATATATATATATATATATTCTCTTTATCTTATCCCCAAACAACTACCGTTGAAATCCAATGGTTTTCAAAAAACCCGGTCCTAATCTCATTCTACTTTCAACACAAGAACCCAATTTACCAATATCTTTACAAACATGATGACATCATTTACTTTATTGGAAATTATCCCTTCATCATTAGCGTTGATACTAACACTAAGTCCACACTGTGGTGTAGTACGCACACCGAAGGAGGTGGAACGTACACGGGAGACTTTATCCAATAACACATCCTCAACTTCCCATCATTTACTCCAACTTGGAAATTAAAGATTCACAAATCCAATATTGATATTACCTTATCACCCCCTCCGCTTCTCATTTGATCAATTCTTGGAAGGTATCCTACGACATACAAACCAATGACCAAAACCCCATCTCCTTCAATATCCTATCAAATCACTCAAAACGTCCCGCCATCAAAACTATTTTCTACAATACCCGCAAGGCAAACTGGCAGTTGTTTCTACAAAATCTAACGGACCTCACACCTGCTTTCTAGACTTCCAATACGAACATCTGGACCCACACAAAATAACCGACAAGATAATCAACCACATCCAATTCGCTGCTCAGCCTCAACCTCATAAGGAAACCACACAACAAAACATATTGCATGGTGGATGTCGAAACTGAACAACGCCCGTAGACTCCAATAGAGCAGATGTAAACCCCAAAACTCTGAATAATATATACCATCACAATAACAACTTTCTAACCGACAATGGAACCATTGTAAAGAAAGCATGAAAAAAGCCAAATTGCGGCAAAACATTATAGACGATTTGGACACGTACTCTTAGAAAATGCACAAAATACTGATAAAATTACCGCTCCACAAATTGTTGTACTCCAATAACTGATCATATCCCTTGCATAAAAAATACCCTTCTCAATCTATTCGACTCTGCAACACCATCTTACACCCCAAATGTTGCAACCTGTCAATAACAATTAATTATTAGTAGCCCCACAATCCAATCTAACACAGAACCAGATGCCAACTTAGATATAGGAATTTCTAACTCAACAAAGTACATGAACTAGATCATCTTATAAATCCTATCCCTTAAGCATCCTGATCGATTCTAAGATCATCTATCGCTATATTTTAAAAAATATCATTAAAACTGCAACCTTCCCCGACTCCCTAAAATTAGTCAAAATTACATTAATTCTAAAACCCAATAAGCCCGCTGACGATCCTGATTATTTCAGACCAAGTGCCCTCTTACCAACTCTAAGCAAACTTCTTAAACAATCCTGCTTAAAAAGAACTATTTCATAAACAAACATACCTTACCATCGCCATACCATAACACGGCGTCAGACATGGACACAGCGCAGAACTAACGATAGACTCCCTTATATCCTCTATCAAATCTTTCCCGTATAAATAGGTCCTTGTTCTTTTTATTGATTTCAAGTCCACTTTTCATCTACAATAGTGGCCAAATATTCTAGTCTAACGCGATAAAGCTCTTTTCCCGTTCAACATTTTCAACATTATCAAATCCTTTTTCGCATCTCGAACCTCCAGCTTTAAAACAAACTACTTTTCAGTCACTATACCCTTAACCCAAAGATGTCCTCACGAATCTTGCCTCTCTGCGACCCTTTGGAACATAGTAGTAAACCCACTTTTAGAGCTCGACATACACAACACAACCACCTTTGCCTACGCCGATACACATTCTTAATTCATGGAAATTTCAGAGCATCCATGGATCTTCATTAGAATGAATGAACCCTGGTACATCCTAAAAAAACAACCAATATCGGCCGATAAAGCTAAACTGTTACTTCTAAGAGGCCCTACATTTGATTTTCCAATGTTCCAACCGAAAGTAATACATTGACCAGGAAGCTTTTGTTCCTATTGTCAATAAAATGTGATGGCAATTTTCCTTCTTTGTTTATGTAAACCACCCGACTCTCCGCTTTTGCAGTTAGTACAGAACCTTTAAGTTTTTTTTTCTTTTTATACGTTATCGTAATTTAAGTAGGAAGCGAATTTTAAATAGGATTATTCGAAAATTACTTTCCAACTTGTTGAGAAATGATAAACCGCTTGTAATTAATTATAAATTGCATCGTTCTTGTCTGGCCGTCGTATAAATTTAGTTCCTGATGTGGATATACGAGTCGAGTTGATAGGCGATAAGCGGTTGTAATAACAACGATTTGATATCTACAGACGGGCAGTTGTCGTTTGGTTCTTTGTTCCTATACATTAATTACTTTAAAAATACGTTTTCCTTGTTGCTGTGAAAGAAAGTTATATATTAACTGTAGTAGTGGAGTTCTGTTCTGTGTTCCGATATATTAAGTACGTTGAAAAATACTGCTTCTTTCTGCTTTGAGAATAGTGAGAATTACTGCGTTATCAATTCTCGTATTGTTCATGAACAAGCACGCCGTGTTTTTTTTTTGTTGATTTTCTGTCGAAAGTAAAAGTAGTAGAGCTTGTTAAACTCAAGGCACGTGTGCTTTACAGAACATTTGACGGACGGTTTTATTGCTTACGCGTAGCTTTACTAATTGTTTTTTTGTTGCTTTTCTGTTGGAAATAAAAGTAGTTGTAGTTTGTTCTTGGTTCCTAGATATTAATTACGTAAAAAGTACTGTTTCCTTGTTGCTTTAAAAATAGTGAGAAATAATGCGGGATAAATTTACTAATTGTGTTTTTAGTTGTCTTTCTTGTGAAATGAAAAGTTGTATATTAACTGTAGCAGCGTAGTTCTGTTTACCATTTGAAGGAAATATGCTTGATATGTAACGTGTTTGACGTGCTTGTTTACGGAATACGGACGGGTTTGAGTGATACACGTGCTTTACCCATTATGGTTCTTTTTAGTTGTTTTGTCTTTTGATATTTAAACTGTATGTGCGATCTAGTTTCGCGGTCCTTTTCTTTTCAGAGTAGCGCATACTTTGGATTATTTAAATACAGTGATACTGTAGTTTCTAAATTTTTTAACAACAAAGAATCTACAACAGATCTTTACTTGCGCAAATTTCGTTATTTGCGAAATATAACAGATTACCGGTTTACAAAGGTATCGGTTGAAGTTTCTGACTGCTTTTGGATGTTTATGAAGATAATATACATTTGGTCCCTGTTGAAATTAAACTAGTGTTACAACATATTTCGAAATTATTGCCTCAGGAAATAGAAGTAACAAGAAATTTATCAATGCTGCATAGTTCCGTCGCGTGATGGTGTCTGTTGCTGGCACCAGTGAAGTGCGTAGGTGTGATTGGGGTAACGTGTGATAAGTTCCATCAACACCCTCCCAGTAAAGGGTGAAGTGCTTCGTTAGTGCAGGACCTTGTGAATACCACACTTCAAATGCGAGGAAGCGTTCCTGAAGGACTTTTTGTAAGTTGAATTATTTCCTACTTATTATTACTTTAAATATCTATCCGTTGTTTTGCCATATCTTCGTCGCCCTGATACCTTTTACAATAGACTTGCCTGTGAATAAGAAAAAAAAGAAAGAAAAAAAATCAATACTGCTGAATTACTCATATCAATTGTGTCTTATCTATTTATCTTTTGTTAATATTTTGTCTGATTTATGTTTAATTGGTGTGTGAGGAAACGTCTTTGCTACTCCCCAATATTACCTCACTTTGTGATAAAAATCTTTGTAATGCTTTTATCGTGATTATATTATATAGTTTATCTAAACAGTTTTATTTACATTCTACAAAGTACTGAATAACTTAGACGTTTCATTGCTGCTATGCTTTTTCTTTATTTCAGGTTTGCAGGACTAATCTTTTTTATTGCAGGTTTGCTATTCTAAATTCTTTTATTGCAGGTACTGTTACTAACTCCTTACTGCCGCATACATCATAGGTCAGTCTGCTTTCTACAACCCCCTCTACTCTCCGATTGAGCCCGGTCATTTCTTTGACTTTCTTTGTGTTACGTGGCATAAATTTGGCGCCCAACGTGGCTGCCAAAAAAAACGTAACAGAAATTTTGGCGCCCAACGTGGATGCCACGAAAAAAAAACCTAACAAGTGGTTTGTTCGAATTTTTACTGCAACGGAGTCCATGTATCTTTCTGGTATGTCGAATGGTAAGTGATGTATCTGTCTATGTACCATGATTGCTGTCCCGCTGTGTGCTTGTTGTCCAGGTTGTAGCGTTCTCTTTTCTTGTAGGTCGTGTAATTTGCTATTTGGAGTTGTCGTGTTACAGTTAGTCGGGTTTCTATTACTAGCGCCAGGTCCACGTGGTGCTTCTGCAGGAAGTGTTTGAGTTCGGGCATTTATTTCGTATTATGTTGGCGTTCCAGTAGAGGATGGTTAATTTCCTCTTATGTGCGATGTCAAGCATTGAAAAAGGAGAAAGTGTCAGTAAGAGTTTTCCAGATTATGGACATTACGAATTCTCCTGCCATGTATGTGCTGATGTCTCTCTGAATTTCTTGCATCAGCTTGTGCAGTATTTTTCGTAAGAACAATGTGTTGTCGTTGAAAGTAGGAGGCGTTGGTTTGACGGCCTTATGTGGGATCTGGCGAAATGTATGTTGAATTTGTGCTACCGATTCCGACTCAACGATTGGGCTTGTTGTCTTACGGTGGTGTCTTCGTCTTTCCTTGGCGCTGTTTTTCTCTGTGGCGTCTTGCGTCGGTTGAGTACTCGTGTCGGTGTCGCTTGATTCGTCAGCTAGCTTTTTGGTTTCGGTGATGTGTCGATTAGTTGCCGGACCGTTGTTTGGCCGTAGATCAATACTTGTGCGTCGGTTGGCTCTGCGCGTGGAAGTGTTGCTTTCCTTTGTGTACTGATTTGACTGCTTCGTCCGTGCGTGACTCTGGTGCATCCTTCTTCGTCTATGTCTGTTTCCGGTGCTGCTTGTGATCGGGGAGGTGCTGGAGCTGTTTCATGTTTCAGTTGTAGTTGTCGCTGATACGCTGGGCAGTTTTTATAGTTGGCCGGGTGCGGATCCGTTGCAGTTAGCGCACGTGAGTTGATCTTTTATCTTTTTCTTGCATTGCGCTGCTTGGTGTTGTCGTGCGCACTTCACGCACCGAGGGTTAAACTGCAGTTAAGACTTGAATGCCCAAATTTCTGGCATACGAAGCATTGCGGTATGTTCACTCTTTTTTCGAAGGCAGTGACGTGAACACGACTGCGGTATAATGATTTAGTGATCTTATATATCTCCCTGGAGATGGACTTATTTCTGAGGATCACCAGGAAGGTGTTGCAATACTCTCGGGTTTGGTTTTGTACTTTCCCCACGTGCGTCACCGGATATTCCCTATCCACGAGCTCGTTCTTAATGTCGTCGGTAGACAAATTACTGGCGAGTCCGAGTAGCCCGACTTTCATTTCGCGTTCCGTTCTAAGCGTGTAGGTATGAAATTCTATCTTGTCTTCTTGAGATAGTCTTGTAGAAATCTAAATTCGGTGATGTCGCTCACATATATACGTGCTCCTTGTGCAGAAGCACATATGTCTACTCGCTTCTTGAGTAGACTGTTGATGGCCTTAGCGTGGTTTAAAAAGTTCAGAAATTTCTTCACATATATAGGCGAATCGGAAGTGTGCTAGCTTTCGTCGTCGTCGTTGAATGTTGCGGCGCTGGAGCAGTCGATGATGTCGGATCTAGACGTGAATGCTTGTTGGTATCGCAGGCGTTGTCTTCTTGAGGCGAGATATTGGCGTTTCCGTCGGATTTTATCAACTGTTTTTGTAAATGCTAATTGTGGCTGGTGTGCGTTTCCTGGGTTTGTCGTTGGTGGTCGTTATCATGCCCATAGCGGTGTCTATTGGTTGGAATTCCATTTCGGTGTTAGTGAACTGTTTGTATGGCGGTCGTCGTAGGAGCTGACGCTGATGTAGTCGAATTGTCTATTTCCATTGTTGTACTGAAACAAATGTTTCGCAAGGAATAACCAAACGATGTACTCCAAGCCGAAGCTTTGATGTACACCGCCTTATTGTAATCGGTTTATTCTATTCTAGGAAGTGTTCATTGTACATCAGTTGTAGGTAAACGTTGTTAGAGCTTCTAAATACGGCAAAGTTACATCGTAAATATAAGCGCGACGCGATCTCTTTTGATGCGGAAGTTGTACTTCCCATTGGTTAATATCCTTTAAACTTTTTCTACATACCAAAACTAAAGCCTGCATTCCCATTGTTTAACGATGTATAGATTTTTTCTACATACCAGACATAGCGAGGAAAGACTATAAAAGAAATTGCGCGATTAACAATATTATTTCACTCGGAACTGCTCATAACCAGGGTTATCAAATAGCAGTACCTGCCACTTTAAAAAGCAGCGTTGTCTTATAGGCTGCCACCTTCAACAACATTAGCGGCGCTGCCCTAAGCCCGCTAACGTCAACGTCTACCGCATTTTCGGCACCTATATCCATACATTAATCAGCCTTGCTTAAACCATAGTCTACTGACGCTAACGTGTCCACGAGTGGAGCGCTGCACCACGATGCCGACATTTCAACATCCACACCTTAGCTAGAAGTACCCATATCAAGGCTTACATACCTCGACGCGTCAACGAATGGTACGCTATGTCACGACGCCGACGCCACCTACACTCAACGTCTGTAGCAAGCCACGACGTTTTCCAAAATCCACTAACCCGTCGCTCAATGGAGTTTAACAAAGACATATTGACTTGTATATACACAGGGTTATTCTAAATGATGAACCCTTTTTTAAATATTCGTATTTATTAAAATACAAATCCAAAATTAACAATCGTGATACCAATGAAAAAAGGAAGTCTCAAAGTGTTTTTTAATAGATTATAAATGTTTAATGTGTCCACCGTTTGCTGCATGGTAAACATCTTGCAACGTGCATTTTTGTAGTTTAACATTTTACGCTTTTTTCCAATTCGTAATACATTTCTGTAACTACTATTTCTATATTTATTAACATCCTTAGGCGAATGCGTGTATTAATTTTAAAAATAGACTAATTGAAGATTGATTCTCATTAATAAATAAATTCCAAGGAATGAATGTTAAACAGCTTGTAATTAATTATAGATTGCATCGTTCTTGTCTTGCCGTAAATATAAATTTTGTACCTTATGTGGATATACAAGTCTAGATAATAGACAATAAGCGGTTGTAATAGCGACGAGTGAATATAAACAGATGAGGAGTTGTAGTTTGTTCTTTGTTCCTATATGTTAATTACGTGGAAAATACTGTTTCTTGTTTTGCTTTGCGAATAGTGAGAATTAACGCGGTAACAATTTTCGAATTGTTTCATAAACAAGCACGGCATGTTTTTAGTTGTTTTTCTTGCGAGATAAATGTTTTACGGAACCTTTGACGGACTTACTTTAGTGATACGCGTACTTTACTAATTTGTGGTTTTAGTTGTTTGTCTTGTGAAATAATAGTCGTAGAACTTGCTAAACTGACTGATCCTTTCTTTAGGATTAATGTGTGTGCGATCTAGTCTAGCGTCCCTTTGTTTTATCAGATTAGTGCATACTTTGGATTATTTAAATACATTTGATACGGTAGTTTCTGAAATTTTCTAACACCAAAGAATCTAAAATAGATCATTGCTTGCGCAAATTTCGTTATTTGCGAAATATAACAGATTACCCGTTTACAAAGGTATTGGTTGACGTTTCTCACTGCTTTTTGGATGTTTCTGAAAATAATATACATTTAGTCCCAGTTGAAATTAAACTAGTGCTACAGAATATTTTGAAATTATTGTCTTAGGAAATAGAATTACCAAGAAATTTATCAAGGCTACATAGTTCCGTCGCGTGATAATGTCTGCTGCTAACACCAGTGAAATACGTAGGTGTGATTAGTGTAACGTGTGATAAGTTCCATCAACACCCTCACAGTCAAGGGTGAAGTGCTTCGTTAGTGCAGGACATCGTGAATCTCACACTTCAGTTCCAAGGAAGCGTTGCTGAAGGACTTTTGTAAGTTGAACTATTTCCTACTTGTTATTACTTTAAATATCTATCCGTTTGTTTTGCAATATTCTTCGTCGTTCTGATACCTTTTACAATAGACTTGCTTGCTATTAAGAAAAAAAAAGAAAGAAAAAAATCAATACTACTGAATTACTCATATCAATTGTGTCTTACCTATTTATCTTGTGTTAACATTTTGTCTGATTTATGTTTAATTGGTGTGTGAGGAAACGTTTCTGCTACTCCCCAATATTACCTCACTTTGCACTAAAAATTTTTGTATTGCTTTTACCGTTGTTATATTATATAGATTATCCAAACAGTTTTTTTTTACATTCTACAAAGTACTGAACAATCTATGCTCGATCAGCATGCTATGCTTTTTCTTTATTTCAGGTTTGCAGGACTAATTTTTTTTATTGCAGGTTTGCTATTCTAATTGTTTTTTTTTATTGCAGGTATTGTTACTAATTCTTTACAGCCGCGTACATTATATGTTGGTCTGCTTTCTACAACCCCCCCTAATCTCCGATTGAGCCCGGTCATTTCTTTGATTTTCTTTGTGTTACGCATGGCTACGAGCCAAGGTAGCATAAATTTGGCGCCCGAACAGGGACTGCCACGAATTACGTAACAATCTACGTGGTAGGTAAACTCATCCCACACACGAGAAAGCGTATCTGCTATTACTGAGTGCAAGGCAGCAGTGATACGGTTCCGTTCAGAGTTGTTGGTAGAGCATTCTTAACATAACCTCATAAGAAGTAGTCACATGTGATGAAATTATAAGATCTATGCGGCCAGAAGTGTAGAGTCAGGTCTTCATTTCCCCTGCAAACTATTCAGCACTGAGGAAGGAATTCGTTCAAAAATCCTCGTACACCGAGGTGTCAATGGGGCGGAGCTCCATCCAGTTGGAAAATAATGTCCTGTGAATCTTTCACAATTTGAGGGAACAGCCATTGTTCCAATATATCCAGATACGTTAATTCAGTTACAGTTCTTTTTACAAAGTAAAAAGGTTCATAGACCTTTGTACGGGATAAGGCACCAAGTCGTAACTGTATTACCTTCATGAGTTGACGTCGTGGGAGTGATTCAAACACCTCCTATAGAGGTGCTGGATGGACGTACGTATAAAATAGCGAGCTGTGGTGCAGAGTTGTATATAAATTGGGAATGTCATCTAAAATAATATTTCCAGAAAGCTATACCTGCCCTTTGTTTAGGGACCCTTTCTTGAAAGATAAAAAATCTTGGATTCTATATGCGGGAAAGCCCTGAATAAATAGCCGAAGCAATAGTGGTGGTCATCTTGACCAACAGCTCTATTGGAAACTTCTTCGTTTGATACTCTTTGGTACTTATTGCTTTCTTTTTTTCTTTGCAGTATATTACTTGTACTGAGGGATAATGGAAACTTCTACAAAGTTTCAAAGTTATAAATTTCTCGATAAGTCGAACTAATCAAAGTCGTATTCCAACCATGCTAACGAATGAAATTCCACAAGCTATTTTTTTGCTTAAGAAATACATTATAACACACAGTTGTTCTATAGAAAACTGTAAACAATTTAGTTATTCAAGTATGGGAATATTTTGTCCTAGCGCACTAAAATTTTTAAATTAAATTTTTTAAGGCTAATGTAAATTCATAAGAGCTGACTTGAAAAAATATTTGTTTTAGTTTGAAAGATTATTCTTTATAAATATAATTCCTCATCTTCTAACAGGTTCATATGAAAACGCTGTTTTTGAAAATAATTATTAGTTGGTTACAACAGGTGTACGTTCTAGATAATCAATTTTCGCACAAATTAGTATAGCCTTTATTACATTCTACGGCAATCACCCGGTGTTAATAATATTACCGGCATTAGATTAATTATGCTTCTACTACCAAGCAAGCAGTAATTTGTAATAGAAGTTTAAATTTACCTACACGAAAGGAAACTATTAACGTAGGTACAACCCTAAATTCTATCAGTATGAAAAATCTCCATGTCAGGAAGCTATTCGCACCTTATCTCTCTAGCTTACGCTTATCGCTTTGAAGCTTTTCCAACAAGATAAACGATATTAAATTTATAACAGATCTCCTGTAGTCGGAATAAAATAAATTTTGTGCTATGCAGTTAGAGCTAGAAAAAATTATATTTATTACAATATTTTACTTATTAGTGTTTTAAAAGAAAGCGATTTTGCGTTTAGAAGTCATTTGCATTATTGTTAGTGTGGCGCGTTTTCTTATTGTACGTGTTTTAAATGCCCCTGTGAATTTTTGAAAATATGTGGTAAAAATAAGAAAATAAAAGTAGTTCGTACTTTTAGTGCATTAAAGACAGTACACTAAGTATTGAAATAAAAGAAAGACAAGCTCTCTAAATCACTTTTGAAATTTTAGCAAATTATGTAAAATTTGTATTAAACGTCAATTTGACATATCGTTTATGTGATCTGTCATCAGTTGAAGTTACAGCAAATTTGATTATTTGATTTTAAATAAGTGGCCACAGAGTCATTTATTATATTCATTTTCGTACTTTAATGAATGGTAGAGTATTAATGCGTCTCTAAGGATGCAAAACTGCTCTACTACCGTGGATGTCACTTCTGACTAAAGGGGTTGTAGAAATTCTAACGGAAACAACTGGCACTTATGCTATACAGTCTCAGCAGGATGAAAATAAAAATAAAAGTTTATTAGTATCCTTTTCTATCATTGTTAAAACATGTACGTTTCCAAAAAAGAATCAAGCTGTAATCTTTTTAACAATAGAAGGTTTGCAGGTAAAAGATTATGTACTTGCTACTGGCAAAAGGGTTGAAGCTAGAAATGCATTGTTTGTGTCACGAATGTTCAATTATAGAATTTGCATCTATTTAAAAAGGAAAGAATTGGTCAATAAATTTGTGGACTCTGAAAGAGTTATTGAAATTAATGACTTGTTCGTGACTGCATAGGAAATTAATGTTACCCGTAAAGAGAATATTGCTTTCGAATGTTGTTACGTGCCAATTAATTGGCACTTAAACATTTTTTAGTTTAATTTTGATGTGTGGAAGTTTCGCGCCACAAATTCAAAAGACTTGGCGTATATTTCCGTCACGTCAGAGTGCGTTTGCGCCAGATCGCGCGACGCGAGTGGCGGAGAAAAAGTGGGGGAAGTGTTTCCGTGAGACTCTATTACGTGGCTTTTTACCTCTGACCTTCGTGGAGAGCGGTTTTGTTCAGGTATCGTATCGTGCCTATATCTTTATCTATGTAGATTTCCTTGCCTTGCTTATCTGTTTGTCGCCCCTTATACCTGGTTTTCCCTGTTTACTCTCTACATAGGTAGGAGGCAATTTGTAGCCGTTGGCTGAACCGCATTCCACGCCGGAGCACCATCTTTAAACACTCCGGAGTGGAGCCCTGAGATCGAGTCGAAGCTATTTAAATGGACGTAGGCGTACTCTCCAGCAATTATCTTAAAGGGGGCCATCAGCAGCCCTTATGGACGTGCTGACGCCATCTTTATCTATCTTGAAGGACGCTTGGCGTACTTCGTGGAAATCTGGACCTATTATGTGAGTACCTTATTGACATAATTGTTGCTAATTTAATTTATATATTGCGTAATTAAAATTGTTGATTGGGTGACGTCATTGACAGATGGGCGCGCCAAATCTGTATAAGATTAGCGCTACCAACTGTTGTGGTGTCTAATATACCGCGCTTGCGGGTTTGTATTTGTGAACTTTTAAAATGTAAGAATCGACGTTTAAAATGTAAGAATTTGAATTTTAAACGGTAAGAATGTATCGCCGTGAATACCACGTTATCTAATTGAAAGCGCTCAAATTGTTAAAGCTAAAAATAGGCATTGATGAGTAGGAGCATGTTTATAGTTTTCGTCGCCAAGTTTTCATTGCCGCAAATGAATCAAAAGTGCTGCATCGATGGTAGTAGCTTTCGAAGAAGAGAGTTCAGTATATTTATTTTAGACAAAATGTTAAAATGTTTTAAATGCCAACAGCTTGGTCACATTGCTTCAAAATGCGTATATCAAGAAATCGCAAACTTTCACCCACAAGTTATTAAGATCCAGTGGCGTGCTTCGAGATTTTTTAGTGGGGAAGCGCTTCAAAAGTTGACACTTATACTACTTAATTCTATTTCTTTTTGAATCTTCTATTTTTAATACTCCCCTTTTTATAACATAAGTAAATTCCATTTCCGCATTTTGAAGGACACCCAGTGTGGGTGTGTGTACGTGTGTGCGTGTGTGTGTTAAGCGCGCGTGTGTGTGACAAGCGTGCGTATGTGGTACGTGTGTGACTATGTGTAACTTAAGAAGCTTGAGCTTTGTGTTTAGAAGCAAAAAAGTAGATATAAGAAAGTAGGTGTTGTTTTGGAGGCTTATTAAAGCATATTGCTTTATTTCTTTAGATTTGAAATAATTAGTTTTGCTGTTTTATGTATTGTTAGCGTGTGTATTATTTTGAATTTTCAAATTATCTAAAAAGTTATTCAAAACCTTTGATGCCAATAAACTTCCATTTAGAATTGAACCAACATTGCATTTTTGGTGACATACGATCACTTTATATTATTCTGGTTTGATATTTACATTATCAAGGTTCTTTTCCTGTTATCGCCTATCCTATAACATATACATACAACTTTGGTTATTGGAAGGAGTGCGCGTCAGTGCCTTTTTGTGTTCGTGTACACAGTTCAAGACGCGCATTAGACAGAACATGTTAACTTGACAACGGGAGTGACTGTAAGATTCAGTTCGGTGTGCTTTGACCATGAGGTTTCATTGGTGAAAACGCCTCAAGAATAGTGAACTTTTTGTTTTATGCAGTTTACGGTGGTCGTGCAGATGTAGATTACAGTCCACTACACTTTTCATACCAGCGCAATTGGCAACCAATACAGGTTAGTGTTTTTTAATTGATTAACTGTTTTAAAATGCCGTTGATTGATAAAAACATACAGACAATAACCAATAAATTTTTCTGCGAATTGTGCATTAAAATCCAGCTGTTAGAATGTGAGGAAGATCACATTGCTTATTTATTTTTCCAATTTTAAGAATTGCACTTATATTAACAAAGAAAAATTTTTAAAACCTATTTATTATTCGAAGTAAAACTAATTTATCTTATTTTAGAAATATTAAAAAGGCATTTTTGGTTAAAAAATGATAAACCTAAAGACGAAAAAATTCAAATTAATGTGACTGTATTTTTCAATTTACTTATCAGCTAGTAGAAATATTACTTAGATCATCAGTCATTTGTGATGTACAATGCACAATACTTATGAAAAAATTTAACTACCTGATATTTCTGCACGATTCGTATATATTTATGTAGTTCAATTCACTTATGCTCTAAGCACTAAAAAAAAACTAAGTATTAATAATTACAAACAATAAGACACACGAATATACACACACTTAAACATTATATACAGTGTTGACGACGCACTTTTTTCTTTGGCTCTTATTCAATATTTTATTTATAATGCAATTCTATTCTTCTATTAACCTGTGCAAACCTGTCTATTACATCATAAAATCTTGCATTCTGTAGCAAGTTACTAATACGTTCTTTTTCTATAGACAACACAGCTAAATGGTATAGTCTTTCTTCACCAGTTGAATTTCTGATAAAGATTTTAATGCGCTTTAATGTAGAAAAACTGCGTTCAACCGAAGCACTTGTTGCCGGTATTGTTAAAACAAGTTGACACAATTTAAGGACTTCACTATAGGACTCTACCAAATCAATTTCTTTAAGAAAACGTAGCATATTTAACGGTGTTTTTTGATTATTAACTTCTGGAGTGTTGTATAAAACACTTAGCTGTCAAATTAATGCCAAAATGTCAAAAAAATTGCATAATTAAGTTTTAAACTATTAAAGGCTTCTTCAAGAAAACGGGATTTATTATAGTTATTATCACTCCATAATTCGACGAATTTTAATTCACTAAAGTTCTGAAATCTGCCTCTGAGTTGTTGAGAAATATTATCAAAAATTTCTAAACATAATCTACGATAGGAAGTTATATCACCAATATTGTCAATTCTAATACGTTTACTTTGTGGTTCTAAACTCAAATTTAGTTGTCCCAAATTTCTTGAAAGTTTTTCTCTTTTTTGATTTAATTGTTTTTCAAAATTATTGATGTTTTGAACGCAGAAACTAATATCGTTCGATTTAGTTTGCAAAATATCAAACAAAAGGTTCGTACAAGGAAAAATTTCTGAACACACATAGAACACAAAATTAAAACAAGTTGAAAATGCAAGGCATTGTCGCAACGAACTTCCAAATGTAGACTTACTTTAAAACAATTTATGTATCGCACATTAATTTTGGACCTATTTGAAATTTTTGATAAAATTAATTCCCGGGGGGGGGGTCGGGTATCCGTGGTCAGATTTTGTGGGGGTACCATATTTCGACTCAGCTATGTTAGGGGAGTCCAAATATGTATCGCACATTAATTTTGGACCTATTTGAAATTTTGATAAAATTAATTCCGGGGGTCGGGTATCCGTGGTCACATTTTGTGGGGGTACCATATTTCGACTCAGCTATGTTAGGGGAGTCCAAATATGTATCGCACATTAATTTTGGACCTATTTGAAATTTTTTTCCCGACGGAATATCGCGGGGCACGGCGCCCCGTGGCCCGATTTTAACTGACATCAAAACTTAAGCTCTGGACACCGAGCTGAATCGATTGATGTATCACACATTGATGTCCGACCATTAGAAAGGCCTCGGACGGACGGACAGACGGACGACAAATCGATTTCATAAACGAAGTTCGTTGATTACAATCCGTTTCCATCAGCTGTAAGTAGCCTCTAGAAGAATTTACCGTTTCAGGATCCCACATTTCTTTATGCACTAGAATATTTTTAAACATTTCTATTAGTGCTTCACGATATTGCGACACCAGTTGGATGCTGTAATTCCAGCGTGTGGGAGCAACGCTAGGAAATCTTCTTTGAACATGTGTATCTAAAGTGCGAGTTCTTTTAGTGGATTTTGAAAAAAATGCAGCCATCCCATTTAACGTCAAAAAAAACACTTTACAATTTTTTTCTTAAGCTTCTTTGGGAATTAAACCACTCATAGTTTTTAAAATCAACTTTATTTACGTTTCGATCCATGACCTAGAATCGTTGTCAAAATAATAAAACTTCAAGTTTGACATTTATGACATAAATTGAAGGCGACTTTGATTTATTGATGTTCGAAATATTTGGTTTGAGTACACTAAGAAAAATTTTTAAAGTTTAAAAGAATGATTGCCTTCAATTTGTGTTGCGACCTGGGATCGACTTTCCTAAGGTAGCCAATACGCTTAACGTGAAATCAGCTGATTAATCACGCACGCACATACACACATACAGACATGTGCGAGCGCACACACACATGTACACACCTACGCACACAAACATTGTGTTAGTGATCATAATTTGCATTGAACATATTTAACATAGTAGAACACGTAGCATTAGCTTTCATACTTTCAATAAAAAATAGTTTCATTAACAAAATTTCGTAGTTTCTAAGTAAAATAATATAATAAAAAAAACTTAAGTGATAAAATTAATTTATTTAAACTGTTTACAAATTGCTTACAGGAACGGGAAGATTTAATTTGAACTGACTACATATAAAATATTTTTCAACTTAAGAGCTCATCACAGTAGCGTCCATCTTGAAATTTCTAAAGATTCGAATTTCTCTCCTATTAGGCACCCAAATTAAAAAGGGTTTTAATAAAAGTTACTTATAAAATAATTGTCTATGTGGGAAAGTCATTTAAGTTTTTTTTAACTGAAAAAAATTTTTTTTTTTTGCTAATAATAGAGCGGTTTAAACAAAACCAGTAACTTTCCCAAATGTGTGAATAATTTTTATGAATTTTCATCAAAATTGCACATTACAATTCAGTTTATTTATCGAAAAAATCAAATATTAGTATTTTTTAGAAAAATACACCTGTAATGTGCTGCTGTGGAAAATTCAGAACTTCCATGTTATACATTATTGTAAAACAGAAATGGTTTAAATACATGCTATATAAAACTAATACAACAAACATCTGTTGAGATCAAACTATCATTATGAGAGTTTTTGACTATAGTCGTAATCGCTCGCAAATCTATTTATAACTTTCATCATGGATATTATTTAGCGTCTCGTACTTATAGAAATGAGTTCTTCATAAACCTTGGATTTATATAAATTTTTATTCGGTTTCCTATTTAGTTAAGCAGGTATTCTCCTAGTTTGAGTAGTGTAAGACTTGTACAAAAGGATAAACACAGAATTGTTTAATTTTTATGTCAAGTTCAATTGTTTTGGGATAAATTTAAAAAGCCACCAGTAATAATTTGCTAATATTTAGGCTTGTGTAGTAATAAGAAATAATGTAATAAAAATTCTAAGATGTGCACCCTCAAACTTCTGTAATACACGTAAAAGCTGCATGCAAAACGTAAATAAATAAAAGCAAAACAAACTTTGGACTACTTAAAAATGCAAGACATGCATTTTTATTCTACTAGAGGAATGTTTACTGTGTCCGATTCAGTACACTTTGTTTATTATTTCATCATTAGAAAATGATAAAGGAAACGAAGGTGTGATAAGAAAAGAAATCAAACCAATATTTGTAGCTTTTCACAAACTGTAATCAAAACCTACTTGACACTTTACCTAATCATTTTTTATTAGAGATACGTTTAAACTATTATTCTTATTTTCCATTTATAGGCTAATTAATTAATATAACAGCTTTGTCAATTGCATATTAGAAATTGCAAATAACTATGCGATGCAAACGTAGAAATGGTAAAGCTTGCAATTTCCTGTTCCCTAATAATTTTCTTTACATTACATATCAGAATTTCAAAGGTTTTTACTGGTTATAAATGTCAGATAATATGTATAATTAAAATATCTGTGTGGTTTATAACTGGACTAATAAGTCCACAACACTGCCATCTAATATTTGCTCCCTGGCACTTAATAAACCAAGGAGGCGGAGTATTAAACATCATATCCTTTTCTAATGAATATCTACATCTCCACATTTCGTGCCGTCTTATGCTACCTCACCCCTACCCGCACTTTTACAGCAGATGGTAGGTAACCTGCTGTTATGAGCTCTTAAATGCCGGAGCTGCTTAATATTGTTTATAGTTCGTTCAGTAACCATTTGTGCGTTGAAAAAGGTTTAACAAGAAAGTAATAAGTATCTTATCCTTTTAGTAAATAAACGTTTTCCTTGTAGATCCTTATTATTAGCTTTGTATCAGTAGATAGGATTTGTTCATTCTGGATCCTACACCTCCACTGACGTCAGTGGAGGTGCGCTAATTGCTTTTTAATGAGAAAACCCATTAGCACTAATGGGGTTTCTTATTAAAACCCCATTAGCACTAATGAGTTTTCTCATTAAAAACCCATTATCACTAATCGTCTTTTAATTGGAAATCTCATTAGCACTAATCGTCTTTTAATCGAAAATCTCATTAACGATATCACCAGGTTCCATACGTCACAGCATATACCATCACCGCCATCTAACCTTAATTGGCAAACAATCGCACATCTGGGAACAGCATTGCCATCTAAATTCGCAAAATAGTTTTCTTCGACCAAGCACTGTTTAGCTGCAGGCGAGGGCTCAGCACCCCGATCTGGCACGGATCTTGTTCTCAGCACCTCGATCTGGACCATCTAACCTTAATCGGCAAATATTCGCACATCTGGTGACAGCATTGCCAGCCTAAATTTGCACAAGAGTTTTCTTCAACTAAACATTCTTAGCCTCCGAGGGTATGGATCGAGCACTCGGCACCCTGAGCCGCGCCGACGGGCCCCCGTCATCCTGCTCCGGCTCCCCCAAATCTGCCAATTCTCCCAGCTAGCAACATTTATATAAATCTGCAAACCAATAAGCAAGCCAATAAACTATAAAGACATTTATTTGCAAATAGGTGTTTAAACACAAGCACATTATTTTTAGTTCAACTAGCTCTTAGTGGTGAGGTGTGGGAAAAAAACTTATAGCTTATAAACTAAAACGTCAGGATGTATTATTATTAACAATCCATTGGAAAATAACAATAAGCGTTAATACAGTTAATACAATTCGGTATACTAACCATTAATAGCACAAATTCGCATACAGTTAAGATACATAGATCGGCAAAAAATTTCGCAAATGAGAAAATGTTAATTTTAGTCTAATTCAAAGTCTATGTTCACTGTTGCACCGACTTTACCCCGGCTAATCATATAAACATTTTTCTTACCATTAATTAGCTCGCTGAAGGTTTTTATTCCATCAAGTTTTAAGTAGTTAAAAAAGCGCTCTGGTAGAAACACAAAAAAAATATCGCTTTCATCAATAACACGATCTCCATACTTTGTTGACACAGGCCTGCCTCCTAAGACACGATATTTTCTATCGGTGACAAGCTCGAAAGCGCTTATTGTAGTTTTACGCTACATAACCGCATTTAATTTTGCAAAATCCATATTTTATATGAACTAGCAAATAAGAAAATAAAGTGTTAAAAATTAGGGCCGAAATTTAAATATTACAATTAAATCACTTATGGGGTAAGACCGAAATATAACTTTTAAAAATGTAAGAGACATAATTCTGCGTCTTGATGTAAGAATAATAATTTAAAACAAAAAAGGACTTACCTGCTTGTACCTCGTCCTTCGGCAGTTGAAACAGATATTTTGAATTAGAAACCCTAGGCCATACTTATATGAATCGACAGATCTTTTCCAATCAACATAAATCCTGTTATAAAACACGACTATCGACTTTGATACCCTTTCACCGAACGCTCTACTTTAATATTGTTTATGGAAAATTTCAAAAATGTTTATTAACCCTAAGGTATTTGGTGAAAACAACGTTACATCAAATCGCGATAATTACATGGTTTTAAATATAGGTATTGGCAAACTAAAAGCTGCTAAAATACATTAACTATTGCTGTAGGGTATAAAACGATGAAGTGCTTGGACGATTGACAAACATTCGCCAGCCCTGCATAACAAATTTTAGATGCACAGACCATATTGCAAAACAGTCTTTAAGAAGAATTCGTATTTTAGATATATGCGTAAACAAAATTCAAACTAGAACAATATCTAAACCAAAAAGCGCTGCATATTTAAAATGAAATCTTTAGCGTAAAAGCACCAAGGGCAGAAACTTGACCTTTCCAAGCATATTAAAACAGGCTATAATAGAAATATATTTTTTACATGTCTCTTAACAAGGGGTAATTCGCGAAAAATATTACCCAAGAAATGAATTTAATTACGGAAATAGTATGTGATATATTACAAGCAGAGATAGGAAAAAAGAGGTAGATGTAGACCTAGATCAGATAGTGATAGATGAAGACTGTGCAAATTTCAGGGAAATGTGTAAGTTAGTTCGGAATAGGAAACCATGAGGGTACGCGACTAACCAGTTCCAGGATTGAAGACCTTCAACTTCAAGAAAACTTTTTAGTATTTGATCAACATCAAAGTATGATTCAGATAAGTGGTACGTGTCCTTGTGGTCAAAAATTTCAGCTACAGATTATCCGCAATGGAAAGTCGAGGACAATTTAGTGTACAAATTTCTTTTATTAAAACTTTCAGTAAAATCAAATAATGATGAGTGGAAACGTTTGGTCTCAAAAATACAACGGCAGGAAATTATTCATTCTCTTAATGCTCCTCCTGTTGCAGGACATTTAGGATTTTATAAAGCTATGGGTCGTATTCAATAATTTTTTATTGACATAAAATGCGTGTAGAAATTTTAAAATTTTGACAAAATTGGTTAGTTTGTGGAGCGCAGAAAACATAAAATGCCAATTTTTTAGAGTTGGTGCAAAATTCAAATGAGGCTAAGTTCACTTTTCAAATAATTTCTTTAGGTCTTATGGGTCAATTTCCACACTCTAAGCTTGGTTATAAATGCTTATTAGTTGTAAAAAACTTGTTTTCAAAATATACCGAACTCTGTTTACTTTGCAATGTAAAGACTCGCGAGATACATATATCCCAAATTAATATATATGTATATTCAAATGCAATTATTAAATCTTAAGAAATAGAATGTTACATTGTATAATTGAAGGACACATTATAAAGGATTAATGAAAGTTCATAATCAGACGTGAGAAAGGAAGCAACTACTTTGTATTCCAGACGTAACATGATACTGCAGATGCAGGTCACAATAGATTATAAAAAAGCAATTGCTAAAATTAAGATTACCAAGGAGTAATACAATGTATTTTATCAAGAAGTAGCAGACATGAGATCTGCACTTCCCACAAGACGATTCAAAGGCAGGGATACCATAAATACCCTGAGGAGCCCATGATGGCTAGTCAGTTTCAAACTTCATAACTTTAACATTGTTGGTAGTTCAAATAATTTTTAATTATTAATAATTGATTTATTAACTTCAATTATTTTGGTCAATTTCAATTACTTAATGTTTAGTGAATATAGACGTCTAAGTTGTTGTAACAGAAATAAGTTATTTTTTTTGTAATTAAACAATTAAGAATAAAATTGATAGAAGAGTTTTTGGCGACAAAACTTTTTAAAAAGAAGCTCCCAAAGGCCCAAAACCTATCTCCTACCATACGTAAATTTTTGGAAAACGAGATATTTTTAGTTTATGGCGTCCCTCATTGTGTAATATGTGATAACGGCTCACAATTGAATAGTCATATTCTAATGTTCGGATTACAAGACACAAGAGGTCTGGTATACTACGGTTTACTCGCCACAACGTAATTATGTAGAGCGAAAAAATAGAACTGTTGGTGCGACAATTCGTTCTTATGTAAAAGCTCATGATACGTGAGATGTTCAACTATTTAAAATTCAGTATGCTATTAATTCAGCTATTTATAAAGTTACTAGTTTTACGTCAAATAATTTAGTCTTTAGAGTTACGTTATGTTGACTGGTAAATTTTATGGAAGTGATTTAGAACCGTTGGAGGAGGTAGAGGTCATCCTCGGCGATAGGGCGTTATATACTACAGATCGTAGTGGTCTATTCATTTTTTTAAAAAAGTAGCCGCTAAGTTACATCTAGCATATAAAAGATCTAGTCAGCAATATAATGTAAGCCGAAGATAAATGTCTTTTGCTGTCGGTGACAAAGTGTGGAGAACGAATAAAGTATTCTCACACGCCGCTGACAAGATTAGTGCAAAATTACCACCTATATTTATTTTAAGTTTTGTTCAAGAAAACTTCTGATTTAGCTTATGATTTGAGAAATGAAAATGGCTCAAAAGCTGGACGTTGGGATGCAAAGAATCTTACGCACGATTGACTTTTCGACTTAGTGTTTAATAAAACTTAGTTAAATAAAAATAAAATGTTTTAATACATGTATGATTGATATTAATCTCATGTTCGAACATTAACATTAGAGTTATTTATGTTGTATGATAGTATAGGCAGTTTGTTGGTAAATAATGCTTTTAGGATACGTAATTTAATTTGATGACTCCAATAAATATTTAATTAGAGGCCTAAAGTTTCGCCAAAAAGTTTTTTTGTTTATATTTACCAAAAAAATGTGCTCTCGTATTTTGCTGCTTAAGCAATACAAAGTAGAACACTATTTATGTAGAATCGCGCAAATTAGTTCCAAATTTACGTTCTTGTATTGTTATCAATTTCATTTGAGAGGATAAGTTTACACTCTTGTTTGGAAAAGGACAGATTTTGGTAGATCGACGTGTTATATTTCTGTAGAGCCTGTGACAGGCATAAAAGGGTAATATTTTTAAATACAGTTTCCGTGTCGGTGTAATAGTGAAAAGTGTTATTGTTTGGTTTCGGTGGGGGGATGAAGTCATTCGCTTTATTGAATTTTTGATGACTGTTGTTTGGAAATTTCTGTGGCTATTGAACACATAGATGTTATTTTCTTTTTGAAAAAATTTAATAATGTTGCGATCCACTATTAGGCAACCCGTCAAACATACAAACGCCCGAGGCACATCATATTCTCAAGGATTCCAGAATTCTCCTAGAAAATACTAGATAATGAGTCATATCTTTAATTCAGGCTATATATAAGGCCGCTTATGAATGTAAGAGTTAGTCTATACTTGAATGTCTAATATAAATTATATCGTGTACAGTAAACGTAGTTGAGCTTTTAGGAGTTCAAGAATATATACATAAATGATATATGCTGTGTCTAATGTACATGCAGCTTGTAGTATACATAAATAAATAGAAGTGTATAAACAAATAGTTGTGTTAGTGTTGTTAATGGACATATGGTAAAGAAGTTAGTTTAAGAAGATATTAGTGTTTGTAATTTCATTAGTGTAATAGTGCTTCATTGTTAAGTGGACTGAAAACATCTACAAATAAGGCATATACTGTTAATTAGACTTGTGAACAGTGAGTAATAAAGACGTTTGTTATTACTTGTTTTAAATTAGAGAAACGTGGTAGTAGTAGCCCGTTACAATAATTTTAGATGTTTTGTTAAAACGTTGTACACATATTATCAGATCATTAGTAAAAAGTTTTGGTGTGAATTAGCACATAGAAATTATTTTTGTTTGAGTTAGTAAAACAAAGATTTAAATATTTGGAGTGCTAGACTTTTATATTGCGACCTTATCCAATTTTAACTTCCCACTGTATGTGACAAATCTCTATTATGATTCCCCGACTTACGTTCCATTTCTTTTTGAACGTTTTGTACACAAAGTTACAAACTCACTCCAAAGGTTATCTATGTAAGGTTTTGAGCTAATTTAAAGTAAGTTCAGGTTGGTTTATAGGATTTAGTGTTTGTAATTGTAATTGTAGTTGATACTTGATTTTTTTTGCTAACGTACCAATACATTCTTTCGAAAAAGAAAATAAGTTACATTTTTGGTACGAAACTTCGAGCTTAGCCTTGCTTTTTAACCAAACTAGGAAATAACAGATCGGTTGTTATTTTCCATATGGGACCAAAGAATTATTAAGAATTCGAAAACTTATATTGATTTGCAAATAAATAAATTTTAGCGAATTTGTTTCAATTTTTTAACCTGCCTTAATACAGTTTTGTTATACTGTAAGGAAATTTTGTCTCAAAAAAAAAATTCTTGCGGTTGTTATAACAACTCAGTTTACTCCAGTTAAAGTATTTTTATGGTCATAATCTAAACAAATATAACTCTTAAACATTCTTGAAAGCAGTTTTGTCTATGTGCCAACTCTCGAAATCCAAATGATAACATCTCGTCTATATGTTAAAGCCGGAAACATATTGTGGAACTAAAACTTTTCAATCCGACATAATATTCCAAACTACGTATAAATGTACAACATTATAAGATGTTGCTATGATATTGTCAAACATCTAAAGCTTTATGCAAAGCTCGCAATAACTTAATATTTATTACCGAAAGCTCGGCTATTTCCGCTGTTGAGTCTAGACTGACTATAAATGTTAGTTTTCTTTCCAATTTGAAACAGAAATCATGTAGTTAAATTTATGTTTCTCATAAGTGACCGCAAATACTTTTCGTAAGCATTTAGGTTTGGAGAAAAACTATCTTATCGTATCAAAAAGTATTATTTCAAAGTAAACAAATATACGACGGCAGTTTCTACACTTATGACTTTTCTGAGTTATTATTGCTTCTCCAGAAAATGGTTGTCTAAGCAGTTTATTATGAGTTACCGTATGGTATCATACTTATTAGACTAATATATATTTATTTAAGACAAATGTATAATTATGTTGTTAGCAAATGTATATTACTAGCACAAACAAATGTAAAGGCACGGTAATAATCGCATGCTTGCAAGAGAGCACATTAGGTTTCACAAAACTTACAAACGAAGTAAAGTAATTTAAGTTTCATATTTACAACGTAAATTAATGAATACCCCTTTGCCTTTCTAAATTACTGCATGCTAAAGCTAAGTAACTAAGTATTCTATTATTTCGGGGTTGCTACGTGGATTGCAGATTGCCCTTTCTAAGCCATATGAGCGTAGTGGACCACGCTGGTATTATCTACAACATTAAACGAGAACACAAATAGAAGATACCATAGAGGAATAGGAAGCCAATTAACAGCTAAACACTCTACTACATTGTTTATAATGCACTACTTCCGCCAAAGCAATTGAAGATGATAGCATCAAGACAGAAATGCCTTGCGGAGTGCTTCCGACAATTTTTAAACCGCTTCGTTCGTCGACCTGGTTGGTCGAGAAGGCGACGTGTATCTACTACGAAGCGTTGGAAGTTATATGTAACATCCTTTCCTGGGATATAAAAACGACTGCTACTTAAACACAAAAACTAATTTACAGAAACCTTATTTTTAAAACGAGATTACACAAATATGTCTAATATACTTAAATTAATTATATAAAATAAAACCATTACAATGAACTATTCGCTAAAATCTTTCATGAAGGGCTTAATGACGCGTAATAATCGCGATAAAAATCCAAAATGAAAAACATAAACAAATAAAAAGGCCTCTTTGTACCAGAGGCGTCAATAAAAACTTTACTGTAATAAATTATCCAGTGAGCATTAACGAGAGGTTTCTTATTTCTACCCCACCAAAATACAAAGCTAACAAGCAGCTTGGCTCTTTTCATTTATGCAATAAATCTTACTTTTGTTCATACATACCAAAAGCTAGGAACATCAACTAGATAAGATTAACTCTCAAATATATTTTCAAAGAAAAATAAACATAAATAATTTATAATTTGCAACATCAATTGATTAGACAAGGTAAAATCTTCAAGGTAAATTCAAAGATTTATGGTTTAGCCCAACAATTGAATAGAGTAAGGTCTCAAAGAAGATTTTAAAGAGAATAATAATAATAGATAACAATTTATATGTTCAAAGGTCCTACTCTTGGCAAGACACACTGCCTCTCTAATACATAGATAAAATAAGGAGATTCCCGAGATTAGAGCGATCTTGTCAGATTTTGAAGAAGGATTTCTTCTCATTTCCTCCAGAAGGAGAAGATCCGTAAAAAAGCACCCGTTTAAGAAAGAGACATAAAGAATCAGGCAGGAATGTCGTTGCATTGATTAAGAGAAAAAAGCCGATACATTTAACTTTCCATTCTAAGGTACCACATTGGCCAGAAAACGAATCGTCTTTTCCTAGAAATGTTTGAATTATTTCGAACCCTTGCTATTGCAAGCAACATAGAGATCCTTAACGTGCGTGGTAACACACACAAACGAGACCTACATTTTACGTTTCATCCAAACGAGGGCGCATTTTTGTTTAAAATGCTCGCCTAACATTTTTCAAGCGGTTCGTGTCGGAAATCAAACTCGCAACATTGGAATCAGCAGTCATACGCAAATCTGACTGATGCACGGAGCTGCCTAGAAAAATAGCCCCTACATTTGACTTTTTAATGCTCCGCATGAAGGTATTACGTAGGTCAGGATGCAAATTTTTTTAACTAGAAATTTTGAATTTTGCCGAACCTTTGCTTTTCCAAGCAAGGTAGAAATATTTAAGGTGCGTGACAACATTAGTACAAGAAACTTACATTTTACATCTTATTCGGACGATGACGTATTTTTGTGAAAAATATTTACCCAACATTTTTCAAGCGGTTCGTGTCAGGAATTTAACTTGGAACATTGATATCAGCAGTCCATACGTGAATCTGTCTTATCCACAGAGTCGCCTAAAGGATAAGCTCCTTTGTCTGATTTTGTAATGATCCACAAAAAAGTACTATATTGGCCAGAAAGAGAGTTTTTTATGAGGGATTTTGTAACGTGCCTGACAACACTCACACATGGGACCTATATTTTACATCTCATTCGGACAAGGACGTACTTTTGTGAAAAATGCACGTCTAATATTTTTCAATACAACACACACATACACACACACACGCTCTTTCTCTCTTTCTCTTTCACACACACATACACACACACATAGAATCACACACACACACGCGCGCGCGCGCGGAACCTACATTTTACCTTTCATGCGAACGAGGACTTATTTTTGTGAAAAATGTTCACCTAACACTTTTCAAGCGAAATGGGCGTGTTTGTTGGAAGGCTCTAACTAAAGTGATAGATGATGTACCTGTTAGCATCTTAAACGCCAATAGCTACGATATAGCGTTGAAGAAAAATTACAAATGTTTGGGAGTATCCTTGGTTAATTGCGTGGCGGGGCGTACTGATGTTGAGAAAAAACCACTCGTCAAGAAATATTGCGCGAAGTTGTTGAAGAAGTTGATGAAATCGTACCAGCATCTTAAACAACATCAGCTGGCAGAACTAAAAAACTCGATTGATTCAACTGTACCCGGACGTATTCGTGGTCGACGACGTTCGATTAGGAAAGACCACAATAGTCAAGCATATAATCGATATGGCAGATGCCTACCCAATAAAACAATATCCGAGAAGACTCCCATTGGTAAAACGTGATGAGGCCAAAAAATGGATTGACGATACGATTGAAGCGCCTACACAGCCCCAGGGTATCACCTGTTGTGCTTGTTTAAAAAAAACGGGGCAACAAGATATTGTGTGAACTATAGACGATTGAATGACATGACCAAAAAGGGTAGTTACCCATTTCCAAGTATTGACGACACCTTGGACACATTTTCAGGGTCGCGATGGTTCTCAACTTCGGTTTTGAAGAGTGGCTACTGGCATGTGGTTATGGAACCCAAAGATTTCACAGTCATGCCATTTGGGCTATGTACCGCCCCTGTTACCTTAGAACGTTTAATGAATAACATTTGCGTTGACTATCGTGGAAGACGTACCTTGTTTATCCAGATGACGTGATCGTGATTGGGAACACTTAGGAAATTTAGAAAAGTGTTTAGAAGACTCAGAGAAAGCAATCCGAATCTGAGTCAAATGAAGTGTCATCTTCTAGGAGAAGAGGTGAAATACCTAGGGCGAAGGAGTCAGGCCAAAAACCGAAAAAATTAAGGCGATATAAGATTGCTCGACGCCAAAAACAAACATCAACTTTTCGTAGGGTTATAATACACTTACTATAAAAAATTCGTTTCCATGTTTGTTAGTATTGACTTCGATTAAGCCGACTAAAGAAAGGTGTAATTACGTTTGGAATAATTGACAAAATGCATTCCAACAGCTAAGGTATTTATTGACAACAGCTTCGATCTTAGGTTATGCTCGGTCGGAAGGTAAATCCATCTTAGATTCGGACGCAAACAATGTTGCCTAGCGGAAGTGTAGTATCCCAGATACAAAACGGGCGGGGGTATGCCGGAATTCGTACCAACAACTATGGTATTTATTGAAAACAGCTCTTGTCTTAAGTTATTTTTGGTCGGATGGCAACTTCAACTTAGATATAGAAGCAGTATTGCATTTGGAAGTACATTACCGCGAATGCAAGACGGGTAGAGAGTTGCTTTTGAAACCTAAAGTAAATTATTGCGTTACAAGGTGAGAACTGTGGACTGTTGTGAAATTGGTTAACACTTTTATAAGTACTACTACGAAAGTATATTTTATCTGAGAACTGACCACGCCGCCTTGAAGTGAGTATTACAGTCTAGAAACCTCGAAGGGCAAGTCACCCGATGGATAGAAAAGTTGCAGAAGTAGGACTTCAACACGGAACACCGTGCTGATACAAGTCATCGTAATGCGGATGTACTTTTGATACGAAGATTGCAGCTATTGCACACGGTTAGAAACAAAATGTGGTCTACTTGGTTGGACTACCATTATCAATAACGATGGGCAGCCTTTACAAACGCGAGCGGAGTAGGGGAATGACAAAGACCTATGTGCAATAGAATTCTCTGAAATTAGAGAATAGGATCCTGGTGCGATCCCTGGAGAATGAATATGGATTTGTGAATATACTTTAAGTGGGGGTTTCTAAAAGCCGGGTGCCGCAGGTTTGAAGGCATCTGCGTAATGAGATCCCAGAAAGGCGCTTCGGCAATAAGAAGACTCGGGAAAACGTCTGAGCAAGGTTTTACCGAGTATGATGCAAGGACAATGTAAAAAGGTGTTGCCGCAAGTGTCAGTTGTGTGCACCATTGAGAAAACAAAAAGCTCCAATGAGGCAATACAACGTGGGATCATTTGAAAGAGTGGTAATTGGTATTGCCAGTTTTTTCCCTGAGACCGACTCTGGGTATAAGTACATCTTAGTAGCTATGGATTATTTTCCAAAGTGGATCCAAGCGTATGCTGTACCAAACCAAGGAGCTACAGCCGTCGCTGACGTGCTGGTAAAGAAATTGCTGTGCCGTTTTTGAGCTCCTATAGAGTTGCACAAAGTTTAGGGCAGAAATTTTGAGTCAGGGTTATTGCAAGAATGTTGTCGGCTGTTGGGGATGAGAAAGATTCGAACAACATCATTGCACTCGCAATTGGATGGTATTGTAAAACGCATAAACCGCATCTTGGGCAAGTGCTCTTTCAAGGTGATTTCATAACGTCAGAAGGGTTGGGGTCAATAATTATATATTTTTATTGGCCTACCGGTCTTCGGTTCATGAGAGCACTAGACAGATATCTACATGTGCTATACTGGTACCCGAAATACGTCTACTGTGTTTGGGGTGTAAATTTGGAGATAACATCATGAGCGAGAGTTAAGTCGAGAAGTTCATGTGCAAGATACGCGACATCATAGTGGCGTTAGAAAAAATATCCAAATTGCGTGCAACTAAGTCCAGATATGACATCAAGGCGCAGGAGTCTGGTTTTTAATAGGGCAAATGCGTCTGGTTAAACAACTTTAGACAGAAGCATGCACTGTCGCCAAAGCTACAAACACATTAGGAGGGTTCGTACGAAGTTGTAAAAAAGATCAACTCTGTTGTATATCGAATTCGTAAGTTCCAAAAGGTACGAACAATAGTGGTGCAAATTAACCGGTTGTCACCCTACGATAGTCAGGACACCCGAAGAGCGACAAGCAGTGAAACGAGCAAACAGTTACGCAAGTGAAGACGAACGAATGTCTGGACTAAGCTGTGACTGGTACATGTCTCTATTCTGCGGTACAGACAAAGCAAAATTTGGGATTAAGAAAGAAATTCAAGGTAATCTATTCGACGTGCATTGTAATACTTTCTGGCACATTGTGTAGCGGAGAATTTTGATATCTCCCGAGGACTAGCGTAAGTGTTTTAACCAAAACCTTTCTCTGAGGAATTGGATGTTACCGATGCCATGCTCTACACTTTACTCAAAGCGGTAGAAAGCAATGGTTCAAGGGTGGGAATTGATATTAAAAAAATTAACAAAATATTGAGCGCCACTACATTCAGAAAAAAGGGAAATGTAGAACCCATAAGTTAACTACAACGATGAGATACCTGAAATAAATTACAAGATTAAAAATATAACATAAAAGGCAGCAGCTTGCTCTTCCAATATATTTCAAAATAACATGATATTGTAAGTACCTTTATATCTTGTAGCATTAACCCTTATAAAAGTATTTTATATACTCAAAGATTGTATACCTTTTTGGTTTAAATAAAAGTGTTCTAGGTTTCTTAGAAAAGTATATTATAGCATAATATTCTTTAACAAATTTATATGTTATAGTAAAAATGAAACGTATTTATAATTCAGGTAATTAAAATTGTTTATGCAATAGTAACCTAACTTTCTTTAAATATATTTATAAAACAAAAATATGACTCTCTTGATTTTAAATTTGACGTTAATGCTAAACCTTAATGTTTGATTCTAATAAAATGTAACAATTATTATATTATGTAGAAATCGGATCCGTTAACTACTCACAATTAGAATGTATAGATTTTGAATACATTGATATAGTAAATAAATTGAGCAACGTTTCATAATCAGATGACAAAAGAAGCAAAAATATATTTCGTCAAAAATTAAATCAGCTGTATGATTTATACAAGTTATATATTAATATAATTTAAAGTATGAAATGTTGTAAACAAATAAGCTTCAATATATACTCACTAGAGCATTATAATGTCTTTCTTTAATCATAATAAGAGGTGAACAATATAAAAATTTACTTGATAGCTGATATAGCAAGTTATAATTAATTAAGCTAGAACTACGGGTTATGTTTAAATGTATTAATCAATATTATCAAATTACATAATCAATGCGAAATACGCCCTGTTTCTAATTTTTAAATTCACTTAAATTTCATGAAATATTTATAGCCAAATTAGGTATTATAATGCCATTGCTAGAATGTAAACAAAACGCAGTTGACAAGTGACATCTTTCGTATAAAAATTATAAAGTGTACGCACCTTGAAACTCCAGTTCAACACCTGTTATTCAACCAGATTTATGTATCGGTTACGTGCTGTTTGTGTAACGAATTATGGCTGATCGAACTTCGACCATGCCTCTTCGCGGACAATTAATCCATTTATTTGATTCAAACACGGTGGAATCTTGCAATCTTGTACCAAGCAATTGCACTACATTGAAATTACGAGCATCCAAAATAGATGTAAATAAGTGCCACGGCGATTCTTCTAAAAACCAGACTAACAATCTCGTGTGTGCATCTTAAACGAATTGTAATATTAGATTCTTAATTAACGTACCGAAAGGCGCATTATTAATTCCCTAAGGAATCATCACGTGGATCATTCTCCACGCTTTACTCACATTCCTCTACTATCCCGATCCTCAGGTCAAAGGACGCTAAACGAGCCATGTTCGTTTTATAAAAGGCGACCTTAGACTAGTTTTCCGATTCAGAACAAGTTGTTATCTACTACGACATTTTCGTAACTTTGTATATTTACGGCAGATGGATGCACTTATTACCAAATATTTCATAAAGATGTAAATTAGGAATGTATTTATTTATCTACTTTATAAATGTAATAATGAATTTTTTATTAAATCACAAAAGAATATAAATTAAATGTTGTAAACAACAACTGAATCAATTGTTGGGATATAATTATTATGTCCTAATGTATTTATTATAGCTAATTAAATATGCCAACTGCGTAATACATATTGTAAAGTGTGTTGCATATATTAGGGGTTATGTATGACTACATAATAAAAGTAATTATTGGGGTTATTTTGCAGACGTAGCATTTGAAAATGCTACAGTGTTTAAAAATAAATTTAGTGGTATTAATTAACTTCGCCCACAACAACTAGACGATGTATGGATCATACGGCTAAAGAACAGACATTGGACATCTACTTCTTGACGATTAAGCAGCAGGTTTCTGAAAAATTAAATTACCAAAATCTATGAAAAGCGTTAGAAGACCTTAAGTGTTAAGTGATTAAAGATAAAAATTAGGTGTTTGCCATACCCAAGATTGGTTAAATGCTCGGTGGGCTGGACTGGAGGGTGGTACGAAATGTGTTAGAGGTACCTTTCCCGAAAACCGAGGTACAGATTTTGGTGTGTGTGTGGTTACAATCCAAATAGTACGACGCCTGTAATGGAAAGTGTTGATAGCTACTTCTATCAAGATGGAAATTATAGAAATGGTTTCGATAACCTTTACAACCACATTTACTTTTGGCGTCGGGGCAACAGAGTGTTCTGAAACAAAACAGCTTTAAAATGAGGCTAATGTGGCGGAGTTTGGTCTACCTTTGACCAGAATAATTACATTGGTATGTAAGCGAAGTATTTGTACACACAAGTTATTTGATAGACCTTACGCGCAATGAATTTTATTGACCGATACTGGGGTTTTGCGTTTAACGACTTTACAAAGATTCCAATAGGTATATTCGAGATATTAATTTGCATATTCTGGTATTTTCTCAAACGATTGTGTAAAATATAAATTGCAGCGATGAGCGTTATTTAAGTTAATTCGAATAAAAGCATTGTAGTTAGTTCTGATGGCACCTTTGATTACAATATTTGTTCTAATGTAAAACTTTGATAGTAGTGATATAAATTACTGTAGTGATCGATATAAATTAGTAATTGGTGCTTGGATACTTAATTATAGTGCTGGATAGGAATTAAGGAAATAGGATGTAAGTGTTAAAAAGATAATACTTGTACTGTTAGCAATTAGCTAAAAGAAATTGTTGGGATAGCTTTTAAAAGATTTCATTGTAACTACGAGTTGCTGGAAAGATCTGTATAATTAGTTTGAAAATAAAAAACTGTACTCCAAATAGAGTTTTTGTTCAAGTATATGTTTGAAATGTAAGAAACAATGTCAAAATGTTTATAAATGAATAACTTTTTCCGCAATCTTATTTTTGAAGCAAGAGAGGAGGATATGAATATAAAAAGCTTTTTGGACCACATCATTTTGTTTGCTTCAAAAGCGACATTCTTTATTGTTCTCAAATCTTTTATACATTCATCGAGGAACTTTGGAAAACAATATTTTAAAGAAAAACTGGATATAAAGCGTGCACAAAGTCACGATTATTGAGATTTAGTACAAGGAATTTATTTGTGGTTGGCATAAGAACAAGAGCGACGACACTAAAAAGGCTGAATAGCTTTTGTCGCATTGAGGATAGTCGACAGGAAATTGCTTGATAAGTTTTTCGGCGTATATAAAACAAAAATTGATCTAAGAAAGAAGATATTGTATATTCTGTGTTCTGCGCTTTGTATACGTTGTTATTTGAAATTCATATTTAAGACATAATAATGTAAAAAGTTGTGGGAAGCGTGGAAATGCGAAATGCTCAACATTTTTATTAATGTATAAATTTTTGCTTTTATTACTGAATTCTCAAGTATGCTGAACAAAGATCATTTTATGCTAATTAGTGCGATGAAAGTTTTACGATTCGGGATGAATTTCATATATTTATGTTCACGAGCTATACTTGATTTTGCATTTTTAAACCAGTGAGCATCTTGAAAGAACGCAGTGCTTTTGACAAGGAAATAATGTATCGTATCATAACACCATATCTTACAAGCAAATCTTGTATACATGATTACACTCTTATAGCGTCAAGATATTAAACTATTACAGAATATGTTTCACGTTACGCATGAAAAAATGTAAATGTTATCCACGCATCAAATAAACTGGTAAAATTTCAAAATAGAAACAGACAAACATGTCTAAAAATAAAAAAATAACTTCGCTGCTTTGAAAATGTAAATATCAAATTTTGGTAAAGCATTCACCTCAAAATTATAAAAACTTCCCTATTTTAATAACAGTAAGATAATGCTCTAAAAACTGTTTTTAAATTTTAGCATTACTATTTTGTGTTAATAATAAAGCCTACCTGTTCAGTATGGCTTGTATGTGATGTCTAAATTCAGGGTCAAGGGCACTTCTCCATCAACAGGTCGCTGTTGTTAAGTCGCAGCGGCCAGGTCACTGTCACCAAGTCGACGTCGAAATTTCGTCGTCGCCAGCTTACCGTCGCCAGTTTGCAGTCGTCAGCTCGCTGTTACCAGTTTTGCCGTCGCCAGATCACCATCACCTAGTAGCCGTCACTGATGTTGTTGCCACTTCGTCGATGTCGTTTCGCCAACAGTAATTTCGTTTGTTATTTAGCCCAGTCAATAAAAGTTTTTGTCGCAACTAATTTGCGGAGAACTAAAATTTTGCAGGGTTTTAGTACATGTTATAGGGACTGTACAACGTCAAATTTCCGATCGCTAACCCACTCGCTTTCACCCCCATCCCTTTCCAAACTTTACTAATGCATTAATTTGGTAAAGAACTTACAGCTCGCAAAGCACTGATACATTAAATTTTATTGTTTTCTTTCTAATAAGATTCTTTACAAATTATGTAATATTTCTTCCGTTCTGAATGTACCTGCACTATGAAGAAGTTCTAGATTACTAGAACGGACAGAATCGCTTAAGAGTTCCAGTGATCTAGAGAGCCGAACTACAGGTTCTGCCATAGTAGTGGGGTCTTAAATAAGAAACGAGACTAAGAGAGGTCCCCGAAAAAGTAAAAACAAAAAAAATTTTTAACCTTCGTGAATATCAGATAATAAATTGCACCCTTATATTTCCTAAACCCTTACCTGATATCACAAGGTCGAGAATTTCTTATTAACAATGAAAGCCCAAGGTAAAGTTGGATGGAAAACGGCTTGAGGAAAAAAAAACTCTTTAGACATAAACGACTAGTAGAGTGTTAGCTCTTGGTAGATCATGAGCTTGGGTAATGGGTTGTCAAACGACCAAAAATATAAAAATTGAGCGCCACCGTATTTTTCAATACAACAATTTACAAAAATTATCTGTGCTTGTATTAGGGGAATGCGGAAACCTTATATCAACACCACTAATATAGTCATAAAACCTGAATTTCACCTTCGTAAAGCACTTACCAAAATCTCAATTACCATATGTCATACAGATGTCTCGATTTAACCTGTAAACAAACAAATGCATAACATGGACACCGTTTGTGTCCTTAAAAATATTTACCAAAAATAATATAATAGAATTTAAGTTCCAAAAATATACACCCAGGGAATTTGTTATCATTACACACAATTTCTGATCATGAATGACCTATAAGTTTTACTAGTATTTTGAATAATAAAAGAGTTATGCAAAAATGGATTCTATTTGATTAAATTCCTTGATTTGTTTTAATATAATCTTTCTTTTACTATTAATTTTATAGAACAGAAATATAATTAGGTTTTGTATTCAAAAAAATATAATAATTTCTAAATTGAATATTTCATAATAAATTTTCTAAAAAGTTTGAGATCTCTAAATACTTCATATTACACATTTTAATCTTTAGCCACTAGTAGTACTACGTTGACCTTACAATCAAATTTAATTACTTAAGTTCCGATAAAATAGAATGTTTCAACATAGCGTTAGTTTTATTTAATATGTATAAAAAGAATTCATCACGTTGACTAACAATCAAAGTACATGACTCAAAATTATTAAATGTATTTTCAGATTAGCGTCAAATAACATGTGATATTTAAATTTGGACAGTTGAATATATTTCTTGACATCATATGCCACTAACAACTTTTCAGATTAGTTAACGTTATCTGTTTGTGACGTTATAATAATAAGCAAACAGCATAACCATCTTTAAAATTTATGCAAGGTTATGAATTTATTACGGAATTATTTCTTTCACTAAACAATTTTTAAGTTACTTTAGTCTAGGTAAAGTTTCAACCTTATATTTTCGTATTACGATTAAATAATTATGAAAGTAATTAAATTCTACATATCAATTACGTGTGGATGTACAGTACGACCAAAAGAAATCGAACTATGAACTCAACTGTGGGAAATTCCATTAACATTTGCGTTCTGCGATGCACAAATATGAAACATGACGGACGAATTTATCGCTGGAACTCCTTAATTACATATTATAAAATTTAGTATTCCACATCCCAAACTAAATTTTCTTGAAATTAATTACATTATATTAACTGTATCCAACATATTATCTACTTCCGTGATATTGTATTCCTTGATATAGCATTCCGTGGTATTGCATGTTTCAATGATGAGGGGAGCTTCTATCTCCTTTGGCCTGCAGGAATTAACTGAGCTGCTTTAGGTGGAACATAAAAATGAAAACCATCACGATAAAGCCTTCAAACACGAAGATTCAATCAGTTCTATCTTTCTTTCTGACCGTATTGCAGGCCACGTGCATGCATACCACCATCTTGACGTTCCTATGCCGCTGATAGCAGCTTAACTGTTCAGACGCCGATAGAAAGTGCCACGAAATAACAAAAATCGACAAAGCTTATTAACGAAGCTTAGACCTCAAGAGCAAAGGAGTCTATATGCTATTATAAATTTTATGAATTATTTTTATTGTACGGAAATTTACAAATTATATTTTTATATTATTGCTGTATTATTTTAGATTAATATGTGAAATGTAACTACGTAAAAAAAATACTTTACGTAAGGGTATCAGCTCTTTTGGTACTTAGAGTGACAGAGATCTTGCGGGTCGGTATGATATTCTAAGACATCCTACTGCGATGTGGAAGCCAACGGAAAACCACCACATTATCTCCCAAGTACACAGAGTACTTAAACTGCAATTTAAGACGATGATGGCATCCTCTGGGGTAAAAAGTTCCGGAGTTATAATAGTCTCATATTCGGATCTTCAGAAGGGGACTACTTCGGAGGATGTGATCAGAAAGTTTCGCACAGATAGTCAAAGATGTAGGCTCTCGGAATTTCAGAGAAGTGTGTAGGCTAGCTCAGAATAGAAATCAATGGGGTTACACGTCAAACCAGTTCCAAGACGGAAAGCCTTATGAACAAAGAAAATAATTGTACTTAAACTTGATGATTATTATTGATTATTATTATTATTATTATTAGCAATTACAAGTGTTGGTTTGCAATATTCTTAACTAATGTTAATTGTGTGAAAGTATTTAATGGGAAACTATTAAT
Source organism: Platerodrilus igneus (assembly GCA_036346225.1). Classification (NCBI taxonomy): domain Eukaryota; kingdom Metazoa; phylum Arthropoda; class Insecta; order Coleoptera; family Lycidae; genus Platerodrilus; species Platerodrilus igneus. The sequence continues at coordinate 840,658 of JARFIW010001480.1, forward strand.
TCGGCAAATGTCTGTGTTGCGGGATCTTGATAGCCACATACCATTGAATATCGGTGAAATAGTACATATATTTTGAAGACAATAAAAGGGGAATCTATCTGAATTTAGGCTGTAGGAATATCGGGGAACCGTGCAGGCTAGCTCAGAATATAAATAAGTGAAGGTACGTGTCCAACCAGACGGAAAATCTAATGACGAAAAAATAATTGCACCTAAACCTGATGGTTATTATAAACTACTGAACCTGTTGGTTTTACAATATTTTCAACTAATTTTGTTTGTGCGAAAGGATTTGTTGAAAAACTATTAATTTGGCATATGATCAAGTGCTTGGGGGATCTTGGAATCCACAGGCTGCTTAACCCTCTTCGCATAGCATTTAATATACGTGAAATAGAATATTCGTTTACAAAACAATATGAGAACCGATTTGTATCTAACAAAAAGTAACAGCAGCTCTGTTCGAAAACAACAAACAGAAACAATAACAAAAGAGTTGGCTGCATATGTGTGGAGCACAGCACTGTATGCCTATGAAATAGGGGCAGTAGGAGAAGCCGAGAAGAAAAGGAAGAAGCCTTTTGGAATGTTATACTTCAGATGTGTGATGATGATAGCATGGGTAGATAAAGTTAATAACAAAGATGCTATACAAGTACTAGGGAAATAAAGATATCTGTTGAAAACAAAAAAAATAAATAGGAGAAATAGAAGAACAGAGTACGTTCTAAAGCATTTTTGGGAAGTAGTACGGGTTATATTACAAACAGATATAAAAAAAATGTAGATATAAATCTAGATCAGACTATTACACGCAGTTAGTGAAAGATACAGACTATGAGAATTTCAGGGAAATTTGTAGGTTAGCTCAGAATATGTAGGAATGGAGGTACGCGTCTAACCAGTTCCAGGACTGAAGACTTAATGACGATGATGACCGATTTCTTTAGCTAGCGTAGTTTTGCCGTAAAACTTAAATGTTGAGAAAACACTTGAGACCACAGTGAAACATATGCTCTCAAGTCATGTCTTTGCTAGAGCTGTTACGACATACATGTTAACGTATGCGGCTATTGTTGAAAAAAAGACAGAAAAGATACGTAATAGTGTATTATCTAATGACGTTCTAATAGTGTACGGCAAACTTCTACGCAGTGAAGTATCTCACACAACTGCAAGGGATGACAAAGCTATAAAATTGTTCTTGGCGAAATTAACATACAATATTAATACGAGCCAAAAGAGTGCAGCAGCTGCTTCGGTAATAAACATGATGGTATTTTCTGGGGTAAAAGATTCTGGAGTTAAAATAGTCACCCATTCGAATCTCCGGGAGCGGACTACTCGGGAGGAATATGCAATCGAAAAGTTCAGAATACGAGTAGAGAACATTTTGCGAGTCGGAACGTGGAACGTTTGAGGTATGGAGCAAGTAGGTAAGCTAGAGAACTTGAAATTGAAATGGATAGGTTAGCACTAGACATAGTAGGAATCAGACGCCTTTTAAGCTGGCAAGACCAAATGGGCAGATTCGCTTCGGACCAATTGCATTATTTAGTACCTATTTTGTACCAATTTCTACCACCAACAAAATTTTTGTATCTTGTGCCGTTTTGAAGAAATGCGAGGCGCATGCTACCTTAATATTAAGCTAGCATGACTACACCGCAAAAAAAACTAAAACAACAAAAACAAAAATAGAAATGAGAAAAGCTGATTTTGTACCAATTTGTACCCCGATAAAAAAATTTGTATATTGTGCCGTTTTTAGAAAAATGTGCGGCGCTGCTACATTAATATTAAGCTAGCAGAACCAAACCGCAGAAATACCAAAACGTTAAAAACAAAAATAGATATGAAAAGGGCTAATTTTGTACCAATTTGTACTCCCGATAAACGGTTTATTTTTTGTGCTGTTTTTAGAAGAATGCGTTGCGCTGCTAGCTTAATATTAAGCTAGCAGGACCACACCGCAAAGAATACGAAAACAACAAAAACAGAACTAGAAATGATATAGACTGATTTTGTGCCAAAATGTATCGCTGGTAAAAAGTTTGTACCATTAAGCATTTTTAAAAATGCGCGGCGCTGCTACCTTAATACATTAAGCTGGCTGGGTCGCAGCGAAAAACATAAAAATGCAAACTAAGATAGAAATGAAGAAGGCTGATTTTGTACCTATTTGTACCCCAGATAAAAAGTTTGTACCTTGTACCGTTTTTAAAAAAATGCTTAGCGCATGCTACCTTAATATTAAGCTAGCATGACTACACCGCAAAATATACGAAAACAACAAAAACAAAAATAGAAATTAAATGGGCTGATTTTGTACCAAAATGTATCGCTAGTAAAAAGTTTGTACCATTAACTATTTTTAAAAAATGCGCAGCGCTGCTACCTTAATATATTAAGCTGGCTGGGTTACAGAGAAAAACAAAAAGGATAACTAATATAGAAATAAAAAGAGCTGATTTTGTACCAATCTGTACCACCAAGTAGTTTGTGCCAGTTTGATCTGGCATCCAAGTGAACTTAGTAAAATTGGCCAGCGCCCCAAAAAAAGATATTTAAAAGCACCTAAAACCATTAAAAAAACCTTTTTTACCCGCTTGTGCCACATTCGATTCTGATTGTCTCCATATCGGAGCGAAATAGAGAACTTTTAGCAATTGTGAAAGAGATAACTTATAACTTTTGTAAGATATTTGTATTCTGCAAACAAAAGCCAACTGGTAATCGTTTGTACCATTTTGTACTATTTTCGGATTTGTTTGTACCACTAAATAGGTAATAAACAGTAAAGAAAAACCAACAGCACTCCAAAACAAAATATTTGAAAACGGCTAACACCTCGAGCAAGCATCGTTTGTATCATTATGGCGACGGGAATAAGTAATTTTAAAAAATCGTGCAATCGGTAATTGGATCACCGATAACAAATACAAAATACAAATTAACCCCAGGTATTTCCGCCAGCACGAGGTTACCAACAATCGTTCTAACGGATACAGGCTCCATCGAATGGTACTGGTCGTTTTAAAATATATTGTTTTAGAGATGCCGACTGCCATCCCTATCATATCTTTTATGTTAATTTTAAGTATACATTGAGGTACAAATAAAACGGGTGTGATATTCAACGAGTTCAAATGATATATATATATATATATATATATATATATATATAAAAGTTTAAATTCTTGATTTAAATTTAATTTGTGTGCTAGTCCATATGAATGTGACAGGACACGATTTTGTATAGGAGAAAAGTAAATTAGAGTGTTATGCGGTCAGTGTAAACAAATTTTGCCTAGCGGCCGTCCCAGGAGGCGGATAGATTTTATAGTGGTAGATACAAACAATGGTCTTTTACTTATATTATATTGTTGTGAGGTACTATTAGGCAACGCGTCAAACACACAAGCGCCGCAAGCACTGTATATTTTCCATGGACCGAGAATCTTCTGGCAATTACTGGACGATGAGTCATCCTTTTTAATTCACGGTATAAATAAGACCGATGATGAAGTAAAGAGTTAGTCTATATCAGAGACAGTCGATATCAGAATGTTAAATATAAATTATATCGTGTAAAGTTAAATAGTTGAGCTTTTGGAAGTCCAAGAGTGTAAACATGAATGTTATAGTATATGAATGTGTCTAATGTACATGCAGCTTGTAAAATACATAAATAGACAAAAGTGTAATAAATAAATAGTTGTGTAGGTGTTGTTAATGGACCTATGGTTAAAAAGTTAGTTTAATAAGATATCAGTGATTGTAAATTCATTAGTGTAATAGTGCTTCATTGTTAATTGGACTGAAGACATCTATAAATAAGGCATATACTGTTAATTAGACTTGTGAACAGTGAGTAATAAAGACTCTTGTTATTACTTGTTTTAAATTAGTGAAAAGCGGTAGTAGTAGCCCGCTACAATATTTTATTTATTATATAGTTGTTATTTTCTATAAACCAAATATATATTGTAGTGGTTTAAAGGTAAATATAAACAAGGCAATTTCAAAACACCCTGTATAAAGGAAACAACCAGAAATTACGTGCGAAATTTATTTCATTAGTTCAGTTTAAGGTAACAAGTATTAACAAAAATTTACAATTAATGAATAAAATTTAGTTAGGTTTGCAAAGAAAATAAATTGTAAAAGCCAATGCAATTAATTTATTAATTTAATTGAGTTTAATTGAACGGTTATTTACGTATAATATGCATAAAAGCAAGAAAAATCAATAATACCAAGGTGAAACGCGTTACCAACACATAAACAGCAGTTGGATATAAAATACGTAGAAAAGCCAACTCGTAGAAATGTTATTTAAAACGTTCGTTAAAATTGAACACTTGCAGGTTTTGTAAATGTCAAGTTCCCCTAATTTTTATAGATAACAAACAAGTTTCAAAGAATATTGGTAAACAACAGTCGCTAAAGCACGTAATTTGGTCGACATGGAGTTGTAGAACGCGGACAGTAATATCGATTCTCTACCACTCAAACAAGATTAGAAGGAAACATATGATATGCATAAGCAAGGGACAGCATTAATATAGGCGGGATTTGTAAGACGTCAATGCATAGACTATTGGTGGATATCGTTAGTTGTACATCAGACACACACGGGTATATTGAATGTTAATTTTTCAAAAAATATCGTAACGACGCGCTGAATTTCGGGGATTTAGAAAACGGTTGAACCCAAAATTTTAAGAAATATTTTTGTAAATGAAGGACTTCGCGTGAAATGCGGCCGAGAGGTGGTAGCGTAAATTGTATAAATACTTTTTGAAAATATAATAAAACCCCTTAGTATTTTGATCGCTTCAGACTACGTACCGAAGTTACCACAAGCTTGTAGGTATAGAAAATTATTTTAAATTAAATAGTACGGTGTTAGTCTCATAATTTGTACGCGTATAGTGCCGAGTCTAAATGTTATTGAGGTGCCACATATATTTTTTTTAACAAGCTTGTGTAGTGACGTTATGTAACATAAACTAAATTAAAAGAAAATAAGTGTAAATTTTGGATTTGGAGTTGGATGTATCGTGTATGAACTGCATTTCAGCACAACGTAGAGAGTGTTCAACTGCTAATATCTGGATGCGGGAGCAGAGCAGTACCACGAAACCACTTAATGGTATCATCGTCAACGGAACAGGGATCTTCAAGAAACTTCAGGTAACGCTTTAGAATTTGTTGTTGTTGATTAACTATGAAAGTTATTGTGATGGGCGAGAGTGAACTATGATGGTATTTTACATTATTTGGCGTATTGAAAGTAATACGTATAACTAACTTTTATTGTGGTATTTAAATAGAAATATAAAGGTGTATATAAAGCTGATTAACGTTCCTCCGGAATTTAAATATTTTTTTGTTATGAGTACATGGGTTTTTGTTGTGTTTGTAATAAGAATATGCCAAGTAAAGAGCGTACATTAATCATAATTAACTGGGTTATCATGAGCTCACCATACTCCAGAGTTTCCTAATTGATATTAATTCTAAATAAAGAAAGAAAGATAAGGTATTATTTAAGGCCCATTTACTCAAGTTACATTCAATGTGTTTGATATTGCTAGTTAAAAATTCTGGACTTTACGAAATAGAATTTATTGAGGTGTAACTTGACCACTGAGATGTATATAATTTTGAAGTTATTTGTAAATAGTGGAAAATAGATATTGTATGTTTGTTGCATTATTTTGTGGTTTTATTGAGAGTGTGCGTGAACGATAGAAAGTATGAGAGGGTGTGGGAGTGAATCTAGGTTTCCAAGAGAAGGCCTAACTGAGCTAGCCGGAAGCAGTTGAAGAAAGCAATTCAACCAAGGTGATGAAGAGAGGAATCTGGATAAGAAATTAATGTTTTTTTTTTGAAAATTTTCTATTGTGTGCAAATTTTTGATTTGTTATAAAATTGATAATTAGAGGTGTTCGATTTTAATCCAAGGTCCACGGCATTCTTATGACGACCCAACGTTGGGGCTTGAATGATTTTTAGGGAGTTCCAGAGATTAATCCCAGACTACCACGGCAATATATATATATATATATATATATATATATATATATTGCCGTGGACTCGGGTAAAATCCTCACCAACAAAAATATTTTCAAAAAAATTTTATAAAATTTTTAAAACTCGAAAATTCAAAATTAAATAATACAAAAAAAATATTTCTTACCCGTTTTCCTCCTTTCCTTGGTTGAATGGCCTTCTTCAACTGCTTCCGGCTAGCTCATGTGAATTTCCTTTTGGATATCTATATTCACTCTCATATTCTATCATTTACGCACACTCTCAATAAAACCACAAAATACAACAAACATACAATCTTTTATTTATTACTATTTACAGAAGAAATTCAATATTGTCCATATTTCATTGTTCACGTTACACTTCAGTAAATTTTATTTTGTAATGTCCTGTATTTTATTTTTAAAAACATCAAACACATAAAATGTACCTGGAATAAGTGGGCCTTGAATAATACCTTCTCTAAAATTCCTTCTTTATAATTTATTTATTTCTTTTTTTAATCTAAGTAAACTCTGGGGTAGGGTGAGCTCATGATAACCCAGCTAATTATGCATAATGTATGCCTAGCTACTTTGCATACTCTAAAAATAAAAAAACAAAGCCATATACTCTTCACAAAATTTCACGTTCTGATGGAACGTTAAAAGCTTTATAAATACCTTCAAATTTCTAGTTGAATACCATAATAAAGTTATTTACACGTATTATGTTCAATACGTAAATAATCCACACTACCTTGAAAAACACTCTCATACGTCACCCAATATTTACAGTTTATAAGAATCACAATTTCAAATCGTTGCCTGGAAATTTCTAGACGATCTCCGCTCTGTAGATGATGGTAGTTATTTCTGCTATCTGGTCTGCAGGTCGTTTCTAGCTGTTACTAGACGAACTCCATCTAAGTTGAACTGCAAACGCCGCCTCCACAGTGCAACCAAATTCCAAATTCCATTTCAATTATACGTCTTTCACAAATATTTACAGTAATCTACGTTACTTAAACGTCCCGACACGAGTTGGTTAAAAATTATAGGCGATACCTCAATTAAAATAATAATCTCGGAACACTAACCGCGTACTAGTTAAGAGGCTACCACTATGAAATATAATTTAAACGATTTTATAATACTTACAACTCGTGCTGACTTTCATACGTCGTTTGGGACGATCGAAATAATAAGGGCACGAAGTTAAAAGAGAAGAGAGCGAGTGCTAGCTCTCTAGAGTATTTATATCCTTTCAATGTAACCTCTCCTGGCCACATTTATCCGAAATCCCCTGCTCACAACAACACATTCCCACAATTTTGCACTCACCCCGATTTTCAAATCCGCGAATTTCAGTACGTCGTTATAATATTTTAAGAAAATTACGCTACTCTATCCTCGTGTTTATATCAAGTCAAACTAACATATCGACCATTTGGACAATCCTTAGAATAATTTGTTTGTTATCTACAGATTAAATAGAACTTGACATTTAGAAAATACGCAGGTGTTCAATCGTAACGTTTTAAATAACACTTCTAAGAGTTGGATTTTCCACGTATTTCAACCCTACTGATATATTTGTTAGTTAATAACGCGTCTCATCTTGGTATTATTAGGTTTTTACATGCTTTTATGCGTATTATATATCAATAATCGTTCAATTAAATTCAAATTAATTAATAAAGTAATGGCATTGGCTTCAACCATTTAATTTCTTTGCAAACCTACTAAATATTTATCATTATTTGTAAAATTTTGTTTATACCTGATACTTAAAAATGAATTAACTAATATAACTTTCGCACGTATTTTCTGGTTGTTCCTTTATACAGGGTGTTTTGAAATTGCTTCATTTATATTTATTTTTGATCTTTTAAAACCACTATAATATATATATATATATATATATATATATATATATATATATAATTATGTGGTGTAACGACCTTGCAGATTATAAAATAAAGTATCTATAATAACAGGCTATTAGGTCTGCTGGTTAATGAATAAAACTCTTTATTATAAATTCAAGCTTTTGGTTTTTTATTTTTAAACCTTTATCAAGAATATTATTGTATGCCCTAATAACGTTTCACAATTTGTAGTATTCTTGATAAAGGTTTAAAAATAAAAATATATATATATATATATATATATATATATATATAACTTAAACAAAAAGAGCGATTGATATAGTGTAAATAAATTTATTTAGTGGTCTTCCAGGGTGCGTCATTAATCATATGAGTTAAAAAAAAAGTCGTAGGAAAGTGTTAGGAGAATATTGTTTGGTAGTAAACTAAACGGCAAAATACTTAAAAATTTCGGCGTTTTTGGTAACAATTACCTTGACAGTTTAGCTTGGAACACACAATCCGACATACACACTTATTTGTACATGTATCCAACCAGGCAAACACAAAAGTATATATAAATGGTGTATAAGTTTTATATATGATATTATACAGAATCTACAGGTAGATGTCAGCTACTGTGGTTACATATTTTTCTATAAGTTTTCCTTGATATGCTTTTCGCTGTGACGCAGCCAGCTTAATATATTAAGGTAGCAGCGCCACGCATTCTTAAAAATGGTGAATAGCACAAACTTTTTACAGTGGTACATTTTGGTACAAAATCAGTCTATTCCATTTCTATTTTTATTTTTGTTGTTTTCGTATTTTTTGCAGTGTGGTCCTGCTGGATTAGTATTAAGCTAGCAACGCCACGCATTTTTTAAAAACGGAACAAGATATAAACTTTCTATCGGGAGTACAAATTGTTACAAAATTAGCCCTTTTCATTGCTATTTTTGTTTTTATTGTTTTGTTTTTTTTGCGGTGTGGTCCTGCTAGCTTAATATTAAGCCAGCAGCGCCACGCATTTCTTCAAAACGGCACAAGGTACAACATTTTTTTTTAGTGGTACAAATTGGTACCAAATAGGTACTAAATAATGCAATTGGTCCAAAGCGATTCTGCCCATTTGGTCCTGTCAGCTTAAGAGGCGTAAGAATCAGCAAAGTTCGGTGGTCAGAGACGCGGGGTTTTAGAAGTGGAGACTTCAAGGTAGTTCATACAGGAGAGGCGAAGGGAAATTTGAGTGTGGGGATAGTTATGCGAAAAAAGATAGGGCACTGTGTAGGAAATTACCTACAAAAGCATACAGTAATAATACAAGTATACATGCTCACCTCTAGTTACAGTGACGAAGAGGTAGAGGCGATTTACAAAGATACCAAAGAGATATCAATATACGTAAAAGGACATAAAAATTTAACAATTACGGGAGATTTTAATGCAGTGGGAGGTGAGGGTAGGGAAGGAGCGGTAGTAGGTTTATTTGGTTTAAGTACGAGAAACGAGGGAAATAGACTGGTAGAATTTTGCGACAAGAACAATTTAATCATCACAAACACATTATTTCCATATCATGCTAGAAAACGTTGAATGTGGAAGATGCCAGGAAATATAGTAAGATATCAAATAGATTACATTATTGTTAGACAACGGTTTAAGAATCAAGTAAAAGACTCTAAATGCTACACAAAAGCAGATATAGACACTGAGCACAACATCGTAATTATGAAAACCGATCTTAAATTTAAAAATTTGAAAAAAATAAACGGAAAAAGGCACTTTGACTTTGAGAAACTCAAATATAAAGATATCCACGAAAGATTTGAAAAAAGTCAAATGAGTTGCTGAAAGATATCGGGAAATTTTCTGATACTAAGGAAGTAAAAACAGAATGAACATTAAATCCAGCTTAGGCATGGCGGCCAGAGATATGCTGGGGTGTATATAAAAAGAAAATAAGAAACATAACATAAAATAGGAAATTATTCGAAAATGCAGAAGAACTAAGGAACCATGGATTGATGAAATGTGCACAGAGGACAATCTAGGATTGAAATAGGAAAAGCAAACAAAGCATACAAACTAATTAGAGTGAATTTTTGAGATATAAAACTATATATCAAAAATATAAGGGACGCGGGAGAAAACTTAGAGAAAGTGGTTTGATGGGAAAAATATATAGACAAACTATATGCAGGGGAGGCACTAACAGCATTAGAGTAGGCATCAGATACTAAAAAGGAGGACATGGGATATTCTATACTTCGAGATGAGTTTAAATTGGAATTTAAGGTTCTGAAAAATGGTAAGATGCCTGGTACAGACAAGGTGTATGCAGAAACTCTAAAAATCGCTGGACAAGAAGTAACAGAACGTCTCTTCTAACTTGTAAGCTACATGTATTAGACAGGTGAGATACCCTAAGACTTGAAACATAACATCATAGTCACTATACCAAGAAAGAGAGGCGCGGATAGATGTGAAAATTTTCGAACAATAAGTTTGATAGCATGCGTGTTAAAAATATTAAGAAAAATTGTACGAAGACAAATGGAAAAAAAACTGAAGTAATAGTAGAAGAAAAACAATTTGGATTTAGGCGAAACAGTGGAACACAGGAGGCTATTTTAGCTCTGAGGGTGATAATGGAGAAAACAATAGAAAAGGGGAAAAGCGTGTGTATAAGGTTTGTAGATCTGGAAAATGTACTCGACAATGTAAAATGGAAAAAAAATGTTCGAAATACTCAAAAGAATGGAATGAGTTTTAGGGAGAGATGAATACTACATAGTTTATACAAAGAGCAAACAGCGGTAATAAAATTAAAGTAGGAACGTAGAAAAGTATATATTAGGAGAGGGGTGAGACAGGTGTGCCCCAATCCCATTAATTTTAATTTCTACATCGAAGAGACAATGAATACTGTCAAATGCAGGAAGACATTTGGAATTATTATGCAGAGACAAAAGATTGATATGCTTAGATTTGCAGATGATATAGGGGTGTTAACATCTAGGAAGTAGAAGTTAGAAGCACTACATTTGATTGTCCAATGCTGCACCCAAAGGTACTGGCCAGGAAGAGTTAGAAGCTGCTCTTAATGAAACGCAAACAGTTCTAACAGAGAGATACGGTATGAAAATTAACAAAAATAAAACTAAAGTACTAGTACGCAAAGGAGGGAAAATAAATCAAAAACAAGAATACACATAGGTTAAGAGAACTTACAAGAGGTTAAGGATTTCTGTTACCTGAGAAGTCAAATAACGCAAAATGGGAAAGACGCTAGTGATATAAAACAAGGATTAGCACAAGGTCGTGCTATATTTAACAAGAAGAAGCAACTTTTGTGTTCAAAGATAACAAATATAAATTGCTTAAAACATATGTGTGGAGCACAGCACTGTACGGCTGTAAAATCTGGACAATAGGGGCAAGCGGACAGGAAAAAGATAGAAGCCTTTGAAATGTGGTGCTACAGAAGTATCATGAAAATATGATACACTGGCGAAGTTAAGAACAAAGAGGTACTAGAAATTGTTGTGGAAGAAAGAAATATGTGGAAAATAGTAAAAAATAGGAGAGATAGGATGACCACATACTAAGACATAAGGGAATAGCGCGAAATATGTTAGAAGCAGAGATAGGAAAGAAGAGAGGTACAGATATACCTAGGTTAGATTCTTGCACACAGATTGTAAAGTATATAGGCTGTGGAAATTTCAAAGAAATGTGCAGGCTAGTTCAGAATAGTAATCAATGGAGTTATGCGTCCAACCAGTTCCAAGATAGAAAACCTAATGACGGAAAAATTACTGTACCTAAACCTAATAATTATTATAAGCAACTTCACGTATTTGTTTTGCAATTAAGCTGCTAAACTTTCTTCAGATACCATTGAATCTCGGTGAAATAGGACAAAAAATTAGGAAATAACAGAATGGAAACCCAGCTATATCGAAACTGTGGGAATTTCGGGGAACAGTGTAGGCCAGCTCAGAATTGAAATAAGTGAAAGTACGCGTCCAAACAGTTTCAAGACGAAAAACCTAATGACGAAAAAATAACTGTACTTAAATATGATGATTATTATAAACAACTACAGGTATTAGTTTTGAAATATTTTCAACTAATGTTAATTGTGCAAAAGGATATATTGGAAAACCATTAATTTGGCAAGTATTCAAGTATTGTGGGGGATTATGGTAGCCGTAAGCTGTTTAACGCCTTTCACATACTCTATATGTGATTTTCCAATGCTCCACCCGAAGGTACTACGTTGGTCAGGAAGCGAGTTTTTCTTTTACCTGAAAAATTCTAAATTTTGCCGAACCCTTGATGTTCCAAGCAAGGTAGGGATCTTTAACGTGCGCAACAACACGAAAACACAAAATAGGAGAAGTAGAAGAGCAGGATACGCTCTAAGGCATTTTCTGGGAATGGTACGGTATATATTACATGCAGAGGTAGGAAAATAGAGGTAGAGGTATACATAGATCAGACCATTGTACGCAGATGTTAAAAGATGCAAACTGTAGAAATTTCAGTGAAATGTGTAAGTTAGCTCAGAATAAGAAATAATGGCGATACGCGTATAAGCAGTTACAGGACTGAAGATCCAATGACGATGAATTTCAATAAAAAAATAAAAAAGTATACAAATATAAAGATGGATAAAGTGCAGAAAGAACCAAAACAAACAAATGGAGTTATGTAAAACAAATCTAATTTGACAGATTAAATTACGGTGTTACATTTTAACCTTTTCAATAGTATTGCAACAATAACATAAATTAATATAAGGTTACGTTTCATTCGCGTCGTCAACCATGCATTGCCCTGAACGTAATTTGTACGTCCACCAACTTGGTTGCATGGGTTTCCGTCATGGGTATACTCCACATGTCGTTCCTTTAACTTGGGAACGCAAGCGTGTACGGTTTTACATTCCATAAATCATGAGGTGATTGTCTTCGGATTCCTAAGAAGCTATTTTTGAATTTCACACTTATATTTTTAATTTGAGCATGGGAAAGAAGATTTCCCTTTTTACTAGAGCTGTTGTTGCGTCCTTCGGCTCTACCAAATTTTATTTTAATATTTAGATTTAGAGGAGTTTTGAATCCAGCATGGAACAGCAGTAAACTTATGTAAAATTATGCTTGTTATCTTTTAAACATTAAGTTCGAAAACATACGAACACATAACCCTCTCTTTTGTTTTCTCAGATGAATACGTTCACGTATGTCTTTACTTAAAGCACGCACAAATAGTATTACTATCTTAATCATATCCATGGTTAAGCGTTTAAAACACCTCAACGGTGTGTTATGAATTTATACAGATCCCAATGACGTCGATATATTCCGTCCTAATTTCTACTATGTAACTCTAATGATACTCAGCAATGATGCGCATTTAGTTTATCCGTGTAAGGCTGTATCATCTAGCATTTGGGACTTACATTGTACATTAGCTCAGAAAAATGGCACAATGTAAGTTTCAGTAACATTTCAACTTCTTGTAACAAAATGTTACAGGAAGCAAAATTCTATTAAACTTCTTGGCTTCACAATTGAACCAAATAATTGCACTTAAAATGAGGTTAACATGCGTATAATACATGAACTGTCATTCAACGTTACAACACGCATCGAATTCGCCAATAAATTTTAAATTCTCCAAGCAAGTGTTCTGTAAATCTAACTTTGACGCAGTTTTCATTGTTCCGTAACTACATAACGCCAATCAAAAATTGAGCGCAAGCACGCACAGTTGAAATGGTTAAACTTCAATCTACCCCAATCGCGTGTGTCACGAGTAGAAACGTTTAACCTATACCCATGTTGTGTGCTTACAGGCTGCGACCGCTTTCGCTTTTATTGTCATTCCCGATTCGGTTTCGTGACCACAGCATAACTGTGACACAGACCCTCTTTTTTTTATGACATTTAACTTTGATCTCAGGAAATTGTAATCCAACAGAGAGACGCCTTGAAAAAATGCTTTCCTTACATTTTCTTGATTGAATTAAGTTTAGTCGAGCGAGTGGAGTGCGGCCTGTATTTTCACTAAAGTGGCGAAACATCTTTTGCCACCAATCAACTTTGTGTCTAAAGTTAGTAAATACTGTAACGCGCTACTACTACCGCGTTTCTTTAATTTAAAACAAGTAATAATAATGGTCTTTATTGCTCACTGTTCACAAGTCTAATTAACAGTATATGCCTTATTTATAGATGTTTTCAGTCCACTTAACAATGAAGCACTATTACACTAATGAATTTACAAGCACTAATATCTTCTTAAACTAACTTCTTTACCATAAGTTCATTAACAACACTAACACAACTATTTGTTTATACACTTCTATTTATTTATGTATACTGCAAGTTGCATGCACATTAGACACAGCATATCATTTATGTATATATTCTAAAAACTCAACTACGTTTACTTTACAACGACATAATTTATATTAGACATTCAAGAATAGACTAACTCTTACATTCATAAGCGGCCTTATATATACCCTGCATTAAGATATGACTCATTATCTAGAACTTTGTAGAAGGATTCTCGAATGCTGAAGAATACGCTGTGCCCCGGGCGTTTGTATGTTTGACGGGTTGCCTAATAGTGGATCACAACACTGCCCCCTCTTTAAAACCGTTACGTCTCGTAACTGTAAATCCATCTTGACGCCAATTCGATGACTGGTGACGGTATCGGCAGCTATCTCCTCTGGTGCATCCACCGCGTCGTTGGAAGTAACAGTCAACACTCTTTTCATGGTCTTGGTAGGCAACCGGTTGATAACAACAAACAAGAACCTGGACGTTGGTTCCTGAAAACTACTTCTAGCATATTTCGGACTATCCTCCAATCCAAGCGATCCAGTCCACAGCCCAGCTTGGGCACCGCTAGTCTCGTTACTCCATTTTCCATCATCTGCGCCTTAAGATTTAGCAAAGCCTCCCATAGATGTCCATAACTAGGTCTTTGCCATGAAGAATTTTGGTGACCAGATAGTAAACATAACGATTGTTATCTTGAAGAACTAAAGCTTTTCCTACAGTTGGCTGCTGTTGTACTAATTCATCTACACGTCCAAACTTTTTCTTGAAAACAACAGCTATTCCCTTGACATTGCCAAATCTTGAGCTACGCAATGTGCAAGGGAATACTCTTCTGGTGCTCTAAACAGATCTTGCTGTTTTCAACAACAACGCCAAATCTCGCCTTAGCGGAACCACCATATGCTGCCATAAAGCTCTCAAAATCTACATTTGGCTCATGATTAATAACTTGTCGAACACCATCATCATTATTCGAGTCTTTCTGGTTGTTGCCAGCGTAGGATGTTAAACGGTCAAAGTGTACCACTTTCAGTTTACCACGGGGGGATCTTCTGATCCGGTACACTACATCATTAATCCTTTTTAACACTTCGTACGGCCCTTCCCATTGTCTTTGTAGTTTTGGCGACAATCCACGTTTTCTTTGTGGATTGTACAACCACACTAAATCTCCAGGTTGATAACCACCTTCTTGCGCTCTCGTGTCATATTGTGATTTCATTCGATCGCTTGCTGCCTGTATATTCTTTCGGACGTTTTCGTGAATACTATTTGATCTTTCACGAAGCTTACTAACGTAATCTTCACCTGCGATCTCTTCTCCAGGTTTAAATCCAAACTGAAGATCACATGGTAGCCGCAATTCACGTCCTAGCATTACGCAAGCGGGCGAGTATCCTGTGCTGTCATGTACCGAAGATCGGTACGCCAGTAGGAACAAATGTAAATATTGGTCCCAGTCTCGTTGATGTTCAGAGACAACTTTGGTCAGGTACTTCCCTAACGTCCTGTTCATTCTTTCAACCATTCCATCCGATTGGGGATGAAGTGGCGTGGTTCTAGTCTTCCTGATTCCAAGGTGCTTGCAGACGTTTTGAAACAACGCCGATTCGAAGTTTCGACCTTGATCGGAGTGTAATTCCAACGGAACTCCAAAACGACAAAACAACTCCTGACTAGTACATCTGCCACCGTCTCGGCTTCTTGGTTAGGTATAGCATATGCCTCCGGCCATTTGGTAAAATAATCCATCGCAACCAAGATGTATTTATTTCCTTTCTCTGATTCAGGAAACGGACCAGCTATATCAATGGCTACCCTCTCAAAAGGATTCCCGACGTTATACTGTCTCATTGGGGCTTTCCGTTTTGTGACCGGGCCATTTGCAGAGGCACACAATTCACATTTCCGGCACCACTCCTTCACATCTTCTTTGCAGTTCACCCAATAAAATCTTTCTCTCACTATTTCGAGAGTTCTTTTCACGCCAAAGTGCCCTCCGGAAATACCATCGTGCAAGTGCTGCAACACCTCCGGCACTCTGCTTCTTGGCACTATCACTTGAAGTCTCTCAGTGCCATCTTCAAATTCCAGGCGTCGTTTCAAGATTCTATTTTCCATCATCAAGGAGTCCCACTGTGCCCAGTATGCCTTCAGGCTCCTACTTGAAATACTAATTTCTTCCCAAGCTGGCCGTTGTCCTCTATTTTCCACTCAATAATACGTCCCAATTCGGCGTCATTCTACTGGTCTTCTCGTATTCTTTCGAGTTGCCAAGTATCATCGGTTACCGTCATTCTATGGATGACACTTATTTTCTCTTCCATCTTGGAGCAATGATTGCAGTCCATCGGACAAGGTCTCCTTGATAGAGCGTCTGCATTCCGATGGCTAGTTCCTACACGATGTTCTGTATCAAAGTCATATTCCTGCAGCCGCTCTATCCACCTTGCCACTTGCCCTTCAGGATTTCGAAACTGCAATAACCATTTCAGTGCAGCATGGTCTGTTCTCAACAGGAATTTACGGCCGTATAAGTACTTATAAAAGTGCTCTACGGATTTGACGACGGCCAACAGCTCCCTTCTTGTCACACAATAGTTCCTTTCTGGCCGCGACAAGACCTTGCTGAAATACCCAATAACTTTTTCTTGTCCGTCCTGCACTTGAGAAAGAACGCCTCCTATAGCTGTGTTACTGGCATCGGTATCCAACACAAATTTTCCCTCCATCCGTGGATAACTCAAAATTGGTGCTGTAACTAGTAGCCGTTTCAGTTGTTCAAATGCTCTGTGGCAGTCGTCATTCCAATCATATTCTTGTCCATCTTCGGTTAATTTTGTTAACGGTTTGGCAATGTTCGCAAACCCAAGTATAAAACGTCGGTAATATGTGCACAATCCTAGAAAACTGCGTAGTTGGTGTATATCTGCTGGTGTAGGCCACTCCTGTACCGTTTTTATTTTGTCAGGGTCAGCTCTTATTCCGGTCTCCGAAACGACATGTCCTAGGTATTTCACCTCTTTTCCAAACAGGTGACACTTCTTGGGGCTCAATGTAAGGTTTGCCCCTTAATCTCTGGAATATCTCCTCTAGGTTCTTAAGATGTTCTTCGAAAGACCGACCTAACACTATCACGTCGTCCAGGTACACCAGACATGTCTTCCAGGACAGTCCACGCAGTACCGACTCCATCAATCGTTCAAAAGTAGCAGGAGCATTGCATAATCCAAATGGCATGACCTTGAACTGCCATAATCCAGTTCCAATTGTAAAGGCAGTCTTTTCTTTATCGTTTGGCTCCAAGCCTACCTGCCAGTATCCGCTTTTCAAGTCCAAGGTCGAAAACCATTTAGATCCGGATAGAGTATCTAAGGTGTCATCAATTCTGGGCAAAGGATAGCTGTCTTTCTTTGTCACATTATTAAGCCGCCGGTAGTCTACACAAAACCTTGTCGACCCGTCCTTTTCTTGACAAGCACTACCGGGGATGCCCATGGACTATTCGAGGGTTCAATCACTCCTGTTCTTCCATATCGGTGATAATTTGCTCAGCTTCCTTACGTTTTGCCAAAGGAAGCCGCCTGGGTGTTGTCTTATCGGTTGCGCATCTCCAGTATTGATCTTGTGTTGCACAACATTCGTCCTTCCTTTCTCACTATCATCCAGTGCAAACACACCTCGATATCGTCCGACCAGTTCTTTTACCTTGCCCAGTTGGTCGCCATTTAATCCTTGACACGAGGGTATCAACATATCCAGCAATTTCTGTGAGCAACCGTTGGTTGGTTTATTTTTCGTGTCGTCCACACAACGTTTAATATGACATACTGGAATGCAACTTCCCACAATCATGCCTTTCTTCAGGGTCACTGTATGGGGATTAATGTTCAGCACCCTTACTGGTACCATGTTTCGAGACTTTACCAGCGTTCTTCCAATCAGAAGTCCCTCCTGACCCATTCCCGATTCAGTTGCTTCCATCATGCATACTTGTCCTTCCCGGAGCGTACCATCCGGGTGTCCCATTACTATCATTTCCGCCTTCTCGGGTATTTTTACATCGCAAATCATTCGTACTTGCATCGTCTGGTTACTCCTACCTTGAAATGGAATCTCATCATCATCTATCCGAAGCACATTTTCTTTCATGTTTACATGAAACCCATATTCTCTCATGAGATCCATTCCCAAGATCACTTCTTCTGTAATTTCAGCTACCAACACTCGATGATTAATTAATTTGTCCCCAATTGTCAACATAACGGCAGTCTCTCCGTGAGTACCAATCTTCTCACCACTTGCCGTTCGGAGACACACCGATACAGGTAGCACTTTTCCACGACCAACCAAATCTGGTCTCACAATAGTTCTTGTCGCTCCTGTATCCACAAGTAATCGGACAACCCTACCATTAATTCTACCATCGATATAAATGCTGTCCAGACTTTCCACCGACGATGCAGCACGGATGATAATCTCCGGGCACTACGCTGTGCTGTCGAAGTTCGCCCCTTACATGGACCAGCTTTGGCACAACCGGTTGTTTCTTTGGTTGAGTACAGCGTCTCTGCATATGGCCAACTTCACCGCAGCTCCAGCATCGTAGACGCCATCTCCGCGGTCGTTGTCTTTTCAGCTTTTCCGCCTTTCGCTTTTCAAACACACGATTGACTATTTCATCTATGCTGTTCTGAGCTTGACCAGGTTCCTCTAAGGCAGACCGAACTTTGTGACCCATCCTGTGTGATGTCTGCTTAGCTGCTTCAAATTCAAGCGCATGGGCCAGTGCGTCATCCAACATTTTTGGACGTGCTAGTCTTAGCGCTTGCTGTATTTCGCCATCCTTAACGCCATCCACAAATGTTTGGACAGCAAGTTGTTCGAGGAAGCTATCTGGTGCCGTCGGATATGCCAATCTAACTAACCTGGCAATGTCAGCTTCGAATTCTTGCAGGCTTTCACTTGTCTTTTGCGAGCGGTTCTTAACTTGTGCGTGGTAAACCTGTTGAAGGTGAGCATCTCCATATCTCATCTCAAGCTTTGATGTTAAGAGGCCGTAATCATTCTGCTGGTGATCGGGAATCGTTTGTAAGATGTTAAGAGCCTCCCCCCGTAAGGCCACTATTAAGGAGATGGCCTTCTCTTTGTTGCACCAACCGTTGGCTATTGCAGCAGCTTCAAATTGTTTCAAATATGTGGGCCAAGGTGTTTTACCATCGAACGTAGGTGGTTTTACTTTAAATTTAGACGGAATTGACTCGCTTCTTTCCATGGTTCTTATTTCTGGAATGTTCTGATTAACAACATGGCTTGGTAATTCAAGTGGTCGCGTTGTTAGTGAAATCATTTGTTCTTGAAGCCTCATCACATCTTCTTCCATTTTTACCAATTTATTATCCAACTTTTGCTCAACTGTTTTTACCTGTTCAGTGAAATCTTCTTTCAATGCAATGGAACTTTCCATTAATCTTTGTTCTAACGTGGCTGTACTTTCATTCAACTTTTCTTTTAGTGTCACTTCCAGTTTAGCCGACCTCTCCTCCATTTTCTCAGCATTTTCACTAAACTTTTCCTCTAATTTCGTAGTATTTTCGCTTAACTTTTCCTCCATACCGGATTTAAAATCCTTAAGGAAATTCATTAAAGTCTCTGCCTCCATCTTACTTTGGTTTCTTGTAACAGGCATATACAAACTACTTAAATGTCTTTAGACTTAATTAATCACCCAACACAGCCTGACACCAGTGTAACGCGCTACTACTACCGCGTTTCTTTAATTTAAAACAAGTAATAATAATGGTCTTTATTACTCACTGTTCACAAGTCTAATTAACAGTATATGCCTTATTTATAGATGTTTTCAGTCCACTTAACAATGAAGCACTATTACACTAATGAATTTACAAGCACTAATATCTTCTTAAACTAACTTCTTTACCCTAGGTCCAATAACCACACTAACACAACTATTTGTTTATACACTTCTATTTATTTATGTATACTGCAAGCTGCATGCACGTTAGACACAGCATATCATTTATGTATATATTCTAAAAACTCAACTACGTTTACTTTACAACGATATAATTTATATTAGACATTCAAGAATAGACTAACTCTTACATTCATAAGCGGCCTTATATATACCCTGCATTAAGATATGACTCATTATCTAGAACTTTGTAGAAGGATTCTCGAATGCTGAAGAATACGCTGTGCCCCGGGCGTTTGTATGTTTGACGGGTTGCCTAATAGTGGATCGCAACAATACGTTGTCGTGACGGATTGTTTAAGTAAGTAGCCTTCGGTTACCTCCACGTTTTTTTTACTTAATTGTGTAAGACAGTTCTTTGATAAACAAATCAGAGGCATTTCACTTTAAAAAGAACCCAACATAACTTCACAGATTGCGGCAGAAAAGTAAATATCGGTTACGTAGTTGAATTATTACGGTATTGCTTAAAAGGGATGTTTTATAAATAGTCTTGTTGGTGAATAATTGCAACTTAAACTTTTTCGTGGTATCATTAAGTAACTATAAAGCTTAGAATTATGTATCGAATATATTTATATCTTGTTATTTAGTATATTCATATGGAACAATTCTAATTTGTGTCTTTTACATTTTCCTGATGGACTGTCATACAGCCGCCTGAGAGTAAACATTAAATTCAAATTAAAAGTTATGAAGTTCGTAACATAAGCCGCTCGTGTTGTGGTGATCTCAAGATTAACATAGTAAATGAAAACACAAGGCAACGCAAAAAATAATTATGAATTCTACAAACAAAAAATAGAAAAGGTAATGATCGGTAAATGCGTAATAAAATAAAACAATGTTGAATCTTATTCTACACTAACTTCCAAGCAAGATGCACAGTTTAGTCACAGGACGCTTCTGCACACCACTTACAGATTTCACTGAAACCATTTGGACTACACCATCTTCTCCAGGATGGGCGTCTATGACGCATGCTAATTTCCATTTTGCAGGTGGCAAGTTTTCTTTTTTTATTAAGATCATTCTTACTGCTTTTTTATTGTTTATCTTATCATACATATAAGTTAGTCCATAATTCATACATTCATAGATACAACCCTGACTTGTTCATATTTCACCCTACCCTAGTCGATCTAATACGAACTTATCCGAACCTAGTTTCCTTTGGTTCCTCTCAGGACTAACCTTTAAGAGTCGCCCGTCAGCTGTCCTGCAACACAGACACAACTATACACGAATTTAGTTATCCATTGAACCTTACAAACAGGTATACATTGTCGCCCAAGTGCGGGAGTATCAGTTTCATTTTTATTATAATTAGTGTTTACAAGTGACATTAATTTCCGTAATAAACATCTGTGTCGTCATTAATCACTAGTGACCGGCATGAAACCAACCTAGAATACGGTTCTAACGAAGATCATATCACTGTTATCCCATTCGCATCACCAGCGTGGTCGAATTACAAGTAAGTAGAAAATTGTTGATTTAATTCGTCTCTGCGTTTTTGGCCTTCGAGCCGGATATTAATTTGTGGACTTAGATACATCAACAAAACAAACCAACGACAGTTGGTTACCATTGTGCAACAAGTGCAGTGTGAAATTCGTGTAAACAACATCTCTCATATTTATTTCCATATTCATAACAAACATTTCAGGTTGTAGTTTTGAAAACTATAAATTTTGTAGTAAAATAATCCTTAAACATTAACATTCCTAAAGCACATTTAGGTGTGAAACACATTTATTCATTTGGTTAGCAAAGTTAGATAATTTAACACACAAAAAGCGAAGGTTAACTAACCATTTTTAAAATATTATATTTTATCTCTCTTACACTTACAGGTAGTGAAAGTAGTTCTCGTATTGGATATACGGTCATAAAACGTGTTTTGCTATTTCTATTAAAATAGGTGGTTGGTTTTATCAGTACTACAGTACAAAATTTGTATAAATATATCGTTACTGAGAAATTTGTACAGGATCGGATTCAGTATTCCTGAATCCACATAAAATCGTGTACTACTTGAAAATTTTGTGGATTTAATTAATTATATCATTGTACAATCATGTCAAAACTAAGTTTTGAAAGATTGTTGAAGGAAGGTAGCTATGTAGTTGAGAGGTTAAAAACATAATCTACCAAACTGACAAGTCTTGCAAAATCTCTAGAAAGTCTGGTAACAGTAGACGTTATTTTAGAAAATGCAATAGAAATTTCCCAAATTATAAATTCGCTTCGTTAGACAAAAGGAGCGATGAAGAGTTAGATCAGTTAAATTCAATTCGTTCAGATATTGATAAACATTTGTTGGAAATTAAAGTCACAAGTGCAGAATTTAAAACTCGTTTTGATAGTAAATATTTGATTCAGCACTCTAATGCAACAATTGGCTTTCATAGTAATATTAAATTACCTAAAATTAACGAATAATTTTGCCTAGCATGGAGAAAGTAATTCGAGCATAGGGGATCGAAATCAATATATAAAGGGTTGGTTATTTTGCAAAAAGACAAGCCCGTGACCGGTTTCACTGTTCTTGCAGATCATCAGACGGACGCATATCTTTTTGCAAAACAACCAACTAAGTTCTAAAATAATACACAAATTAAAGTGTATTTATAGTGCAAATATTTCTCATGCGCTCTCTATACTCGAGAATAAGCAACTAACTATCGAAGACTGTTTCCAGTCTCCGACGTGATAGTGTAGATGGCATTGCCAGACAAAATTTAAATAGCTAGTCAAAAGACAAGATGAAAATTAAATAAACACATGACCTGTTACCTACCTAGCACTGGCGGACATTCTAAGAAGGTACTACACCCAGTGCTAATCGAGGAAGTTGGTCGACGGAAACCAATCCGTTTCCAATTAATATACAAAGATACAAAGTTGTCTTATCTTACTCGCTGGCAGATAATTCAGCGTATACAGCAGGCATTTTGGAAAAAATAGCATCTTGAGTACCTACATGTATTACAGCAAAAAACAAAATGGCATTCACTTGATTTGTTAGCGACCATTGGAACGCTACTCCTCATAAGGGATGATCAAGCACCTCCATTGGCTTGGCGGTTAGGTCGAATTAAACAACTGTATCCAGATACAGATGGGGTTTCTCGTGTCGCATTAGTCAAAGCCTCTAGTACGTTTATTATCAAGCGACCGTTAGTCAAACTTTGTCCTCTGTCATTGTATGAACCTCATAATTAGAAGCAGTTTTTTTTGTTTGTTTGTTTATTATCTAAACATCAATTAGTTAGGTACATTTTTACACTTTTGTTCATTAATCAAAAATAAGTGTTTCATTCTTATGTTGGTGGGCGGTATGTTACTGTTTTTTTATCGTTTATCTTATCATACATATAAGTTAGTCTATAATTCATACACTCACAGACACAACGCTGACTTGTTCATATTTCACCCAACCCTACTCGATCCAATACGAACTAATCCGAACCTAGTTTCCTTTGGTTTCTGTCAGGACTAACCATTAAGAGTCGTTCGTCAGTTGTCCTGTAAAACAAACACAACTATAGACGTATTTTTCGCTGTTATCAATTGAACCTTACAAACAGGTACACGTTGTCACCCAAGTGCGGGAGTGTCAGTTTCATATTTATTACAATTAGTGTTTACAACAAGTGACATTAATTTCCGTAATAATCACCTGTGTCGTCATGAACCACTAGTGACCGACATGGAAGCAACTTAGAATACAGTCCTAACGAAGATCATATCATTATTATCCCTTTAGCATCACCAGCGTGGTCGAATTACTAGTAAGTAGAAAATTATTGATTTAATTTTTCTCTGCGTAATAACAATCATAATACCAGGAACTATAGTGCAGTCGGAATTATTAAACCATTTTTGACGCTGCTGGAGCTCATTGATATATTCCTTAGACTACCTTCTCTAAAAAGTCTGTACAACTTGCTGTACTCTTTGAAATTGTAGAACACGACTTTTATTGATCATAATTAAGTGACAGTCCGGTACGGTCAAAAGACTATGGCCGATTAAGAAGTGAACTGGGGTTAGAGGAACAAAATCGCTTGAATCAGAGAATAGAAGTGTTAACGTTTGAGAGTTAAACACCGCTTCAGTCTTAGTTAATATGGTATAAAATTCGTCATACGTAAATAGAGAATTATTAGTTATTCTTTTCAGGTGATATTTTATTATCCGAACTCCAGACACCCAGAGTCCACCAGAGTGAGGAGACCGAGGTAAGATGAAGCGCCACGATATGCCTTCATTATTGAAAATGGTTTCCAATCATGTTATTTTCTATACCAGAATACATTGTTTAAAACAATTTCTTTATTTCTGTATTAGCTCCTACAAAGTTAGTGCCGTTATCAGGGTAAATTATAGCAAGTTTGTCTCGTCTATTAGAAAACTGTCTTAAAGCAGCACTGAAAGCTGCTGATTTTAAATCAGATACTACGCCTTTGTCACAAAACAAGCAAAAGTACAAATGTAGTGCTTTGAGGATTTGAACCCACGTCCCTTTTTATTTTTAATTAATACAGGACCACAATAATCGACTCCGTAAGTGTGAAACGGAGAGTCAATCATTAGGCGCTCTTTACGCAAAGAACCCATTAAAGGTGCATATGACTTAGGAGAAAACACATACTGCATTCTCTAACGATTTTTATGACGCAATTTCGTCCTGAAATTGGTCAAAATGTTTCACGTACATGAGTCAATAAAGTTTGCGGACCAGCATGTAATGTTTACTCGTGGTCGTGCTTAATTATTAAATATGTCAATATATGCTTCGAAGGCTATAGAAGTAGATGCTTTTTATTTTCAGAAAACTGTGAATAGTGAATTCTACCGTCAACCCGTAGTAAACTATCAAAATCTAGGTAAGATTAAAAGTGATAACACGCGACCTTAAGATTTTAAATCTTTGTTATTCTTTAAAGCAGTTATGTCCGACTGAAATTCCTGAATTTGTGCTAATCGCATTAGAGTTTTTTTTTCTGGCTGTATTCAGTTCTTCACGAGATAATGAACCAGAACGTTTTTTAGTTACGACTGAGGAAGCATTATGTTTGAAGCGCTGAACATATGTAACAAATTTTCGTATTTTCTTATTTGAAGAAAATTGATGAAAAATATTATTATTGACATTTTGCACTGTGAAAGTCTTGATTGACTTATGCTCTTGGAAAATATTATCAAAGATGTGATTGCTTGATTCCGGCTCAAGTGAAGACTATTGATCAGAAAATTTGGTAGCCACAATTCGGAAGTGATTAAAAGCTTGGGTTGGACACCGCGAGATATCAGATCAGCTACGTTATCAACATATGGAATATGTTTCCATTGTTCAGTATTATTAAATCTTGTATCTCGGACGTACGATTTGAAACAAAGGTTTTCAGAACGCCAGGAGAATTCTTCAACCATGCTAAAGTGATAGTTGTATCGGTCCAATAGGTTACTGAATTGGCAGTAATAGAAAGAGCGTTGGTAATTTTGCTGTCAAGTTTTATTAGAAGCAGAGCACCGCATAGTTCCAATCTGGGAATTGAAACTGTTTTTAACGGGGCCAGTCTAAATTTAAAAGCAATTAAGCTTACAGTGATTATGCCACTACTGTTAGTGCTTTTCAGGTATACACATGCTCCATAAGCTAGCTGTGAGGCATAAGAAAAGCTGTGTATTTGCATGTTGACCACGTCATCAACAAGAACGTAGAGAAGACGAACCTTTACCAAATTGAATCCACTCATAGTGCAGATTAGAGGGCATTGATTCATCCCATGATAATTTGTGTTGCCACAACTTCTGTATGATCGATTTAGCAATGATTATCACAGGGACCAATAAACCTAACGGATCGAATATAGCAGCTGTGATGGCTAATATTGACCGTTTTGTTACAGAGCTCTTCAACAATAAGTCATTTATGTTGTAGCTGAAGTTATCAACTGAAGGTAATCACAGCGTGCCAAGGGTTTTTGCTATTTTATCAGGATCCAGGCACGCAAGTTCAGAATCTGACGCAGATAGTGAATGCAAAGCATTTGGTGCGTTTGCTAGCCACTTTCTAATCTCAGAACAACCTTGAACAAAAATCTTTGTCATATCATGACGGACAAATACCAGTTTTTGATAATAATCAGTGCCAGTAAGAAGGTCATTAACGTAGAAGTCGTTTAAGATAATTGAAGATGCATATGAATGTTTGGTTGCATTTTCGTGCCCTAGTTGTTGAAGACACCTGATCGCCAAGAAAGAAGCTGAAGCCGTGCCATAGGTGACAGTATTTAAAACAAAATGTCCTAACGGATCATTGGGGTCGTTTCACCACAAAATTCTTTGCAAATTGCGTTGATCAGGCTTGATCATAACTTGACGATACATTTTTGTTAGGCCAGCAGAGAACGCATACTTATGTTGCCGAAATCGAACCAAAATGAAAAAGAGATCATCTTGAATGCCATATGCATTTAATTCAGTGATATACCACTTGAAATTTTGGCACTGCCGTCAAAAATAATGCGCAATTTAGTAGTTAAGCTTTCGTGTTTAATGACATGATGATGTGGCATATAAAAAACTGGGAAACCCACATCAATTTCAGATTCAGGTAATTCAGTCATGTGACCCAGTCTTTCGTATTCCTGCATGAAATCTAAATATTGTCGTTTAAGGCTTTCGTTTTTTGATAATTTATTTTCCAGCGAAAAGAAACGTCTTGTTGCATTTTGAAGAGAATTGCCTAAATTTAAAGGGAATTGAAACGACAAAACCACCATTTGAATCGCGTTTTGTGTTCTTCAGAAATGTTCCTCACAAGCTCCTTGTTCAATCGAATGTGCTTGCTCGGATGGAAATTGTTCCAACTGCCAAAAATTTTCAAGCTGTAGTTGAATGCCCCAAGTACTTGAGTTTGAAGCCAAGTTGCAATGTACTTGATTGATATCGTTAGTTACAGGAACACCCCGGCTCGCAACTATCCAACCGAATTTTTTTTTTTTTAAGAATGATTTTTGAACTACTAAGGTTTATTTTGCCTATGCATAAAAGATCCCAAAATAAGGATGCTCCGATAAACAAATCAACATCGCAAGACACGTTAAACTTACTGTCTGCTAGTTTTATGTTGTTTGGTATGCCTAAGCAAGAGGCATCAAACGTTTCGTGAGGAAGATTACCCATGATTTCAGGTAATGCACTGCAAGTTAGCTTGACTTGAAATGAGCTGTGCAATGAATGAATGTTTATATCAACTTTGTGTGAAACGTTGGTAAGGATTTGATTAATGCCACTTACCGAAAAGTCAATTGGAACCTTAGACGCTTTCAGTTTATTTCACGATTGTTATAAAGTGAGATCGACTTCCAAAATCCAACAATGCACGGCATTCATGGAAAATACCCACTGCATCCTTTATTTTAACTATAGCTGTTGATAGTAATGAATGCTTAAATAACATACCTGTAGAATGATATGGTGTCGTAGCACTAACAGCTACAGTTTAAACTTTCGATTTATCAGTTTTAATGTCGCTATTGCACGACTGAGTTTCATTTTTGAAATTAATGTGAATGAGGGCGTGGTGTGATTTGCCACATTCCTTGCATTTGCTAGACTTGCAGTCCTTTCTAATGTGATTTAGCTTAAGACAATTAATGCAAAACTTTAAATGTTTGATTTTTGTTGTTCTGGTATTAACCAAAAGTACTTTTAATTTATCACAATGATATATTTTATGCGCGCCTTTGAAAATATACACTTTACTGTAACATTACAGTACATGCTAGAAACGACTGCGTCTTTTTAAATTTTGATTTTTGAGTAGTTTGAATACAATTGAGAGCATTAAAAAACTTACTCTTCGCTTTCAAAAATGATTTTAGCTCATCCATCGTGGGAAGATTGCTCTGAATTTTGAATGATGCCACTCTTGTTTTAATTAAAGATCAAACTTAGTACAGTATTGCCCGAAATAAACAGTACTGAAATTGTAATTGTTTTGTATATTTAAAAAATACATATTATTGACACTTTATTATATGTTCTAAATGTGCACCTCCTCGTTCGAGACAGACTTCATAACGATGTTCTAAGTTTCTGGTCATGTTATTGAATAAGGGTTGTCTCAGGGCTGCGAAGAAGACTCTAACGGCATCCTTTAATTCATCGATGGTTTGTGGTGCCCGTTTGAAAACGGCATTTTTAGCCATGCCCCAAATGTATGCGTCTGGAGGTGTGAGGTCTGGAGAATGTGAAGGATAAGGGAAGTCAGTAAATCGTGATATGAATTTGCTTGGAAAATGTTCTTGAAGAAATTGACGAATTGCGGCAGCAGTATGGCAAGTTGCCCCGTCCTGCTGAAAAAATTGGTTTCGAAATGCCAAGTTACGTGCACGACAGAATTGACGTAGATCAGGGATAAATCGTGTTAAAATTTGTCTGTACCTCTGTTGATTAAGTGTGACTTGCCTACCATTCTCTTCGATAAAGTACGGACCAATGATTCCGTGTCCGGAAACAGCACACCAGACACTCACTTTTCACTATGTAAAGGAACCTCTTGAACCTCATCGGGTCTGGCAAAGCCCAGAAATTGATTTGTGCGACGATTCACATAGCCTGACAAGTGAAAATGTGCTTCGTCTGAAAACCAAACATTTTCAAAATTCAGGATTTTCATACTGTAACGCGAGAATTCTGGCACAATATTCCACACTACTGCGATAATCCCGAGGATGTAGTTGTTGATGTACCTGAATCACATACGAAAATGTACCCAGCTCCTTCAGGATTCTTTGAAAGGAAGTTCTTTTAAATCAAGTTGTAACGCTGTCCTTGCCTGGCTGACTTTCGGATTTTCTAAGATTTGCTCAAAACACGTTCATGGTTATTGTTGTTGTTAACTGTCCTGGGACGCCCCGAGTTTCCTTTTCGTTGGCACAATACACTACCTGTATTTCTAAACTTTTCAATAACCTTCAAAATTACAACATTACTTGGAGAACGTTTATTAAACCTTTGTGTGAATTGATCAGACACGTATAGCAAACTTGCACCATTACGTCGGCCGATTCCGTATGAACGAAAATAATGCTCTACCAGAAACACTTTCTCCTCTGTACTTAACACCATTTTTAACAATTAGGCCCTACTAATTACTTGTTTGAGGTTTACTTGACAGGTCTATACTAGCTAACTTGAGTGTGACAGCGCACGCATAAAAACACCGCCAACTTAGTTTTAGTACTGTTTATTTCGGGCAATACTGTACTTACGACAAAAATTATGATCATGCTCTATTCATTTACAGGTTGCTTTAAGTTTTGGAGGCATCCTAAATGTTTGAACAAGTCTCCAAGAAGTATTCTTAGATTAACATGATCATTTTTGAAACCGTGGACAAATTAAAGATTGCGTTAATGTGATTATTTATGATAATTGATAATGCGTTTATTATCTAATCTTTCAAATACTGCTGTCCATGCAATATCATAATTATCTTTACATATTTCCAGTCAGCTAATGACGTCACTGGTTGGTGGCTGAAGAGTCGCCTTCAAGTAATGAAATTTCTTTATTTTACTGATAATGTTATTATCATGAACGAGTGATTTGATTGTAGCACGAAATTCTAAGAATTGATCATACCAGAAAAACTTGGTAGTGATATGGTCGAAAACTTTATGACGACGCTAGACTCACTTGTACCGTGCGCGGAGTTGCTATCCAATTGTACGCTTTCTAACAATTGGCTTCTATAATTTTTACCAATTATATCCTTAGCAAGAGCTAAAACTGAAAAATAATAATTCTCAAACTTTATCCGTTTAGCTATATCATCTTTCCCGCTTGTCCCTTCATTCAAAAGTTCTATTTTAAAATGCAAATTGTTAAATTCTTCCAAAAGTGCTCGAATTGATGCTAAACACACCTTCAAATTTTCAATATGCTTGATTATATCTATTTTGTTTGGCTTTAGTGAATCATGATAGGTTTGAAACCGTGTAATTTGGGCCTTACAAATGCCGCGTTTTTTAAACTAAACCCTTTAGCTCTTCAGAACTCATTTTGATAAAAATACAAACTTGCAGATGGTTATTACTCAGATAGAAACTAATGGTAAATGAAGCAGAAGTATGAAGGACTCACCTAAGTATCGACAATACTCAGATTACTTGAACAAATACTTGGAAAATATTTTAGAAATATTTTAATCTGACTACTTGTAGTGCTGGGCATTTGTAGTATTGGTTCACTGTACTTGACTGAACACTTGTAGTAATGGTCTATTGTACTTGACTGGTCTGCAGAGTGAGTTGGACGCTTGTACTACTGGCCCACTGTAACTTACTTTTGATCAATAAAATTGATTTTACTTACAAACTCACTGCTTTTTAATCAGTGATACTTGTAATTGGGCTTATAATACCGCTGCATTTACATTTGACTCGATGGATCATGTTGAGATTTGGCTGCAATTAAAATAAAAAACCCTTCTGCCTTGAGTGGAATGCACAAATGATATTGTGGCTGTTGCACAGTAGAGTAGGTGAATAATTACAACTTAAAACTTTTTGTGTTACCATTAAGTAACTATAATGCTTAGAATTAATTATGTATTGAATATATTTATATTTTATTATTTAGTAAATTCTATGGAACAAATCTAATATGTATGTTTTGCATTTTTCTGATGGACTGGTATACAGCCGCCTGAGAGAAACATTAAAATCAAATTAAAAGTAATGATTGGCAATAAGTCTCATATAGAAAAGTTCATTTTTTATTAGTTTGAGATCAGAGTACAAGCACTGACAAAATTAAAGACGTAGTATAGAGTTATCTTATGATAATGGTATAAATAACAATAACGACGTTATCATAAAAACAGTATGCATAACCAATTATTTTATAATTTAAAATCTTTAATAAAACAGCCGACATGAATTGTGTGCCCCAATATCTTTGAGATACTGATATGGTAAGAACATTTTGTGGAATACGGTAAGGAGTGGGTCCTATAGTAGAGGAAAAATAATACTATTGTAGTAAGCCTGTTTATCGTAAAAGACGAATATAAGGCGCAGCAAGGAGCAGCAGCCATGCTGGCTAAAAGATATTGTAGAAGAGTCGCCTAGTTCAGGGCGATCCTCAATAATTTACAAGGTTGTTGGGGGGTTGGCCATGACAGATACGGCTTGTTGCTAAAATCTTTAAAAACTGCGTTGTGAAAAGGTATGGGAACCTACCACAATATTTCCCAAGTATGCGTGGCCTAAAACACGAAATATGTATGATGAAGAGCTCACAAGTAAAATTCTTGTCCGGAGGTAATATCTCCTCATTCGGATCTTAGGGAAGAGGTACTTGGGGCTAGTCATCGTAAGAATTTAAAACAACGGTTCGATTTAGTGATAGTGACTTGGAATGTAAGATCATTACCTAGAGTAGATAAGTTAACGAATCGAAATGAGAAAAAAAGCTGGACATTTTAGGTATTAGTGAGGTGAGATGGCCAGATAGTAATGACATTTGGAAAGATAATTATAGAATAATTACAACTTCTTCAACTAATGGAAGGGAAGAGGAGGAATAGTGTTAGATAAAAGATTAGGACGTAAAGTTAAAGAGTACTTACAATTTAGTGATAGAATAATTATGGTTATAATGAGTACGAAACCCACAGATACTGTTTTAGTACAAGTTTACATGCCAATAACTCGTACGAGGATGAGGAAGTAGAAAAGGTATACGAGGATATCGATAGTATGGTGATTAAAATAAAGGGAGATAAGAATTTAATAGTTATGGGCGACTTTAATACGTCAGTGGGTGAAAGTAGTAAAGAAAAAATGGTAGGAAAATTTGGGTATGGTAAACGAAATGATAGAGGAGAAAGATTAGTTGAGTTTTGCCAGGAACATAGATTAGGAACTGTAAACACCCTATTCGAACAACATGTTAGAAGAAGATATACCTGGAAAGCGCCAGGTGATAGGTCTAGATACCAAATAGATTATATTTTGGTTAAACAAAGATTTAGAAACCAAGTTAAAAACTGTCGTAGTTATTCAGCGGCTGACATAGATAGCAATCATAACTTAAATTGAAGTGTAGTCTAAAATTCAAAAAATTGAGAAAGACTAAAAGAGAGGGATGGGATCTAGGTCAGCTTAATGATAGAGCCGTAAAAGAGGAATATAAACAAGTAGTAGATAATAAAATCAAAGAGATAGCTATAAGAGAGAACGTAGAAAATAGATGGAAAAAATAAAAAAGGCTGTACATGATACAGCAACACAGACTATACTTAAGAAAAAAGTAGAAGCGAGAAAACCCTGGGTAACAAAGAAGATATTAAATTTAATAGAGAATTGAGTTAGAAATAAGATAGTACATGAGTGTAGAAAATCTAAAAATACATGGATAGAGGAGAATTGTAAGGGAATACAAGATGATTTAAGAGTAGGTAAGACAGACAGGGCTTACAGGGCAGTTAAAAAGTTTTTCGGGTAAGATAGGAAAAAGTATAATAGTATTAATGATGAAAATAATGAGTTTCTAATAAATAATGTTGAAGTAGCAAATAGATGAAAAAGATATTTACAAGATTTATATAAGAGAAACGATATGGATGAGTTAGAAAACGACCAAGAAGAGGATGTGGAAATAAAGTTCTCAATATTAAGAGAAGAATCTGATAGAGCTGTTAGAGATCTTAAACTAAATAAAGCGCCGGAGATAGACGATATATTCCCGCAGAATTAATAAAATATGCAAGTCAGAAACCTTTAGACAGATTATATGAACAGTACAAGTAATATGTGACACAAATGAAGTCCCAATAGATTTCCAAAAAATACTATTATCCCAATTCCAAAAAAGTCAGGAGCTGTAAGTGTGAGAATTTTAGGACGGTTAATTTGACTGCCCACGCTTCCAAAATACTAACCATAATAATTAAAAATAGAGTAGAAGCTTTGACTGAGAATTATTTAGGCAAAGACCAATATGGTTTTCGTAAAGACAGAGGGACTACAGAACCGATACTAATGACTGGAGTAATTACCGAAAAAAAGTTACAAAAAAATAAAAGACTTATTTTGCGTTTGTAGATTTAGATGAAGCATTTGATAGGGTTAATTGGATTATTATGTGCAGGGTTTTGCAAAAAATAGGAATCTCTTATAGTGATAGAAAAATTATTTACAGTCTATATAAAACCAAAGCGTAGTAATTAGATTTCATAAAATAGAAAAGGAATGCAAGATTAGAAATGGTGTTAGACAGGGCTGTATATTATCTCCCTTGATTTTTAATGTTTATATTGAGGAAGCTTTAAACTTAGCTAGAGAGAGAAAAGAGATAGGTATTAGTGTACAGGGACAAAAAATAGACATGCCACGTTTTGCAGATGATACTGAAGCGGGCTACTGCTACCGCGTTTCTTTAATTCAAAACAAGTAATAATAAAGGTCTTTATTACTCACTGTTCACAAGTCTAATTAACAGTATATGCCTTATTTATAGATGTTTTTAATACACTTAACAATGAAGCACTATTACACTAATGAATTTACAAGCACTAATATCTTCTTAAACTAACTTCTTTACCATAGGTTCATTAACAACACTAACACAACTATTATTCAATCCAAGCTCTATCTATTTATGTATACTACAAGCTGCATGTACAATAGACACGTTTAGCTCATATAACATTTATGTTTATACACTCTTAGGCTTCTAAAAGCTCAACTACATTCACTATACACGATATAATTTATATTAGACATTAAAGTATAGACTGACTCTTACATTCATAAGCGGCCTAATATATACCCCGATTTAAAGATATGACTCATTATCTAGTATTTTCTAGAAGAATTCTGGAACCGTAGAGAATAAACAGTGCTTGCAGCGTTTTGTGTGTAATTGATGGGTTGTCTAGTAGTAGCTCGCAGCAATACAGTCATTATAGCAGAATCTAGAAAAGAGTTAGGAGAGTTTCTAAATATTTTAGATAAGATACTATAGAGTTACTATAGTATGAGAATTAACTCAAAAAAGACGAAGATATTGACAAGTGAGTTACAGCCTTGTTCTAAACCAAAATTAAAAATAGGTAATACCGAGTTAAAGGAGGTAGATAAATTTTGCTATTTAGGTAGTATAATTACAAAGGATGGACGTAGCAGAAGGGATATAGTAGCTAGAATAGCTCAAGCTAGAAAAATGTTTTTAAAAAAGAAAGACTTACTAATAGCTAATAGTATTAGTTTAGATAATAGAAAAAGTTTCTTAAAGTCGT
Organism: Platerodrilus igneus; assembly: GCA_036346225.1. Taxonomy (NCBI): domain Eukaryota; kingdom Metazoa; phylum Arthropoda; class Insecta; order Coleoptera; family Lycidae; genus Platerodrilus; species Platerodrilus igneus. Next base: position 875,256 of record JARFIW010001480.1, read on the forward strand.
ACGTATGGAGCGTTCTACTATACGGTAGTGAGACTTGGACAATTAAAAGGGTAGATAGGAAAAAGGTAGAAGTTTTTGAAACTTGGTGTTATAGGAGAATGTTAAAGATTAGTTGGACAGATAGAGTAACAAATGAGGAAGTTTATAGAAGGAGAGGTGAAGATGCCTGTATGTGGAAACAATTAAAGGTCAGGAGAAATAGAATGATAGGGCACCAGTTAAGATATGAGGGACTATTTAGTAAGGTCCTAGAGTATAGACTAGCAAATAATAATAGAGTAGGAAAACCTAAATATAGCTATATTAGTCAAATTATTAGAGATTTAGGTTGTTATGAGTATGTAGACCTTTTTAGACTATCTCAGAATAGAAAAGAATTTAGAGCTGCGTCAAACCGACCTTAAGTAAGTTTGAAAACAAAACAAAAAAATAAATAAATAAAAATCAGTTAACTAAATGTCACCCTGACATAACTCACAATTAGTTAGCGGTCTGGCATGTTGGTAGCAATTTGTTGCTTAAGCCTTACATAACATATAATTTAACACTTTCGTTTTTTGGTGGGGATAACCGGGTAATATTCCATTTCCTTATAAATGGGAATCATGTAAACATGTTGGAGTTTTTTAACAACCATCAGGTTGCTAATATCTATGTAATGTAGAGTCAGGTTAGATAGGAAAAAGATAGAAGAGTATAGGAAGATCTATTCCAAGCTATTATTATTAAAATTATTTGAAATTTAGGTTGTGAATGGTATGTAGAACCATTTAAATTAGCACAGAGTAGAAAAGAAATTAGAGCTGTGTCAAAAACAAAATGATGATGATATTATTTGCACAGTTCAATAATTGAAACAAATCAAATAATGGTATTATAGCAAAATTAAACAAGATGTATGAGAATGAACAAATACCGCACTTACAAAATATTATTAATTACTACTCCTTACTTTCTACGCAAGTATCAATTCGTGATAGTTTGATATTGTTTAAAATTCATACTCCAGTCATATCCACACAATTAAAATACATGCAAACCTATTTCCAAACTAATCATAAATCCTAAGCAATCTTAACTGTTAATCAATAACAAAGATTACTTGATCACTACTGAGAGATGTCCAGAAATAGAAACCTTTTACTATTGTCAGCAGTATAACCTGTAACAAAAATCAGCCCTGAATCGCAAAATTAACGAGAACGGGAGAAAATACGTGTCAAATTACTCTGATTCAGTTCTTCGCGTCTACAATAATACAAATAAGCACTGGAAGTATTTTAGTAGTCCCTGCAAATTCTATTATTATACAATCACTATGTAATAACAGAGAACTTTTTGAAGTCAAAACGCCTAGTGTAATCTCAATAGAAAAATGTCCCATGAAAATAAATAGAGAAAAAATCTTCCCTGAAGACACCGCACATAAAGAATTCATCTACCAATTACCTAAATTCGATATGACGTTTGAAGAAACACAAGCAAGTCACCATCCTCTTCAATTGCAAGAAGTTAACAGTGAGGAGATATAATATTGTTGCGATCCACTATTAGGTAACCCGTCAAACATACAAACGCCCGAGGCACAGCGTATTCTTCAGGATTCCAGAATTCTTCTAGAGATTACTAGATAATGAGTCATGTCTTTAATTTAGGATATATATAAGGCCGCTTATGAATGTAAGAGTTAGTCCACATAAGAATGTCGTATATAAATTATATCGTGTATAGTGAATGTAGTTGAGCTTTTTGGAAGCCTAAGAGTATATATACATAAATGTAATATGAGCTAAACGTGTCTAATGTACATGCAGCTTGTAGTATACATAAATAGATAGAGCTTGGATTGAATAATAGTTGTGTTAGTGTTGTTAATGGACCTATGGGAAAGAAGTTAGTTTAAGAAGATATTAATGCTTGTAAATTCATTAGTGTAATAGTACTTCATTGTTAAGTGTCCTGAAAACATCTATAAATAAGGCATATACTGTTAATTAGACTTGTGAACAGTGAGTAATAAAGACCATTATTATTACTTGTTTTGAATTAAAGAAACGCGGTAGTAGTAGCCCGCTTCAATATCTAAAAATAATGGCAGAAAATTTACAACATATAAACCTTGAAGATTCTGTAAAAACTTCGATTTTTTGGATCAACACATCATTTTTAGTAATCTTATTTTCTAGCATTATTTCTATTTACAATTTATACTAAATTTATTAAACTTAGACTTGAGAAAATATAGCTTTAATTCCGAAATTGTAGGACTTCTATTTTCTAATTTAGGTAAGAAGGAGTGATATTATGCGGATCCGGGTTGTGTACATAAAAACTATATTTCCTTTGTTATAATCTCATCATTCCTATTTTGTTAATTACCAGTAAATTGGGAAAGGGCCAAATCAAACAATTACTTTGACTTTTACCCAGATAAATTTGTATAAAAGCAGATACGAGGGCCATTTTTTTTCAACATCCGAAAGGCTATAAATAAAAGACAGGTTCATATAAAACAATAATTTTATTTCCAAAAGATTGGTACACATACGGTTACTTTTCGCCATAATCACCGAAGAGATTAAGACATTTGTCATATCTGTGGACAAGCTTTCCAATACCCTGTTTAAAGAAAGTTGCCGCCAATGAATTCAAGCAGTCCTTGACGTTGGTTTGAAGGTCCTCATTGGTTTGAAAACGCTTCCCACCAAGCCACGTCTTCAAATCAGGAAAAAGATGAAAATCGCTTGATGCTAAGTCAGGACTGTATGGCGGATGATCGAAAATGTCCCATCCAAATTGTTCGAGAAGCCGTTGAGTTGCTCCGGCAGTGTGTGGACGGGCATTGTCGTGGATCAGAACCAACTCCAGCGGTCAGCTTTCCTCTTGGTTTGTTCTGAATGGCTTTACGCAACCGTCGTAAAGTTTCACAATAAACAGTTGCAGTGATTGTGGTTAGGGGCTCCATAAACTCCACAAGCAACATACCTTGTTGGTTCCAAAACACAGTAGCCATGGTCTTTCTGTTGTTGAAAGTTTGTTTGAATTTCTTTGGTTTGTTTGGTGAAGTTGAATGCATCCATTGTTGTGATTGTCGTTTTGTTTCCGGTGTGTCGTATTGAATCCAGGTTTCATCCCCAGTCACGATTGATTTCAAAAAGTTGTCTTCTTCATCATGATAATGCTCAAGGAACTCCAACGCTGACGCCATTCGTCGAGATTTGTGGCCGTCCGTCAGCATTTTTGGGACCCAACGTGCACAAAGTTTTTTGTAGCCTAACCGTTCAGTAAAACAATAGAGTACAAAACAGACCTTGAAACTTCTAGAAATTCCGTATACAAAGAAGTAATGGTGAATCTGCGGTTTTCTTTAACCATTCTGTCAACACGTTGAACCAGGTCATCTGAAACGACAGATTTGCGGCCTAGGCCCCCTTCATCATGCACATCATTACGGCCATCTTTAAACTTTCGACACCATTCACGCACATAACCATCACTCATGATGATTTCCCCATACACACGACTCATTCTTCGATAGAGTTCTGCAGCACTATGGCCTTCAGCTTGTAGAAAACGAATCACACTTCGCACTTCAGACTTGCCGGGAGCATCAATAATAGCGGACATGTTTACTTGGCTGTAGCACTTTGCCGACTGACGCTTGAATGTCAACAATAGCGAAGTGTGTAGGGCAAGAGCTGCGCAGTCGCCTACAGCGCATTCCCGCTTTCTGCTACCCGCGTAGCGTCTGCACGGAGCGATCGGAGGTTGAAAAAAAATAGCCCTCGTATTAAATAATGACAATTAACTAGTCATTGCTGAACGTTATAGCGAATTACTGAACTTTAGAGTTGTAATAGTTATACCAATTGTAATATTTCTTCGCCTTTCAATAAAAAAATATTTTCATTGGAATTTTCACATTCGAAAACATAACTTAGGCTATAAAAAACACTTTGTCCTGTGTTTTATCAGGGAATTACAGTATCATCTAATAAACTTGTATAGGGCTTGCTTACGCAACGAAAACTTCCAAGCTGCTTGATATTTTCAGTTTCTATTTGCAGTAAACGCAAAGTCTGTTATTAAATTGATTGTCGAAAAACTGTAACTTTTCTCACGTCAAAACAATATTTTAGATTCTACTGCGATTCACAGGGATAGTTCGTTTCATTTGCGGTGAAGTAGTCACAGATTATTCCAATGTGCCAAGCATAATAAAAGATTATTCGACTTTGTTGGAAGGTTAGTTTATTTTTATTGTTCTGCATGGCGTAAAATTTTTATCGTTACTGGTTTTTCTTATTTTATTATTACTAAGAGAAGAATTGTAGGTCATGCAATGCTGCCTGGCTTGTAAACTAAACATTTCTAATTCATAGCCATGCTGTAAGCGTAGATAGCTCCGCATGCTATGCTAGTTTTGGAGATACAAAAATTTTAACGTTGAACAGACACTAAACACCTACTACATTTTATAGTATATCCTATCTAAGTGTATTGTAAATTAAAATATTGGGTATTAAAAAAATAATAAGAATTTCAGCTACAAACTTGTTAAACGGGTTTTATAAATAAAAATAAGTACGGGATGTTGTACACGTTTTTTTTTACTATTACACGCAAATGATGTACCTCAAACACAATTATTGCAATTTATAGTTTTAAGCAAAACTCTAGTATCCTGTTAAATTCATATGACAACAAGTTATTCTTAGTTTACAAGTTTGCAGTAAACTTGAATCGGCCTTGTCACTTAGCTAAATATTTCTTATTGTACTATGGTTCACAGTATTTCAGAAAGTTTGAGTATTGTAGTAAAATGGACATCAATTCTGACAATAAAATTGCCTTTCATGTTTCTTGCTTTTAGGAAACTGTTTGTCGAATTCCAAAATTTTCTTAATTTGTATTTTTATCAAACCAGAACAGTTACTTCTATTTTCATGAATAACATTATTTTGTCACACTTTGATATACGATCGTTTTTTAATTAAACAGTAATGCAACTAAAACTATATTGCAATAACAACAATTCTTTATTATCAACTGATTGTACGAATCTATTCAACTATTCGTAGCTACAGTGAAATTCTACAGCTATTACGGCAATTTATTTCCACCTAATCGCTATCAGTACAAATACTCACATCCTAAAACTAAAATGCTATCTTTTTATTATTATCGAAACACTATAATTAACTATAGAAGCACTAACTGTTAATTTATATCGATCACTACAACAATATGCTATTTATTTTAATATTGTATTTGCACTGTATTTCGTATCACGATTTTATTGCTCAAGACTCGAATAAGAACTAGTATTATATCAAAGCTTGAATTAGAATTAAAACTCAAATTGCCGTGAACTGGAATTTATATACATAATCAATAATTTTCGACTATTCAAAATTGTACTAGAAATATACAAATAACATCTAAAAGGTCCATATTTTAAGCTTCATAAAGTTTTAAAATACAACCTTTGGTTAACTGTCAATCACGTCCATCTGAAAATGTCATGCCACAGGATGACTATCAATTATCCTTTGTATACAGACGACTGGTTTACATTCAGCTCTATTGCATTGATCACGGGTGGACTAAGTGACGTTTCGTTACAATGTGTTGAATGAAACTGTATTCTGTTATTAGACATTATGAGGCGTTTATTTGTTACAGCCCGATTTAGCAATCGTTTTGTACATGGTTTTGTAAATATATTTCATGTTTAATAACTGTACAAGAGGGTGATGGTGATTATTTGTTTATTTAAAAAAGGTATATAATTTACAATGAACTTCCAAAGTAGTTTCTGTAGACTATACGAATAGTTTAAATTAAATTTCAGTTACGATTCATGTTTACAATTTTGTAGGGTTACGTCTGTTTAGATACATCAATGCCAGTATGTTTTAAATTTGTAGTTGAAGTTATTGCGCAATGGATAGAATCGGTAATAATGTAGATAGATTAGCTTTTAACGATCAACAGTGGCGGCTGTAAAATAATTTCATTAAATTTTATTTACGTTTATCTGTAAGAACTAAGAAATTATATTCAATCTTGCTTAAGGAGTATTGAGTTTAGTAATAGTTTTTCGTAGGGTACAAGTTTGTTCCATATTTTTATTCAGTATACAACAATAGTTATAGTAATTTGAATTCTTCTTAAAATTGACGACGCCTATGTGACAGGCGTGGTTTCCAATTCGAATCGTGTTATCAGCTGTTTTCGACAAGTAAATGCTCTCTTTAATTTTACACCTTCACAGAGCAAGGACGAATGGTTTGGAGCTCTTCCTAATTATTATTTGAAAATTAAGTCATTCGTATTATTTATTACGGGATTATATTAGTGAGTCCTTAGTGTACAGTAATAATTATTTATTATTGTATTTAATGGGATTGTTCCCGATTTGTAAAATAACCAATTTCGTACTAGAGGAGCATGCTTGTAAGTATGGCGGCACGCCATGTGCATTTCCTAATTAGATTTATTTTGGGTACCCTTTACCTATTTCATGTACTTTCCAATTTTAACGTTTTTGTTCTTGTTAGTGTTTTAACTGAAATTCTGGTTGATGAATTAACTACATTTACTTTCCATTGCTCGGAAAGTATTGAAGTTATAAATTGCTTTACTCGCCGTGTTGTAATTCATTTTCAATTTTGGAAGTTATGTTTAGAAGCTAGTTATAAAGTTATCTTCTTGGGAAAGTGCTACTTATGGAGAGATCCCAATTATCCTCATTTCTATCACCAGGAGCAGAAGAAGTACACGACACCGGTCTTGAGGTTCGTTGAATTTCGAAGCTTATCTGCTAAGTTGATCCTGAGCCGGGGATTATGTACTTACATCAAGGTGTTTCACCGAATTAAATTATGTTTGGTATCGTAAAATATATATTAGAGTAATGTTGCCCAAATGCATGCACTTGACCTTTGATATTTTATTCATGAAATTTATAAGTTAAATGTTTATAGCGATTATTGGAAAAGAGTAAAAGATACCGTTCATTTACATTTCCAATGCTCCACCCGAAGGTACTACATTGGCCAGGAGGCGAGTTTTTTGTTGCCTGGAAATTTTAGAATTTTTCCGAACCCTTGTCGTTCCAGGCAAGGTAGGGATCTTTAACGTGCGTGACAACACTCACACACGGGACCTCCATTTAACCTCTCATCCGAACGAGGGCGTAATTTTTGTGAAAAATGCTCACCTGCCATTTTTCAAGCAATCGGCCGTGTCTGGATTTGAACCCGGGACCTTGGGATCCGTAACGCTTACTACATTGATTCACGGCGACGCTAAGTAAAAGATACCACAGACCAATCCAAATCTTTATTTACTTTATATTTTTTGTGTACTTTTATAGGGCCGATGGATCCGCTGAGGTATTTAGGACTTAGGCTCAGTATAGAGTTAGCTGGTAATTTAACAATATATCAAAGCAGTAGGTAGTGAACAAGATTATTCATCATGGTGGTGAGTAGAGGTATTTATTCTGCTTCAACTTAAGTAAGCAAGAGGTGGTAATACTAGAAATTGTAATTATACTGTTGATCTGAGTACTTATAATATTTAAAGTGTTTTATATTACTTGTTCAAAGGTCATAACAGTATTAATTTTGAAAATATACTAACACCCCTCCCAGGGTGGTAGCATATTGCTTTAATGACAAGAATAAAAATACGTAAAACAGCTCAGTTACACTTACGTTTCCATTATATATTTTGCACATATTTTATAATTGTTTTAAGGTTATGCTGCTGATCATCACAAATAGGTCTTTAGTTCTGGAACTGGTTAAACACGTACTTCCATTGTTGTCTATTCTGAACTAACCAACACATTTACCTGAAATTCCCACAGTCTACAGCTTTCAGCATCTGCTTGCAATAGCTTGATCTAGGTATACATCTAACCCACTTTTTCCTTTCTCTGCTTCTGATATATTCAGTGCTAATCCCACATGCCTTAGTATGTGTCCTATCATCCTATTTCTTCTATTTTTTACTTGCTTTCCACATATTTTTTCTCCCTACCGTTTCTAGTACCTCTTTGTGCTTAACTTGGTCTGTCCATCATATTTTCATCATACACCTGTAGCACCACAATTCAAATGCTTCTACGTTTTTCTTCTCAACTTCTTCTACTGTCCACGTTTTACAGCCGTACATTGATGTGCTTCATGCATACCCTACCAGCATTCTTTCCCTTGTTTCTATGTTTCTTAACTCCGAACATGGCAACTGCTTTTTCTTGTTAAATACTGCACGGCGTTCGTGATAATCTTTTTTTAAAATCTTTTTGCAATTTCTCCTTCCATTGTTTTCCAAAAATATACCCTATTTCACCAATATTCAATTGCACGCGAAGAGGGTTAAGCAACCCGATGACTACCAATGACCCACGCCACATAGGCACTTCTCGAATCAATAGTTTTCCAATTACTCCTTTCGCACAATAACATTTGTTGAGCCTATTACAAAATCAATACCTGTAGCTGTTTACGGTAGTTATCAGGTTGAAATACAATTACTTTTTTTATCTTTAAGTTTGTCGTCCTGGAACTGGCAGGGCGCATCTTTATTCTGAGCTAACCTACAAATTTTTCTGAAATTACTATAACCTACACTTTTAATCATCTGTATGCAGTAGTCTAATCTAGGTCTACCTGTACCAATTTGTTTTCCTATTTCTGCTTTTAATATATTTCACGCTATTTCCGTATATTTAAATATGAGTCCTGTCATCCCACCTCTCCTATTTTTTAACTGTTTCCTACATATTTCTTTTTTCCTACCATTTCTGGAACTTCTTCTTATTTAACTTTATCTGTTCATGATATCTTCACCATACGTCTGTAGTACCACATTTCAAGGACCTATTTGTTTCCTGTTTGCTTCTCGTACTGTCCACGTTCTACAGTTATACAGTGTTGTGCTCCACAGATATACTTTCAGCAATTTTTTCCTTGTTTTTATGTTTATTGCCTTTGAACATCGTAATTGCTTTTCTTCTTAAAAGCAGAACAACACTGTGCTAATCTTTGGTTTATATCTTTTGCATTTTTTTTTATTTTGCGATGTTTGATTCCTAAACAGCAGAAGTTTTTAACCTCTTTTAACTTCTCGATTTTTATTTTTATTCTGGTCTGTGACTTATTTACCTCACCTTTACATACTACTCCTTTAGTTTTATTTTTGTTAATTTTCATATCATATCTTTGTGATAGTAGTATTTGTATTTCATTAAGAGCTGCTTCTAACTCTTCCTTGCTAGATGCTAGTACGGTTATATTATCTACAAATATAAGCATAAGAATCGTTTGTACTTGCATAATAATTCCAAATCTCTTTCTGCGTTTGACAGTATTTATAGCCTTTTCCAAATACAAATTAAGAAATAATGAGAATAAAACACATCCCTGTCTCACTCATGTTCTAATATTTACCTTCTCTATGTTCCTGCTCTAATTCTACTACACCTTGCTATTCGTATAGGCTATTCACTTTCTATCCCTCTAACCCCTGTTCATTGTAAATTATGCGACTACTTTTTTAATATTTTTTTGAATTTTTAACTTTTTTAAACCGTTTGTACTTGAAATAGATTAATATTGCTTTTGCACAACAAAATTTTCTTGAGATTATTCCTTATACAAGAGAATTTACAAAACAGTTTATAGTATATGTTCATACAGAAAATTATTTCTAGTGATTACCTATATATTAAAATTGTCCTTACCTACTTTTTATTAACAGGTACAAAACCCTTTTTAGCTTATGCATGGATTAATTTGTCTATTATACATTATCGCGTTTGTGAAACGTGATTGGCCAATAACTCTTCACAGATAATTTATTAAGAGTCACGATGCTACGAAGTCTAACCTTAAAATGTGATGCAAACTATCCTCTTCACAATTAAAAAAATCTGAACTGTTCCTAATTTAAATTACAAAATATTCAAATATTTTTATCAATTAACAAACAAAGAAATCAAAAATTTTATACTTATGGCTATTGTGCAACAGCGCTTATCCAAATCTTATTAGCATCAACGGTGTTAAATCCATCTTGGTTCTGTTTTAAATTGATGTTAAAATTTCAGTCATAAGCTTGTCCATATTGGCGTAAGTCTCTATTTGATGTTAGAACATCAGTTTGCAAGGTACATCTTTATTGTTAATTGTGGATCGCGGATGAGATTGATTACAAATCATTCAATACGTATTTGTTTCATTTCGAACAGTTATTTAAATTGCTCTAACCTACATATTTGAAGAATTAGTTCTTTACTCAAAGTTACATGCTAAATGTCGAATACTGTATGCATGCTGAATACTTTACTCAAATTTAAACAGTCGATCTTGTAAATTGAATTAATCTTACATACTGTTTGGCTTAGAAAAGAATGAATCCCCGTTCTTATTTGGATCCGGTATGTATACAAAAATTATCTCTACATCTTACATTCGAATTCGTTTTGAACATAACACACCCAGGTAATGTAATATTTTCGAGGATTCCATGGTTTTAACGAGTCAATTAGCGTCAAACTATGATTTATGTTTATAGTAAAACGTACAGTCTATCCTTTTTGAATGCACGGAGTTAATGTTCACTGTCTTTTTCTTTCTTATTATACTATGGAGAGCTATTAAAAACATTTATTATCTATTTTATTGCATTTCCATGTTCGTGCAAGTTCCACAAACCGGTATTTGTTTAATAATTAATTTTTAATGAAGTTTGAAAACATTTTTTTAGTAACTAACGTGATTCGTAATTAATCAAGGAAAATCTGAAAGTTTTACGTTTAGTTTAAAACTCTTAAAATGAATTAAAATGTTCTATACACACGGAATAATTATTTTTTACTTTGAAATTACATGCGACTTTTTTTCAGTCTACATGGAAAATATATTTCGTTTTGCTTTCTTAATGATTGATTTGTATTCTAATAAAGTTAGTATTTTTAAATGCGTTTTAAGGTATCTTTAACAAGAACGAATATTTTTAATCTACACACGGGAATATGCTTTTTATTAACGTGAATGAATTTAATTAATGTTATTTCATTCAATAAAAATGAATAACTTGTGTATTTACACTTTAAAATGAAGCTCGTTTTTAATAAGCATACTATGATTTAGAAATGGAACTTTTAAGTTTTTATCCGCTTTACGATTCTTGTAATGAATGCAATACATAGGATTTAATAACTAAATAAGGGTTTTTTATGTTTTGTAATAATGCGAGTACAAAGGATGGTTTTGCTAAGAAATGCGCTTAAATTATACAGGGTGGAAGAATTAAATATTGGAAAACCTTAATTTCTCCAGTTTTCTTCTACTTGGGTGGTAATTTTTTGTAGAATTCGGGTGTCCAATTATCTCTCGTAACCTCCTTATTATATCAATGTGATGAGGTCATAAAAGATTATCGAGCACCGCATATCGTGAGAAAACTGACCCAAAAGTATCTTTTCATCAATATTTAATTTTTACCTCGTTTAATATTTTAATAAAGTTAGCGTATTCCTTTAACACATAAGCGAAATCCCACGCTCTAAGTACATATAGTGTTGTGACATACCATTTAAAACGAAGACCAATCAAGCCTTCATTGATTCAAAATCCGTGTGTAAATACTTATTCTGTAGAAAAATATCCATTTACAACAATACGAGTTTAAGGTGTAACGATTAATCTACTTTAGGAATACTAAATAACTTCGATGTAAAGTTAGCTTCTAAATGCTTCATTTTAAACAAGTTCTAAAGTTGCAGGACTGAAGACCTAAAGATGATGAATTAAGATGGGTACTAAGTTTTTGTTTACATTTTCATTACTTTCTAAATCAAATTTTATAAATTCCCGTTGATGCTCATATTGTTCAATTTCTAATAGTGCAGTCGGTATGCCTCTTAATGAAAATTCGATCTCGCAGTTGAAAGTCCTGGTCTGCTCACCGCTACAGCATGAGTCCTATTTTTGTTATCACTATTTGTGTCATCTCTCTGTCAATTTGCTCTGTTTTCCCTTATTTGGGTACGGTTCTATTCTCAATAGTTCGGGCTTGATTGTTCTCATTTTCTCCGTCTTACTTGATGGCACTATCCAGGCCCCAGTTGTTTTTATGGACATTTCCTTTGTCGAATATTATATCATTGTACCGTTCTGGTCTACTGCCCCCTTTATATCTAAAGGAATTTATGGGCTGGCTCCTTGGTCTGGTTTCTATCGTCTTTGATTGACCCATCCCATTATACCGTTGAAGGTACTCTAGAAAAACATCTCGATCCACGATGTTCTGTAAGGCGATGCATTGCATTAGCTCTGTTTCGGCATGTTCTGCTAATTATTAGACAATTTGCTTGTCCTCTAAAGGAGGGTTAAGTTGTTTGGCAACACTAAATTTCTTTATGGTATACAACTCTCTTGTCATGCTAGAATCACTATACTGTACTTGCCCATAAGTATTTTGTTTCTGTTTGTTGGATATCTCATCTAAGATGTTTTAAATGTTTTACTTCATCTCTAATGGAGTTTAACTCACTTTGAATAAGCCCAAACCAAATTTCTACACCTCTCTTTAACATAGATCTTACATATTTAATTTAGTTTGCTCATCCCAACTACGATGTATTAAAGTTTTAACATTGTTTAAGAATATTTTAGAGTTAAGTTTGTATTCCCTCTAAAATGTTGATTATTGTTCCAACGGGACACTGGTTGGACTCCATCGCATAGGTTCCCCCACATCTTTCGGAAACATATTAAAGAAAGGGTTTATAGAGTGAATATAGCGGGCGTACGTATGTAACGAAGTTGGCTAAGTTTTAAATAGATTTAGCTCCAAGAGTGTAAAACTTCTACTGCAAGGTAATAGTTTTAAACAAAAATAGTCTATAAACGAATAAACCGAGAGGCCATATTGTTAGGGAATCTAAATTATTAATTAGTGCTAACTTTATACCGTGTTGTAAGTTTAGCAAAGGTTTTTCACATTAATTTTATGAAACAAGTTTCAACTATAAGGGAACCAGCAAAAGATTAACTATTAACACTGTATAAAAATATTTAATGACCGTATATAAAAAAAATTCAGATTGTCTAGTATATTCTAATGTATGGAGAGCAAGAAAAATCAAACCTGCCAATATTCAGTACATATATCCTTAATACACCTTTCCTCTGTTACTGTGTCAGAAAAGCGTAAGTCTAACATTCCCAATAAAAAATCGAACCTAGCGAGTTCTGGCGTCGCTTTTGCTTTTAAGAAATTTCCCCCACCGTGTTTCGCATGTTTTATGAAACTCGACAGTCGTTTATCAAGTTTTCACAAAAGCTGTCTTTGAATGAAAAAATTTGCAAATCAAATAAACAATTCTGTAAATTTATACGCTTTCTCATTCATGTCAGGAAATTTTATTCGTACCTATTGGTTATTGAGTTTGGGTGTAATATAAATGTAGCGACTTTGGGTTGAGGTTACGCCATATAACGGCGAAACTTTTTTTTACAGTCGTTTCAATATTTTACGTTACAGCACCTGTCCTCCTTTGATTACTCTACTTCTGGAAAATAACAAAAATATGTAAATTAGTGTAGTAATGCTGAGCTAATGCTACATTGTAAGAAGTTAGTTTATTCTATGCAAACTGGGAAATTTTTATCAAGTATAAGGCGGTCTGATATCCTAAGGGAGTCCACTACGAAGTTATATAAAGCCCCCTATGGTATCGATAGTGTAAAGGCCAAGTGGCGTTACCCTCAAATCATAAATTTCCTAGGAGACGAAAACTTTATTAGTTTTCTATTTTAAGTATGGGATGGTATTTTAATTTGTAAAACATTTTCTATGTCTTTTATTCTAAACGCATACATTGCCATCTTTAGTATATTTTAAGAACTATGACAATTATTATTTTATTCAAGGAGCTCGTGAAAGAATAAGCTCTGGGGCACGATTCAAATTAAGTACCACTAAGGGGTCTTTCACTAGCAAAACTATAGATAATAAATAAGGCGGTTGTATAGCAGTACGTTTCAGAATAGTCTCTACTGCATCGACTGAAATGACTCTTTTCAATAAACAATTAATCGATGCTGCTTGGAATACATGATGAGATTCCTCTACGTACAGCTTGATGATATCCATAGCAAAGAATTGTAACCTTAATATTAAGAACTGCGATTTAAAAAAGTTAAAAGAGAATCGTAAATCTTTCCCAGGAATATGACTAACATACGTAGATGACTATTTTCCTATTTTCGATAACTTTGAAACGTATTATTTTTTCTTAATCGCTAACCCCAAACGGTCACATTCTTTCCTAAATTGAGCTTAACTAATGCTCTCTTCTTAATACATACATCTGACTCTAGAAGTTGGGGGTCAGCAAAACAAAGTCTTCCGACGTAACTAGGGGTCTATTCCTTGGGTAGAGCTATGAGCAATGGGGGTAAGTCGAAATCTATGGAGGGTTACACTTAACAAAAAAACAAACAGGCGCCACCAAGTCCAAATTGATTTATTTTAGGGGCATAGCTATTTTTTAAGGGCGGACTTGGAGACCCAAAAAAGAGATCGCCTTCGTTGATACACAAACTTGTCTTAACAGAATAAGACGCTGTTCCTGTAAGAAAGAATAATAATTAAGTCACATAAAAATGGGAACACTATTTGCGTCCCTCAAGTATACCTAAAAGTATAGAGAATATTTTCTGCATAATGGGATCATAAAATTTTAGTTCTTATTGCTTTTTGTTTACCAAGTCTGATCAGACTAGATCAGAATAAAAAACTTTAAATGAAGAATATTAATTTACTAATAAGAATTTTCTTGGTTTCAGTAAATAAAGTATCATTGTAATTAAATAAAAATAAAAATTTGAAGTACTTGCAAAACTGGTAGTAAAGGTTATCAACTAATCCTTACTCAAATATTTTATAATTCTATGTAACTAAAAATGCTAGAGTTTCTTTATAACCCAATCAGATCTGTGTGAGTCATTTACAAATGAATATACGAAATTTTCTCATTAAGGTTAACAAACTTAAATTTAGTTTGAAGTCAAAATAATCACCAAGATATTCTCTAATGTTATCAATAGTGGTTGTACTAAAATGCTAAACATGTGTTAGCCATTGGACAATTGTTGACAATAGTGAACAAACAAACAGGTGATGTAATAACAGCTGTTAAATTACGTTGAAGCCACGTGTGATCACGTATTTACGAAGCTAAGTGAAAGCAAATTTAATACTGGGGAAAACCAGCTTATTTACAGGTAAACTGAATCAATTTTTGTACGTCTAACAAACAAAATGAAATAATGTACTTTCAGAAGGAAAGTACTCAGGAAATCCTTAATTCTATTACGAACCCAAGAGCAGCAGTTGTCCCTTGATGTAATGGAAATTACCTCGCAGCGCGGGAACAGCAACTAATTATACTTGCTTTCCATGCTTTAACACAGGTGTAGGAGCAAAGCGGGTTCCTTACTTGGATCACGGCAGCATTACTTTGTAACGTAATCTTCCGTTGTCTAAATTTATTTACTAAAATAATTTTTCATTGCGTAGCCAACAAATTAAGCTTTCTAAATTGTAACTTCAAAGGGATCATGTTGTCTCAAATTTTACAGTTGCGATTTTCGACGTGGTGTGCGATATATACGTTATCCATGCAGTTTTCTAATTTCTCGTTGGGATTTCAAATGTGTCGTTACGAGTTCAAATAGGTCGTTGCGAGTTCAAATGGGTCGTTGCGAGTTCAAATGGGTCGTTGCGCTAAATAAATTTTGTAAATTAGCTAATATGACAACGAATATACAAAATGTGGATTAGGTACTAACCGTTACTCAGGAAGTGTTTCACAAACATAGAGCGACTCGGAGGTCACTCGCCATTCTCTTAGAATGCACCTTGACGCTACTTTTAACTATCGACGAGTGCGCTCGCTGCTTTCTTGTATGGTGGGAGGTTCCGGATTTTAGTTCTCGAACCTCTCACGCGCGCGCCAGTGGCTGTGAAATTACACCGAACTCGGAAACACTTGACTAATAATCCTTGATATTATAATACTATAAAAGTTTGATTGTTACTTGAATATTTATTTTAATTAATAAAGGTATTTTACTATTCATTGTACGTTTAATGAATGGATTCTCCTACTGCAAAAATAAAATTGTTACACTACCTCTTTCCTAAAAGAAAAAAAATTTTTTCTTAAAAAAACTTCAAATATAACTAATACAAAAATTTTTTTTTACAACAATACTAGCCTTTCCTATCTTCCTAACCAACTATGCAATTTTATAAATTTACTCAAATGGGGGGGACCTTCATTTATAATTGAGAGTGTGTTGGTAACTACGTGTACCTGACGTCCATCGGGAGACAAAATCGGGGAGTCACAATCGGTAATAATCAAAATTGGGAGGGGGTCAAATTAGAGAGTCAAACACTCCACGGGACAAAAGAATTTAAATTTACAAAATTTCTTGACTTGAGATTCCTACTTCTAATAAGGCTAATATTTCTGACCTAAAATCAAACACTTACAATTTACTTCTAATTTCAAAAAAAACTTCACTTCCAGGAGCTCATTTAGCTCTATTTACAAAAAAAACAGGAATGCTTCCTCATCAGAACAGCATTACCATTCAAAATATCATCACTATAAGGTGAGAATCAAAAGAAATACCCTACTAATAGGTCTAAATTTAAGCATCATCACAAGGTGATAATCAAAACAAAAGTGACCTAATCAAAGGTTACTTATCAAATTCAAATACAAAATATTATCACTTTATTACAAAGAGATAATCAAAACGAAGGTAACCCGACCATACGGTTACTTAACAAATTCAAATACAAAATATTATCACTTTATTACAAAGAGATAATCAAAACGAAGGTAACCGACCATACGTTTTAACAAATTCAAATCATATTATCACTTTATTACAAAGAGATAATCAAAACAAGGTAACCTAACCATCAGGTTACTCATCAAATTTCAAACCCAAAATAACCCAGTTAGGGTTGTAGAATCCTACACCCTACTGATCATCCTATCACTAATTGCTAACGAACAACTGATCTCATTAGTGATGGACCAAACGGTGAAAATCACCAAGTCAACTTTGACCCTATCAAATCTAAGAACTTCTAACGGTCAAAAGGAACAAGGGAAAGAACAATTCATTCTCTCCACCTTGACATGTAGAAATCAGGACCAATAGTTAAATAGCCCACTTACTTCTACATTGTAAGGATATCTGTCAAAGACATCCTCCAAACACATCTCCGAGCAACGCGCGAGCAAAACGACCAGCGTGCACCAAGGCACACCTCAACTTACAAAACTTACAAAATCTCAAACCACTTATTTCACTCCTCAAACAAAATACTCAATATTAGTGGACCGACACTAGATCAAGAATTGGAACAAAACAAAACAGACCACTACGTCATTACTTAATATCAAAGAGATGACCGGACCGGAATTAATCGTCAAAATCATCCTTTTCATTTGGATCTGATACTCCAATTGGTTTCAAGTCCTTTATGTGCCATTTCCTGCTCTTGTTCCATCTTCGTTTTCTAACTCATATACTAAACTGGAATGTTTTTCCGAATTTTACTCATAACGAACTTAGGAGCTAACTTAGCGGAAAATTTATCACTAGCACTCGAGAGGACCTTATTAGTTCTCCAAACATACTCTCCGACTCGGAATGAAATGTCTCTTCTCCGAAGATTGTAGCGTTTACACGAACGTTGATAAGCTACATGCAAATTTTCACGGACACTTCCAAAAATATCAAACAAAAGTTGACGATCCAAAACATAAGAAGGTCTACTACTGGAGACGACATCAACATCCTCACCAGGTATAAAATTATCCTTATAAGCTTTTCCACTTAAAGGTACCTGACGACCAAAACTAAAAATTTGGTGAATAGTTGGTGGACTCATGTTTTGCTGAGTTGATCGCGTATTGGATCTTTGATATCTCAACATCCCACGTATCATGTTCTTCTACGTATGTACGGATTGCTGTACCAACTGTCTTATTGATTCGTTCCACAAAATTGCATTGGGGAGCATAAACAGCGTTATACCAAATTTTTGAATTTCGTACCTTGCACACAAAGCTTTAAAAATACGTCCAACTAATTGTGGACCATTATCACAAATAACAAATTGTGGTACTCCGTAGACAAGAAATACCTTTTCTTCCAAAACTTCTCGATCAAATGTGCGGTAGCACTACGTAAAGGTTGCAAAATCGAATACTTCGAGAACCAATCACCAACAACTAAGAGCCATTTATGTCCGCGTTTGGAACGAGGAAACGGACCCATCAAATCTAATGCAATGGTTTGGAATGGTAGTCCAACTTCTTTCTCCTTTCCCATCATTCCAAGGGGACCTCTATTGGGTGGTTTTGAGCACCACAAATCAAACATTTCCTACAAAATTTACGTACGTCAAAGATCATCTTTGGCCAATAATACAATTCTTGGACTCGAGACAAAGTTTTAAGGAACCAAAATGTCCTGCTGAAGGGGGTCATGACATGATTTAATGACATCTACGCGCTGAGACTTTGGCACCAAATATTTCCACTCTACAACATTCGCCGAATGCGGTAATAAGGAAGGTATAAACTTATAAATAAACCCATCTTCTACTTTCCATTGTGGGTAGCTTTTCGTGACAACAAAATTTTCTTTCTCAAAGACTCATACCACAAGTCTACTGCATCAAGTTTAATCTCTACTAAGTTAACTTCTGGATTTTCTAAAGGAACACCACGACTAAGACAATCTGGAACTATATTGAACTTTCCTTTTCTATGCACCAAATCAAATGAGTGTTGCCTTAATCGAACTGACCATCTGGCGAGTTTTCCAGTTGGATTCTGAAGATTACTCAACCAAAGTAACGAAAAATGATCGGTGACAACGGTGAATCGAACTCCTTCTACCCACGGACGAAATTTCTCAATTGCAAAATAACCGCTAAACACTCTCTTTCAGTGGTGGAATAATTGCGCTCAGTACGGCTCAGGGTTTTGCTTGCGTACGAAATTACACGCTCTTCTCCGTTTACATTCTGAATCAACACAGCTCCTAACCCAGTGTTGCTTGCGTCACACTCAACGATAAAGGGTGCCGAGTAGTCTGGCTGCGAAAGAAGAGGTGCAGAAACTAATGCTTGCTTGATTAGCACAAATGAATTTTCTGCTTCCGCACTCCAGTTTACAGTTTGACCTTTTTTCTTACTTTTAATGAGGTCATTAATAGGCGAAACTAAAGACGAAAAATTCTTTATAAAGCGCCTGTACCAGCTGCACATTCCTATAAACCTTTTAATTTCCGTTGTGGTTTTCGGACGGGGAAAGTTAACCATCGCCGACACCTTATCGGGATCTGTACGAAGTGAGTTCGAACCTACTATATAACCCAAAAATTTAAGTGTTTTTTTAAAAAATTCACATTTACTTATATTTATGGTAAGGTTAGCTTCTTTTAAACGTTGCTTAACCTCTACTAATAACTTTAGATGATCTTCAAAAGATGACGAACATAATATTATGTCGTCCAAATAGCAAAATACATGGGGTTCAAAACGTGGACCAAAAATTGCATCTACTAAACGCTGTTGCGTCTGCGCAGCATTCTTCAACCCAAATGGCATGCATGTAAATCTATATTGTCCTCGTGAGATAACACTGAAGGCAGTCTTATCCTTAGACGATTCACTAAGAGGATTTGCCAAAACGATTTTCTCAAATCCAGAGACGAAATGTAGTTCGCACCTCTCAACATATTGAGAATTCTATCTACGTTCGCAAGGGGGTACGAATCATGAACAGTTAAGTCGTTCAGGGTTCTACCATCAAAACAGAAGCGATATTCTCCATCTGCCTTCTTAACCAACAAAACTGGAGAGGACCACGGACTAGTACACGGTTCTATAACTTTAAGTCTAAGCATGTCGTCCAATTCCTCATTCAATATCTTACCCATATATGGTGACATGACATATGGTTTCTTGTGGAAGGGTTTGGCATTGCCTGTGTCTATGTCCAATTCGATTAGGTGAGTTCGTCCTAATCTATCGTCGCTGCTAATCTCACTAAATGAATTTATTAACTCTTGTGCTTGCGCACTTTGAGCATCTGAGAGGTCATGTAAACCACATAAAGAATCTTCAGTGTTCAAAGGGATGGAAGACGGACCTATATACCCTATGTCGTTCCCAACATTGCTTTGGATAAACCAATTATTACTTCTAAAGTCAGCAACTACACCAAATAATTTTGCAAAGTCACTACCGAAAATAAATGTATGCGGTAGGGACGGAACCACTAATGCATTAAGGATGCGGCAATCATTACCTATACAAATTGGCAAATCTACTGAGCCTACAACAGACTTTATTGAACCATCAGCTGTAGTGATACCTGTTTTGCTGAACTAAAATTTTCAAGTCTAATTCTCTAACAATTGAAAGTGCTAAGGATCCTACTACTGAGGTAGTGCATCCCGAATCCAGAAGACCGGTAATGTCTCTATCTATTAATTTCACCATAATGTAGGGTCGATTATCACACTGCTTCTCAATGAACAGAGTATTATTCTTAGGCTTCGAAGAGTCCTGACAAAATTTTTAACAACTGTAAGCCATCTCGACCACTCGTCTTTACTAAAGTATTTTTCTTGTTTACAAATCATAACTGTAGCCTTATGACGCGGAACAGGATACCGACCACTATGTACCTGCCGCCTTACTGGTTTTGAACAATGTGGACATGACGTTGCCTTAACGCCTTTTCGACCACATCCAAAACAAAAATTTTTTTTTGCTCTACAATCTCTAAACCAATGTCCACTACGGGAGCAATTCCAACAAACAAAATGATTCCTCTTATCGGGACTAAAGGAATTACAAACCGAGGACTCTAAAGAGCTCTTATCCGCTACTGTTACTTGAGGATTGACTAATTTATTCTGAAACACCCTACTCTTAACAGCATAAACTTTCTCATTCAACCCAGGATGTTTGTTCTCATATGGATGCTTAGAGGGTTGCAAATCTTATTAGGTTTATTAGAAGACGCCAAAACCGAGTTTAGTTTCATCAAAGAAGCTTCTTCTAACCTTTTACACAATTTTACTAGGGTCGACAAATCTTGAATGTCCGACAATGCAAGTGCCGAAATATATTCAGGAACCAAATTTCTTCTAATCATTTTAACTTTAGTAACTTCTGCTGGCTCGTTGGTCAGTCTACTAAAGAGGGTTTGCATATGCGCGACAAATAAAATAATCCTTTCGTCTTTACCTTGACGACGATTTCTGATCTTTTCCCAAATGTCATCATCCGAAGAACCAGGTAGAAAATCTTCCTTAAACGTTCTAACAAGGAGTTCCAGTCTCGCAAAGAATTTTTCACTGTTCTAAACCAAACCAAAGCGTCACCCACAAAAGTTCACATGCTGATCCAAATAAGTCAGCTTCGGATACCTTACGAGATTGTGCTAAATCACTAACTCTATCTAAAATGAATGTAGTTGTTTGGGGTCACCTGAGAATTTTACAGGCCATGAACCTATAGGTACTGAAGGTGTTACATACGAAGTCGAATGGATAGGTGCACTAACTAAAGGAGATACTACAACGGACCGATCTAAATAGGTGGACTCTGTACTTTTATTGATTTTATCGTACAACTCAGCTTCAAGAGTTAATATCGTTGCTACGGTCTCATTTCTAAACTTAATTGCTTCATCGGGATTTATTGAAGGGATTTTCATACGCTTAGCTCGTCCCGAAAGGTGGTTTATCCTTGAACAAGCTCTTCTAAAAATTGAGTCTGATGAGTCGCCCTCAAACTCGGACACAATATTACGAACTGACTCGACTGAAACTGAAATTTCTTTACTTTCCGTTGCAAAATCTACTTCATAACACGAAAGGTCAACCAAACAACCAGGCTTATCTATTTCTTTAGCTAACAATCTACCTAAAATTTTCCGTTTCTCCAACACTGGCCTCTCACTTACCACTCCTCTGATTCTTAGTTCATACTCCAATTCTTCTTTAAGTAGACAAACAATTTGGAATTTTTCCGACATGGTTACTACAACCTAATGGAATCAAACCGATAAATCTAACTAATCCGAATCTTACAAAAGCTATCAAAACAAATTCGTACCACTAAAGGTAAAAATCAAAAATGTTTTTGGTAAAATTATTTTGCCAAAACAATATCAAAAAATTTAAGGGGTCAAAACAGAACTAAAGTCAAAAGTAAATTTGACCAAATTAACGAATTGAGTGTATGGGGATTACCGTTACAACCAATCTTTTATCAAAAGCAAACAAACAAATCTAAGTGTCAAATAAACCTTAAGCAAACAAATTTCGGAGCAAAATAATTTTTGGACAAATGGACTTCAAAGGAAAATAAATTTTGAGCTAACAAACTTCGAATCAAATTAAATTTAGAACAAATAAATTTCGAAGCAAATTAATTTTTAACAAATAATTTTAAGGTAAATCAAATTATGAACAAACAACTTTCGAGCTAAATTAAATTATGAACGAACGAATTTCAACAAATTACTCGTTGAACAAACAAATTTCGAGCCCCAAATAAATTTTGATCAAACAATTTTCGAAGCCCCAAGCGTTGGGCGCTAGTGAAACGTATTATTTTTCTTAATCGCTAACCCCAAACGGTCACATTCTTTCCTAAATTGAGCTTAACTAATGCTCTCTTCT
Organism: Platerodrilus igneus; assembly: GCA_036346225.1. Lineage (NCBI taxonomy): Eukaryota > Metazoa > Arthropoda > Insecta > Coleoptera > Lycidae > Platerodrilus > Platerodrilus igneus. The sequence continues at coordinate 898,082 of JARFIW010001480.1, forward strand.
TAATACATACATCTGACTCTAGAAGTTGGGGTCAGCAAAACAAAGTCTTCCGACGTAACTAGGGTCTATTCCTTGGGTAGAGCTATGAGCAATGGGGGTAAGTCGAAATCTATGGAGGTTACACTTAACAAAAAAACAAACAGGCGCCACCAAGTCCAAATTGATTTATTTTAGGGCATAGCTATTTTTTAAGGGCGGACTTGGAGACCCAAAAAAGAGATCGCCTTCGTTGATACACAAACTTGTCTTAACAGAATAAGACGCTGTTCCTGTAAGAAAGAATAATAATTAAGTCACATAAAAATGGGAACACTATTTGCGTCCCTCAAGTATACCTAAAAGTATAGAGAATATTTTCTGCATAATGGGATCATAAAATTTTAGTTCTTATTGCTTTTTGTTTACCAAGTCTGATCAGACTAGATCAGAATAAAAACTTTAAATGAAGAATATTAATTTACTAATAAGAATTTTCTTGGTTTCAGTAAATAAAGTATCATTGTAATTAAATAAAAATAAAAATTTGAAGTACTTGCAAAACTGGTAGTAAAGGTTATCAACTAATCCTTACTCAAATATTTTATAATTCTATGTAACTAAAAATGCTAGAGTTTCTTTATAACCCAATCAGATCTGTGTGAGTCATTTACAAATGAATATACGAAATTTTCTCTTTAGGTTAACAAACTTAAATTTAGTTTGAAGTCAAAATAATCACCAAGATATTCTCTAATGTTATCAATAGTGGTTGTACTAAAATGCTAAACATGTGTTAGCCATTGGACAATTGTTGACAATAGTGAACAAACAAACAGGTGATGTAATAACAGCTGTTAAATTACGTTGAAGCCACGTGTGATCACGTATTTACGAAGCTAAGTGAAAGCAAATTTAATACTGGGGAAAACCAGCTTATTTACAGGTAAACTGAATCAATTTTGTACGTCTAACAAACAAAATGAAATAATGTACTTTCAGAAGGAAAGTACTCAGAAATCATAATTCTATTACGAACCCAAGAGCAGCAGTTGTCCCTTGATGTAATGGAAATTACCTCGCAGCGCGGGAACAGCAACTAATTATACTTGCTTTCCATGCTTTAACACAGGTGTAGGAGCAAAGCGGGTTCCTTACTTGGATCACGGCAGCATTACTTTGTAACGTAATCTTCCGTTGTCTAAATTTATTTACTAAAATAATTTTTCATTGCGTAGCCAACAAATTAAGCTTTCTAAATTGTAACTTCAAAGGGATCATGTTGTCTCAAATTTTACAGTTGCGATTTTCGACGTGGTGTGCGATATATACGTTATCCATGCAGTTTTCTAATTTCTCGTTGGGATTTCAAATGTGTCGTTACGAGTTCAAATAGGTCGTTGCGAGTTCAAATGGGTCGTTGCGAGTTCAAATGGGTCGTTGCGCTAAATAAATTTTGTAAATTAGCTAATATGACAACGAATATACAAAATGTGGATTAGGTACTAACCGTTACTCAGGAAGTGTTTCACAAACATAGAGCGACTCGGAGGTCACTCGCCATTCTCTTAGAATGCACCTTGACGCTACTTTTAACTATCGACGAGTGCGCTCGCTGCTTTCTTGTATGGTGGGAGGTTCCGGATTTTAGGTTCTCGAACCTCTCACGCGCGCGCCAGTGGCTGTGAAATTACACCGAACTCGGAAACACTTGACTAATAATCCTTGATATTATAATACTATAAAAGTTTGATTGTTACTTGAATATTTATTTTAATTAATAAAGGTATTTTACTATTCATTGTACGTTTAATGAATGGATTCTCCTACTGCAAAAATAAAATTGTTACAACTTCATAAATTAAATTCACAAAATACAAGTACATACGAACTAGAGAATATTGAGCAACTCCGTATTTTTATACACTAACGATAAGAAATGCTAACAAATTAAAATATAATAGTTATAGCAAACAAAGTCGCATGTGCAAGAACTATCTTATCATCTGCCACGGAGAAGACGGAGAGAGTCTCCTATCGTTTTCCGTTCTGAACCGCCGCAATAAAATAAATGTGCTACGCTTCGCTATATTTACAAAGTGCTTTAAAGTAATCATTATTTATTATCATGATTTGCCTATACAATGTCCACTTTTCTCTATCACTGTTAGTTATCGAAATACCGCCGCAATAATTAACATTGATCACTTCTCACCGGATGTGAATATTCGTACAAATTCTAAATGATAATATATTCATATAATATCATACCGCTTATCAAAGCATTGTATATGCCTTTGTATTTATCTGTATTCTTTTCTATTGTGTAGTGAGGTACTAAATTTGAAGGAATTGTAAACTTCATTTTTGGAATTTTACTGCTTAGTGATTATTTTCGAATTTTTCGAATTTGAAATTACCGGTTTTAACTAATTTTCTGTTATTCAGGTGTAGAATATGGCGCATGTTATTAATCATTGCAAGTTTTAATAACCTCCTTTTTTGGTTTGACTTGTTTACAAGCTTTTCTTGATATATGGTTTGGTACCAGAATTTTGTACAAAGCTGACATATTTTATTATCGCCGCTTTTGACTTTAATTTAACACCGCAGTATCGGTTTCATTTTGTCTAACCGTTTTTGTATTTGTTTAAATTTAATTATGGCAGAGAAATTAAAACGTAGTTATTTCTTACGCAATATTTCGATTAACTCTCTCCATGAAATGTATGAAATCGTTCAGAAATCTGCAGTTGAACCTACGTTTCTAGATTTGCTCCGCACGCAATATTAATCTCTTGAAACAGTACGAGAAAGTTTCTTCGCCCAGCATAATTTCATAGTCGGCAATTGCTTCTGCATATGACTCCGATGAACAATTTGAAAAGTAAGAATCTATTCGAAAACGCTTCGATAACAATTTCTTTCTAATAAAAGCGCTCTATTTCAAGTTGTTTCCTAATCAACCTTCTTCATCTCGGGCTTCTGTATCCACCCCGCTAAATACTTTTAAGTCAAAAGTGTCCCTTCCGCTGCTGACCCTGCCTACGTTGGATGGTTGTTTGTTTGAAAGCTTTATTAACCGCTTTGATAGTTTAGTTCATCTTAATAATGATCGGCCAAACGTGGACAAATTTTCCTATCTTCAATCGGTACTAAAAGGTTGCGCACTATTAACCATTAAGAACTTTGACCTAATAGAGGTCAATTACCCTCTTTCCTACAATAAACTTCGCGAAAAATATCGTAATATTCGCCACAATACCTCCGCTTTATCGTACAATATTGATAAATTTCCCAAATTGAATTCTGATAACCCCACCGGTTTGCAAAAATTAGTTTATACCTTTGCCGACAATTTACAAACACTTAAGAAATTTGATTTGCCTATAGAGCAATGGGATTTTATTGTTGTGCAAATGATTTTAAATCGCCGTAATGTACACACTGCCCGTAGTTTTGAATTACATCAAGATCCTACCACTATCCCATCCTATAAAGAGAAAATTGCTTATCTGGAAAAAAAATTGTAAGTCTTTATCGAATTAGTCGGTAAATCATAAAACCGATTTAAACAAATTAATTCATTCCAGCAACCCATCTAGGTCTCGCTCTGCCGTTTCCATGTTAGTACAGACAAAGCTTAATGTTAGTAAATGTCTGCTTTGTAAACAAGATCATAATCTTTATCGTTGTAATGATTTCGTCAGGCGGCTCCGTGGCGTAGTGGTATGTGTGTGACTACTACGCCCAAGGTCCCGGGTTCGAATCCCGACACGGTCCGCTTGAAAGATGTTAGGCGAGTATTTTTCACAAAAATACACCCTCGTTCGGATGAGAGGTAAAATGGAGGTCCCGTGTGTGAGTGTTGTCACGCACGTTAAAAATCCCTACCTTGCTTGGAACAGCAAGGGTTCGGCAAAATTCCAAATTTTCCAGATAAAAAAAAACTCGCTTCCTGACCAATGTAGTACCTTCGGGTGGAGCATTGGAAAATCAAATGTAATGTAATGATTTCGTCAAACTTTCTTCACAAGATCGCTACAATTTTGCAAAAAACAGTTTTTTTTTACCGCTACACTATATCAACGAATTTTAGTTCTAATAACTCAAGTAAAGTCATTAAATTATGCGAACCATTTTTAAAACAAACAAGTATCGATATTGTTTGTACTAACCGCCATACAGAAATGTTAGTTTGGTTGCTAACATCAGGCGCAAAAAGCTAATATAACTATTATCAAGGCCAAACACCTTTTCTGTTTAGTGCATAGCACATTTGCGCTCACTTTTGCCAGAGCTCTCGTAGAGAAAATAATGGAACCACTAAAGGTTCTGGCGTGTAACTTGGCCAAGCTTTTGTGCGGAGTACAGCCCTAGTGCGCTAAAATACTAGGCTTTGTGATTTTAACAATGGTAAGAATTAAAATAATAATTAATTAGATCAACTAAATAATTTGTTGTAGCGCTCTTCTCTTCTCTTATCTTCTCTTATATATTTCTTTTAGTAATTACTCTTTTGATAATTTAACTTATAGAAGATGTTTGTTTGATAAATTTCCCTTCTCATAATTACACTCTTCGTAATTTTATATTTAATAATCTTCAATATTTGTGTTATAACGTTCCGTTTGAAAGTCGATTTTAAATGACTTCTAATAAATAACTTCATTTCGATAATTACTGAGATAAACTCGTGTAATAATTCTTTGGACATTTGTGTAAATAACGCAGAAAACAGTTCTTTAATGATTTCGTAAAAGTACGATAAGATATGTTTTTCAACGCTTAGTAGAATTCGTCAACTAGATTTTTATATTATAATTAACAACTTTAAGAAGTCGTTTTGTATTATCTGGTTTTACAAAACTAAAGCAGCGTGTAGGCTGTGTTTAATAGAAGATAAAATTCTACGTTTACATCTGCGAATGTAAAATATGAACGTCTTTCAACCGTACGATGTATAGTTGGATTTTGTGTTATGTTATGGAAAAGCGCTAAGTTGGAATGTAAAAGAAACGTTCTACAAAGTAGGTAGAAATTTTTATGGTTCATAAATTAAGTCCGAAGATGTTTTTGAAAGTATTGGAATTTTGTTGGTCCAGTTCGTGCGTATAACTAAAACGCATGGAAGTTAGCATGGTCCAGTCCAAGGGTCACGCAGCTGTTCGTGTTCTCTGGAACATGTGGATTTGACGTAACTTGTTTTCTAAAAATGTATGTATAAACACCTGCCCAAACATGTTGTGAAGATAACATGTAAAGAACACCTGCAGAGCCAAGGTAAAAGATTTAATTATTCTTGCATCATATCTACATTTGGCGATCTTTAATACCAGGCTGCTTCAGAAAATATTTTTGTAATTATCTATTTTGACAAATCCATTTTGCATATTAAAAACGACCTTAGTAAATTTTTGTTAACAATATTAGTTCAATACAATTACAGTTATTAAATTTTATAATATAAGTTGAACTTAAAGAGTTCTTATTGATGTTTCATTTACGCATGATTTTACTTACAATTTTTAAATAATGAATTAATAGAGAAGTAGTTAAAGTTTTATAAAATGTAAACAGAAAAAGCAGATCTGATATTTCTGGTATAAATTCAAATTAGATTTTTGTAACTAAAGTAACATTTGAAGTCTTGATATTTTTCTTTGTATATATAATTCTACCTTATGAGTAGATGAAGCTTGTATTATCTTTTCTTAAACATAAATTTTATATCTACAATTTTTATGAAAGTACAAATTTTAATTAAAGAAACAACATTTAATTTTCTTAATTAATTGTTTTATTCTGAACAAGTACGTTCAGAAGTAAGGTGACAAAGAATAACACCAAATAGAGTAAAGTGGTAAACCCAATTTAATAAGGAGCTTTAATAGCCTTTTCAGTATTTAAGGAACAAAACTTGTGTTCATATTATTGTTGCCTGATTAATCTTTGTTGTTTTTTTTAGATGAGGTAGCAAGAGAAAACTTCTTGTGTCCTCATTTTAGTATATTTAATTAAATTTTCTTTACAGCTCCTGCGTCAGCAGTTAATACGGTATTCCTCCTTAAGGACGCCCAAGTCCCCCTTAAGGAAACCCTGTGTTTAAAATTACAGACTTGGTGGCGCCCTGTTTAAACCCCTGTTTTGTCGAGAATCTAGCCCTAGTAAAAAAATACAGCTTTGTAAAAAGAACCACGACCAATCCTCATAAGCTCTGCCCAAGGAATAGACCCCTAGCATAGTCGGAAGATAATTGCGTCCCATCCTTCCTTAAAGGTTACATGTTCATATTTGGGGATATAAAAATAACCTCTAACTAGTTAACACCCCCAGTAAGAAAAACCTGTTATAGCACTTCGAACGCGTTTCGTCTAAGCCCGCTGTCGCTGCTAGTAACCAGGCTCGCTTGAGCCCGGACACCGCCGCTTCTAAGGTTTCATCTTGTACTAGTTCCGCTATTGGAGACCGCTACAAGCCTTCCGCTCCTCTTGCCTCTGAGAAATTATCGATCCCGTTTAGCTATAGTGGCCCGTCGACTTCGAATGTCGTTTTATTTAATTCTTTAGCTAAAACTTTAGTTGTTTTATTTTCCACCGTTTAAGTGGAAATTTCGGTGTTTACTCGATTAGGCGGCTCCGTGGCGTAGTGGTATTTGTGTGACTACTACGCCCAAGGTCCCGGGTTCGAATCCCGACACGGTCCGCTTGAAAAATGTTAGGCAAGCATTTTTCACAAAAATACACCCTCGTTCGGATGAGAGGTAAAATGGAGGTCCCGTGTGTGAGTGTTGTCACGCACGTTAAAGATCCCTACCTTGCTTGGAACAGCAAGGGTTCGGCAAAATTCCAAATTTTCCAGGTAACAAAAACTCGCTTCCTGGCCAGTGTAGTACCTTCGGGTGGAGCATTGGAAAATCACATGTAATGTTTACTCGATTCGGGTAGCATGACTTCCTTTATTTCGCAAAATAGTGTGAAACGTTTAGGTTGTCGTACTTTCGTACTACTCCACATTCACTTACCCTTAGTGGCTTAGGATCCATACGCTCTGCAGCTCTGCATGGCGCTGTCACCGTCTCGCTCAAATCAATGGTTGCTTCTTCACCGATTATTAATTTGCAAGCTGTAGTACTTCCCAAAATTTGTGAAAATTTACCTACTTCTAATATTTCTTCAGAACATTTCAGTCATCTGGCTAACCTCAAGCTAGGTGATCCGCTCTTTGCTCAATCTGGGCCCATTGATTTATTACTTGACGCGGATATTCTCCCCCAAGTGTTATTAGACGGTCACATCCACGGTTCTAGCGATCAACCCGTTGCTATTAATACTATTTTTGGATATGTTTTAATGGGAAACATACCTTCCTCGCCCGCTTCTGAAGTAACCGACTTGTTTAGTATGACAGATTCTACTTCCCCATTGGAAAATATTGTCGCTAAATTCTGGGAAGTCGAAGCTGTCCTCGCCGCTCAACCTTGCACGCCTGAAGAAACTTTAGTTGAAAAACATTTTGTTGATACGATTCGCCGCACTGAACTAGGTCGATATGTTGTCTCACTGTCGTTTAGAGATTAAGAAGCACTTTTTTCCGGTAGTCGTGATCTTGCCTTACAACGATTTGTTTTTTTATAAAATCGTCTACTTAAGCAACCTCGTGTTTACGAACAGTACGTTTTGTTTATGCGTCAGTATCTGGATTCTCAACATATGCAATCTGTTGTTAGTGGGTCTCATTCGGACTTTTCTTATTACATCCCGCATCATTGCGTTGTGAAACCCGAAAGTATAAGTACGAAGTTACGAGTTGTTTTCAATGCCTCCGCTAAACCTCTGTCTCGATCGTCCTTAAACGATCACTTGTTGATAGGCCGGAGCTGCAACAAGATGCTACCGCAATTTTGTTACAATTTCGTCTACATTTTTATGTTGTTACTGCCGATATTCGTCATAAGTACAGACAAATTTTTATCAATACCGCTCAGTGTGTTTATCAACGAATTGTTGGGCCCTTCTCTCATAAAGGGCTCATTCAGGACTTTACCGTTAGCCGGTTTCGCTCTTCGCCACCATACTTACAGTGATGATATCGCTACTGGTGGAGATTCTATTGAATCAACCCTCGCTCTACGTAATCAACTAATTACTGTTTTAAAACTTAGTGGTTTCGAACTTCATAAATGGTCGTGTAACCATCCAGAATTATTAAAGGATCTGTCCGCTCCGCAGCAATTTGCTCAACCCCACTCCTTTGAGGATCTTGATGTTCAATCCCTAAAAGTTCTAGGTCTTCAATAGAACTCCACCTTAGATAATTTTGTTTTCTAGTTCAGCCACTAAGTACCTCCTGTACCAAGCACAACCTACTTTCCAACTTAAGCCCGTATTTTCAACTCTATAGGACTTTTATCCCCTTCTTACTTTTCTGGTAAAACATTAATTCAACGTTTATGGTCGTTAAAATTAGAATGGGATGCTGCCCCCCTCCCCAGACTTCATCCGTTTGTGGCAGAGATAATTGCATGAGCTACCGCTCCCTTCGGATTTCGTTTTAACCCGCTTGCTAATCTCACCACAGTTTACTACGTGCAAAATTCACTACTTTGCTGACGCAGCGAACGTGCCTACTATGGTTTATTTTCGTTTTGATACCCCCTTCCGCAGTTGAGGTTCGCTTAGTGTGCGCCAAGTCTAAGGTCTCTTCTATTCGTACAATTTCTTTGCCGGCCGAATTGGCATCCAAATTATTTATCTTTGTCCTCAAAACCTTTGATTCTAAACTTACATTTCATAAAATTTACTGTTTGTCTGACTTCATGGTAGTACTTGGTGGATTCGTTCCCCGCCGCAGCGTTGGAAAACTTTCGTAGCCATTCGTGTTGCATACATTCAAGAAAACACGTCTTGCACGTTTTGGCATCACATCCCCTCCACCGAGAATTCTGTCGATGGCGGGTCACGTAGTATACTCCCTACCAACTTGTGCCAATGTTCTTTATGGTGGACGGACCAATCTTGTACTAGTCCTTCGATAGTTACAGTCCACATATTCCATGTGTGTGACTACTACGCCCAAGCTCCCGGTTTCGAATCCCGACACGGTCTGCTTGAAAAATGTTAGGCGAGCATTTTTCACAAAAATACACCCTCGTTTGGATGAGAGGTAAAATGGAGGTCCCGTGTGTGTGTTGTCACGCACGTTAAAAATCCCTACCTTGCTTGGAACAGCAAGGGGTCGGCAAAATTCCAAATTTTCCGGGTAAAAAAAACTCCCTCTTTGGCTAATGTTGTAAAAAAAAAACACATGTAAGTCCACATATTTCGCCTTTAAATGCTCCTGAAGTTCTCACTGAATAATGCTCTATTGTTTTATTCGCTGTCGTAACCTCTTGTTGGATTCAATAAATTCTAGAAAAACACTCTTCCTTTCTCTTTATTACGCGCATCGTTGTTTGAATTCTCCGTTTTCTTCATAATCTACGTCACCCACTCGAAAGGTACTCCGGACCTTTGTCATCTTCTGAATTGCACAATGCTTTGATTTCTTTGCTTGCGTATACTCAACAATCTTATTTTGCTATCGAGTTTGAGGCCATTCAGTTCCGATCAACTTTAAAAAAGAGTTTTTGCAAGTTGTCTCCTTTTATTCGTGATGAAATCTTGCGGGTCCAGTATCACCTGGCTCACGCGCCTTTATCCTCCGACCGTAAATTTTCCGCTTTGTTACTTAGCAAAAGTCGATTTACTGATCTTTATGTTACTTATGTTCATTTAAAATACTTTCACGCAGGTGCTCAAATGGTTCATTTTCTTGTTAGTCAGCACTTCCGGATTATTTCTGTGAGGCAATCTATTCATCGTGTTCTGAGTCATTGTCTAACGTGCTGGAAGACCAATCCGGTCTCATTGTAGCCTCCTATGGGTAACCTACCTTCATGTCGACTCACTCAAGTCAAACCTTTTTTGTGTTCGTGCGTCGACTTTGCTGGTCCCTTTTTTATTACTAAACGGATGATGTCGTTAGGGTGGACACACTTAAAACTAGTCATGGCGAGTTGAAGCGTCCTGTGTCAAAGTTTTGTCTTTGCCCTCATTGTAAAATAAATTTTTTTGTTTTGTTTTTTGTAAATATATTTTTTTTTACTTTTTCACTCCGCCCCACCCCTTTTAATTATTTTCTTTTAAAATGTCTTGCATTTGGGTGGGCGATATGTTCCGTTTATAATTGTATATAATTTACCGATTGCTGTATTTTAAACATTTAGAATTTGTTAATTATTTATCTGCGCCCGGTATATTCAAATGTCATTGTATGTACCGTGAAGTTGCTTCAAACATCGCACCCGTGTTTTGTAAGTGCCGCGATATCGATAAACTATGTTGTGTCTTTTTGCATGTGCAAGAATTATCTTATCACCCGCCATGGTGAAGACGAGAGAGTCTCCTATCGTTTTCCGTTCTGAACGGCCGCAATAAAATAAATGTGCTACGCTTTGCTATATTTACAAAGTTAAGTGCTTTGAAGTAATTGTTATTTATTATCACTATTTGGCTATTTAATGTCCACTTTTCTCTACCACTTAGTTATCGAAATACTGCCGCAATAATTAACAAACAAACTTTTCTGTCTCTCTTTCAATAAATAATTTCATTACTAAAACCTTACAATGTGATATATTATCATTAATTCTACCGCACCTTGACGTTTGAAGGACGATTTAACAACTCGTCGAGTCTTTAACTTTGTTTGGGTTATATAGGCAACTCTTCGTATTACGTCGGCATCTAGAACTTTTTTAGGTCAATCCCGTAATTCTTAATTGTTTGTTTTCTGAAGGTATGCGACGCAACATTCACCAGCTTGCCGTTTACGGCCGCAGGCTACATTAATTAATTGACGTCCTTTGTTATCTTATCAATATTTAAGATTTAAAGCTGCAGCAACAACAACACAACACACCAATCACGGTATTCCCTTTTGGGGTAACCAAACTTAGCAGCTCTTTCTGATTGATGAGGGTATAGCTCTAGATTACTATACTACTTTTTCTGCCAGCAACAGTAACAACCATTCTCCACGTTGCTCGGTCTTTACACACTTCCTTTGGCTCTGCAACATTCATAATTTGCTTTTGAGATGCTGTTTTATTCCCAGACTTTTTACCAGTGGTCCTTTCAAAACCTCCTCTTTTGCATCCAACCAACTTTTACGCAGTCTGCTACTCGCAGCTCTACCAGTCATTTTACTTGCAGATATACGTTTAGTAAGTCTATCTTCATTCATTCTTTCTACATGTCCAAACCATCTAATCGTGCTTCGCTCGTTCAAGTTCTTAAAGGCCACTTGCACCCCACACTCTGCTCTGACCTATGCGTTTGGCACTTTGTCTCTCAATGTTTTTCCGAACACACTTCCTAGGAATCTCATTCCTGCAGCATTTATACGACAAACACGCTTTTTCTGCCAGACCCAAGTTTTGTTTCCATACGGAACAGTTGGCACAAACACACTGCTGTAAATGGATAGCTTTGCATTTACACCCAACTTTCATTCCTGTTCACTGTCCACATACTTTCAGACAATTTCGCTCTAGCATTTACTTTTCTTTCTATTTCAGCATCCAACTTTCCATTACTTGAAACTTTCTACCAAGATACACGAAGGCATCAACTTACTCTATCGTGTCATTATCGATTATAAAAAAAAAGCCATGAATTCCACCTATCAAGGATTCGTTGCACATCTCGTGCCGATTCAGGCAACAATATTGCGTCAACCGCATACAACACCACACTGACATTTGTTTCACCAATTTTTACTTCTTCTATCCCTTCGAATGCCTGTCTCGTATGTTTATCCATAAAAACATGAAACAGCTATCGAGACATCACACAGCCCTGTCTTACACCCTTCACATTGTCAAAGTATTGCCCCATGTTACCGTTCACACGCACGTACGCTCTACTCTCTTTGTACATCGCTCTGATTGATTTGATCAAGCATTTGCTTACACCATATTCATGCATCGCTTTCCATAATTCACTTATGTTCACAGAGTCATACGCCTTTTGTTACATATGCTGTATACATTTTCTTTCTGGTATGCATATACTTTTCAACAATTTGTTGCATTACGAACACCTGGTCCAAATATTCTCTTCCAGGCATAAAATTGCATTGAACGTCCTGTATCCTGCTCTGAGTTTCCTTGCGAACTCTCCCGATCACGATTTTTTCATACACTTTACTGGGCATTTTCGATAGACTTATTCCACCATAATTTTTACATTCATACTTGCTGCTTTTACCTTTGTGTAGTGGAATAATGATCGCATTCTACCAATCTTCAGGCATCCGCTTTACCATTCTTCAGAGTTCTCACTACCTTCCATACCTCACCTACACTGCATTCGAACTTTATATTATTAATATACATTTTTGACCAGTACATTACTGCTTTCCTCATCATCCAGACAGTCATCTGTATCCTTCTTGCCACCACCATATAACGTCTTAAAATACTCGTTCTAAGAGTTTCTCACACATGCCCTGTTCCAAACAATTTCATTTCCACTGTTAACAACGCCATTCACACGCTTATTTCCACCCTTTCACCCATTTCCAAAACAAGTTTTTATTTCCTTCAAAATCACTCTGAATTCCTTTAGCTTCCTCTCCCTCAGTTGTTCTTTACATGTCTTCACTATTTCATTCGCAAATCACTTCTTTTCTTTATATACTTTTCGAAGTTGCTCTCTTAACTCAACATCTTTTTCTGCAATCATTTTCTTATAAGCCATTTTCCTTTCACCGACACACTTCATCACACTGTTCTTCAAGCAATCCCATGCTCATTCCACTTCTTCAAACTTCAGAGCAGTCTCCTATTCCTGTTTGGCCACCTGTCGACGACATCATTTGCTCATTGCCAACTCAATATGTTGACCAAACTGTAACAACTTCTAATGACTTTAATGAACACCTTCAGTTCACGTATAAAATGGAGGTGGACAGTAAATTACCTTTTTTGGATGTTTTGGTCATCAGGGACGCACACAATCATCTACTATTTGATTGGTACACTAAACCTACTAATTCTGGCAGATATTTGAATTTACACTCCAACCATTCCATTCAGCATAAGGTGAACACATTGAGGGCCTTACGGTACCGCATAGAGCATATATCAGATCCTCAGTTCATTGCAAAGAACAAGAATATATTGATACACACCTTAGTGAACAACGGTTACCCGAAAGGAATGTTACATAAGTTGATGTATAGTAACTTCCTAAGTCATAACACCACCACAACAGACATTACTTATAAAAAGCTTCCTTATATACAAAAGTTATCTCTTCTTCTAGTAGGATTATTGAAACAACCAAAGGTGGCTATCGTCTATGAGTACAATCATTTCATACAGAGTTTATTTACAAAACTAAAGGTTCATACTTCTAAACTGTTATATAGTAACGTTGTTTACAAGATCAAGTGCAGTTGTAACAATAGTTACATTAGACAGACTAAACAATGGCTAAAAAGGCGCTTAACCCAGCACAGAGGTGACTGCAGAAAAAGCTCCACAAAATGTGCATTAACAATAAGATGGATATTGATAAAATTCATAATGTCTACACTGCTTTATATAATAATGATATTTTCAAACATCGTTAAAATACTAACCCTTTTGTATTGTAACTGCTGACATTTTTGGAACGTTCTCCTGTTAAATTTAAATAATCTTGTTACATTCATTCTTACTTTCCGTTTTTAACAGCCATCGTGGCTTGACGTGCCCTACAGGCACTTTTAAGTTTTAGTTATTGACCCATATTTATAATGCAAATCGTTTCTCTATCTTCGCTAAATTTTAAGTATTTAAAATAATCAAAGTAAGTAGCTAACGTCACATTATGTATTTTTCCTAATTCTATTTTGTTTCCATTTAGCCTCTGTAAATGGTATAAAGGCATACCAAAACGTTGGGTATTTGATTAAATGTTAATTAGTAAACTGTCTTATTTTTTTAACTATCTCCCAAAGAAGATTACTATGTGAAGTAATAAAGCTAATGTTTTGTTAATGGCGATATAACTACTAGCCCGATTTGTATTCGTCAATAAGCTCTTTTTATTTTCATAAGGGTTTGTTTACAGATACATCTTATTTTATATATTGTTCTACACAATTTCTTGTTGCGGACAGCAAATAACTTGTCTTATATATATATATATATATATATATATATATATATATATTTCTGTGATATACAAGCCCCACAACTTGGGCGTCATAAATTATGCTGTGATATCTCTCAGCCCCTACAATTGGGTACAATAAAATGCTGTGTTATTCCCTTTATATTAAGCCCCACGACTTGGGCAGACCATAAAATGCTGTGTTAACTCTCTTATATCACACAAACACTTGTGAAATTGTTAATTTATAATTTTCTTTTGCATCGACTAGCTGATTCAATTAAATAAAGCACTTCTATAATACACAGTATAATGATTGAATATTTACAACCCCTTTAAATATCTTCTCCCTTTTTAAATCATATACATCTGTCAAATCATTAGAAAATCAAGCCAGCAAAACGAGATTTTATTACCTTAAAAAACCTGTTAAAACGTTTCAAAAATGTCTATAGCTTTTTATAAAGTTTATTCAAGAAACCCCCAATTTGTCGGCTTTTACACTTATTTTTACACTTATGATTGAGATAAAACAGTTTAAAATAAATCATATCAAAAATATTTGAAATAAAACAGTTTTAAAAATAAGTCATATCAAAATCTCTAACCTAAAGGATTTTCATAGGTGCTCCGAAGAATTGAAGTCGATATCCAAATCGTTATTGGTGCGTTTATTTCAATGAAAGGTTTTCCATTTCCGCAATATAATATTTACCATCAATTTGCTTGAGCAGGCAGCATTCTCCAAAATTGTATTTCTGATCGTAATGGCTCGTAATTTACAATTCTACAGGAATCGTAACATTATTTTAATTGTACTTTAAGATTGTAATTTATCGTAATTGACATTCAGATAGGAATTCAGATCGACATTTAGAGCCTTGTTTTATTTATTATTAAAAATGTTACAATTTTCTAAATCTTATTTACTTACGTCTCAGAAGTACGGCACAATTTTCACAATTATACACTCTAGAATTTCACTGTTAACAAATATTTATTATTCACGTAAATATTTGGCACTTTCAAGTATGTTCACTGCCCAGTTTCAAAGTATACTAACTCGATATTTAATTCTCAAGATATTTCTAGGATTGTCCCACTTTTGTTTGTGATTCGCTGGCTTCACGTGCTAGGCGAGGGCAAGCATATTATCACTTGTTATTTTGGAAAGTTTACCAATTGTATGTATTTTAATTGTATGACGCGATGCTCTAAGTCACGTAATTCTAATGTTATACCTTATATCTACTTCAGGAATCTCAGGAATTTTTGTACATATCGATCACCTAGTTTTTGTTTGTTAGCCTTATTTTAATCTAAATCGAATGAATTTGGTATTTGTTTATTTCCCAATAAATTGGATTTTTGAACAACTGTGATTCTCTTAGATCACGTACGCGTTTAAATAATGCATGATTTCTGCGTTCGTTTACGATAATATTTTTACACACTTTATGAATTTTTATCTAGCCAATTCATGCAGGTTTTTCACTGATTTAATTTTAATGCGTTTCGTTATCTTTTTAAATTCTAATCTTTGCTAGTAGCTACTCTTGGATATGTGTTTTAATTGTTTGTACTGCTATATACAGTGTGCTCGCAACTAAT
This sequence comes from Platerodrilus igneus, assembly GCA_036346225.1. Classification (NCBI taxonomy): domain Eukaryota; kingdom Metazoa; phylum Arthropoda; class Insecta; order Coleoptera; family Lycidae; genus Platerodrilus; species Platerodrilus igneus. The sequence continues at coordinate 913,873 of JARFIW010001480.1, forward strand.
AATTTTTATAATAACCTATTTACTTTTCTAATATCTATAATTATATGTTTCTGTTACTTGGGAGTTTCCTTTACTTATTCTACGACCCCAATGACTTAACCTACCCCTAAATTAACCCTATAATTACAGCAATATATATATATATAAATATATATATATATATATATATATATATGTTTAAATAAAATTAAATAAAAACCCTTAGCCACAAAAAATATTTAAATTACTAGATACGTATTTCGACCACTATGTTTTTTTTTTTAATTACAGGTTTTCTACTGATGATGACCACATAGTGGTCGAAATACGTATCTAGTAATCAAAATACGTATCTAGTAATTTAAATATTTTTTGTGGTTAAGGGTTTTTATTTAATTTTATTTAAATCGTGCCACAGTGTTCCTATAGATTATTATATATATGTTGCTGTGATAAGGGGTTGTTTAGGGGTGCATTGAGTAGTAAGCATTGCGTAGTAACTGTAAATAGCAATGGGAATCAGAAAACTGCATTTATTTAGCAGGAAAATAAGTAATTCGTACATTATGTATATAGCAAGCATTTAACACCTTGTATATAGACCGTAATTAACTTTAAACAATGCCAGCAAGCACGCCTTTCGATAATAGAACGCGCATTCAGTAGAGAAATAATCGTACATGTAATTAAAACTATGTTGAGAATGTTTAACAAGTTTATAAATAAAGACGCAGAAGATAAGACAAAACCTAATAAATCCTCATGCAATTAAGCTTGTGAAAAAGAAGGAACAATAAACGCTTTGATAAGAAAACGCACTTTCAAATATCAGTTAAAGCAAATACATAAACAAAAACTGCGATCGTGTTACATCATTTATTTTGTACAATTCTCCAAAAGCTTTATCTATACAAAACAACAGACATAAGTTAAAAGTCGGGCCACGATAACAATAGCAAATAACAGTATGATATGAGAATCCAAAAGAGTTTCATCAGAAAACAGAAAATACTGGGAACATTAAAGACAAACGTGGTTGGTTTCAACAATCTGTAAGACTGCTTGGAAAACCAATCCAAAGGTAGTGGGAAAAAGCTATATAACACCCACCGGTGATAAGGCAGCTTAGTCTCAACTTGAAGCACGTCGAATCCACAACACTTTTAATCAGAAATCTACGCGAGTTAAGGTTCGTGGCTGCGAGCGGTCCTTTTTAACAAGACTTCTTGAACTTCTTAACACATTTATTTGTTTAAACAGAAATTAACATTAAATTTTGACAATCTTGAATGAATTATTCAAAGTCGAAAATATATTAATTAATTGTACAAGTGAGTTATCTACGAACTGCAATGTTAAAGCTGAACGATGGATTAACTGTCTGTGAGTGGAGCTCCCGGGCCTTTTATAACATCCCTACCCCCTCACAAGTCTGTGGGAACTTGCAGACCTAATGTCTGCTTACACTTGACTCTTATTCATAATACATTGTTGTAATCTTAAAGCTATTCATAACTAATTTGTTGCGAGCTTCCTTTCCAGGTAATCTCGGTAGGTGACTGTCTGTGACTGCCTGTGACCTGACATCTGCAGTGTCACTTATCCTTGTGCTACAAAGTAGCGTTTCCGTTCCCATGAACGTTAATAAACTGAAATAAATTGTCCTTCGTGACATTGTTGCACATCACTTAGCGCATTTTGTAATATTTGTAATAACTTCTTAATTATTAGTTTTTATATATATAACAAATGGGGATTACATAACTCCTCCCGACGTACATTAAAAATTAAGGGTTTTTCCTTTCTTGATTTTTAATAAATAAATTTGTTTAATCTCATTTCTTAAAATTCATACTTTCTAAGGGTACATTTGTTTCTTTGGTTGCCTTAAATCTAAAACTGTTTCCTTTATTATTTTTATATCTAATATACATTTTATAAATTACATAAATGATCAATAAAATCATCAATATAATCAATATAATTGTCTATACACTAATATTATCGTAGTGCACTTTGGGCGTTTTGATTTCGTTCAGGTGTTCTTTGTAGTCTTCCATGAGTTTCATGGCGTGGTTGAGGTTGTCTAATTTCAGGTGTTCCAATTGCATTGGTTTTTGAATTATTTCTTCGTCTTCGTCTTGAGTAATCTTGATTTGTAAATCGGGTAGATTTGCTAACTTCTTGGTTTGTACGGGATCTTGGTAAACTCTAATTATTTCATTTTTTAATTTCAAATAACAATTTTCCTTAAGGGTGATTAATTTACTTCCGGTTAGTGCTAAATTACTTTGGTTTTGATTGCAGTAAATTGTTGCGATTACTTCGGTGGGGAAAATGGCTATCCATTTATTTTCCGTTAGTTTCTGAATTTTGATATTGGTGATTTGTACAGGTTTGGCTTCACAATTTTTGTAATGATTGGTAAATTTTAGAAGTTGTACTTCGCAAGGGCTGTCTTCTTGAATTGTTGTTGTTGTTAATGATTGGCATAAGTATTGATTGGATGTGACTTCATCACATTTTTCGTTCGTATAACCATATCTTAGTTCATTTAAGGATAGGAATTTGATTATTGAAATAATAACTTGGTATGTGCTAGTCATTTTTATTTGAAAAGCAAATAAGTGATAATAATTGTATTTGTTAATCTCTACTATTGGTATTTCTATTAAAAATGTTATATCGTTATTTTTTACATAGCCTTTAACTGTGGCTATTTTTTCAAATATTAAAATGTTTGATTCTATTACATCGAAAGGTAATTTACTGTTAGTTATAAAAGATTTTATTCTCAATAATTTTTTTAATAAATCAATTGGGTCTATAATACTTGAATGTAGGGTATTTAATTTGGCAAAGGTTACTGCGTTTTCTAACGTTGCTAGAATTTGTTGAATTGAAGTCAGGGTTGATATTATCTGGTTGTATATCGTATTGAATCTGATTAAATCTGGCATGCCTAACATGGTAGTTTGCATGTTATTTTCTAGGGTTTGTATTCGATTGGCTATACTATCTTGATTTCTAACTAATTTTCTTAGGGTTTCATTAAATTTGATGATGGTTGAATGGGTTAATGATATTTGGTTACTAATTATGGTTTTGATGTCGTTTTGGTTTTCTATTAATTGTTGTATCGCGTTGTCATAGCGTTCTGCGTCTTGATTATCTAAATTGCCTGTAAATGCTTTTATTATGTTTCCTAATCCGTTGATTAATCCTCCTTTTCTTCTTGCCGTCTGTTCTGTGAGTATTAGTCGATTAAATTTGTCTCCTATGTTTTTCAAAATACTTTTTGTTATACTGTCGTAGTTCATCATTTCTATTGCGTATTCTTTTCCGAATTTTGTTGTGTCCATCGATTGTTTTAGTTGGTAATAATTATTTTTGATTATTTGGAATTCTTGTTTCAGCTCGGTTAAATCAAATTTTTGTGCAAAGGTCCTATAGTCTATAGTGTTCTGCATACTGCCTAATTTTATTGGTAGTATACCGGGGTTATTCTTTATATGTTCAATTATGATTCTGTGTCCGTTCTACCTGAGTGGAGGTTGACGGTAAAGGTGATGAGTGTCCATCTGAAAGAACAGGGTGTCTTAAATTTTTGAGGTAAACATATTTTGCTATCTTGCCGTCGTCTACTACGGCTACGTTTTTGTCGGATATTTGTTTGATTTTAAAGGGGCCTAAATTTCTCGGTGCCGTTTTGTGTCTTTTACTTTGATAATTTTTCTCGAATACGGTTTGTCCTATGGAAAATTTATTTATATCAGTGTTTTTATTACGGATCGCGGTAATGCGTTTTTTTTTGCCGTTATCTAGCTTATCCTTCACTTTGTCATAAGTTATTTTTAGTTTCTCTTTGTGATCCTTGGCGTATCGCTGATAGATTTCTTTGTTATAATGTATATCATACGGGTTGCGTGAATCTGAGTGTCCTAGGGTTAATTCTTATGGTGTAAAATTGGTTGATGAATGAATTGTGTTATTATAGGCGATTAATGCGTATGACATTAAGTTAGTTATATGTTCTTTTTTGTAATTTATTCTTAATAATCTGATCTGTTCTAATAGGATTGAATGTAGTCTCTCATTTAGGTCGTTGGATTCAGGGTGGTTCTCAGTTATGAAATGAATTTTTATTTTGTGTAATTCCAAAGTGTTTTGTATTGTTTCGTTTTTGAATTCGCTTCTGTTATCTAACGTGATTGTTTCGGGTGTTCCATAAAATGTAAAATAATGTAGAAAACCTGAGTTACGTCTATACTGTTTTTAGAAGTGATTAGTATTGCTTGGCCTATTTTTGTAAATGCGTCCACAATTGTTAAGTAACTTTGTGCTTCTACTACTAGAGTATCTGCATGTAATTTCTGAAAAGGTTTGCCGGGTGTTTTAGTTAACATTATGGGTATCTTCGGGGGTTTTCTGTCATTTTGCTCTGTCACATAGTTCACATTGATTGATATAGTCTGTCGTTAATTCTTTCATGTCTTTGGAATAGTAACGTTTCATGATTTGTTTTAGGGTCTCATTTATTCCTCGATGGTTGGTCTCTTTTCGTGTTGGTTTCTGATCACGTCATTTATTTCGTCAGGGTCGTCTAATGTTATTAATTTTCTTGTGCATCTTATAAGTTCAGGGCCAGAGTTATTAAATAATTTAACATATATATCTGAAAATCGTTTATACAAGCTTTCCGTGTTAAAGTAAAAGTAAAATTGTTTTTTCTCGGGGGTGTATTTTTTTAGAATTTTAATTATTTGTGATTCATTGTCGTCTTTGGTTATCTGAACTTGGTAAATTTTTTTGTTATCTACTTTTGTATATTTTACGGGATTAGTGTTGTTTAAAACTTCTGTGATTATAAACTGATTGGGTTTCGTGTCTATAGCTTCATTTAAAATTTTAATTGTGGTTTTTGGCTCGTCATTTTGTATTGAATGTATGGTTTCCATTTCATCTGGTTTTCTCTAATTTCTGTCTCGTCTACGCTTCCTATCACTGATTCTGTCTCTAGTGCGTAAAGTTGGATTCTACTTAAAGCGTTTGCGTTATTGTTGTAAATTTCCTTTTTGTATATGATCTCGTAGTCATATTCTTCTAATCGTTTTCTCCATCTTTGTAATTTCGAGTTAGGTTCTTTGAGTTTGCATAGCCATACTAATGGTCTATGATCGGTGTATATATAAAATTTTCGTCCATATAGGTATGGTCTAAAATACTTTGTTGCCCAAATTATGGCTAACAATTCTTTCTCTATTGCCATGTTTATTGCTTCTTCTAAGTCTTGGGGATGTTGAAATCTAATTTTATCTGAAAGTCGTTCAAGTAGTGCATTTAGATAGGTGTCTAATGCCATCTCGTTATACATTTTTGTTTTTAAAAGTCTTACATTTGGGTCGGTTTCTTCAATTTTGAGTTTTGTCAAGATTAGGCTTCTTACATCTTGGCATTTCATTTCAAATTGATATGGGGATTGGTTGTGTTCCATTCTAAGGTTTATCAAATCTCTCACTAAACATTTTAGGTTTTTCTGGTCTCCAAAATATGCTATTAATATGCGTTTGTATTCATCCCACTGGTCTAGTTAGTGCCTTTCCGGTCAGCTTACTTATTATAAGGCGGATAAGCAATGTGTTCCTTTTGTTATCACTGGGCTTATAGAACGTTTTTAGGAATATTTCACAGGCTGAAATATAGTTACTTAATAAACATTAATTACCGTTAAAGTTGGGGATCATGTCCATGTACAGCTTCATTTCATTAATCATCTTGGCTGGGGGAATGTTCTGGTAAATTAAAAAAAATTTTTTTTGACTTTGATTATTTTCCGATTTTTGAAAAATTTGGATTTATTTTGTAGTTTGTGGTGTTATTTCTTGCTTAGATTTATTACTTTTTTGTTTAGATTGCGTCGGGTTACTTGCTGTTTTTAATTTGGGTCGTTTCGGATTATTTAAAGATTGATTTGCTTAATTTCTATTTACTTGCATGGTTGTGTAGTTATTTAATAAGTTTTACGCTTGGTATTGGTTTGGCTACGTTTATTTTTAATTTGCCGATGTTAGTTTTAATTTCTGAAGTTTCAATAAGATTGAGTGGTTTTTGTGGTAATTTATCTTGCTTGAATGCTTTGCGTCAGTTGCGTCAGTTAAAACTTCTCTATTCTTAATTAAGTCGATTTTGGTTATGCGTGTAATAATTATTTCTTCTCGTGGGTTTATGCAATTGTAAGGTGTCAGCAATGCTTTCCGTTTTATTATTACAATGTTGTCAATTAATTAGTTGCGTCAGGTCCTGTTGCAAGGTAATTTTTAATATACTGTAGGTGTTATTCAGTAATCGTTGTGATTTTATACAATGTCGTGTTTGGGACTGATACAATTTGTGCGTTGAATTATTTAATTAAAATTGTCAAGTTTGAATAAGGTTGTAATATGCGTTTTTCAGTACCGTAATTATTTATATTTTTCCTGAGTAATTTAAATTGATACTTTATAAAAAGTTTTCGGTTGTAATTTTATGGTGCTTTAATTTACAATGCTGAAGGGTTTTCGCGATGTTTTAAATAGCTTTTGTTCAGTAATTATAATTAGATTTATGCGTGGTTTTTCAAGGTTAGGATTTTATTCACTTTTAAAGATGATACGATGTTTTGCGTTTGAATAATTCTGGTATTAAAGATATGGTTTTTAATAATAGATTTGCAAATTGTCTATTTATGGAATACGATGAGTTTACGTCAGGATAGTTGCGTTATTACTAGATTTGGGTTTTAAATTCGTGATTTTATTTTCACTTCTACTTTCGGAGTATTGCGTTAGTTAAATGCCGGGTTGATGAATTAGAAGTTTGATTTTGTTTCTAAAAAATTTCTTGTGTTAGTTAAAACTTAATATAGTCTCTTGTGGGTTTAAAATTTGCGACTTTTTAATTGTCTCATGTTTTTATCTCTCAGAAATAATTTTTCTCCGTTCTTATCTCTCTTTTTCATATACAAGTATAAAATAATAATGATATTTCAATAACAGCTTGAAGATAATCTCTAGCAATTACTAAGTAGATTATTTTCAAAAAATTGCATAAAATAGTTGTAATAATAGTCAATATACATATATAAATCATAAACTAGCAAATATCAAACATGTTTGTTAAAAATAAAAATAAAAGTCAATTGGTTTAAAGGAAATGAACTTACACTAGTTGCTTTGTTGATTTCGTGGATTTCTTTCTTTGTTTCGGTTTTTTTTTTGATTTGAGCTATTCTTGTATCGCCTCCAATTTTCGTTTTGTTGAATTTGAACTATTTTTGTTTTGCCTTCAACTTCTTTTGTTTGCTGGGATTGAACGATTCTTGTTTCACCTTCAACTTCTGTTTTGTTCTGCCAAATTCGGAATTGAAAGTACAAACCACCAGTTCCTCGATTTTGGATTCACTAGTGCCCTTTTGACATCCGTGACGTCTGCGCCAGTTAAGGTTCGTGGCTGCGAATGGTCCATTTTAAAAAGACTTCTTAAACTTCTTAACACATTTATTTGTTTAAACAGAAATTAACATTGAATTTTGACAATCTTGAATGAATTATTCTAAGTCGGAAATATATTAATTAATTGTACAAGTGAGTTATCTACAAACTGCAATGTTAAAGCTGAGTGATGGATTAACTGCCTGTGAGTGGAGCTCCCGGGCCTTTTATAACATCCCTACCCCCTCACAAGTCTGTGGGAACTTGCAGACCTAATATCTGCTTACACTTGACCCTTATTCATAATACATTGTTGTAATCTTAAAGCTATTCATAACTAATTTGTTGCAAGCTTCCTTTCCAGGTAGTCTCGGTACGTGACTGTCTGTGACCGCCTGTGACCTGACATCTGCAGTGTCACTTACCCTTGTGCTACAAAGTAGCGTTTCTGTTCCCATTAACGTTAATAAACTGAAATAAATTGTCCTTCATGACATTGTTGCACATCACTTAGCGCATTTTCTAATATTTCTAATAACTTCTTAATTATTAGTTTTTTATATATATAATAAATAGGGGATTACATAACTTGCGTCAGATAAATAAAAGTTATATTATAGTAAAATAGTGGTGTGCAACAATTGCGTTAAGAATATATGAAAAGTTGTTGCCGTTTTTTTTCAGAAAACGGGAGTAGAAATTGGTTAATTAATTTAAATTAAATATTTCATAATGATATAGGGCTTCTAATCCGCGTCGAAAACAATTCTAGTTCTAATCTGCGTCAAAAACAATTCTAATCTGCGTCGAAAGAAATTCTAATTCTACTTCTAGTTCTAATTCGAATTCACGAATATAAGAAATTCATAATTGAAAGAAACACGTGAATTCCAATTGGTATTTAAGGCGTATACAGAGAAACATTGAATAAAGCACGAGGTGAATTTGGAAACAAGGGGTAACAGTACTGAAATATTGATTCAACGTATGTTAAGGAGTACAAAACACGGTATTGGTTTCGATTAAAGATAATGAGGGAATGTTGATCCACAACACGAAACAAATCAGGTCAGACCTACCTAGTTCTACGAAATCTTTTCTAACTTAAATTTTAATATTGAATATATTAATTTTCTCACTAATTTGTAAAGAGTCAACAAGGACATTGAGTACGTTAAAACTTACGTAATAATCATAAAAGGGTCTCGAACGGTCCAGATCTTTTTTTTTGCAAAAGGGTGTTATTTTTGATGACTTTATATTAAATTAAAAGTAAATAAATTTTGGTATAAATAATCTATATTATATTAATTGATTGAAGGGTGTACTGTGAAGTGTAAATATTATTTCCTTTCATTATATGAATGTTGATTGACTTCGTTTTATAAATTCACATAGGTAAGAGTTAAAGGGGTAAATGAAAATTGATCATCGTAACGTTGTGCACTCTGTGTAAGTTAAAGGGTTAGCTGTGGCATAATAAAATTAAAAGATTAAATAGAGATGAACACAGAGCAGTGGCGTTCAGTAGAACGTTTATTACGCCGAGTAAGGCGTTATCATCTATATTTAAATAACGCAACAACGGGGGAAATAAATACATACTATTTATATGCCGCAACAACGTGGGGCAAAAACTACATAGTATTTATATATAAATACATAGCAGTATATATATATATATATATATATATAAAGTAAGATGTATCTGTAAACAAACTCTTATGAAAATAATAAGAGCCATTGACAAATACAAATCGGGCTGGTAGTTATATAGCCATTAACAAAACATTAGCTTTATTAATTCATAGGGGAGGAAACATCCACTGACCAATGGTTTCGGCTTGTTAGCCTCATCAGAGTGGACTGTTCCCAAGAACCCTATGAAGTAATCGAAGCTATTATAATGATATAATTTCGAAACAATCACTGTACTATGGCAAAAGTAAATAAAACCGCCATCAGGTGATAAAACACCAACACTACTAAAGTGTGGAAGTACAGAATTGAACCGAAACTACATAATAAATTTTGAAAATGACTATAAAATGTTTTGTTAATGGCTATATAACTACCAGCCCGATTTGTATTTGTCAATGGCTCTTATTATTTTCATAAGAGTTTGTTTACAGATACATCTTACTTTATATACTATTTTCTTATTGCGGACTGCAAATAACTTGTCTTTGTTTATTTGAATTGCCTTTGGGGCATGAACCCGGGTGTCGCCACGAGAAGGTTTGTTACGTTAGCAAATAAATTTTGCTGTAACATTCCGCAAATCTCAAAGGCCCAACGTACTTTTATAGTCATTTTCAAAATTTATTATGTAGTTTCGGTTCAATTCTGTACTTCCACACTTTAGTAGTGTTGGTGTTTTATCACCTGATGGCGGTTTTATTTACTTTTGCCATAGTACAGTGATTGTTTCGAAATTATATCATTATAATAGCTTCGATTACTTCATAGGGTTCTTGGGAACAGTCCACTCTGATGAGGCTAACAAGCCGAAACCATTGGTCAGTGGATGTTTCCTCCCTATGAATTAATAAAGCTAATGTTTTGTTAATGGCTATATAACTACCAGCCCGATTTGTATTTGTCAATGGCTCTTATTATTTTCATAAGAGTTTGTTTACAGATACATCTTACTTTATATACTATTTTCTTATTGCGGACTGCAAATAACTTGTCTTTTATATATATATATATATATATATATATATATATATATATATATATATAGTGAATAATATAGTGAATAATTATTCCCATAATTTTGAACGTAGTTTCCTGTCTATAACTAACATAAGTCAAAAACTTGACAATGTCAGATGTGATTGACAAAAATGCCGAACGTAATTGAAAGCTAGGTTGGTGTATCGCGGTGTATACGATTTAAATTAGTAAATTTTCCAATTGTCGTCGTCGGTCTCGGTGGCGCAATTGGTAAACACATGGTTCCAGGTTCCAGGATACAGGTTCAAGTCCTGTCCAAGACCTTATATTTTCCATTTTTTAATTACTAGCTCGATTTGAAATGATCATTTGGGCTTTGCATAAAAGTCTAAATTATTATTTCATCTTATTCACTATAATACGATAGTATTTATAAACTTACCTTGTGTAATTAACTACCTAAAATATTTATATATATATATATATATATATATATATATATATATATTAAACTACCCGTCTTTACTTAAAACTCAGGGCAAATGAATAAATTTGGAAAACTTTGCTAGTGGGTTCTAATAGTAAAACCCTTCAAAACCAACACATAGCGCTCTGTCTCCACTGAATTTAAATAGCAGCACAGAAACAAACCTAAATGCTCTAAATACAGGTCTTGATAAAATTTTAAGATGTAGGTATAACCAAAAATGTTGTTGTGTGAAATGTTTGCAATTTATTTAATATTCTGGTTTTCAATTAAGAAGTCTACTGGTGTATTAAAATTACAAATTATACCTTACCAATCCAGGGGTGTTTGCTCCTTATAGCCAACTGATCTTGTTCAAATCGGGTCGTAGGTAGTACATCTATTAAGTTAAAATTGAGAGTATTAACTTTATATAGTTTTAGGTAAAATAAAAAACTTTAATAAAGAAAATTTTAGTTGATATACGATTACTGGATGTTCAATTGTCTCTCTGGATCCTGGATCTGCTCCTCTATGGACAATCAAAAGAAACTCCAGCTCCAACACGAATATACCACAATGCCACGAAGTGGAAAGCTTTTCAAAACGTTTTCTTGCTGCTACAAAGAGCTCTTGGACTTCTTCAATAGGTAAACCAATGCCCTTTATGCAAATTTATGATTTGTATTTTCCACTCAATGATGCAATTAATCGCTTAGATTAAGTTTTAATATCGTTTGCACCTTATTTCACCTTTGTTTTAGGAAGAAATGACTTTAACACACAAAATTTTTAACTAGTTTATTCAAAAGAACTTCTGCAGCAGCCCAGCAATAATAAAACAGAGGAAATATTTATATCAACAGTAATAACAAAAAAAAAAATAAATTATCACCTAGCAACAACAATCTTACTAACTATGATTCTTTATACACCTATAAAATGACATTGAAAAACACGGATAATCGTCTTAACAATGAATGCAAACCTCTTACTACTCTTCATGTTAATTATGATTGGTTCAATAACTATCCATAATACAGTTAAGTATACAATTATCAAAATACAATAATAACACAATTCTTTTTAGGTGTTAACTACTAATAATTATTACAAAAGGTAAAATATAACTGTTACCACACAAATATAGTCCAACACCCCTTGGACAAGTATAATCCTCTGAATTGCACAGCATAAAATGACCTGAAGCCAAAATATTCAGTAAACCACGTTAAACATTTCACACAACAGGTTTATTATTACGTTTAGTAATAAAAATTACCTGAATGTCCCTACTTTATGGGAAATTTTGTATTTAATCCATCCAGATTTATTTTAATATATATATATATATATATATATATATATATATATATATAAGTAATTATATTTTTATTTTTATACAAGTTATACAATTTTCTTAAAACAAATTGAAGCAAAAATCATTTAAAATAAGATTTCGATTTAATTTTCATGTTAATTTAATGTTTAACCTCGTCTTAAAGCCTGTGATCAAGAATTTAAATAAAATTCAAAAATTTAGGCCTTAAAAAAGAGTTTACTTTCCTACACCTGACCTCAAACCCATTAATAATATATCATCATATATATATATATATATATATATATATATATATATATATTGAAAATGCTAAGAGGGTAGTTCAACGTTGGATTAAGTCATAGGGGTCGTACGATAGATATAAATAATTTTAACTCTGAAAAAACCAAATAATTCCATCTATTATAGGAGTAAATCGACTATTTAAAAAAAGTCAATTGCGAGCACACTGTATATATAGTATATTTGATTTAATGCATAAGAAAGAAGCTCATTTTGCAATAATCCGATACCATTTAGTGAAAATAAAAATAGGTACGTCGTGTAATATGTTTTAAGATAAGGTTTTAAACGCAACTAATTGTACCAATATAAATACATTATCGGGAAAGATATATAAACTGGCATTCTGAATATTTAATAATTTCGTTGAAAATATCAATGCATGTACAAGGAAACGCATCCTAATACGTCATTAAATACGTGACAAAAAATAGTACATTTGTTTAGAAAACTAACATATTTTAATAACAAATAAACATCAGACGGTTAATTGTACGATAAGTTTTGGACTTGTAAACGACAAATATAAAATACGTGACAGAATAAAAGCAATATTTGGAAATCCTAAAAAGATGCTATGATATATTGAATGTCTACGTGTGGGATGGATGGTAGGAAGAACAATTAAAACCAGGGAGTTTGAAAATTACCAAGGTACTACAGAGATAGGCGGAGATTATCAATAAACACCGGACGCACACCAATTAAAGCATTGATAGGAAGGCTTATAAATACAATGGAGAATGAATGAACATTTACTTCATCAATAACAAGGCACGAATCACGTCAGTATGCAGTAGAAATTTATGTGACAGTATTAATTAGTGGAAATTTATAATTTAGTATAAGTAAAAATTTAAAAGTGCTAAATTTGTGCAACGAATAATAGCCGATCTACACATAGACGTAAGTTAAACTATTAAATAAAATTTATTCTAATATTTTAAAATTCAGGGCTTTAAATCAATATCCTGATACTGATCGAAATCAATAACTTGATACAGATCTAAGTTAATATCTTGATACTGATCGAAATCAATATCGTCCCACATCTAAATTAAATATCTGAATATATTTCTAAAATTACCTTTAAAAGGAAAATATAAACATACTACCAATTATACAAAAGTAAGGATACTCATGTAATCCGAGGGAAACTACAAGCAATAAGTAGAACGAGTGTAGCAAAGGTTGCTGAACACAAATACTCTGAGGCAATTCCAGTGACAAGAAAAAAAAACGCAGGTTAGCGATCTTAAATATTTTATTAGTTAAAGACTGTTTCAATTTTAATATTAACTATATATTGTACGTCTGTAAGAGTCAACAAAAAGGTCATTTGAGAATTTAAAAACACGGAAATCATCTTAGAACGCTTGAAGGTACTTAAAAGTAATTAAAAAAGTACTTTTGCAGTTTTTCAGGAAATCATGAATTTGGTAAATGTTAATGTTCTATTCAGGGACTAAATTTTGAATTTATATCAAATGTACATATTATTATCAATCATTAGATTGTGTAAGCTTTGGCTTGCTTGATTTAAATTTAATTAAATTTATTTAAACAGTAGAAAGAGTAAAGGTTAAACAATCTTTATCGTTGTATAATAGGAATTTCATACCAATATTAATAACGCCCAATCGTAAGGGCGATATCATAGCAAAAAGAATTGCGCACCAATTGTGAGGCTTGTAGACGCTTTTGATATCATAGCAAAAAGAATGGCGCCCAACGTAAAGCTTAAAATTCAAAAAGGCTAGTTGATAGCATAGCAAAGTGAATAACGACCCAAACGTAAGCGCGAGAACACCACAAAAGAATGTTACCCATAGTATGGGCTTAAAATCCAAAAAGGCTATTTGATAGCATAGCAATATATATTATATATATATATATATATATATATATATATATATATATATCTACGATGGAATCTTTCGAAACTTCGGTAAATTCTTCTGAACTATACTAACACTGTGGCTTAAAGATAAGTTTAAAACCTTTTGTGTTTCTAAATTCATGTTGAACGATAGAGCATCAAACTGCAAATAAAGCGTCAAACCAATGCGCATTTTGGCTTGCATCAGTGTCTCGTAATTATTTTACCTTTATCTGAGTGCGGTTATGGTCATATGTGTCTAGTTCGTGTTATTGTTGTAAATAGACTCTGGTAGTGAATATGTACCCATTAATAGCTGGTACATCAATTACAGCTTAAAAATAACATATCTCAAGTTAATGTGTCCGAGGAAAGAACAACATTTTAGTGCCGCACTTTAACTAATAATATCGGAGTATATATCCCGAATAGCTGACAACGTGCTAAAAAACGAAAAATACATTTGTAGTTATTTTTAATTGAAGTTTTAATTATAGAAAAACATTGATCCCAAAGAATGAAATCGTCCTGCCTTGCCAAAGCAGTAACAGAATGAAACTAGTTCTTTACTTTATCAGTGACTGTTAATAACTAGTTACTGATTTGATAAAAAGAAAGTACTCCAAGGGGCAACAAATGAAAATTTCAACCAGCTTTTAATTTATTAAACAAAAGCGAAGTTGCACTTTAATTCCAGAATTTTAAAGGGCATGTTACAATATATTACGATATATTCATTTTATGTGTCCTTGTTCGTTTCACATAAAAAATACCGATAGTAACTGTGTCGTAATTGAAACCACTACAATTTCCACAAAAAGTTCTATAACAGCGAGAAACGCGAAAGTCAATTTCATTGTCGATACTGACAACTATTTAACCACAATAGTCCTTCCTAACCACTAAAATGCCGAGACACGCAATAAAGCCCAGGAAATATTAAACGCTCTAACAGGGATTGTTCGAGCCCAAAGCAAACTTTCACAATTAAAACCGGCTTACAGTAACTATGTATTGTTTAGATTTGAACAGGCAGACATCTGCAATAGCTTAAAACTATTCTTTGATTAAAAATGGCGTTACAACTCAACCGCAGCGAGTAAAAATAGACCTTGTTATTTGACAAAAGTGAGTTATAATGAAGTTTCTACTACTATTACTAAAACTACAATTAAAGATTGCATATTATAGATGTGTGTAAAGTTAGTAGTAGTAGGAATATAGGAATACTGTCACCACATTTCCACCAGCATCCACATTTCCACACACATCTGGACCAAATTTACATGTAAAAACCCACTATAAAGTCTTATTTTTTAGGAATCTCCTCCTGCTCTCGCCTTGTGGATCGCCTTGTGGAATTTTTTACCCCAACCATTTTGATTACGTCACACCCGCATTCTTTCCACCCGCGAGATAAATCTTTCTCTACATTTCCACCCACGAGATAAAACTATATTGTTTAGTATCAATTAATACCAGAATTTCTAGGAATTTTTTAGATAGCATTACCCTCCAGGGAGCTACCCTCATTTTAAGATTTTTTTACCGCTAACATTCTGAACCAAATAGTTTTCTTCGACTAGCCATTGCATCTTTTGAGATAAACCTATCTTGTTTGGTATCAATTAATATTAGAATTTTCTCAGCTACCCAAATCTCTTTAAAATTTTTAGATAGCGCCATCCCCGAGAGAGCTACCCTCATTTTAAGATTTTTTGCTGGTAGCGCTTTCTGACCGTCCTTATAAATTTTTTAGTCATGCAATACATCAAATTAGTCTAGAATTTTATGTAGAATCCGAATCTGTAAATAGATTTAAAATCGAAGCACCCCTTACCATTTTACACACACCCTCTAAATTATAAATTTCCTACTGCTCATACCTAAAAGAAAATCTGAAAACCATTCTTAAAACTTTTTATTACAGACAATTTTTACTAATACAGTTTAACTTTTGTAAACCACATTTCTAAATACATATCCACAAATTTTTATTCTTAACCTAGAACTCCTCGCATTGACATATACTTATTAATATTTATTTCTAAATAGAGCACCTTTTGCAAAGACCAACCGGACCCATGTGTTTCAAATTCCTCTGATTTTGTTCTCATGGTTTCGCTTAAGACCTCGTACATATGTTTCAGATTACTAGAAGACGTTATAACCATATTTTTTGTGTTAAAGGATTTCACATCGGTGGTCTTTTCCCCCATTTTGGTGTAAACGCCGTAGAGTTCGCAATAGACTTTTATTGCTGTATGTAGTGTTTTTTTTTCATTAATTAATCGAATAAATCGCTCTTTCCGCTTCCAAAAAAACTCGGACACTCCATCGTCGACCCTGGCGTTCTTTATGCGATAGCTAGCCATACGGTTGTTAAACGCAGTGCTAACCATTTGTACACCATCGTGATGCATTTTTATGTTTGTTGCTCCGTAGATGACCAGGGTATGCAGACTTTAACACCTCCATGTCGCACACTTTACACAGAATCCATGACTGCTTCGGGGAAGGCTCTCCAACTGCTGGTGGAGCTGAACTTTACTGCTTATCGTGCTGTTTTTTCTTGTGTCGCTGTAAGTTGTCCATTCTCGTAAAAGTGATACCGCAATTGATAGGTTAAGTCAGCGCCGCGGCGCTGACCTAACCTATCAATTTTTTCATTTAATAGTCACCAAGCATCCAATTCTTTATTTGAATGGTATCGAGCACTTGCCTGCGTATGTATCCGGATTAAAAAATACGATTTGTATACGCAGCTTATTAATAAAATTAGTTTATTGAGGGAAGATGACAAAAGGTACTTCATTCCTAATAGTACAACAATCTACGCATAGAGGCATAAAGATATAAGATAGTTGTTTATATTTGTATAGATTTTGTAAATCTATTGTGTATATTAGTTTTAAAATTCCATAATTTTTAAGTTCTTCTCCCACCTTTCATTCTTCCAAATCCTTCCTGCTTCTATCCTGGTTGACAGAGTATACGTGTTATCTCCACGTGGTGTTCGCGGAACACAGCGGTTTTAAATTTCTCAGGAGATGGTTGGCTAAGGCATATGTCTTGCGTAGCAAAAAAAAGGTTCTAAAGATGGAGTTAAATAAAGATGAGCAAAAATTGGCGATTTGGGTCTTTAAAAGGCATAACTTTGTATGGGGTGGTCTTATTTAAAATCTATTTACAAATTTGGGGTCCCTAGAAAAATTTAATGTTAGTTGATACCTAGCAAAATATATTTATCTTAAAAGAGTGACTACCCCGCATAAAATAAATACAATATAACACTTGTCGACAAAAACTTGTAGGGAAATTTAAAGACGAATTTAATGGGGGTCCAGTATTAGAATTTTGTTGGTAGTAGGGCTAAGTCCTACTGTATTGTAGGCGAGAAAGATACGATTAAAAAGATTAAAGGGGTCTCACGAAGTGTAGTTATGTAAAACCGAAGGTCCTACAACCTATAACGAGCATATATTCCCAAAAGGGATGGGCATGCAACTACGCAGCAGTGCGTGGGAGAATAAGAATTCTTTCCAATATGAAATTAAAGTTTCTATGTGCGTAGCACCAGTCATTGGGAAATGGTAGAAATGTTAAACCTATAAAGACGATTAGTAATTGTGGTTTAGAAAAATAATAGTTTTCTTGGACTAAATAAAATAGCTTAAAGTGATTAATGTATATGGTTACATATTCTCGTACATATCCACACACATCTGCTTACATCCGCATACGGGCATGGCGATACCGGTAGTTTTTGTTTAACAAATAATAGGAAAGATACGTTAGGTGTTAGTGTGTGGAAGCCCATAGGATCGTTGGATTCAATAAGAACGGTGCGGCGGGATGTGTGGTGGCCTCCGTTAGAATAATCGAAAGTGGTTAATCGATCGTATTAGATGTTTAAATATGCTAAAGTGTAAAGGCCTACATAAACAAAATTTAATTATCAGACAAAAAGGTACGTGATGTGCTACACTTTTAAAGAGAGTATAGAATGATGCTTTTTAGCGGCCCTAGCAGTAAAAAGGGCGACTGACTTTTTCGAGCAACTACAAGAATAGCAGTAGCGCAGAGGAGGGATATACATGTATTATACAGCGCATCGTTAGTTTACGGGTAGCGAACGTGTAATTGATCACGACTTAAAGATCCCTCGGAGGTTTAAAAATTCTCAGCCCATTGTCGTTTGAAAAATGTTTGTAAATTATCAGAACGGGGGCGAGTCGAAGTATAACGGATGATTGACCGAGTCTTTTCTACCTTTTACGAGGGAATCGGAAGTTGATGGACATCGAGAATCTAATTCTCTATTTGGGCGATATCGAGTTCTTACCGGTTCTAGAAATAATTACGTGATACCGACCGCTATGCGGAAGATTTGGTTCTAGGAAATGAACAACCTACGAAAGTACGGAATACTTGGTATTAGTGCTAATTGGTTTAGCGACCGCATTTGTGCACTCTTCGAGTGTCTTCGGCAATCTTCGATTGTTTCCAAAGAACATATTCAAGCTTGGCATTTCCGAAAATATGACGTAGAAGTTTTTTAAAATTAAATTGTTTTATTAGTAAGTATTCTGCAGACAACAAGTTTGGTATTTCATTAGTAAAGGTTTAAAGTGTTTTATTAAGTTTTTGTTTATAGTAGCACTGCATCTTCTATCGCACAACTTGCAGCCAATTTGTGTGCGTGTGCTACCATCCTTTTGGATTTTTTTAATATGCACGCGATGCGATTGCCGACCTGTATAACATGGAAGACGTTTTCCGGTGTTTCTACTAACTGCATTCGCACCAACGTCGATGCAAACCGGGTGCATGCATTGGTGCTAAATGTACTGGACGAGCAGCAAGGATTGGCAAAAGATGACGTCATTTAGTTCCCCGCTGAGTCCTCAACTTCGTTCGGCCGTCTTCGGAAACCTTCGGTTTGCATTCTATAGGGTACATAAAGCAGGTACGCAAGAGTAAACTGTTTAGTTATAAGTTAGTTCGTTTACAAGTTTAACCAAAGTCTTATAGTGCGGATTTTGTTTTGTACTAAAATGGTACCTGCAAACGTTTTTAAATGCAACTCTTGCGGTGCTTCCTGTACCTAGAAAAATGCTCTCAAACGGCACCAAAACAAATGTCGTGGTGTAACATCGTCCACGGTTAAGCTTATACATCCGTCCGCAGCAAAGTACTTAAACTGTGGGTCTTGCGGTATCGCTTTTACGAAAATGGACAACTTACAGCGACACAAGGAAAAACAGCACGATAAGCAGTAAAGTTCAGCTCCACCAGCAGTTGGAAAGCCTTCCCCGAAGCAGTCACGGATTCTGTGTAAAGTGTGCGACATGGAGGTGTTAAAGTCTGCATACCCTGGTCATCTACGGAGCAACAAACATAAAAATGCATCACGATGGTGTAGAAATGGTTAGCACTGCGTTTAACAACCGTATGGCTAGCTATCGCATAAAGAACACCAGTGTCGACGGTGGAGTGTCCGAGTTTCTTTGGAAGCAGAAAGAGCGATTTATTCGATTAATTAATGAAAAAAGAATACAACATACAGCAATAAAAGTCTATTGCGAACTCTACGGCGTTTACACCAAAATGGGGGAAGAGACCACCGATGTGAAATCTTTTAACACAAAAATATGGTTATAACGTCTTCTAGTAATCTGGAAAATATGTACGAGGTCTTAAGCGAAACCATGAGAACAAAATCAGAGGAATTTGAAACACATGGGTCCGGTTGGTCTTTGGAAAATGTGCCCTCTTTAGAAATAAACACTAATAAGTATATGTCAATGTAAGGAGTTCTAAGTTAAGAATAAAAATTTGTGGATATGTATTTAGAAATGTGGTTTACAAAAGTTAAACTGTATTAGTAAAAATTGTCTGTAATAAAAAGTTTTAAGAATGGTTTTCAGATTTTCTTTTAGGTATGAGCTGTAGGAAATTTATAATTTAGAAGGTGTGTGTAAAATGGTAAGGGGTGCTTCGATTTTAAATCTATTTACAGATTTGGATTCTACATAAAATTCTAGACTAATTTGATGTATTGCACGACTAAAAAATTTATAAGGACGGTCAGAAATCGCTACCAGCAAAAAATCTTAAAATGAGGGTAGCTCTCTGGGGGATGACGTTATCTATAAATTTTAAAGAAATTTGGGTAGCTGAGAAAATTCTAATATTAATTGATACCAAACAAGATAGGTTTATCTTAAAAGATGCAATGGCTAATCGAAGAAAACTATTTGGCTCAGAATGTTAGCGGTAAAATAATCTTAAAATGAGGGTAGCTCCCTGGAGGGTGATGCTATCTAAAAAATTCCTAGAAATTCGGGTATTAATTGATACTAAACAATATAGTTTTATTTCGTGGGTGGAAATGTAGAGAAAGATTTATCTCGCGGGTGGAAAGAATGCGGGTGTGACGTAATCAAAATGGTTTGGGTAAAAAATTCCACAAGGCGGTCCACAAGGCGAGAGCAGGAGGAGATTCCTAAAAAATAAGACTTTATAGTGGGTTTTTACATGTAAATTTGGTCCAGATGTGTGTGGAAATGTAGATGCTGGTGGAAATGTGGTGGCAGTATTGCTATATTCCTACTACTGTTAGTATTTAAGCATAAAGGACACAATCTGAAATCAGTTAGATTGTTGTGCCCAATAAGGTAAATATTTAAAATGTGAAAATTTAGGAAGATTCTTATAACTGAAGCACAGTGACCTTGCTTATATGTGTCCAAAAACATTTTGAAATGTAAACGTTTTGAATTTAAACGAACTTACGAACTGAAAACGAAGTGGCTGTGGTCAAAATTTTAGAAATGATTTGATATTTGCATATAGATAGCAAAGCCAACTTTGTGGTATTTACAAAATGCATCTTTAAAAATCTTTATTTTAGTTTGGTTATGTAACTTATTAGTATCGAAACTGCAAACTGAAAACTAGATTGGATAATTATGAATCAAGAAACGCAAATATATTTTTTTCTAAATTCAAACTTTATTTACAATTGTTATAGGCCGTCCCTGCATGTGAATATTTTCGTTCGTACTTTATTAAATTTAATATTCCTTACTGTATTCACGTTCATTTGCAAATTTTTATTAACAACTACTATGTAAACGTATGCAGGACCATGGACCACAGACAAGCCACAGAACCACCGAGGACGCCATAAACCAAACCATAAAAACCATTAAGCAATCACACAAAAAATACGTCCTATTGATATTAGTGGACATAGAAAGCATATTTAATAACCTTTGGTGGTCTTCACTTTTTACAAGGCTGACGACCACAAACTGTCCATCACAACTGTACCATTCTTTCAGGAGCTACTGCAGGAACAGGTACGTAATCCTACAAGGCACGGAAAGAATTACCAAACATATAAATAAAGATTGCCTGCAGGGCTTCAATGCGGGCCCCTATTTTGGAATTTTGTAATGGATGAACTTCTGGAAAAGCTGGACACCATTGACGAAGTATTGTTGACGATTGCATACGCCAACGACATCTTGCTGGTAGTTGAAGGTAATCCAGAAGGGAAATCGAACGTAAAGCTAATATCGCCCTTACTCGTACACAAAGTTGGTGCAAAAACAACAAAATGATCATAACACCACAAAAAAACTACATACCTTGTGATGAAGGGAACCCTGGCAAAAGATCTCATCATCAAACTAGACGGTGCAAATATAAGTAGAACACAAAACACAAAATATCTGGGATTAACATTAGATGAAAAACAAAATTATTTTATACATATATACACCGTGTATGCAAGTGCAACTTCTGCAATGCAGAACATCGCAACGCTGCCCAAAGGACTAATAAGATACTACTTAATTGCGTAAGGCTTTATCTCAACAGTGTGCTCGGGAATGTGGTATCGTACGCCTCGAGCGCCTGTAGACGTCGCCTTAACACAATCAAACCTAGACAAAAATTAACAGTACACAACGAAGTGTTTTACTGCGACTGACGGGGGCATATGGGACTACCGCACATGATGCACTTCATGTACTGGTGGGAACTATGCCCTTGGACCTAGTAGTGAAACAGCGAGCTGCAATGTACAATCTTACACACAATGACAACCAACAACTACAACGAATCTTAAACACAAACCAACTGCCCACGACAAAGACGGAAATAAAAAGCTGCATACTTGCAGAATGGCAGACAAGATGGGATCAAAGTACAACCGGCAGGAGGGTATACGCAATGATTCCAAATATCAAAAAGCGCCTAAAAGCCAAATACTTGGTGCCCAGTTGAGGATTTACCTAACTGGCCACGGACCTTATCCAACATACAGAGAACGCATGAATTTAGTTAACAACAAATTAGAATCATCTTATATTCTATGAAACTCAAAATTCATGACATCAAATTGATGTATATACAAGTTTAGTGATTAAAATTTATGTTTAAAAACTTTTAATTTTGTTAGTGTTGCAAGTTTTTCCAAGATTTTTATTATGTTTGTTATGCTAGTTTTCAACTAACCTCAAGTTTGAAAGTTTATCATTTATGTACCATATTTATAATCTAGCGTATAAAAATTTTTAGATAGCCTGCGATCAAGAATTAAAAATAAATTAAAAAATTTAGGCCATAAAAAAGAGTTTTCAACTTAATTCAGAGACCTCAAAGCCACAAATCAATTTTTATATACATAAATATATAAATATAGTTATTATGTTTTTTGGGATACACTCGTTCGTAAAATAACAACTATCGTGTCAAATTGTAATTTATGCTCTGACGTTTCGGCATGACATTTATGCCTTATTCATAGACTGAAAATTGATGAAGATAGTGATTACAATATTTTAACAAGGTATAACTAAACTACTTACACAATTACTAATGACTAAAGTTGTAAATACATGTACTAATTAATGACATAACTATGAGTGATTGAAAAATAAAAATTGCATGAAATCAATTTTTCAAAGTTGAATATTTCTAATAATTTAAAATCGTAGCTCTGCTGTAGGGATGTTAAAAGGAGGTACAATATGTAGATGTTATTTCTGGTATTTTTGAAATAGTAACGAACAAGATGATTGGAAGGCGACTATATTATGGATAATTTGAAGGAGATACAAAGGATCTAATGTGTCTGTCTGCGGAAATGGTTATTGTTGAATTTGTAAAGCGCTGAATACACTACACTCAGGTTATTTGTGTCATGTTTATTGTTGATAGGATTTGATTGTTGTTTAATGTAAAAAGACTCTAAGAATAGCCTCTTACGGTAGTTGCTTTCAACATCTAGAATTTTGGTATCTTAAAATTTCGCTATGTGACTTGTTGAATTTAGATGGAGCGACAATGCACAATTTTGTTTACCAATCCTGGCGTCACTTCTATGTTGGATTATGCGGTTTTTTAGCCATTGCTTGGATTGGCCCAAGTAGGTTCTATTGCAACTACATTCTATTTGATATATGATATTGCTAAATAATAATTCATCTGTATTATCTTTTAGTTTGGTGAACAACCTTCCTATCGATTTATCGTATGTACAAGCTATAAGAATATCTGGTTGTTTTAAAATTTTTGTTAGTTGAGGAGTTAAATTTTGAATAAATGGTAATTTCTTGAATTTTGTAACTAGTGGTCGGTCTAGTGTTGAAGTTTGTAGGTTGTTAGAGTAAAGTAATCTTTTCAGTAGGGGTTTTGGATATGCGTTGTTTAGTAGAGTATGTTCTAATTGTTTTAATTTTTTTTTGACTAAATGTGGTTCGCCCATTTTTGTGTAATCCGGTCCTTTAAGCATGTTATAGTAATAAGTTTATGATTGAAAGAATGGTTGGAATGATAATTTAAGTACCTATCGGAGTCTGTAGGTTTTTTGTATATGTCGAAATACAAATTGTTCGTAGGAGATCTATTGACTATGGTGTCAAGGAAAGGGATACTGTAATTAACTTCTTTTTCATAAGTAAAAACCAATTTCGAATTGAAACTATTGAATATGTATAGAGTATATTCTATTAAATGCTCAGGGATGGAACATAAAATGTCATCAACATACTTTACTATAAAGGGAATGTCGAACGGTAATAAATCTATGACTGATTCTAACATATAATCCATTACAATTTGAGAAATAATGGAGATAGGGTGAACCCATAGGGTACCAAATATTTGAAGATAGAAATTTGAATTAAAAGTAAAGTAAGTGTTATTAAATATTAAATTAATGGTTGATATTAAAGATTTTAAATCAAAGTTACAATGTGGTAGAATAGTATTCCATTTTCGGTGATAATTTTATAACTAACTCTATGGGGATGTTGGTAAACAGAGAACGGACATCTAGAGATACAAGAATGTGGTCAGGAGGTAATTGAAAATTTCGATATTTATCAACAAAGGAAAACGTGTCTTTTAGGTTCCAACCTTCTAGGGGAAAAGAATTTTGTAAAATTTTGGACAAGAAAGAAGCTATATTGTATGTTGGGGTGTTAATACAAGAGATTATCGGTCTTAGAGGTATGTTAATTTTATGGATTTTTGGCAAACCATAATATTTGCCTGGTATACAGTTGTTTTTTGTTAAGTCATTTTTTTCAATTTTGGTAATCATGGAATGTTCATACAAGATTTTGATATGATCGTTTACTTTTTTTTGTATAATGAATGTGGGGTCTTTCGTGAGTTTTTTATAAGTTTCTAAATCGTCAAGCAACTCGTTGGATTTGTTTAGATAGTCTTGTTTATCTATTATAACATTAACACAGCCTTTGTCAGATTTGGTTACATAAATGTTAGGGTTATTTTTGAGGAATTTGTTGGTTGTGTTAAACATACGGGTATTTATATCATTCTTTCTGATATTGTTATATTGAGGATTTGTGTAAAAATTAGTAATTAAATTAGTGACTCTCGATCTAAGTATTGTCTTTTCTTCTATTGGTTTGTCAATAGCTTCAAGGATTGATTCAATGTCAGCTAGTAATTTACCAATTTTGACGTCTGTAGTTGACATTTCAATATTAAAATTTGGACCTAAGGATAAGAAACTTTTGACATTTTCTGGCATGACTATACTATTGTGGTTGACTAACCATTTGCTGTTATCTATATATAATTGTTTGTTATTGAATTGACTTTGTTGTAGAGCTTGGATTTTTTTGATATTTCGTTTTTTGACTGATGTGAAGTGCTTATTGTAAGTAACTATTTGTTTATTGTGAAAATTATTGAAAGTGTTTGATGGTATAGAATCTTGAAGATGTTCTTTAATTTGGAATAGTCTCTTGGTCCAAAAATAAATATCAGTATGTGTGACTTCTATTTCCATTGTCAAAATGCGTTTTTGTAATCTGCTGTTAAAGTTTTTAATCTTGCGGTTGATACGGCTATCTCTACATAGGAGCAAATGTTGTGTACCTTGTAGGGTGTTTAATATATGATGAGGTATCAAGTTTTCTCTTCGGCATCTTTCCAAGAAATTTCTACGGTTGTATAAATTGGCTAGCCTTTTGTTAATGTTAGCCCACTGTTTCATTTTCTTACACACTTCTTCACCAAATTCTGCACGTATGCGTTGAAAGAATCCCATGAATGTTAATGATTTTTGTAGTTTCTCGAACGGAAGTAATATAAATATAGTTATTAGTATTTTTTCAATCACAAACTTAATAATATAACATGCTTAAAGGACCGGATTAAAAAAATTTGCGAACCACATTTAGTAAAAAAAAATTTAAAACAATTAGAACATACTCTACTAAACAACGCATATCCAAAACCCCTACTAAAAAAGATTACTTTACTCTAACAACCTACAAACTTCAACACTAGACCGACCACTAGTTACAAAATTCAAGAAATTACCATTTATTCAAAATTTAACTCCTCAACTAACAAAAATTTTAAAACAACCAGATATTCTTATAGCTTGTACATACGATAAATCGATAGGAAGGTTGTTCACCAAACTAAAAGATAATACAGATGAATTATTATTTAGCAATATCATATATCAAATAGAATGTAGTTGCAATAGAACCTACTTGGGCCAATCCAAGCAATGGCTAAAAAACCGCATAATCCAACATAGAAGTGACGCCAGGATTGGTAAACAAAATTGTGCATTGTCGCTCCATCTAAATTCAACAAGTCACATAGCGAAATTTTAAGATACCAAAATTCTAGATGTTGAAAGCAACTACCGTAAGAGGCTATTCTTAGAGTCTTTTTACATTAAACAACAATCAAATCCTATCAACAATAAACATGACACAAATAACCTGAGTGTAGTGTATTCAGCGCTTTACAAATTCAACAATAACCATTTCCGCAGACAGACACATTAGATCCTTTGTATCTCCTTCAAATTATCCATAATATAGTCGCCTTCCAATCATCTTGTTCGTTACTATTTCAAAAATACCAGAAATAACATCTACATATTGTACCTCCTTTTAACATCCCTACAGCAGAGCTACGATTTTAAATTATTAGAAATATTCAACTTTGAAAAATTGATTTCATGCAATTTTTATTTTTCAATCACTCATAGTTATGTCATTAATTAGTACATGTATTTACAACTTTAGTCATTAGTAATTGTGTAAGTAGTTTAGTTATACCTTGTTAAAATATTGTAATCACTATCTTCATCAATTTTCAGTCTATGAATAAGGCATAAATGTCATGCCGAAACGTCAGAGCATAAATTACAATTTGACACGATAGTTGTTATTTTACGAACGAGTGTATCTCAAAAAACATAATAACTATATTTATATTACTTCCGTTCGAGAAACTACAAAAATCATAAATATATATATATATATATATATTATATATTATATATATATATATATATATATATATATATATATTGCTGTAATTTAGGGGTAGGTTAAGTCATTGGGATCGTAGAATAAGCAAGGGAAACTCCCAAGTAACAGAAGCACGGAATTATGGATATTAAAAGAGTAAATAAGGTATTATGAAAATTATTAGTTGCAAGCACACTGTATATAGCAGTACAAACAATTAAAACACATATCCAAGTGTAGCTACTGGCAGAGATTAGAATTTAAAAAGGTAACGAAACGATTTAAAATTAAATCAGTGAAAAACCTGCACGAAGTGGTTAGATAAACATTCATAAAGTGTGTAGAGATATTATCGTAAACGCACGCAGAAATTATGCATCATTTAAAAGCGTACGTGATCTAAGAGGATCACAGTTGTTCGAAAATCCAATTTATTGGGAAATAAACAAATACCAAATTTATTCAATTTAGATTAGAATAAAGCTAACAAACAAGACTACGTGATCGATATGTACGAAAATTTCTGGGATTCCTGAAGTAAATATAAGGTATAACAATTAAATTACGCGACTTGTAGTGCCGCGTCATGTAATTAAAATACATACAATTGGTAAATTTTCGCAAAATAACAGGTGATAATATGCTTGACCTCGCCTAGCACGTGAAGCCAGCGAATCACAAACAAAAGTGGGACGATCTTATAAATATCTTGAGAATTGAATATCAAGTTAGTATACTTTGAAACTGGGCAGTGACTATAATTGAAAGTGTCAAATATTTAGGTGAATAATAAATATTTGTTAACAGTGACATTATAAAGTGTATAATTGTGAAAATTGTGCCGTACTTCTGAGACGTAAGTAAATCAGATTTAGGAAATTATAACATTTCTAATAATAAATAAAACAGGGCTCTGAATGTCGATCTAAATTCCTCTCTGAAGATTGATCTAAATTCCTCTCGGAATGTAAATCTGAATTTACCATCTCAACTACCATCGGAATGACCATCACAATTACGATATAAATTACAATTATAAATCACAAGTAAAATAATGTTACGATTCCTGTAGAACTATAAATTACGAGACATTACGATCAAAAATACAATTTTAGAGAATGCTGTCTGTTCAAGCAAATTGATAGTAAATATTCTATGGAGAAAATGCAAAACCTTTCATTGCAATAAACGTACCAATAACGATTTGGATATCGACTTCAATTCTTAGGAGCACTCATGAAAATAATTCAGGTTAGAGATTTCGATATGACTTATTTTTGAAACTGTTTTTATCTCAAATATCTTTGATATGATTTATTTTTAAACTGTTTTATCTCAATCATAATTTAAAGTGTAAAAGCCGACAAATTGGGGATTTTTTGCGAAAATTCTATGAAAAGTTACAGACAGCTTGAAACGTTTCAATAAGTCTTTAAAGGTACTAAAAAGCTTGTTTTGCTGGCTTGATTTTGTAATAATTTCACAGATATATATGATATGAATAGGGAGAAGATAGTTAAAGGAGTTGTAAATATTTAATCATTATACTGTGTATTAGAGAAGTGCTTTATTTAATTGAATCAGCTAGTCGAGGCAAAAGAAAATTATAAATTAACATTTCTCAAGTGTTTGAGTGGTATAAGAGGCTGTGAGAGAGTAACAGAAGTTATCACAGCAATTTTTGGTCCGCCCAAGTCGTGGGGTCGTATATTACAGCATTTTATTGCACCAATCGAAGGCGCAGCGAGATATCACAGCAATATATATATATATATATATATATATATATATATATATATATATATATGTAGATTGCTGTGATATGTGCCTTTGGTCAAGGGAACTGGTACTTTCTGCTGATCATTCGAGCCCCACGGATTGGGCGTCATAATTGCTGTGATTCCCTATAAGAATCGAGCCTCACGAATTGGAGCGCCAAAAATTGCTGTGATTCTCTTGTCCGTTGTCTTTCTTCTGATAATCGCCTCTTGACTCCTTCCGCCTCGGCAGCTCACCTAGATAAAACTTTCGTCCTCATTCATAAAAAAACACATTCCTACCACAAACATCAACGTTAACTCTATTTACACCAATATTCACAATACATTAAAATTTCAAAATTAAATTTTTGCATAAATTTCAGCATTATAAAATTTCAAGTTCAAATTTGTCATCATTTTAATTCGCATCCGGAATTAGAGTCCTTGTAGGATGCATACTAATTAAATAAATAATATTTGCAGACCTGAGTCTGAATAAAAGGGAGCATCTCCCACCCCTTTACGTTAATTTAACAGGTTAGTCTAATTGAGCTCAAAGACAGACCCACATTTTCATCATAATCAAAAACATAAACCTCATAAATACTCCTTTCTACTTATACGAGAAAATTTTACCTTAAAATTAAAAATTTGTTGTTTATACAAATTTACTACTGTCCATTTTTATCAAACAAATTATAAAGATATTCAACACACACCAAAACATCAAAGATCGAACAAAATTGCATAATTTACTTGAAGGTTACTGCACTCGTGGCTTCAATGTACATCGTCCTTGCTAATTCCACCATTCCAGCTGGTTTATGTTTACGGCTTTAGATTCTGAACGCTTTTAAAATTTTTGTACACCACCATTTGTCTAAAACTTAAAGTATCGAATAATCAAAAAGCAAAACTGTTTAAAGTATCGAATAAAATCAAAAATATAAGAGAGCGAAACACCTATAAGCACGGGTTTATATAATGGCCTGCTTGCAAGTCGAATTTGTCCCGCCACGGACAATTTTTAGAATTTCGCATTCTATTTTTCCTTCCGACGGCTCGGCACAGCGATTCTACTAAAAATTTGCACACGTCCAAGTTGAAAATCTAAGAAATTTCCACACGGCTCGCAACACGTCCGAGAACAACTAATTAATTTTACACACCAACTGATATGCTTTCCCCTCTCATGTTTGCATCTTATTTCAACCAATCGTAGACTTAGTGAAGCTTCACAAATCACGCTTTTTATTATCAGTGTCTCTGCTTTACGCGTTTTATCCATCCCTTTCTACCCTGGTCCGAGTGGTACAAATCGATATTCTTTACTATCTGCTATTTAAATCCACGTGGATTCCTACTTGAGTAAAATAACTCCTCATCTAGCATATCCTGCTAAAACATCCGACCGTTTCCAATATACGTAGAAGCTGCATGTTTATCTATTCAAATTTATTAGAATTTGACATTTAAAAGTTTGCAGGTGTGTGCTCCTAATGAACGTTTTAATATAATTCTCCGAGCTTTGTTTCATGGTATTTTAACCTTCCTTTTAGCTGTTTGTTACCAACCTTGGATTTTCACAGGCTTTTATGCTTATTATATATTACTAATGGTTCAATTAACTCCAATTAAAATAATAATGAATGGCATTGACTTCTACCCTTTAATTTTTAGCGAATACCAATTAAATATTAATTATTATTTGTACACTTTGTTTAATACCCGTTACTTAAAAATTGAATTAATTAATATAAATTTCGCACGTAATTTCTATTTGTTTCTTTATACAGGGTGATTAAAATTATTTGATGTCGTTAATTAATTTTCTACCCTGGTCTAAATTTGAGTAATATATATATATATATATATATATATATATATATATAGTTGTGATTCTGTAGCAATACCCCTATGCGCCCTTTTGGTGAATTAAAAATTTTTTAATCTATCAATTTTAAATTCTTAATGTATAATTTTAATTGCGTCGGCTAGCTCAGTTTTGGAATTACGCACGGAGCTTGCTACAATACGACAAACAAAGAATTTAAATCTACCTTCTACCTCTCCTTCCTGTTTTAATCTTTAAACCAAAACACTATTAAGCAGAAATTATTATAATGTTCTCAAAAATATTTACAGCGTATGAAAATTTTGAAGAATTCTCTAACTAAAATTTTCTTCTAATAAATTATTATTATTAACTAAAGCCTAATGAACGTTTATTCAACCTCATTAAATATATACGTAATTTACAACGTATACTTAAAAAAACAAACTTTGCCGACCCTTACATAAATTATCATGAAAGCAATGTTTAAAGTATTTAACTTAGAAATATTCAATGCAATTTTTAAATCATTCAGTTTAGCAATGTACAACGAAATATTCACAAATAAAACAATAAAACATTCAGATTGGCTAACCTGTTGTTTTCAGTTCTAATCAATCCCTGCTCTAACTGTTTTCAGTATTATCTGCATCACTCATAGCACAACCTTAATCACACTAGCGTTCTCCATTAAAATCCTTGACCATTTATCGTTGAACTAAATATTTGTTGCATTTCCCCATTTGTTCCATTAATCATTTATAATCGCTTCCAGTATTTATTTAAACTTGATACCACTAATCATTTAGATTTGTTCCCCAGTAATTGTTTAGATTTGTTCCCCAGTAGTCATTTAGAGTCCTTTTTATTAAGGTTATTATTAGAATTTAAATTAAAACAACTTTTAATTACTTACGCCTTTTAAAGGATAAAACGACAAACTTTTCAATTTTCCATAATTATAATGGTATTATTTCCCTTCACAATTCATCACTTTATATAATTATCAGTATTTTAAGAGACGTAAACTATGCCTTACTTCATGGCGAATTGATTTGTTTACAAATCCGGTCATATTTAAATGCACCGTCTATCTATTGACAAGCGCAAAGTTCGTTGTTGTGTATTCAACTTTCATATCAGGTTTTCGGATATTACATGGTATTATTATTGCATATTAACATCAACGCGTTAGTTTTATCACGTACAATTTGAGTTAATAGCATTGATTCGATTGGATTTTCATACTTCTAGATAAGTAAACCATTGTTTGCTCAAATAAATTTAGTAAACTTTGATTTTGATTACCATGCCTTGCTTGTTTCCAATAAATCAGGTGTCGATTTTAATTTTCCAGTTACGCAGGCTTAATACAATGTATGTACTAAATTATATGCGTTTGCTATTTACGCATTTTTAAACCTGCTTGCTTTAATTAGGATCCTTGATGTAATAATGATGCGTTATCCATGTATGTCGTGTTATAGCTTGCATTTATGTTGTTTAACGACTTGCGAATTTGTTTATTTTAATAAATCTTTAACATTATTTTTTATGAACTGAATTAATTATGATTATGATTTATATACAAGGCGTTGTTATTTATTTTCTAGTCTAATCATCGTATTTCTCGTTTTATTCAGAAAATTGTCTCGTTTTCTGAGCCCTCGTGTATTTTATATGGAGTGCGCTATACTATTAGTCCTATCTATCCCTAAATGACCTTATTAACACAGCAATATATTCCAATATAAAATTTTAATCCACATTCGATCGCGCCCCAGAAGTTGGGCGGCAGTGTACTATAAAATAAATCGTGTTAGATTTTTACTTCACCTATCGAGAATTCTTATATAACAGTAACAAGCCCAAAGTAAGGTTAGGATGGAAAATGGCTTCTAGAAAAAGAAAACTCTTAAGACTTTTTAGCTAACTGAGTTCTGACCCACGGTCGCATTAGATTGGGTCAATGGGTTTATTAAAGTTGTAAATTAATATAATGGACACCACCTAAATTTTTTTATAATGCAACTGACTGAATCAAATTGCGAGAAAAGGAAAATTTGGAAACTAAATTATCACCAACCACTTTAAATACAAAGTTTGATTATCACAAATATGTTACTTACATTTGGTAGTCTTCTTCACTGAACTAACGAAGTCTAGGGCGGCTCTGAAACATAAATACTACCAACATAGATACCATTTATATCTTTCGATCCTGTATAAGCATGAAATCTTTATTTTGGTTTTTATTGTATCATGATACGCATTCGTTATAAGTTAAACCTTTCAATTACCTAAGAAACTTTGGAGAAGTTTAATAATTATAGAATAATGAACTGAAGTCAAAAATAATTATATATTCTCATTTAAGATAAGTAATCAACATTATAAGTGTACTTAATAAAAAATAAAATTCTTATAAATGTAGTTTCTGTTTTACTCAAAAGGTGTAAAACAAATTTTAAAGTTTAATTGCTACTAATCATGATTTGTGTACCTAACTTTTGGTGACAATATTTATTTTTATAATTATTAGTCTGGTGTAGCGCTACGAAAGACTTTACAGTCCTTTAAAAGTTTACTGAACATGTGGCAAAATTATTAATTAGTTAATCGCAGTGTAAACTTCACTTTTCTGGGCTTAGACCCTATTAAATCAACATGTTGGTATTTGAAATTGTAGTAAACAAGATAAATATTGAACTTGTGACAAACAAGTGACGATTATTTGTCTGCACATTTTACTATTGTTTTATATACAACGGGCAAAGTACAATTTCTAAAGTTGGGCACATAATTAATTACATAAGATTGTTCTATAAATTGTAACATTACATTTTAAAAAGATAAGCTTTTATAGCAAATTAGTTGACAAAAATTATTCGTGAACGACCATTAGTGAATTGCATACAACAGCATGAGGTAGTTACAAGTTTTCAAAAAAGAATTCACTACATATATATATATATATATATATATATATATATATATATATATATATATATATATTGCTGTGATATCCCATTTATATTAGTCCCCACGATTGGGCATGTCATAAAATGCTGTGATAGATTATTTGCCCCTAATAATCAAGCACCTATGATGTGAAATGTTAAGTTATGGTTTTTGCCCCAATTAGCTGATTAAATAGAGCAATTTTACAATACACAATATAATGATTAAATATTTACAACTTTAAAATTTTCCCCTTTTTAGAATATTTACATATACCAGATTTATGAAATTGAAGCCAGTAAAACTAGCTTTTTTGCTTATTTTTAAGACATTTGAAATGTTCCAAGATGCCTATTACCTTTGTTATAAATTGATCAATGAACCTACTGTTTTGTTGTTTCTTACAAATAAAATGAAAAATATTGAATTAGAAACAGTTTTCAGTAATAAATTATATCAAGGTCGCTAACCTGGAATGGTTCTGTAGTTCCTTCCCAGCTATGTAATCTGCATCCCCAAGAGTTTTCGTGCCAAGTCTGAATTTTGAGAGTCACAATTGGAAGTCGACATCAAAACCAAAATACAATCCAAATCGTTATTAGAATCCAATTCACTAAATTAAAATCCCATTTAAATTTTAGTGTTAAAGCCAGTATTAAGATACTAGTAATAAATTAATCCAGTTTAAACTACTATTATTAAGATCCGATTTAAATATCCAAAATAGAATATTTTCATGTCGGTATTAAAACATTTTCCTTATCAGTAATAAAAGACAGTAATAAAACATTTTCCACATCAGTAATAAAAGTCAGTAATAAAAGCTCTGTTTTATTAATGTTAGAGATGAATTTTTAATTAAGTCGTTATTAGTTACGTCTATAATAGATCGGCTTAAGCGTTGCACAATTTATACACTTTCAAAATGATATCACTTTAATTTTTCTTTTCACTGGCTACGTAAATAATTAGCACTTCAGAATATAGTCGTAGCCAAGTTTAACTCTACCTGTTTTTCATTTGTTCATTCACGTGTAGGGACGACACCTTTTACCTTTATCTTTGTGTACTTCGGGATTTTCACCAATTATCTAGTCCAAATATTCGAATGGATGCCTGGCTCGTCACGTAATGCACTCGCATATCATGGGATTATTTGAGAAATACCAACAATTTCCTTTTATTAAATCACGTATTCAGTGTTTTGTTATTTATTATAATATAAACCGAAATAATCTGGTGCTTGTTTATTTCCTAGTTAATATTGGATTTATGAACCAATGTGATTTTTCATGTCACGTACGATTTTCTAATAATGCATAATTTAGATTGCGTATACGATGATATTTTTAACGCACTTATTAAATATTTATAAAGCCAATTCATATAGGTTCTCGTTGATTTAATTTTGATGCATTTTGTTGCATTTTCAAATCTTATCTTAACTAGTAAACTACTCTTGTATATTTCTATGTTTATATACCTTTAATCCCGCGTATTTTATATACAGTGTGCTCTCAATTAACAATATGTATAGTGACCGATTTACTCTTATAATATCTAGAATTATGTGTTTTTATTTAACTGGAAGTTGTTTTTTTTATTCTACGACCCTTATGACTTAACCTACCCCTAAACTACCCTATAATTATAGCATTAATCCCCCAAATTAAAATAAGAATGTTGACTTTTGGCGCCCAACGTGAGATAAAATTCACATTGGTCCAACATTATTTTGTTTTTATTTTTACTATATACACAACTCCTACATTATTTTTGCATCCTTATTCCTATTTTAATCTATTCTATACCTATACACCTATTTATTCTTAATTTTACTACTACTATGTTATTATAATTTACTAATATTTTACTCTCTATTTATCCACACTTTTCCTATTTACATATACTTTTTCTATTTACATATACTTTTTCTATTTATCATATACTTTTCTTATTTTCACCTTACCTATTATGATCTACTAATATTTCACTACCCATTTATCTATACTTTTCCTATTTACACATACTTTTCCTATTTTCCATAAACATCATCATCTTTTCCTATATCCAATGATCCACTCTTATTTACATCAACCTGTGTTACTCCTACTTATCCTAAACCTATCCTAATTTATGATGACATCCCTATTTAACTCTCCTATCCTAATTTATTAATATCCCTATTTAATTCTCCTATTTGTCTATGCCTATCCTTCCTAATTTATGATTATATCCCTATATTCACTAGTTTATTTTACAGTATGTACACTTTTTCCATTATTAAAAGTTTTCTCTCTGCAATAAGCTTATCTCTCTTGTTTCCCTTATACGCTCTTATTCCAAACTTATTTTTTGGATTTAAGTTATCATCATAGTTTTTCCCCTTAATGTATCCTCCTTCATATCCCAAAACTTCTCTAAATTTTAATCTATCATTACCAAATTCTTCATTCAGCCCCATATCATATTCTCATTTTTAACAAACCAAAAGAAACCATTTCACACTTATACTTTTGCCATTTTCTATACAACCCGATATATTTTCTTGATTTTCTTTCAGGTAGAATTTCTTTAAACGTCTCTGTGAATATTATTTTATGTGAGATAACAGGGATGATAAGTATAGATATAAAAGGAGGAGAAATAGGGATGAAGGGTATTAGGATGGTGAGAAGAAAGACTTGGAGGATCAAGAAAAGAGTCAGATTTAAATAAGAAATGAAGATGAAATGAACAATAGAAATAGGTGTATATAGAAGAGTAGAAGTAAGTGTTTATAGAAAATAAAGCTAGGTATAGGATAAATATGGGAGATAGGTAGAAATAGGTATATAGGATGAGAAAGAAAATTAAATATAGGAAGAAAATATGATAGGTTAAGTGTAGATATTTCTTATAAGATTAGTGGAGAGTTATGAATAGAATAAGAATAGGATAGGTATATAGGATTAGTTAGGTGAAAGTGAGTATAGGGAAGATTGGTTAAAAGTTAGGAATAGGATAGGTATAGAGGATAAGTATATAGGATTAGATGGAGAAGTAGGATGAAGTTAGGGATAATTTCAGCTTATAAAATTAGGTGAGAGTTAAGAATAGGATAGGGATATAGGATAGGTGTAAATATTTTTAGGATTGGATATAAGTTAGGTAAGTTAGAAAGATAAATGTAGAGTGAGATCGACAATTTTTTTTGTAATTTTTTTTGCAGTCTAGATGTTTCGTATTTGAATTCAAATAAGTGGGATTATTTGTATTCAAATATTGAAAAAATACTCAAATTTAGACCAGGGTAGAAAATTAATTAACGACATCAAATAATTTTAATCACCCTGTATAAAGAAACAAATAGAAATTACGTGCGAAATTTATATTAATTAATTCAATTTTTAAGAAACGGGTATTAAACAAAGTGTACAAATAATAATCAATATTTAATTGGTATTCGCTAAAAATTAAAGGGTAGAAGTCAATGCCATTCATTATTATTTTAATTGGAGTTAATTGAACCATTAGTAATATATAATTAGCATAAAAGCCTGTGAAAATCCAAGGTTGGTAACAAACAACTAAAAGGAAAGTTAAAATACCATGAAACAAAGCTCGGAGAATTATATTAAAACGTTCATTAGGAGCACACACCTGTAAACTTTTAAATGTCAAGTTCTAAATAAATTTGAATAGATAAACATGCAGCTTCTACGTATATTGGAAACGGTCGAATGTTTTAGCAGGAAATGCTAGATGAGGGGTTATTTTACTCACGTAGGAATCCACGTGGATTTAAATAGCAGATAGTAAAGAATATCGATTTGTACCACTCACAAATTTGAATTTGAAATTTTATGATGCTGAAATTTATGCTAAAATTTAATTTTGAAATTTTAATGTATTGTGAATATTGGTGTAAATAGAGTTAACGTTGATGTTTGTGGTAGGAATGTGTTTTTCTTTTGAATGAGGATGAAAGTTTTAACTAGGCGAGTAGCCGATGCGGAAGGAGTCAAGAGGCGATAGTCAGGTAAGAAATCGAATATCAGAGGAGATTTCACCGTAGTAACGAGGATCACAGCAAATCTTGGCGCCCAATTCGTGAGGCTCGATTCTTATAGGAATCACAGCAATATATATATATATATATATATATATATATATATATATATATATATATATATATATATATAGATCTAGTTTGGTACTATAAATATAAATATATATATATATATATATATATATATATATATTCATGCCTCTAGTTTTATAGTACCACACCATTTAACCAAACTAGATCTAAAAGTCATACGTACCCAAAAATCCGGACCGCTGATTAAATCCGCTATATGATTCTTATACTCACTTACACTGAATATTCTATACAGTAAGAACCGAAAGATGTCGGAAGCGTGCGAACAATGTCGAAGATTACTTTTGAAACGATAGTGTGGAACAATTCCGCCAGAGCACAAACACAGCAATATATTCTTTTATACATTTTAGAAGAAATTAAGGATGTCGAAGACATCCGAATACTGTCGGAAATTGGGCAGGGAAAAATGATAGTAATAGACGAATTTTGTGTGTAAACACGCAATCACAAAAATATATTGTATTTAATAGACTCTAAACGTGTCTTCTTTAACCGAGCCAATACATTTGCGGTAGTTCCTTTAACAAATTTTATAATTAACGTCTGTTAGTTGTGCCCTACACGAAACACATATATGGAATATGTATACTTCTTGTTAATATTTTTCACCGCTTCTGTCCATAACTTGTTTAAACAGACGTATTTTGGTTTTTATGCCATGTCTAATAGGTACAAATTTTCGAGAATTTCCCGCTGCAGATTACCATTAAAGATCCTACACATACCTCTTTCTTAGCAAGAAATTTACAATTTCTTTGTATTAATTTACTGTCTAGTTATCCACAATTTGAATAATTTTAACAATATTTCTTTTAGGGATGGTCTCGGGCCGGGCCGGGCCGGGCTTTTAATAAGCAGAAAGGTAACCGGCCCGGCCCGAGGCCCGGCCCGAAATAAAAATTGGGCCGGCCCGAATTTATTCGGCGAATGAGAAAATATTTTTTTCTGTTGTGTTCAACAAGTAACTATCACTCTTTTGTTTAATTTAAGAGTATATGATTTTGAATTACAATCAAGATACTTGTGGAACATATCGTAGTATATTATTTGATTTTTGATTCTGTTACGTACCTAGACGTAGCCGGAAGTAAAGTAAGTACCAGGCTAACTATTAAACGCGGAGAGTGGGGGGATTTGCCTACATACCAAAAAGAAACAAACAACACATTGCCCTCGATGATCTATTAACAAATAAAAATAAATAACGGATTCTGTACAAACAAGCAAGAGCAATAAATTAAGCGTTACTATTTGAAAGCAAACAGTTAGGTGATATGAACAATTTAGTACATTAGATCGAAGTGCGCATCTCGTATTTACACAAAATAAAATTAATCAGTAGTAAATAAACCTGTGAGAGCTTTTGTCAAGCATTTTTAAAGTTTCACCTAATACTTTTTGTAAAATAACTAATTAGTAGGAAAGAATTAACGTGTAGGAGCTTTTGGCAGATATCTTTTAAATCGTACATAGTACCGTTTGTAAAATAAACTAATCAGTACAAGGAATAAGCGTGTGTCTGTCCAATACTTTTAACACAGGTACATCACACATGTAGAGCGATAATATCGATTAGCAGCAACAACAATAGTTCTACAATGTGACGTTTCTTGTCACATAACTACACCAAATGTTGATACGGAATATCCCATTGACACAACACACAAAAGGAAACTAGTTGCATACCTGTAGGTGTCCGGACACGTAGCTTGAAAACCGTCGGGAGTGAGTCAACACAGAAACGCCTTGGTATTCAGGATTCATTCACCCTGGCATCGTAACTACAGCAACGACCTACGGACAAAAGCAGTTGGTCTACAGAAAGGAAGAACGCATTTGGCCTCCAGCTAAAAGAAGCAATCCACGCAAGACACCTAGTTGTCGAACAGAAAATAAACAGACGTGCACTGCTTTTGAAATACGGTGATGAATAATGTAGAAAATATGTCGACGCACAAGCTGTAGAAGCAAATTTAACAATGGTTCAAATAACACGAATTCCAACTGCAAACCCTCGCTTATCGAAGCGCGATTAAAACTGGAAAACCCGGGTTTTATCAGATAGTGTGCGACCTTATTTCAACAAGTTTTTACATTGAAACAATAGAGAAAATCATTATAGGCGGTCGTAATGTATACCAAGATAACGGGTACCTGAAACAGGATATAACTATTTAGTTGTTGCATAAACTTGTCGTTTCAAAGCAAATAGATTTAAGTTGAGGAATTTATTCGAGAGCGTGTTTATTATTAATTATGTTGAAGGATTTAACAGTAGAAACAGAATTTATTCAAGGGGGTATTGAATTAATAAGGGAGAAAGATAGGGTAATTAATTTATGCTGAAAATAAACGTAACAATTCTTTAAAAATCCTAAAAATAGGTAACAAAGGTGCAAAATGTTTAGCAATTTTCAATGTTTATGAAATTGTACGCTTAACGCACCTTATAACCTTTATAATAAATTTGCGTCCGCTTTATTTGTCGTTCCTACTTCAAAGAATTTTACTAAAATTACCTACTTGAAATTAGAGAGTTGTTGCAAACTCATTCCAAGTAGACTTTATTAAAAGAATCTTCAAATAAAGTATCCTTTTTTAAAAGTTTGCATCCAATCTAAAGGAGTGTTAGTGCAAGTGTTTTTTCCCTTACTCTTTATTCTGACATATGTTTAGTATTCTATATCTATAGGTTATGTTTTAAAAATGAATAAAGAATTAATCTCTTTTGTGATAAGATGATCTACATGTTTAACTATATTGGAAAAAATCAAAAAAATTGTATTCACACAAAGATGAACCTGTTTTTATTATTTGAGTCTTTTATTTCCCACTGATTCGATGACATTTGTATGTGTTGTCAAAGTGTTTTCACGGAATACTTTTTGAGTTTACTTCAAGACACTGTTTTTACTTCTTTCCAAGCATATCTGTTTTCAAAAGGATTTTTACAGTTTACTTCTAGGAAAAGCATTACAAAACAGCATCCTCGTATTTAGAGCGTTGACGTTTTATATCTTTTTCGTGTTATAAACTTGGACATTATATTTCTAAATTTAATTACAGAAACAATACTACAAAAAACCATTTATTTCGCTATATTTATACACAAAGCAGACAATTAAATGTAAGTTTGTACGTTAGGCATTTGGCATATGTCAAAATTAAGGCGCCTTAAATAAAAGCATTCCCTGCCTGTGTTTAAATTAAATAAAGGTGTCCTGTATTTTAATAAAGTACAAACATTAAAGGTGTAATTGCGCATGTGTAAATGTCAAATAAGGGAAAACTTTATTAAAAAATTGGTAAAATGAACTTTGCAATAACTCTCTAGTGTTTTAGGCGGTAGACATAAATTATACACGTGATTGATAATATCGACGTTCGCCGCATGATTGAGATTTAGGGTATATACATATACATAATATAAATCGTGCAAACTTTTGAATTATAAATAAATCACCTAGTTTGATGTTCCTGAGCATCTTTAACTTGCCTAAAGTACAACATGAGGAACATTAAATAGGACTAGAAAAAATATTCGGTATAAGAAGTGAGTTATAATATCACGTTTCCTTTACACTAAACAAGACGAAAAACTGATTATTAATGGGTTCATGAAGACACTATGTGAAAATATAATTAAGAACGTTTACTTACTCAATGTGAGATAGAAGTGAAGGGACGATGGAGTGTCTACTCGTGCGTTTTTCGGCCCGAAAAGTTCGGGCCGGCCCGAGTCGTTTGGCCCGGCCCGGCCCGAAAAAAATAGGCCCGGCCCGGGCCCGGCCCGAATAAAGTAGTCAACGGCCCGGCCCGGATTCGAGCCCGAAATCGGGCCGGGCTCGGGCCGGGACGGCCCGAAAGCCCGAGTCCGAATCCATCTCTAATTTCTTTTACTAGGTTTTAACTGTATCTTGTACGTAATTATATTTATGGCATCTATATCTATTTTAAAACAGGGTTTATTTATTATTTTCTGCATAGCAATTATTACAGAGAAATTCG
The DNA here is from genome assembly GCA_036346225.1 of Platerodrilus igneus. Taxonomy (NCBI): domain Eukaryota; kingdom Metazoa; phylum Arthropoda; class Insecta; order Coleoptera; family Lycidae; genus Platerodrilus; species Platerodrilus igneus. The sequence goes on from JARFIW010001480.1 coordinate 955,506, forward strand.
AATTACTTAATAGAATCAATTGAGTTATAATGCCTTAGCAGCTTCTTAAACTCGTACTGCTACTATAACTAAGGAGGTGGAGGAGGTGCTAAATGGCTGGGGCTAAATGGGATTTAACATTGAATTTGGTACCTTTCCACTATTTAGAAGGATCAAAAATACTCTACTTAAAAATTGTCAATCGGGAAACACAGTTTAATTGAGTACTCCGTAATGGACAATTCATTCTCTTTAAAGTAAATATTTTACAACTTAACAAAACTAACATTTTAGTATGTCGAATTACAACTATATTCAGAACTATAACTTATAAATGATTTGTTTAATAAACTCTAACTTTTAAAAATCACGTTTCTATTTCACTACTTCAACCTCAATGCACTTCTTAAAAATAGTCAATGAATGATGTAAAAAGTTATCTATTTGCTTCATTTATTCGCTGATTCAGACTTTGAACTTCTCTATACCTTCCGACTGCTATACGTAAACTCCGGCTATTAGATATCTCCATATTAATGATATCGGGTGCTATGTTGTCGTAAAATCTCAAAGGCCAAGAAAAATTCCTTATTTGCTGAGTGAGTTTATATTTCTCTTAGAAATCTTATGCTTTTTGCAGGTAGTAGCTGTTGTTCCGTTGCTGGAATAACAAGATATATAGTAATTAATACTCAACCATGCGGAAGTGAGAAGTTTCTCTAGCAAGGGATTGCTCAGACATTACTGTACGGAAAAGCTATTTTCATCCTCAAAGAATTCAGTGTAACAATAAACAATAACTTTTGGGTTAAGGAAACTTTTTGTAAATATTTCGAAAGTGTTCACCTAACGAATATCTAAGCTCTGTTTATTAAGCGCACCAGTTAAATTAAAACTTGTTCTATGTCTCATTGGGAGATTATGATTTTCTTCTCCATAGAAGTTCAAAATTCTTGACATAGATTTGACCTCACCTTTTTATCTTCGTTTGAAAGATGCTATACCGTTTGACATTTTTAAGAGTTAAACATTAAATCCTTTTGAAGAATGCGATTTACACACCCATTTCTTATTACCAAAATAAAGGATTGTCAATTAGCCGATATTGTAAAACTTCTCATGAAAACAATTCTGGCTTCTTCAATATTGTTAGGTGTATAATATTGTTACGAAGTATTAGGCAACCCGTCAAACACGCAAGTTGCATAACCGAAGTATATTCTATAGAAGTCTAAAACATTCGAGCAAACACCAGACTATGAATCATCTAGTTAATTTTAGGGTATATATTGATATGATAACGCTGCACGACGGTGTAATTATACTTTCAGTCTCCTGCTGATCACCACCGCCCCGTGTCTTTTAATATCATAAAATTAAAATTTGCCTCGGCTAGCTCAGTTTAATTCACACAGAGTGCACAACGTTACGATAATCAAATAATTTACCCCCTTTTATCTAGTACTTTTCCTGTTTTAAATGAGAAAAACGAAGTCGACTAATATTTGTATAATGAGAAAGAACAAATCATATACATGTCACAGCTTAATCTGTTTTACTGTATGACAAAAATAAACCCCTGAATCAAATAACAATAATTTTTAAATTGTTTATCCCCAAAAATTAAAGCTCCCTTTCCTTACTTAAAGCCAGCAAAAATGACACTGTACTCTACTGGAAATTCTTTGAACGTTCGGGACTTTTTCCCTTTTTACGTAAATCTTCACGTATAAAAGAAATTTTTGATGACTCTTTACATAAAATATTCACTTCTGATTTGTTTACACCTTCTGCTACTATTCTGGATTTTGATTCTGTTAATTCTGAATTCTTTATTAACAATGCCTTCATTCTTTCTTTCACTTCTTCTGGACATTCTATTTCATCACCAATATTCCTCTTTATATCAACTTTACCCTCAAATTGATTAATATTCAAGCAGTCTCCTTCGACTTCAATGCTCTCCTCATTATCCCATTTTATATATTCTTCCTTTTCATCTATTGCCTTTCCTTCGGCATTTATTTTTAATCTCAACCTATCAATTATGTCCATACCAAATATTGCATCTACTCTTAACCCCGGCACTATTATAAATTCATTCTCAAACTTTATCTTACCCATTTCACATTCCAGAATTATTATTTTACTCACACTTGCAAATCTCTTGCTATTTGGTGCTATTAAATTAAACTTCCCAATAGGCATCATACTCCCTATTAACTTTTCCCGTTTAACAAAATCCTCAGACACTAACGACGCTTCTGCTCCCGTATCAATGAGTGTTCCACCTCTACTATTTCCAATTTTCAATTTAATTATCGGTAATAAGCTTTTATTCATATCATTTTCCATTTCACATTTTATATATTCACGCTGGTGTTCGTATCCATTAATTTTTAAGGGCTTATTGGGTTTGTCCTCCTTCAAAAATCCTGATTCGACGTAGATGGTATTGCCTGACTCGTAACTTCTGCATAGGTACGGTTCGTTCTTATAGGTTGTGCTGATTGTTCTTGATGTTGTGCTTGTAGCATACACTGATTTATGTTTCTGTCGTGATTCGTTCGCTCTGTTTCTCTTGTTGGCGTGTCTCTTGTGTTCCAGTTCCTTCTAAAATTATTATCATTGTTGTTATTGTAATTTCCCCTATAATTTCCCCTATTATTTGATCTATTATTTTCTGTGCTTCTTTGCATACTAACTAAGTTTTCTCGCTGTCTTTGGATCATTCTACATTTTGCCACACGACTTTGTCCTAACTCATCACAACGTTGTAGATATTTCAAAAAGATATCCCTATTTACTATATTTTGAATCATCACATAATGTCTTATCTTCTCGCCAAAAATGTCCCGCTAAGTACTTTATGGTTTGTGTTTCTTTCATCGACGGATCTAATTGCTTCGCTATACTGAATTTTTGTATGTCGTATAGTTTTCGTGTCATCCCTAAGTTTTGATTATATTTTCCTATAATTAAATTATCCCGCGCTTTGTATTGTTGATTGTCTCCCCAAAATTTTCTTAAAAATTTACTTTCAAACTCCTGAAATGTTTCTATCTCATTTTCTATTAAGTCAAACTATACCTCCGCGCTTCCTTTCAACATTGATCTAACGAAATTTAAATTGTACCTTTCATCCGTTGATCCCTGTATTAATTTTCTTATATTATTTAAAAATACTTTTGGATTCACCTTGTTGTCTCTATAAAATATGGAATACTGTTCAACTGAAATTTCCGGTCTGTTTATCGTAGTGTGATGCCCCTGATTCCTACCTGCATTTTCAAATTCTGATTTTAAATTACCTAATTCTCTATTTACATCATTAAGTCTTATTTCACAATTTTCCTGAATTTCCCGCATCTTCACACGTTTCCTGATCTAATTTAACTTTCCAAACCTCGTCCCTAACATTATCTACATCGTCCATCATTCTAATGAATTTATTTTTAAAGTGTACCTGCATTTCCGCGATTGTTTGATTACTTTCTTTTAATCCGTCGCTTATAATTTTTATTTCGGCACCTAACTTTTCCCCATTTTCTTTAATCTGCTTCTTGATGGCCTCTTCGCTTTCATCCATTTTTCTCGTTAACGCTAATAAAATTGACATCATTTCCGATTGTTGCGATGTCTGTTGTTCTTCACTTTGACTTCGCGTCAGTTTTTGCCCTTGCATTTCTATAGATAAATCTTGTAAAATTACGCTTTCTTGTAACCCTATTTCCACCCCTTGGTTCCTTAATGCCTCTCTGGTCTTCTTTATTCATTTATCCATTTTTAAAATTTTAGATTGTTAATATTTCCAGTTTCTTCAGATTTTAAATTCCTAACCCTTATTAAATTAAATTTTTATTCGTGCTTCTACAAATTTTAATGTCTAAATCTTTCGCTTCTACGATATTTAATTTTTAATTTTCTTTTTGTGGTGTTCTGGCTCCTACGTTTTGGGTCGCCATAAAATGCTGTGATATCCCCTTTATAGTAGGCCTCACGATAGGGCATGTCATAAAATGCTGTGATATTTTATTTGCCCCTAATAATCAAGCACCTATGATGTAAAATGTTAAGTTATGGTTTTTGCCCCGACTAGTTGATTTAATTAAATAAAGCAATTCTACAATACACAATATAATGATTAAATATTTACAACTCTCAAAATTTTCCTCTTTTCAGAATATTTACATATACATTAGTGTGTTCTAAATAGGATTTTTCTAAGGTTCCCCCACATTAAATTACTCTAATTGTGCTGTAACAAAAACCAGGTAATTTAAAGTAGATTTACGTAAAATTTAAATAATAGTTCAAATTAGAATTGTGTAGCGTAATTTTTAGTATTCTTGGGCGAGTTTATATTATGTACGTAAAGGTTTTTACTTGAAATAAAGTCTGGTTTTCTATATTTCATTCGCACTTTAATTGATTATAATAATTTTAGTATTCACATGCGACATACGCCTCAAAGACATGTCAAGTTAAGCATCGCGTTTGCTCACAATTTCGAATATTTTATTCCGCAAAATTTTTTACACTTTCGCGTTTCGTTTATTCAGTAAAATTTCATTTCTTCAAAGCTCGTGTGTCCATCCTATTCACATTTATGGCTTGCCAACGAATGAGATACGTATAAAGTACATAAGCTAGGCAGTAATACATCACAAAGCGTTCTGAACACTCTCGCAATAACGCCTTAAAATAGCTTGAATACTCCTAAACAATAAAAATTTTACAGCCGTATCACCATAAAAATATACGAATCTTCAGATAAAGTCGCATGCTGTTTTATTACGACTGGTGGATTAGCACAATCTGTGTATTTTGAATAAAAACGTCCCTTAGAAAACAGGTGCTAAAAATAAATTTATGTTGTAACTCGAGATAAACTTTTAATTAAATCAATTTCATGGTCAGTACTTCATTGTCGTATAATATAAAATTACTGTACATCAAGAGGCGTTAAATAAATTAGATACCACTTACAAAATGACCAATATAACAATACCAAGTTGAGATAAGTTAGTTTAAAGTTTGCAACGTTATTCATACAAGCATTCTCATTGTCTATGAACAACTTTCTTTTTTAGTATCAGCTGACAACTACCCTTAAAATTCTGTACGGTTAGTAGATGACAGATAATTTTTATATGAACTGCAGACATCAACCACGGAAGTTGTAGACGCGATTAGTTGCGACTTTTAATATCAGATGCATAACAAAAATTAGAAATCAAAGAGGTCGTTACTATAATCCGTGCGGACAAGAAAGAAAGTAGTAAAGTAAGCAAAGAAAATAACCCACACCAAGTAACATAACAAACAAGGGAATCGGAAGAAGTAATGCCGTGTTTGCTAAAACGTATACATAAAAAGAAAAAAGAAACCTCAAGAAAGAAAATTTATTTACAAACTCAAGAAATCAACATGTTTTAAAAGGAAAATTGACTCGCATAGTAAACAACATTCATCCGGCGAATTCCGGAGGATTTGCAAAGTGCAAAAATCTTTGCAAAAATAATCACTACGCTTCTATGATTACCTTAACCTAATTTTCTGCCTTAATCTTATATATATATATATATATATATATATATATATATATATATTTAGGGCTGGGTCGGCGTATCGATATATCGATACGTATTGATGCGACCCCCGTATCGACCCCCGATACAGCAAAAAATAAATATCGATATATCGATACTCGATATGTATCGATACGTATCGATATTCGATATAGAATATGTATTGATATTCGATACGCAAAATCCCGTTTCGCCCACCCTTATATACATATACTTGTGTCATAAATATTAAACTTGAAACTTTAATTATTTTGATAACAAACAATCTTAATTGAAAGATCGAATTGTCAGTAAATACATTATTTTAAAACGATCTTGTGATTTTATTCCCAAAGAAAGAGTAGAAAAATTTATAGATGTGTATCGATTCGTACCGATAGGTATCGCTACGTCTCGATATGTATACTTAATCTACACATCCAAACGTTCCGATACGAATCGCTATATATATATATATATATATATATATATATCTATACGTACCGCTACGTATCTATACGTATCGATATGCATCGATACGAATCGATACGTATCGATACGCACCGATACGCATTGATACGTATCGATACGCATCGATACGAATCGATATGTATCGATACGCACCGATACGCATCGATACGTATCGATACGTATCGATATATATCATTGTTCGATATATCGATACATAACGATATAGAATATGTATCGATATTCGATACGCAAAATCCCGTATCGCCCACCCCTATATATATTGCCGTGGAACTCGGGTAAAATCCTCCCCAACAAAAATATATTCGAAAATTTATCAAATTTTCAAATTCGAAAATAGAAAAATTTCCAAAAATTTAAATAAGTAAAAAAAAATATTACTTACCCGTGTTCCTCTCTTCCTCGGTTGAATGGCCTTCTTCAACTGCTTCCGGCTAGCTTATTTGGACCTCCTTTTGGATAGCTATATTCATTCATAAATCCTATCATTCACGCACACGCCCAATAAAATAACAAAATACAACAAACATACAATCTTTTATTTATTCCTATTTACAAATGCAATTCATTATTGTTTTATAGTTCACGTCACACTTCAGTAAATTTTACTTTGTAATGTCTTGTATTTAATTTTTAAATCATCAATCACATAAAATGTACTCGGAGTAAATGGACCTTGAATAATACCTTCTCTAAAATTCCTTCATTATAATTTATTTATTTATTTTAATACTCTAAGTAAGCTGTGGGGTATGGTGAGCTCATAATAATCCAACTAATGTATGCCCTTCTACTTTGCATACTCTAAAACAAAAAAAAACAAAGCCATGTACTCTTCACAAAAATTCACGTTCTGAGGGAACGTTTAAAAGCTTTCTAGACACCTTCAATTTCTAGTTGAATACCGTAATAAAGCTATTTACACATATTCAGTTCAATACGTGAATAATTCACACTACCTTGAAAAACACTCTCATACGCCACCCCAATATTTACAGTTTATAGGAATCACAAATTTAAATCGTTACCTGGAATTTCTAGACGATCTTCACTCTGTAGATGATGCCATGTAAATTTCTATCTGGTCAGCAGGTCGTTTCTCGCAATTACTAGACGACTTCCATTTCAGTTGATCCGCCAACGCTTCCTTCTCGGTGTAACCAAATTCCAAATTTCATTTCACAGTAATCTACGTTACTTAATGTCCCGACACGAGTTGATAAAATTGTAGGTGATACCTCAAATTAAAATAAGTAATTTCGCACACTAACCGCGTTTTAATTAATTTAGAGGCTACCACTAAGCAATACACTTTAAATTATTTGTTAATACTTACAACTCATGTTAACTTGTATACGTGCTTTTGGGACGATCGAAATTATAAGACACGAAGTTAAAAGACAAGAGAGCGAGTGCTAGCTCTCTAGAGTATATATATCTTTCGACTGTAACCTCTCCAAGTCCCCAGTTATCCGAAATCCCGCTCACAACAACACATTCTCACAATTTTGCACTCAACCCCAATTTCAAATCTGCGAATTTCAATACCTCGTTATAAAATTTTAAAAATATCACGCTACACTATCCTCGTGTCTATATCAAGTCGAACTAACATCTCGACCAATCGTAGACTTAATGATGTTTCTCAAATTCCTCCTATACTGTTGTGGTCGCATGCTTATACGTTCTAAACTTGTTCGAGTTGTTGAAAAATCGATATCCTTGTTTGTGGGCTGTCTACACACGTGGACGGTCTACGTGATTTAAATAACCCCTTGATTAGTATTTCTATAGAACGCATGCGACGGTTTTACAATATACGTGGAATCTTTGTTTGTTATCTACAGAAATTATTGGAACATGACATTTAAAAATACGCAGGTGTTCAATCGTAACATTTTAAATAACACTTCTACGAGCTGGATTTTCCACGTATTTCAACGCTCCTGATATATTTGTACGTTAGCAACGCGTCTCATTTTGGTATTATTGGGTTTTTAAACGCTTTTATGCATATTATACATCAATAATCGTTCAATTAAATTCAAATTAATTAATAAATTGATGGCATTGGCTTCTACCATTTAATTTCTTTGCAAACCTACTTAAATTTCATTAATTATTTATAAAATTTTGTTAATACCTGATACTTAAAAATGAATTAACTAATATAAATTTCACACATAATTTCTGGTTGTTTTTTTATACAGGGTGTTTTGAAATTGCTTTGTTTATATTTATTTTTGATCTTTTAAAACCACTATGATATATATATATATATATATATTGCTATGATAAGGGGTTGTTTAGGGGTGTATTGAATAGCAAGGGTTGTGTAGTAACCATAAATTGCGATAGGAAGCGGAAAACTGCATTTATTTAGCAGAAAATTAAGTAATTCGTACATTATGTAAATAGCAAGCATTTAACACCCCGTATATAGACCGTAATTAGCTTTACACGATGCAAGTAAGCATATCTTACAACAATTGGACTCGCATTTAGCAGAAAAATAGGTAATTCATAGATTATATTAATAGCAAGTATTTAAAACCATGTATATAGACCGTTACTAATTTTAAGTAAGGCCAGTAAGAATATCTTTCAACAATAGTACGCGTATTCAGAAGAAATGATAGTACATGTAATTAAACACGCGTTGAGAAATGTTCTAATTAGTTATAAAACAAATACGAAGATAAAAGATAAAACCTAACAAAACTTTATGTAATTACGGTGAAATAATAAACATTTTTGATAAGAAAACGCAGTTTCAAACACGCATAAAAATAGATAAACGAAAACAGCATTAGAGTTACATCATTTATTTTGTTCAATTATCCAAAATGCGTTGTCTAAACAAAACAACGTCTGGCCAAGATAACGAATAATAAGGTATCAAATAAACACCATTACATGAAAAACCAAAGAAATTACATCAGAAACAACTTTGAAATGCAGGGAATATTAAAGACCTGGTCGGTTGAGATATCTGCAAAACTGTTAAAAACCCAGCCCACATGTAAGTGGGAAGAGCCTGTATTAACACAGAGCAATGATAAGACGAGTCAGTGCATAACTCATGCAGGGCGAAACTGCATCACTGCTAACCAGAAAGTCGCGCGTAATTTAATATTTATTAGAACATCAAGTGTATGTTACAGTGATAAAGTGCAACGATTACGAAGACTTCTTTTGCCGTTTAACGTGAGTAGAATATGGGGTAATTTATTTAAACTAAATATTAATAATAATAGGGCTTCGAATCTTGATAATAATAATTCGAATTGGTAGTACATTTTTGAATACTTCAACTTTATGATATAACATTTCAAATGTGTGGTGTATTTCTGAATAATTCAAGTTGCAATAGTTTAAGTATGCGTCGATAAGAATAATTCAAATCTTGGTCAATATAATATTTCAAATCAGCGTTGACAATTATATTTTGGTACAATTCTGGTGCAATTTTGAGTTGCGAGATTCAAAGCATATAAAATAAAGCAGCACGAAGTAAATTGTGGAAAACAAGGGGTATCTGTACTCAAGTATTGGTTCGGTTAAGCACAGCAGGGATAGACGAATGAGGACTACAAAGGGGTGTTGATCCATAACCCGAACAACAAACATATAGCAGGTCAGATCTATTTAATTTTAAGATATTTTTCTATTTAAATTTCAATACTGAATTTATTCAATTTATATAAAACCTGTAACGAAGTCGACAACAAACATTGCATACGTTAAACTCACGCAATATATTATAGAGAGGTCTAGAACGTTCCAGGTTTTTTTGGTAAAAAAGGGTAGTTTTGGTGACTTTAGATTGAATTCAAAGCATATAAATTTTGGGATAAATGATACATATGATATTGATTGATTGAAGGGTGTATTTAAATATTTATCAATTCAAAATTTGTAAATAATAATTCTTTTCATTATATGAAATTAATTGACTTCGTTTTATAATTCAAACAAATAGGTCATAAAGGGGCGGAGAAGAGAAAAATTGATCATCGTAACGTTGTGCACTCTGTGTAGATTAAAAAGGGCTAGCCGTGGCATAACAGTAAAATTAGTAAGACTAAATTTGGTTTGAGAACACAGAGCTGTGAAGTTAAGTGAAAACGTCATTACACCGAGTACGGCGTTATCATATCAATATATTGCCGTGGAATCGAAGATTAAGCTTTAACATCGAGCCCCAGCGTTGGGCCGTCATAAAATTTTCAAAAAAAATAAAAAAGTTTCTTACCCTATTTTTTTGGACGTCTTCGTATTTCTGCTCAACTTGGGTAGCTCAGCAATCGGCCTCCTCTTGAATACCTACCATTTTAAGTACATACCTTTCTCACACACACACAGTCAAATGAAATTACCAATCAAATAATACAACAACTATACAACCTTGTTATTTACACATATTAACAAGTTTCCATTCTTAATCAAATATTTACACTTTGGTACAGACAGTTTGTTACAACTGTTACCAGCTCAATCATTAAATACTTTAAAGTCCTTGGTTTTAATATATTTTAACCAATTCAATATAATACGAGTAGATGGGCCCCGCATGCAACCCTAGTTTGACTCTATTTTGGTCTATTTTGAGCTCATTATAACCCAGTTTTTGTAAATGCTTTTAAACCTTGCATTTCATTGAAAACAAATTTAAAGACCCGTTTACTCCTTACAACAACAATTTATAGCATGAACACACCTTTATATATCATCAATAAACCATTTTTTAATAGTCAAAATTAATTGTGCTGCACATATACCTCTTTAAACAAGTTTTATGGTAATAAATCCACTCCCAATAAGTCAAAACACACAAACACAAAAAATATCAACACAAATGTTTATCCAAAAACAGGAAATTCAATTTTTTTACTTGGAGTCGCTTTCGTTCCTCGTCACCGCTGAAGATGGGTAGCAGAAACCTTCATCGTTGTGTCCATATACTTCTATTGTGCCAGGATCCAACTGATCCCCCACCATCCAGATCTCGGCCACCACCTCTATTCTTCTATCCAGATATTGGCTTTGTCTGAAACGTAACATTCCATACCAAATATACGTCATTCATACAAATTACGCTTTAGGCTTCGCTTACCCAAATATCAACTCTTCATTTAATCGAATCGTTGTAGTATCGGCACCTTTTATCTAAACAAAAGCACCAACTCGTGCAATATCACATCTACAACTTTGGCGGTACCTTACTACAACTTTACATCATTTCAAAACAGGATGTTATATGCAACTTTGCCGACTAAGCACAATAATTAATAGCCATAAAAGCATTTACTATTATTACGTTGCAGATCCAAGCACGTACTCAGATCTAAAGGGAAAGAGGGCCTCAATATCTTTGTTCGAGTATTTATATGATTTTCAAAACCCCCTCTGGAACCTAATTCCACTGAAAAGCTAACTTTCTAAACTGATTACTAAAATTTTGAACGTAACGAACACTAACTTCTGAAAAATCCTCTGGTCGTCGTGCTGTTACATAAAATTTTGTTCTATTCCCTCCACGGACGCGCTCTTTTTTAAAACTGCTAGCCCTCGACCAATGATAGAATCTTCCCTCGTCACAACGCTCCACCTATCAGCTATCTATCTCCGTTCCACGCATATTTGTTGTCTACTTTAGAACCCCTTTTAAGCTACAGAAAATCGATATTGTATCTGGCTTTCACATTTACCCGTATGTTTCGTACGTGACTTATACCCAACGCTTTCTTTATACGTTTCTCTGTCTGTCTTACATCATCGATTGTTTATTCCACTCAGTCTTCAAAGCACTTGTTATTGTAGCAGCTTATACAAATCGACCGTTGCAAACAATTTTATTGAAATTCTGTCTTAAGGTTTATTTAAGTTCCCTGAACGTGACATTTAATGAACAGGTGTTCTTCGAATCACCCGACCGTTTAAAATAACAATTCTTAGTTTCTTACCTTCTTGGTATTTGTATAAACGAACGTTGGCTTTTATGTAAATGGAAAATTTGCGTTTAAAGTTATTGATTTTCTATACATGCATGCTCCCTTTTTGCTTCCATGCGTTTGATTTAAAATTATTATCATTACTTAGGCGTATCCTTGAGTTTTTATATACTCAAAAGCTTCTTCCCTTATGCAATCTTAACATTCCAATATACAAATAGAAAAATACCTTAATAACCGTTTGTTTTCATTATATAAACTGATTAATTTGGCGCGTAAATAATTTGCATCCAATTCTATATACACAGTTGATAAAATTTTATTATCTACACTTATTTGACCTATAATTCCACGTCAATATATATATATATATATATATATATATATATTGCTATGCTACTGGCGGATTATCGAGCCTCTACGTTGTGCAGCATTATTTATTTGCTATGCTATTTACGTAATCTAAATTATTGGACCTTCATTTTAATATTCACTATTAAGTGTAATTATCTCCTCCTCCAGCTGTTTTCTTAATATTGCTATCAACTGGACTTTATCATTAAACAACTCTATCTACCAATGGCAAAATTCGATACGTTACCGCCTTGCGGGTTATCGCTTTCCTATTCAACTTGTGGCTCCGCCTTTGTACTATTTAAATCTTATGACCTCGGCTAGCATTTATTTGCAATTATAAAATTCAGTAAATTTAGATTTTATATAATGAAACCAATATGTTATGTACAGCTTTTGAATTTATTTGTAGTACATTTCTTATAACTTTCATTTATTAACAACCATCTAGTATGTACTCAAAACCCAAAGTCACCAAAGAAAATTTATTATCTTTACCAACAAAGTGTAGAATATTCTAAACCTGTTTTCTTATTACTCATTCAATACGTATGCAACCTCTTTTGTTGACTTCTTCACAAGCATATCATATTTAGCAAATTCAATATTAAAAATAAAATAAAAATTCATGTAGAAAAACAAATGTCTTATAACTAAAAATCTGACCTGGTTTTATCTTTTTCACATCGACGCTTCCAATAAAAATGATCTTCCCCAATTCTGGATTCCATTCAAATTATTACACCATGGACCACCACCATTAAATTATATACCCCAATTTATTTCAATTCTTCAAACTTTAGACTTTTATCATTCTTGTCCCAGACTTAAAATTGTAGTTTGTTTCATCCCTGTACTTCAAGATTGTATTATTCTTCCTTTCCCTTGACATTTAAATTGTATTACTGTATTTTTTCTTAACATCAGAATCCTAGTCTATTTCCTCGGACCTCGAAACCCTATTATTTTTATGTCTTAGTTTACAATAAATTCATTAAAAACGTACTTACGTTTAAACGGCAATTGTAATCTTCATATTCGCACTCATTTTATTTTTCACTTTTATACTTGTTACGTATTACTTTATTTAATGGCAATGCACTTCGGCCTTCATTGAGTTCAAAACTGACGTTCTTATCAAGGTGCTTGCTAATATAATCTCGAATTCCCACTCCATCCGTGGGTCTGGTCTAGAACTCGTCGCTTGTTTCTGACCAATCAAATAATTGCTTTTAGAGCAGTTTCTGATGCAATGCTCCACGCTTTCCCATAATCACAACCTGCCCGCAGCTGTCTTTCATTATCAACATGTTGTATTTTGATAGATTACTTGCTTTTCTATAAACAACTGATGCAACCCGACTTTAAATTTTCATGTTTACATGTGATGCACGCAATTTTTAATCATTTCTCTTATCAAATTGGTTAGATCTTTGTACGCATTTATATTAACTACCTGAAACTCTATTTCTATATCCGTATTAATTTAATCGTCTGGAACTCTTCTTCTTAATGCGTGTCTAATTACACTTTATCATTTATTTCTCACTATACGCGTACTTCCACTGAGAAATGTCCTTATTTGTTTTACCTAAATTAACTAAACTTTATCTACAGGGTATTTAATGTTTACTATTTACTTAATACATGTACTTCTCATTCCTACGCCAACCATGCGTCTTCCTATGTTTACCTGCGTCGCCCAAAAACTATTTCTACTTTATATACAGAATGTTGACTACTTACTATCTACAAACTATGTCTATTTCTTAATTATTTCCTTAAATAAGTGTAGTTTTCTGCTGCCTATTCTAATTACTCCTTCCCGAACGACCTTTACTATAACGTGCACCCTTAAGCAACCCCTTATCACAGCAATATATATATATATATATATATATATAAAATAGTTTTAAAGTATGATAAATACTAACGTATTGAAATTAATAAGATGAAATAATAACTTAGACTTTTTAAGTAAAGCCCAAATGATCATTTCAAATCGAGCTAGTAATTGAAAGAAGGAAAATATAAGGCCTTGGCCAGGATTTGAACCTGCATCTCAGTTTTGCCGGAATTTTCAAATTTTCAAATCCTGTCCAAGACCTTATATTTTCCTTCTTTCAATTACTAGCTCGATTTGAAATGATCATTTGGGCTTTACTTAAAAGTCTAGTTATCTTCATCTAATTATCTTCCAATACGTTTATATCCTATCAACTTACCCTGTGTAAAGCATACTATAATATTTATATATTAATATGCTATAGCTGATATTTGATCGTTGCTTCCTGTCTATATCTTACAGTAAGTCAAAAACTATTGACAATTTCAGATATGATTGACAAAATGCCAAACATAATTGAAAGTTAGGTTTATATATGGTATTGTACACGATTTAGATTTGTAAATTTCCCAATTATAGCCATCGGCCTCGGTAGGTAATTGGTAAACGCACAGTTTCCGGCAAAACTGAGATGCAGGTTCAAATCCTGTCCAAGGCCTTATATTTTCTTTCTTTCAATTACTAGCTCGATTTGAAATGATCATTTGGGCTTTACTTAAAAAGTCTAAGTTATTATTTCATCTTATATTATGTATATTATATACTTAAAATATATATTTATGTGATTTATTTCATATTATATAAAATAATTTATATATCAAAAGAATTGTAGTTGTTAAATGTAGCAGTTTGTTTTAGTTCCATGCTCGGCTGGTAATAAAGAAAACTCGAAATTAGTTCTATGGCCAAGCTAATTTTCGCATATAATTTTATGCTTGATCACAGGCAATAAACTGAAAAGTACAATATATATGTATATATATATATATATATATATATATATATATTGTGTTGAAATTAGCAGGTTTTAGGTCGGCTGGTAATAAAGAAAACTCTTATTCTATGTCAGGAGGTACAAGGCTTCTAAGGGTAGATTTGTGTTAAAAGGGTGTATGCCAAATAAAATGATTCATATATCAGATCCAGTAATTCAAAACTATATTTTGCCGTACTTTACATATGCTAAAGTATTTACAATATTAGTTTGAAACATATGTGCCAAAAGGTAAACTAAATGACTTGATGACGTTGATAAAATGCACAGTGCTCAAGGTTTTATACTAAGTTGAAATGTAATAGGCCATTGAAAGTACATTTGCCGTCGGAAAACCGGATGCGTCTACGGATGTCTACTATCAACCAAGCATCCAGGTCTTGTGTGAATTATTTTGGTTTTTTATTTAAATAGAATCAACTTTTGGACGAATTTGTGAATTCAAAATTATAAGTTAATAGCTGTATCAAATATAATTGGAGAATTGTGAAGTGTTTAGGACCAATAATAGAATTTAGGAATGTGTATAAAGACAATAGTGAAGGTATTTGTGACACCAAAAAAAGGACAAATTGTTATTGGATATTTTATGTATTTAAAATAGTAATTAAGTAAGCTAGTTTTGTTGTGCTTATTAGCCTAGGAGAGTAAACAAGAGGATATCTTTTCGATTAAATTTAGTATAAAGACGTGTTTTGCAAACCTGCGTTAAAGTCTGTTATATATTTTGAAAAAATAAATGTGGTTTGAATTTAAATAGTCTGATTGTATTAAAGATGGAGTGTCAAGAAGCATTGGTTAAATAAGCAACAGGACGATTAAATAGAATAAGTAAAGATTGGTTGATAGTGCGACGGAAAGCAACGGATATTAATAATATGATGATTTGGAAAGAGGTTTAAAGGCAGAAGGACTATAGAGTGGTTATAGTAGCACGGAAAGCAACTGAATATATGAAATAGCGATTATGGGATTGATTTAGGAAAAGAGATTATTGAAGGCAGTAGGAAATCGAGTGAGAGACAATGCGAAATTTATAGAACAGGAGCATTGAAGTGATTTGCGCAACAGTGACAGGCGGTTTTAGATTCAGGATTGATTATCAGAAATAGGCGGACGGATTAATTGGAGCACGAAGAGGGAAAATAGGAGTGAGCATGCAATTGCAGGATAAGATTGACAACGAAAAATTAAAAGGAACACGGAAGGATTAGTCGCAGGGAAGTAATTACAACGGTTTGTCAAAATTCTAAAATTCGGTTATTCATTATCAGATTTGGGGTCATCAAAATTGTACTAAGACACCTGGAGGCGATACGAAAGTTCAATAGTGATTGTGAGTCCATGTAAAGACGCATACGGCGACTAAGATCGTGAGCCAGCAGCATTTAAAAGGTGAATAGCGAAGTATAGTTCAGGTGAGTACCGTGCAATATACATACAAACGTCAAACAAAAGTCAGAAATTGTGTACATTAATTAATTTGGCACTAAGCTACGTTGATCAGTACAATTTGGCATATTACAGTAATAAATTCATATAAAGGTAGTAAAACAAAAGAGTGTGCAGTTTGGTTGGGCAGTGCACATCTACTTACGACTGAACCCACGGTAAGTAGATGAAACACCCTGAGATAAAGAGTTCATATAGTCGAGGCATAACAATAGTAAACATTTTAATTAGATAACCAACCAAACTTTGCTAAAGCACATTATATAAAAGTCATTCATTGAATAATAAAAATAGGCGCGACGACAAAAGTAGTGTATAATAATTTTATATTTAAAAATAAATAATAAAAGTAAAAAAATGGGGGGTGAGACAGTAGAATATATATATATATATATATTATATATATATATATATAACAAAAATTAAAAATAAATATAGTGTGTGGTTTTTAGTCACTACTCTCCATACTTATATTTACACAGAACAGCAAATAAAAAAAATTTATTTAGTGAACTATTTCCTTTACCTTCAGTCTTACTATTTACATAAAATAGCAATAAAATAGTCATACAAACCCTATACTTACACATTGCTCTCAAATAGTTTAATAGAGAACAATGTCATTTAAAAAAATGTGAAGTATAAAACCAGTGTGGATTTGAAGTCTGATCATGTTGATCAAGACAGCAGTTTGAAGCATTTGCAATTAAAATAGTGGGCATTGGTTTTTAAAAAAACAAAAAATGGCATGGTGATATGGAAGATGTTGAAATTAGTGAACAATTAATTTTTGAAAATAAAGCAGTTTTTATAGAGCAGTTTTCATTTCTAATTTAATTGAAATTATAGTGAACTCGAAAAATATTAAGAGTTTTAAAAGCAGTTTAAGCTGAGTAAAGAGTATATAAGAAGAAAAGCGCTCAACCTGGATCAAAATACTAAAGAAAGCATAGCAGTGCTCAAGTTTAGGTGTAGCTGATTGCAATTTAGAAGCCACAGTTTATGTGAGAGTAGCGGTGTTTTAGTGGAAAATTTTAACAAGAGAGAAGTACAAAAGGCGAATTTGAGTAAAAGGATCAACAGCGGATCACATTACGTCAAGAATAAGTAGTATCAATTTTAAAGCATTTAAAGCATTTAATTACTAATCTAAAACAATTCAATACTAATACAAACCATATTTCTTGTAGAGTAGATACGTGCGGAGGTGCAAAAAATACAACCAGGCGATTGTAAGGACAACTACATCAGCTGGACGCAACTACTACAGGTATAAAAATTTCAAAAAAATACAAAACAGTAACATTTGTTTAAAAGTTGCATCATTGAAAACAATAACCAACAAAACTTTTTATTGCATTAAATTACAAATGCGTGTTTGTTAGAAATTCTAAAATGGGATTTATCTTGTATGGAACCCACGCAAGATAAATTTTTTTCTTACAATTAAATTATTAATTACCCTGAGATTGATCGTATTCTTAAAGAAGTTAGAGTTTTTATAGCCGTAGTGATTGAATTTGGCAAACTTGTAGTTTGCATTAAAACGAGGTCTTGAAAATAGAAGCTACGATCATTGTTTTGTTGTGGCGCCGTTATAGTTTACATTCACAAATTATATAATACCACATACAAAGTATAGGTAGGTAGTTGGGGGGTAAAGTAATTATATATATATATATATATATATATATATATATATATTATTAATAGAGAAGAATAATCCACATTTGGAATGCAAATGAATGCTTAATATATATTAATAGTTATTAAGATGAAATGAAAACCCAACTTTGTATTTAAAGTTGAATTACCATTTCAAATCGAACTAGTAATTGAAAACCACTAAAGAACGGCTACAGCAGGACTTGAACCTGCAACCTCTGATCAGAGGTTGCAGGTATATATATATATATATATATATATATATATATATATATATTACATTAGTTATTTCTTATTTATATTTATTTAAATACTTTATATACAAATTGTGACTCTATTTTTCGTGCTTTAATTATGTCTGGTCGGTCTACAAAACAAAAGTTATATAAGTGTGCCTCGACTATTTTGAACCTCTCTCTCTCTCTACACCTACCTACCGTGGGTTCGGTGATAAGTAGATGGTCACGACACCGACCAAACAGCACTACCTTAATTTTAGTATACGTAACCTGTTTTTATGCGTATATGCCAAATCTAACAAACAGATCCGCGTAGCCTTGTGCCAATTCAAATACACTTACCAAAATGACTTTGACGTTCCAAAAAACACAGTACTCACTCGATTTATCCTCAGCTGTAGGCCTTTCCCTTAACTCTGGCTAACGATCTCGGCCACCGGCTGTGTCTTCACACTGAGCTCCACTATCACAAGGACTACTTGACTTTCCAGACACCAGGTTTTTGATATATTTGCTTTTATTTTCCACCCAAATCTATAAATAGTTACTGAATTTAGAATTTAGAATACCTTTAATTTTAACTTCCGCGCGCTAATTTTCTTCTACTTATACCGTCCTTCTGTTTAACCACTCCTTCCAATCCAGCAATATACGATCCAATACCAATCTTTACCCTGCTCTTTCAAATTCTGTGCTGCTTTATACTTTCCACTCAATACCTTTCATTCGCAATGTAATACCCAAATCACTTCCAATTTGTCTTCCTTCTGTTTACTAAATCCACTCCAATCTTACGTACCTCAATCCAAATCACTCTAAATACCAACTTTTATATACACCTGTCTTGGTGCCGCTCCAATATCTAATCTTCTAACTTTTCACTCTTCTTAACTCGTACTGTTCCCTCTGACTCTCTATACTCTTCTCTAATTTAATCAAAAGCTTTAACTTCCAAAAGATTTTATTTCGACTTTAAAATATTCAACTTAGTACATTTATACCAAAACACGTCTTTTTACTAAAATTATTCAAATCGTTCTATTTTATTATTTACCTAGGTAATACCGCCACCTTCAAAATTATTGTGCCTACTCTTTATACATTTCTAAAATCCCAACACCCAATTATATCGTCAGAACTAGTGTTGTGTCACTAATATCTATCAGTTATCTTTTTACACTTTACGATTATATAAATAACTGTTCGATCATTTGTACATATGATGGCGTCGCACTTAAATCACTTTTGATATTGTATTTTCACATATAATTTTGATAATACAAGTTTGTCCAAAAGTTGATTCTACTAAATACGTGCTGAAATGTTTCAAATATAATCCTGGCCCTGTGTTGTGAACAGTGGAACTTACACAGACGCAACCGGCTTTTAGACCAGCAAATTTACATTCTATGGATTATCAACGTACAACTTAGTATAAATCCTGGAATACTGAGTTTTCTCACGTCATCAAGTCATTCTTTCACGTATTGGCACTTTTACTCTGACCAATCTACTTTAAATACTTTACCATTTGTAAAGTACGGCAAACACAAAATTTACAATTAGGTGATCTGGTTATTGGCTTGTTTTGGCATATACACAACCTTAAAACAATAAAGTACTCTTTATACCCTTTTAGCTCTTACGTACACTTCAATATATATATATATATATATATATATATATATAACTTAAACAATTTTACAAGCAGCTCGCTTTCCATCTAATAAATTCATGCAAAGCATAAACGTTTTTCAATTCACGGTAATCTCAGTTAGGGTAAGGTCTACTATGATATAGGGCTAGGGATCGTTTCGTAATATATTGTTATACGTTTATATAAGTTACAGAAGCTTTATTCCTTCGCATCACGTCGTCGTAAATTTTACGGATAAGTGGACATGCCAGGTCTGCAGAAACAATATTTTTAAGGTTTAGTCAGAAAACACGAGCTCGTTAAATTCTATGAGACCGGCTTTTAGATATATCCAAACGAATAAAATACTCAAATGGGCACATAGAAGCGTAATCAAGATAACGCCCAAAGTCGCCGCTTACACAGCATCCTCGAAAGTTTTCCCCGAAAAGAGCAAATCGTGTTTTTAATAGTTCATTTTCGCTATCGTTTACATCTAGCTTAAATATAATGGCATTACTATTAAAATACCCGATGACATGAATGTTTCTCTAGATAGGGCGAATTTATATAACGCACTGTGGTATGGAACATATCGAAAGCTATCAATATATACAGAGTGGAGCACATAAAACCGGCCCCGTAAATAAATACCATATTTTCGTAACAAATATCAATATACGAAATCAGTGTGTCTATATCTTTAGTCGTTTACTAAGCTTTCATTAAATATGCTACGTACATTACATTATTGTAGTTTAATTAACAGAATGTTTCAAAAATTGTTACGGTAATCCGTGCGTACAAGAAAGAAAGCAGTAAAGTAAGCAAAAGAAATTAGCCGGCAACGAGTACCGCAACTAGCACAAGGACAATCCAAAGAATTATTGCCGTGCTAGCTAAAAACGTCATAGTGTGGGGTAGGTTACGCAAAAAGAAACATTGGGAACCTCAAGAAATTAATTTTATTTACAAACCCTTTAGAAATCAACATGTTATAAAAGGAAAAGAAAAACCAACATTTATCCGACGCATCCCGGAGGATTTACATAGTACAAAAATCTACGCAAAATACACCATACATTCCTTAGCTACCTCAATCCTAATATTTACCTAAAACAGAAATAAAAAATTACTCTTTCTAGTGAACTGAATATTTAATAAAATTCTACAGGATGTTAATCAAATGATCATTTATAATTGAAAGAAAGACAAACCCGCTACTAAGCATGCAAAATAACTGTGAAAACAATACGAGATATGAAATTTAAATTAAGTATGGACAAAATAATCTAAATACAACAACTGAACGAATAAATTCCTCCCCCTTCTCCCCCACAGAATTAAAATGTTGAAGTAGGAAGCAAAAGCTAATAGACAAGAAAGTATTCCAATAGGACAAATTCGTTTTATAAAACCCAAAAGAAAACCAAAAATAAAAAATTTATTTGTATCCGACTCGAGGGGCCAATATGCTCTAATAGGATGAACCAATGAACTAAAAGAAAATTCGTTCCAGAAAACAAAAAAAAATAATCAAAGAAAAAAATTTTTATCTGTCTCGAAGCACCAATAAACTGGACCAAAGTCAAAAAACATGAACGATATACAAAATAGGAAGGTAGGAAGTAGCAAGATAATGATGGAATGACTCAACACTGCAAAAGTTGTCGCAGGACGTATATCTTTTAAAAGAAATAGCAAAGGCCTTAACTTCAAGAAAAGGAATTGGTTTCGCACGAAAAGTAAAAAAAATTAAAAACAAAATGAGGAGGAAAACCAACAGTAAGTAGCAAAACGAAACCATAATTGTCAAATTTTAAAGTATGCGAAGAAACGACGAAAATGCTAGATAGAAAAACTGGGGTACTTCAAGCTGCGGTAACAACCGAAGAAAAAAATAGCTAACTAGACATAAAAGTCGACTAAATCGTGGTTTCTGAAGAAAAAAAATCTAGAAAGCACATTCAACAGGAAGTAGATCAAAAGTTTTTATCAAGTTAGTATTAGGATTTGCAGTAAGAAAAACCAGCTAAGAGAAAACAGAATGTGGAGCAAAGGAACGAGAAAGCAAAACTAAACTAAAAAAAGCTCAAGGAAACAGCACAAGATCTAAAAGAAGGAAACAAAACAAAGAAAAGGAAAAATGACCAAAAATATGTGTGTATGTGAATATAATAGGCGTGAGTGTGGGTGTGATGTGGGTGTGGGTGTGGATGTGTGTGTATGTGGGGGTGGGAGTGGGGTTGGGTGTGGGTGTGGGTGTGGGTGTGGGTGTGGGTGTGGGTGTGGGTGTGGGTGTCGGTGTGGGTATAGGTGTGGGTGTGAGTGTGGGTGTTGTGCGCGTGTGAATGTGTGTGTGCGTGTGTATGTACGAGTGCGCGCGCGTGTGTGTGTGTGAAGAGCATGTGTGCGGTAGACCGCTTTAGTACCTCTTACGACAGACAGGTCGTACCGTGGGACTATTCTAATCCGCACCCACACGGGGTTGGGTGAGTATGAGAAGCGAAACAAAAGAAAAGAATGAACACCAATCAAAACAAGAAAATTATCTAGAAAACAATACCGTAAAGTCAAAAAATCAAGTTCTAGAGAACAGTAGAGTTAGCATAGAAATATGGAGATGCTGAGGACTAGTAATGGGGTTTAAGACGTTTGTGTCACCAGAAGGAAACTAAACCGGGATCAAGGAACATTAGGGTTGGCGGGATGGGCAAGTTTGAGGTCTTCGACTTGCCAAATAACTAAGAATACTCCTTTATGATCTAATTTTCTCCGGCCTACATCTTCAGGTCTGAATCAGTATATAATGTTTTCTGCCTCTTGTTAACCGGTTTGGTTAGTTGAGTTACTGAAACAGGGAGTGTTATTGGTTAAATAGTTTTCTACAAAACAGAAACAACCTTTGATGTTTTAGTTGTAACACGTGGTTGAGGATGTGGTAGCGGTGGTGGCGGTAGTGGTTCTAATAATTTTGACGTTTTACGAGGAGGGTGTCTGTATCGTTCCGCTGAAATTTTGGTGGCCTCAAATTATTGTTGACCCAAAGTTAGAAGCTGACTTATCGAAGTAATAGGGGTAAGGCGTAAGGACGTTTGATAGAAAGGAGTCAAGTTTCCACGGATCAGATGGAGGCGTTTCTCCTAACAAAAAGGCTGCGCAAGGTGAATAATAAATTCACCGTACACGTCACACAACCCGTAAGCGATTCTGAAGGACCCATAGTCCTCTGATGAATTTTGCGCATTAACCGATCATCGTAGTCCGGAGGTAGGAATGCAGACTTAAGCATACACAGTATGTCAGACCAAGAATGCACGTTATCGCGATTAATCTTTTGTAATAGCAAGGCTTGACCTGACAGAATTTTGGGGTAAAAGCAAATAAATGGAGCGAGAAGACCACTTTAGAAAACATAACTCATCCGTACGGACGAATAAATCCGTTAAGGATTCCTCGCCAGAAAAATTTAGACTAAATTTGGAGATTGCGTTACTTTTAGTAACAACATGGTACTAGATACGAGCAATACGTTCAGACTCTGTCTTGACCCCTGAGTCAGACATAAGGAGAGAAGGTTCTTCGGTGTCTATATCAGGGGAACTAATCCGACTAGAGGTAGCTCCCGATGTAGTTGGGGAAGCACTAACTCGATCAAATGTTTTGATTTTGTCTTTTTGCAGACTGTAGAGACCATTGTAAAGTAAGTAGTAATTATTGACGGTGTACTCTCCGGTCGGCTTCGGTGGTCAAATTTCGGCAACGACTTTCAATATGTGACAGTAGAGAATTCACACGTTTGAATCGCGGTGAGGATATATTCCCATCAAAAATGCCGAACGAATCTTGTGATTCGTGTATCGTCACTTTAATCAGTGCTTGTGCCTACTCAAAAACGACTCTCACACGCGAAAAAAAAGGCGTTTTGCTCCAGTTCCATTCGACAAACACCCACAAGGTTGTTTTACATTAATTAAAAGGTCCGCGCAGATAAGTCAACATTTCAGGTTTTCAATAACTAGCTAGGATATCCTAACTGTTAATTTTTGATGAGATGCCCTTTTAGAAATATACAAACGTGTAAAATATTTAATCAAAAGTTTGAAAAGTTCGAAATATTAAATTTCTTTGCATTCCACACATCTTTAAAGCTGCTCCTTTGAAAACAAAACAAATGCTTAAGAATTTCATTAATTTAGTTCACACTTCTCATGCATATTTGACGTATAGTCATGATTATGATACGAATATAAACTATCCGTTTTTTCGACCGCCAGAAATCTTCAGAGAGTTAACGAGTGTTGCTTTAATAAGTAAGTTTGAAAACTAGATATGTATCAGACAAAAATCAATCATTTCCCGTCCTTCCTAGCAATATTTGCCAACACATTTATGTTTCCCTCTATTTCCGCAATCCTGGATGTTGAATACGTGCTAGCACTTGATAGTGAAATGGGTTTTCAAGTCTCTTCCGGTTTTCAATAACACCTGTTGCCATTGTTAGATTGATTCGGGTGATTTCAATTGCGTTTCATTAATTTCATTGTCAGGAAATATTTCTTATCTTTAAAAGATCGATCACGAGAATGTTCGGAGCTATTGTATAAATGCTTGGAGTCCCTATTTGCTAACAACTTATAAATGATAGGAACGTTTTTTGTTAGTTTAATCTTCTGTTTTAATTTTGTCAAAGGATGTTAGCGGAAGCGGATGTTAGATGCAATACAAAAATTTATTGAATAACTATTGAAAATTGCTTTCCTTGGTATAACACTCTGAGAATCCATCCAAAAAGATTTAATTAACTACATCGTAATTCAATATATGGAATATTTATTACAGGGAGTAATTTAAGCAGTAATGCGAAAGAGCAGTACTATTAAAACAAGAATATATTTTTTATTTTAAGGTATATGTTCGAAAGAAGCTACTTTTAACGAATACTGTATACAAAACAGCTTAAAATGTTTTCAATCTATTATAAAAATATCTTCTTTATACTGAATTATATAGGACAATTCACAACCTCATAGAAATACGTTAACTGATGCTTAAGAATAGATCATACATCAATATTTTTTGTAAAAAAATGATTTTTTAAAAACGAAAGTTGAACCGAATGTTTGCAGGGTACGTATAAAAATGAGGCAACGGAATATGTTCTCTAATTGGAATTACTTCTTAAGTGACTTCCGGTATAATGTTAGTAGTGGAAATGGCCAATCCGAGGACATCGCCGCCGGTGCCGCCGCCGCTAATCGCTTTTTAATGGGCTTTCTCATTAAAAACCCATTAGGACTAATCGCTTTTTAATTGGAACACTCGTTAACGATGTTATCATTTTTCCTTACTTTAGATCCACCTTATGGGATCGATCAACTACTCGGAGTATATTATTTTTTGTTTCTTTCGAGATAAATGTACCTTGTTTGGTATCAATTAATATTAGATTTTTCTCAGCTACCTGAATCTCTAGGAATTTTTTAGATTGCATCATCCCCCAGAGAGCTATCCGCATTTTAAGATTTTTTATCAGCAGCGACTTCTGACTGTCCTTATACATTTTTGAGCCATGCGATGCAACAAATTAGTCCAGAATTTTTGCAGAATTCGAATCTGCAAATAGATTTAAAATCCGACCACCCCCTTACCGTTTTACAAGCATACCCTCTAGCGAACATATAAAAGATTATTTTTGTTTCTTTAGCGATAAATATATCTCATTTGGTATCAGATATTAGATTTTTCTGGGAAGTTCGAATCTTTAGGGATTTTTAAATCGGAGCAACTCTTGGCAAAATTGTACCCTTATGCCCAATATCAAACTTATTGAAATTTGTATAAAAGTATTGAGCGGATTCTAATTCTAGTACTTTTTCAATCTAAGACAAATATTTAAGGCGTATTTAATACCGATAGTTCGACAAACTAATTTTATTAACTAATTGCGTATAAAGTTGGTGTTTCTGACTTCAAATACTCGTGATGCTATGCATAAGGGTACCATAAATATTATATACAATGTCCTTAAAACTATTTACATTAATATTCTTAACTACACTTCGTGAGACCCCTTTAAGCTTTTTAATCGTGTCTTTCGCGCTTCCAATACAATAGAACTACCAACAAATTCTAATACTAGATCCCCATTAAATTCGTCTTCGAATTTCCCTACAACTTTTTTGTTGACAAGCGGTATATTGTATTTATTATCTGCGTGGTAGTCACTCTTTTAAGATAAATATATCTTGTTTGGTATCAACTAATATTAGATTTTTCTAGGGAGGCTAAATCTGTAAATAGACTTTATATAGGACCACCCCTTACAAAGTTACGATTTTAAAGACCCAAACTTCTAATTTTTGCCCATCTATATTTAACCCCATCTTTAAAACCTTTTTTTGCTACCCAAGACATACGCTTTAACCAACCATTTCCCGAGAAATCTGAAACCGCAGTGTCTAGCAAACACCACGTGAAGATAACACGTATACTCTGTCCACCAGGATAGAAGCAAGAAGAATTTTGAAAGAAGGGCAGGTGGGAGAAGAACTTAAAAATAATAGTATCTTAAAACTAATATATACAGCAAATTTACAAAATCTATACAAATATAAACAACTATCTTAGAGCTATATCTTTATGCCCCCATGTGTAGGTTGGTATGCTTCCGGGGATGACGTAACGCTTGTCATCTTCGCTTAATAAACTAATTTTATTAATAAGCTGCGTGTACAAATTGTGATTTTTGGTCCAGATACATACACTGGCAAGTACTCGATACCACGCAAATAAGAATTAAATACTTGGTGACTGTTAACTTCCGCTTCCCTCGTGTACGCCCAGACACATCCCTACCCCATGAGCATCCCTACCCATAAACACCCCTGTCTATGCACACCCCTCTCTGCGTGATTGCTATTTCGTGGTGACGTCATAGCATTTATAAATAAAGAGCAATGTAATACTATTCTTAAATTTTTATTCTGATATTATACATAACAAAATTTAAAAACATTTAATGCTAAGCATGGAGTCATTTAAACTTAGTTTTAATACAATATTATACCAGTCTTTTCGTTATGTTTGTTGAGAGTGGTTTTAATTTTATCTAATTTTATTCGCAGTTTAAAATTTAAATCGACACCCAAGTCCTCTATCTCCTTTTCTAGCCAATAGTTTGGTACATAGAAACCGTCTAGGTTTTCGAATTATAAAATGTACAGAAGTTTGTCTCTATATATAAAATCTTTGATTTCACCGACAACCAGATGCATTCCTTCGTGTAATTCTTACAGCTTGTAACAATCTTTTAATCGCGGCTCTCCCACTATATCCTGTATACGTATTCTGTTAGCTTGAACGACTTCTTCTTGTCGGTATTAGAGGGAATCCTAATTCTCCCACTCACTGTTGCGTAGTTGCATGTCCATCACTTTTGGGGTTATTCGTTATAGGTTGTAAGATCCTCGGTTTTAAATGATTCGAAAGGTTCTTTACCAGGCAAATATACAATGTTTAGCAGAACCCCTTTGTGTGTGGTGTATGCCAAGGTTACGAAACCCGCATTCCTTAGTTCGTAAATGTTATCTGCCATTTTGATAAATTGTAACATTATTTTGTAATGTTAACTATTAAACAAATTAATTAATTAAAAATTCAGTAACTTGAATAAAGTATAAACAAAAATTTACACCAATAAATCACCCCAATTTATTTAGGATCCTTTATAATAAAAGACCACATTTACCGATAGCTTCAGGCTAGCAAATTCCAGCGGCAGGTCATCATTTAAAGCTCTAGACCCTCGATAACAATAAACCTCTTAAAAGTTAGATCGGGTACAGACTGACAAATCCGATAAAATTAAAATGTATTAGTATCTTTTTAGCGTAAATAAAGAAAACCAATTTCAGTTTGAAAAGCTTAACCTTCTTAATACTTCGTTGATTGACAGCGGGTTAGACAAAACAAAATATTATAAATAGCGCAAAACTATTTCCAATTTGATTTGTTCAAATATTACAAGTAATTTTAAGTAGTCTGGAGACATCCATTGTACTTAAAATCCATTTCGGCTCAAGTAGGTTAGCCGGTCTTTGTTAATGCCAGACTACGGCCGCCATAGGTAAGTTTCACATTGGAATAACTAAGTAATTCGTAGAAAGTAAAAGATAATTTTAACCCGTGGGAGAATAATTGCTTCCGTGATTCTCATCTAAAAAGGGGTTGGATTTGGTTTCTGAAATCTTGTTTTGTGGGAGGTTCTGTTCAGTCATTGGATAACAGGAAATGACGTACGTAATTAATAGGGTAGGAATTTAGTCTATATATTTGAAGGCTTTAGCCAAAGACAGGGAGTTTTTTTCCAATGGGGCCGTCCGTGATCAAGAAGTAGAGGGAAACGGAGTTTGCGGGTAGCGTTTCTCCGGCATGACATAGAATATTCCACTTTGTATCACGTTAGTAAAAAAATTGGAAAGAAGTGTTACTCTTCCAGTTTCGCGAGGGTTATGCCCATATGTTCGCGGATTTATAGTGATGCAAGATAAATATTAAAAACTTGTAGGCGTGTGATGCAGCAAGTAAGTGATATTGTCAAAAATTCTGCCGAGTTCGTGTGCCAGTCAATTTTCTTAAACATTACAAACAGAAGCAACAAGCGAGATTTTCTTCCCAAATTTAATAACTGCTCTACGTTGGAAAACAAACCCTCAAATAATGGACAATCTTTAGTAAGTAAGTTTTTATAGTTAAGTAGCATGACCAATTTTTAGTTAGTTTATTTGTTAGGACGTTTTGGCCATAAACCGTAGGATTAAATTAGTGTACGATTTATAATATAAGTTTCATTCATATACTAGTGTTTGATAACTACTTATGTACTCAAAATTTTCATAAATTCCATAGTCACCTATTCACTTAAATTTCTAAATCAATGAATGTAAGAGGTTCCCGTTTATTGCTTTGTGAATTAAATAGTTTTGTTTGCCGTTGATTAAGTCAATAGTTTTTCTTATTTTTTTTATAAGTAGTAAAAAGGTGAGGAATTGATTAAAAGAAACAATTGTCCTCCTTGGGATGACAAGTCTCTCAAGGTTTTGTACAAACATTTGGACATTCTCGACTTGTCTGGCGCCCTTGGCAATTGTCAATAAGCCACAATATTTTATGAAAGGTAAGTGCCACATTTTTGTAGTATATTATAAATTAATTTAACCCTTTTTTCAAAATTTCAACCCTCTATATGATCCACGACCTTCCGCTAGCTAGTGTCGGTGACCCCCCTTTTAAATTTTGTTTTACAGGCCGCCCCCATTTTATAATTTGACTGGAAAAGATACATTTAGTAGCTTTTTCGCCTGTAACAAAATAAGGTTTTACAATAACCTTTTATAAAGTATACGATTATAGTACCATCTTTTTCCGCAAGGACGTCTACATAACTAAAAGAGTTTTCTTACTAACCACAAATGTATACAGCTTGTAGAACCCGGATGTCCATCAGCACATAAAATAATCTTTTAATTTTTCCTCATTTTCTCTAATAACATATTCTTTGTCTAACACATTTTTGTAGTGTTCGCGTATTGTTGCAGTGTTTTCTATGTAGTCAAACTTTCGCCTTTTTGTATCCATTTCCTATAATTCCAGCAGTATTTTTCTCCCACTTACAACGTATGGCGTGCATAATGGGGAAGTTTACTTTAGCGTAAACGGATAAAGTTTACAGTCAATATTTACGCGTTGTCGTACAACCTCTGGGCGAATGTTAGGCGTATTTATTACGAAATGACTATTTCTTTTGGAATTGTAGAATATAGTGTTGCAGATTGTGTAAAATATGTACTACCTGCTTTAATGTAGCACATGTGTAAGATTTTTATTTTATCTTGGCTGTCTTCCTCCTCTACTATCTCCAATAATTTACAGATAAATAGTTAAATCTAAAAGCCGAAAGCACATACTTTATCAATTTTTCCCTTTCCTCTGGTTTTTCGGACAACTTAATTTGCAAACCACTCAATTTCTTTGTATTGCTATTCCCCCAATACAAGGTTCTGTCCATCCTTAACTGCAGTAGGCAGCCCTAAAATCGTGTATTAGAACACCCATCTTCCAGGCAGATATTATTCGAAATTATCCAGGTAGGTTCGCGCTCAAAAGGATTTATTAGACAGAATTTAAAGACCTTTTCAGGTAGGTTTAAGAGTAATTAGTAAAAGTGTTGGAATTTCAATAGTCCAGAAAGTTATTTGCTTTTCAGGGAACCCACTTTGCACCACTGAAAGCTAGCCGGTGACCGGTGTACTAATTAACTGTTACGTTAGTTCGTGCCCGGTAAAGTAAAATTAATTCAAGTACTTAACGTCAATTCAACACGTAACATATTGTTGATATCGGTGTCCTTTATAGGGAATTCTATACTTTGGCATACCGAAATTGTTTCTGAATAACAGGCTGTACATTGTCGTGAGGGGTATTTGATACACAAGGCGTGACATATGAAGTATAGATGTCAAGTGACGTCGTACTCTTGATTCCTAGCTACGTAATAAAAAATAGCAGGGCTATTTGTTGTACACCAAAACTCGTTCTTCTATTTTCCAACGTTCTATCTATGTATTCAAAAACATTAGAGAAAAGATTAGACGAATGCAAAATTCAAATTGGTGGCGTTTTCCAATACGATAAACCAAAGTAAAACTTCTAGAGTCTAATAGTGTTATTGCTACTTATGGTTTAGCGTCTAAAGAGTTTATTTTCTTTAGCATTTTCTAAGCTTATTCCAGATTTACTCGCTTCAATAGGATTGAAGTAAGCTTTGTAAGTAAATGAACTTGTGAGATCTGTTGAAACAATACTTTTAAGGCCTCTCTCTGAAACCCTAAACCATAAAATTTTATGGGTTTTAGTTTCGGAGATATATCACCGAATAAAATACTCCAATGTGCACAAGGGAAGCGTAATCAAGATAGTGTTGAAAGCTATTACTTACATAATAGCATTAAAGCTGTCGTTAAGGAAAAACAAGCGCATGTGTCTGTTAGTAGTTCAGAATGTAAAATGTTGATAGAACAAAGATTTATTAAAAAATATAAAATGTAATAAATATGCAATATGCATTTAGAGAATAAAACGCTAAAATAAGAAATCAATCTACAGTTACAGGATCAATAAATTATGACATGATTGTTTATTGATAACAAACATATATTTTAAAAATAATTGTGTATGATTTGCTTAAAATACAATTTAATTAATCAATTGGATAATAGCTTTTCAAAACCTTTTAACCCTGTGGTATTCTGGGTTGTCTGAAGGTCACCTTGTTAATGCTTCGCAGCAGCAGAGATAAAATTTATTTACAAAGTTTAAGGTACGAACTAACTATACATTAAAAGTATGACGCACAAAAAAAATAATTACAACAATTTTTGTGTGCGTAATTATTGCAAATTTCTTTTAACATCAAAAGCTCTTTCATTTGTAAAGCTGCTAGATATGGTTCCATGTTGAAGTATTTATTGAAAGTTGTGGCTTCATAACAAAGACGCGAATCTGGTGTTGTATATGGATGAAGTTCAGCGTCCAATTGAATGATATGCGGTACTTAGCTGCGGTGAATAGATAGGATTTTCATGCTTCGGTAGCCTGCGGCTGGTAGGCGGAAATGCTTGCATTTGGCCGACGTCCTAGGTTGGTAAAAATTAAAGCGAACTGGTGGCATGATATCCCAAATCCTGGCAGGCGTGTTGGTGTCACGTGTCCTAGAAGATGGTCTTGATACCTGTGTCGATAAAACGGGTCCAAGATGTGTTGTGGTGGGTTTCTATGTCCGTAGCGGGGTTAGAGAGTTTATTTCATTTTATTTCGTTAGATTTGGTAGTCACAACGGGATAATCTGAAGAAAAACCCTTAGTGCACGAGGTCTTGCACTATTTTTAAGTTCTTTACAAGAAGTTTGGTGACTACTTAAAAAGAGAACAATTGTTTGTTTTGTACATTCGAACGGTTCTATTATGTATTTCAAGAGGTGACCGAGGGGTCGATTATTGTTTGAAGGGTGTTTGAAGCGTATATACTATTTATTTACACGCTGCATGCTTATTGGCCGCCTTGCTCTTGCAAGTAATGTTGTGAATTAGTTACTTTCCTAGGCCCCTGTTACTTTGTACTAATGAATCCTTTTTTGGTGTTACTATAGCTTTAGGTTGTTGATACTACTTGCCACATTTCTGTAAACTAGTAGTGTCATCTTATTGCTGAATAAAACCTAATTTAAGGTTTATACTTCAATTTATTTAGCAATAAGATGACACTATTGTTTACAATTTCTTCTATTCTAGGCAATGGATAAGCATAGAGTAATGTGCACCTGTTAATAGTTTGCGAATAGTCAATTATCATTCGCTTTTTATAGTTCTCGCTTTTACACACCGGTGGTTGGGCCCTCCACGGCAAAACACTAAGCTCAATCACTCCTTCAAGTAATAGTTTGTTAGTTTCTACCTCAATAAACTCCAAATCTTTTTTAGAATAATGTCTGAATTGCAATCGGCGTACAGCTTGGTAGCAAGTTAGAAAATAATGAGACGGGTGGTGTTTGGTAAGGTTGATCTAGAAATGGCAATTATAGTGATAGACCAATTGCTTTTTTGTAGCAATACCGATGGCAGTGTAGCGGTTATGTAATAAACAAAGCAAATACGACAAGCTACTTAATAAAGAATATAAATACCTTAAAGCATGTGCCGCACTGGGCAAGAAAAGTAGGTAGCGGACACCAAAGAATACGCGCACTCGGTGTGGTGTCACTTTCAGGTCTCTCGTTCAATTGTCTTCTGTTACCGTCCGAGTACAACTCATGTTACTTCACGCACTCCCACTACGGCATAATGTTTCACTCATACTGTCGGGCACCTGCACTAATGGTATTTATTGTCATCACTATTAAATTGTTCAATGATGACGTAACAGGTGGGATGTTGACTACAGTCAAACTTCAAATTGAGAGTGGCTTCTTTCCTCTACCGAAAGATACTTCCATGAGAAGTGCAGGTTTAATATGTCATGACCAATTATAACGTCGCTACAAAGGTTTTGTAAGATTGGTAATTTAAGTTTTTCATAACTGTGTTCTACTATTTCTAGTTTAACTCTACAATGAGCTGAAACTTTGGAAATTATAGTTGAAGAAGCAAGCACAACATTTCCCCAGAAGGGAAACTTCTAATATGATGTTGCTTAACAAACTCTTCATCTATAAAGCTTTCTGAGCTTCCGGTGTCAACTAGAGCTTTAACCCTTATACCGTTTACAACTATTTCTACCATAGACTTTACTAAATAAGCAGGAACCATTACTGAAAGCCTAGCAGAAGCGTTGATTGGTGCCTCACTAGAAGGCTTTAGTGTACTTTTACAAATTTTCAAATAATGCCCTAACTTACCACATTTGAAACATGTAGCATTTTTAGCAGGGCAAGGTTTTCTGGTATACTTACTTCCACCGCAGAAATAACATTTTTGCACTACTGACAATAGAGCAACTTTATTCTGATCGCTTTCGACTTGATCCATCATCCTCTCGTTAGCAACAGTATTTACAAATTTAGAATCAGAAGCGTAGAGCTCAGACTGCAGTTGAGCCATTTTTAGGGACCTCGTTTTATTATAAGCATTTTACAATTCTAAAATAATGTTTTCTAATAATCTCTGACGAGTATTAGTTGACGATAATACATTTATGAAAGCACCACGGATAAAATCGTTTGTATTCTGTTCCGCGGAGAATGTTTTGAATTCACATTCTTTGTCCAGTACTTTCAAGGTCTGAAAGTACCGATCAATTGATTCTGCTGATTCCTGTCGGCGAGTAGCTAATTAATATCTGACAGAAATTTTATTTTTCGGCTTAACATAAAGCAATTTTAGTACGGCTACGGCATCTTTAAACGATTTGCACTCGCTAATATGTTCGTATACTAGGGTGCTACATGGCTGAAGTTTTTGAGTGTCACTAGCCTTTGCAGCTTCAATAAAATTAGTGAATGTCTTGTACCAGTGAAAGTCAACCGCGTTGGTGTCTATCTCAAGTTTATCTGGTTTTAGTAGTTTGTCCATAGTAATATTTTATTGCTGAAAAATTGAAGTATGTACAAACTACTAAAACCAAATAAACTTGAAATAGACACCAACACGGTTGACTCTCGTAGGTTCTGGACTCACTGGTACAAGACATTCACTAATTTTATTGAAGCTGCAAAGACTAGTGACACTCAAAAACTAAACCTGCTCATCAGTCATGTAGCACCCTCAGCATACGAACATATTAGCGAGTGCAAGTCGTTTGAAGATGCGGTGGCCGTACTAAAATGTATCATTGGATCCAAAGCAAAAACTTACCTTATACGGTTGATGATGAAAGAAAGATGGCTGCGACCTGCAGGGAGTGTTGTGAAATCAAACCAAGATTCGCCAAAATTACGAATACACTGATTAAAGCTACCTCTCCCTTTGAGCAGCTGAGTGCGAATTTCAAAGGACCCATACTATCGCGTACTGCCAATAGATATATGCTGACCATAATTGATGAATTTTCATGTTTTTCCTTTGCTTTTGCTTGTACTGAGACATTTTCGCAAACAATAATTAAATGCTTAGAGCTAGTGTTTTCAGTATTCGGGATGCCTTTATACGTCCACTTTGATCATGGTACCAACTTTGTCTCAACTGAAATCAAATTATACCTGACATCCTGCGGTATTGCTACCAGTCAGACTACTTCGTACAATCCGCGGGGCAATGGACAAGTGGAGCGATATAATAGTATAATATGGAGAAGTGTATTGCTTGCACTGAAATCAAAGAAATTGAAAGAAGGCTTGTGGGAGACTGTACTTACTGAAGCCTTACACTCTATAAGGTCGTTGCTTTGTACCGCCACGAATGTATCTCCGCACGAACGAATGTTTAATCATCTCCGTCGTTCGCAAAATGAGCTGCCTTGCAAAGCTGGCTGTTGACACCGGATATAGTCTTTCTAAAGAAGGGTACTGGAAATAGCAAATACGAGTCACCGCTGGAGAAAGTGGAATTATTAGAAACAAATCCTTATTTTGCTTATATTCGCTATTCTTCTGGCAGAGAAGACGCCATTTCTATTCGACGGCTTACTCCTTGCGGTGAGAACAGAGAACACTTGCAAAGAACCGTTGATACTAATAACGACGTTCTAAATGCTGGTATGGAAAGTAAAATGGAACTGTCTAACGACCTTATTGCTTCTGTGGCTAATACTAACACCGAAATTGAGGTACGTTCCAAATCGGTAGAGCAGACATTTATTCCGATACTGCCGGGTTCTAGCGATCAGTATCTTCGGCAAAATAGTGTCTTGAGCAAGGAACCCGGTGAGCATACTACTTCTCATCTTTTATGGAACGTCGCTCGCGTCGAGAACCGAAGTATTTATCGGATTACGTAAGATTTTAAGAGTGGAGTAAATGTTGTTAATTAGTTACCTTCCTAGGCCCCTGCTACTTTCTACTAATTAATCCCTTTTTGTTGTTACTATAGCTTTAGATTGTTGATACTACTTGTCACATTTCTGTTAACTAGTAGTGTCATCTTATTGCTGAATAAAGCCTAATTTAAGGTTTGTACTTTAATCACAGATTATTTATAAACGAACACCTTAGTGAGAAGCTGCAGACTGTTGCCTAACTTACAGAATTAACAAAATTATCAAACACAGTTTGCCTCCTACCTATTATTTAATTCCAATCTTAAAATGAATAACTTGGGCAGTCGCATTCTATATTGTTTGTGGTGTTTTAGTTGTCTGTGGCCACCCCGTCAATGATTCTTACTAAGAGAATAACAGTTATTAACTAGTTAAAAGATTTGTATTAACGTATTATATATTAAAGGCATGACCAGACGGGAACTATTTACAAACGGTTTTGTGCGCGTAATTAAACTGTAAATGGCTTCAACACTAGAACTGAATTGACTTTAGTTTGAAAAACTGTGGTACGAGTTTCTGTGTTGCGGCTCCATGACGTAGACCTAGGTTTAGTGTGGTACATGTTAAAATGTCCATGATTATAGGTATCCCCGATCCAGTTATACTGAATGCAATGCGACACCTTGTGGCGGAAATTGTAGTCCGCTCTTTTCAATCTTGGTAACTAGTGACTGGTAGGCTGACGCTGTGCTACGTCGGCTTTCTTGGTTGGTAGAAATTGAAACGGGCTGATGGTGGAATATTGCCAATCTTGGCGTACTTGTTGGCGTCACGTGCTCAAAGAGGTAAACCTGATGCGCATGACTTTAAAAGTTGAGCGGGTCCAAGCTGTTGCAAATCCTGTCTGTAGTGTTGTGACGGTTTCTAGCATTTTATCTCATTAAATATGGTAGTCAAAGTGAGTTAATCTGGAAGAAAATCCTTAGTGCACGAGGAGCATAGTGACTTTCATCTTGCACTATTCTTAAGTTCCGTTTAAGAAGTTTAGTGATTTTTTTAAAGAGAGAAGGATAAGAAGCGATTTGCTTTTTATTTCACTTTAACATATCCTTTATTGAAGTATAAGTTTTTCCCCTTAGTTTATTTGGTTACGACAAATTATTTACTTAAGGTATGGCATTTTACTGTACAATCTTATATCTAACTAAAAAAGCAGTTAGTGGTTCTGTCCTTGCCTAAGTATATTGCTTTAAAGAGATAATCTAGCCTAGTTTAATCTAAAAGCATTTTCTTCGGTTTTCCGTACTTTATGGTGTAACTTCGTCATAGCCTACGGCGGTCCTTATCGGGTTCTCGTGTTAGGCCACTTCATCAGAGATCTTCGTTACGGTTGCACTGATGTAGTCTTTAATCGTTGAGATGTTGACGTTGGTATGGATTTGGTCGTTCCTCATGCACAATTGTGCCATTCGGAAGTTCTAGTTCTGAGCAACTTAAAGTTTTTTGATGTGAGTAGGTATGGGGTCACTTGAGCCTGGGAAAATTTTGAAGACCGCGGGAAAATTCCTTTGAAGGGCGTGGTCCTTTGATGTTTGCCGCTTCCGGGTGGGCCATACTCCAAAAATTTTAAAAGGTCCTAGTAATTTTTGGGGGTTAGGGCGGGCCATACTCGCAAATTTTTTGGGGGTCCTAGTAATTTTTGGGGGTTAGGGCGGGCCATACTCCTAAATTTTGGGGGGTGGGATATACCCCAAATTTTTTTAAGAGGCGGGCCATACACCAAAATTTTTTGAGGATCCTAGTAATATTTGGGGTTTTAGGGGTGGGCCATTTCCCAAACTTTTTGAGTGGAGTGTACCCCAAATTTTGGAGGCGGGTCATACACCAAATTTTTTGGAAAATTTTGGGGGTGGGGTAGCCGACTTTCGTGTGGGACATATTTATGAAAATTTCGATGCCGTGGTAAAATTCCTTTGAAGGGGATGGTCCTTTGATGTTTGCCGACTTCCGGGGGGTGTGGTCCACACGAACCCCTTGCGGAAAATATTTTTTGGAAATTTCGATACTGTGGGAAAATTCTTTCGAAAAGGCGTGGTCCTTTGATGTTTGCCGACTTCCAGGGTGTGGTCCACGCAGGCCCCCTGCTGAAAATATGTTAGGGTAATTATCGATATTAATCAATAATTGATTGTTATATAATGGATTTTATTATTAACGTCACAGTCGCCCATTTTCCCTCCGCTGACGTCACAGCTACACAGCTCTTGCAGAAAAAAAGGTTGACTGAAGCGCGATTCGAACTCGGGCCGCCTGCATGCAAAGCAAGTACTCTAACCACTAAGCCACAGAGTTGGTCGATATAAATACATTCACTCTCTTAGTAATGCAGTACGAGCGCATAAACAATTTAATTTTTTTTTGAATATTAGCATAAAAAGTATGTCTAGTTTTGGCTTGGTAGGTGCAGGGGTTGATGTGGGTAATTTGCTCTATCATTTCGAGCTCCTTTTATAGCGAGGTTTTGCTTGTATTGTACATTTGAGCGGTTCTATTCATATTTCGAGGGTTGTTGTACGAGGTCATTATTGGTTGAGGGTACTTTATACGTGCATGCTATTTATTTCCATGGTGCGTGCTTATTGGTTAGTTAGTTGGAAGTATGGTTGGTTGTATACTCCTACATACTCTGTTTCCAGTGCCTACGTTAGTTACAATAAAAAGTGATATACTTCTTTCGAAAGTATACTCTCCTATCGTTTCTTGTAATTGTCGTTGGACGAGTACAATTTGGTTCTTTTATAGTTATGTCTGAAATTTAGTCCTCCATGAATGCTGGTTTGACTCCGTCAATTGAAACTGTTTTATTTGTTGACAGTGACCGTTTCGTCGTCCATGTAGATTATTTTGTATGGCCCGTCGTATGCATTTTGTACAGAATTTTTGTTACTTTCGGAGTGTAGAAAAGTGTGACTTGAATTTTCAACTCTTTAAATATGAATATTTGTTGCAATGGTTTGTGTTTTGAACCGATTGTAGTCGTCGAAAGTGATAATGTAGCTTGTTTTAAAAGACCTCAGAAGATGTTTGTTACGTTAGTTTGTCTGAACCTGAGAGGATTTTTTTTTGTGGGCGTAGCATTTTGCCAAAGGTCAGCTCTGCAGCTGTAGCGCTTACTTTTTCCGTCCAAGCACTTCTGATCTCGAGTATAACTAGTGGAAATTGTTTGATCCGTTTTTTCAGTTTTTATAATTTACGCTTGGACGTTTTGTCTTTGTATACATTTTGTTTGTATTTAATGTGGTGTCGCACATAAATGTTGGCAATAGCGGAGCGAAGAGCGCTGACACGTTAGGGACCTGTGGATTGTGAGAGTAGTATTTCGGAAACTGTCGATGAATAATGTTGTAATTTGACCGTCCAGGTACTAAACGTAACTACATACGATAACAGCGACCTTTATAATTAATACGAAATCATCATCATCATCATTAGGTCTTCAATCCTAGAACTGGTTAGACGCGTACCCTCATTGTTTGCTATTCTAAACTAACCTTCACATTTCCCTGAAATTTGCACAGCCTGCATCTATCACCAGCTGCATGCTAAGGTCTGATTTCAGTCTACCTCTACATCTTTATTCCTATCTCAGCTTGTAATATATCCCGTACTATTCCAAAGAAATGCCTTAGAACGTATCCTGTCCTTCTAGTTCTCCAATTTTTTTTCCCACAGATATCTTTAATCCTCTACTATTTCTATAACCTATCTGTTATTAACTTTGTCTGTCCATGCTACCATCCTCATACAGCTGAAGCACAATATTTCAGAAGTCTTCTATCTCTTTTTGTCTGCTTTTTGTACTACCCCTATTTCACAGACGTACTATGCTTTGCTCCACACATGCTTTGAACAATTTTCTTCTTGTTTCTATGTTTATTGTCTTTAAACATAGCTGCTGTTTTTTTTTGTTTGATGCAGTTCAGTCAACTTCTAATTGTTTACAGTTATATATCCTATTTCCCCAATATTCATAGGTATGTGAAGGGGGGTAAGCAGCCTTTGCCTGCCAAGTTCTCCCAGCACTGAACATTTGTCGAATTAATAGTTTTTGCAATATATTCTTTCGCACAATCAAGATTAGTTGAAAATGCTTTACAACCAATACCTAAAGTTGTCTATAATAATCACGAGATTTAAGTGCATTTATTTTTTCGTCATTAGGTTATACGTCTTGAAACTGGTTGGATGTGTACTTAAACTTATTTATGTTCTGAGCTAGCCTACACAGTCCCCTGAAATTCTCATAACAGCCTATATTCAGCTCGATTCCCCTTCTGGTCTTTCTAATTATATGCCCTATTTCACCCAGAATCAGTGGTATCTGAAGGGAGTTAAGCAACCTGTGGCTGCCAAGGATCCCCAAAAACTTAGATATTTGCTGTATTAATAGTTTTTCAGTAAATTATTTGCACAATTAACATTGGTTGAGAATATTGCAAGACCAATACCTCTAGTTGTTAGTAAAAATAATCATGTTTAAGTTCAGTTATTTTTTAATCATTTGTTTTTACATCTTGGGACTTGTTGGACGCGTACATCCATTGATTTCTATTCTGAGCTAGCCTACATATTTCCCTGAAATTACTATATCCTATATCTTTCACTATCTGTGTACAATAGTCAAACCTAGGTTTACCTCTACTCCTATTTTTTCCTATTTCTGCTTCTAATATATTCCGCACTATTCCCTTATGTCTTAGTATGTGGCCTATCATCCTCTCTTTTATTCTTTACTGTATTCCACATATCTTTCTTTCCTTACCATTTCTAGTACCTCTTTGTGTTTAACTTCGTCTGCCCATGGTATCTTCATCATACGTCTGTAGGACCACATTACAAAAGCTTCTAACTTTTTCTTGTCCGCTTCTTCTACTTTCAAGGCTACACAGCCGTACAGCGCTGTGCGCTACGCGTGTGTTTTAAGCAATCTTTCCCTTGTTTCTATGTTTGTTGTTTTTGAACACAGTAGTTGCTTTTTCTTGTTAATTGTAGCACGACTTTGTGCCAATCTTTGTTTTATATCTTTTGTGCTTTTCCTATCTTGCGTTATTTGGCCTCGTACGTAGCAGATATTCTTAACCTCTTGTAAGTTCTCGTTTCCGATTTGTGTTCTAGTTTTTGAACTATTTTCCCCTCCTATGCATATTAGTACTTTAGTTCTATTTTTGTTAATTTTCATAAGGTATCTCTCTGTTAGAAATGTTTCCATTTCATTAGGACCTGCTTCTAAGTTTAGGCGGTTCCGTAGCGTAGTTGGTATCTCTAGGACTACTGTACCCAAGGTCCCAGGTTCGAATCCCGACACGTTCCGCTTGAAAAATGTTAGTCGAGAATTTTTCGCAAAAATACGTCCTCGTACGGATGAGACGTAAAATGGAGGTTCCGTGTGTGAGTGTTGTCAAGCACGTTAAAGATCCTTCTTTGCTTGGAACAGCAAGGGATCGGCAAAATTCTAAATTTTCCAAGTGAATGAATAGTCGCTTCCTGGCCAAGGTAGTACATTCGGGTGCAGCATTGGACAATCGAATGTAGTGTTTCTAATTCTTACTTGTTAGATGCTAATACCGCTATATTATCAAGCATATCAATCTTTTGTCCCTGAATAATAATTCCAAATGTCTGCTTGTATTTAACAGTATTCATCGTTTCTTTGATGTACAAGTTGAAAGTTTACCGGGGATAAGGCACATCTCTGTCTTGTCCCTTTTCTAAAATTTACCTTTGTAAGTTTTTGCACTAATTCTATTACCGCTGTTTGCTCTTTCTATAAGCTATGTATTATCCGTCTATCCCTAAAATCAATTCCAATCCTTTTGAGTATTTCGACAGCTTTTTCCACTTTACATTGTTGAATGCTTTTTCCAAATCTGCACACACTATATACACCTTTCCTCTTTTTCTATTGTCCAAAATAGCTTTCCGTTTTCCGTTGTTTTGCTTAAACCCAAATTGATTTTCTCTTACTACTTCTTCAACCCGTTTTTCCAACCGTCTTGTACAATTCTAGTTCATATTTTTGACACGTGTGCTGCCAAACTTGTTGTTCAAAAACTTTGCGTCTTTTTTTGTTATATAGCGGCTATGATGTTGCATTTGAATTCTTTGAGTATCTCGTCTGTCTCATACATACAACTTATAAGTACAAAAAAACATTTTGTTACTTTTGTTCAGCAACTTTTAAAGTTTCTGATTGCACCTTATCTATATCCGGTGCCTTACCATTTTTCAAACCCTTTGATGCTAATTCAAAATCATCTCTAAGTATCAGGTATCCCAAGCGATCCTTTTCAATGTCTGATTTCTGTTCTGGTGCTGTTGTTTCCGTCCTGCATATAAATTCCCTATACATTCTTATCAGCCAACCACTTTCTCTATATTTTCTCTTTCCGAGCTTCGTATATTTTTTTCTAAGGTTTTATATTTATTCTAGTAGTTTGTATGCTTTGTCTGTCTTTCGTATTTCCATATTAGTTTTATCTTTTCGCACTTTTCATCAATTCATTGTTTTTTAGCTTTCCTGCATTTGCGAATAATTTCCCAATTTAAGACTTTGTATCTTTGTTTCCAGCTTCGTTTGGTCTGTTTTGTATTTTGGTTTTTTTACTATTAAATTCATGATATCCTTTGTTAACCATGGTTTGTTATTTTCTTTTTGTGCATACCCCAGAATATCTCTGGCCGCCATGTATAAACTGAATATAATGTTATTCCATTCTGTTTTTTCAATATCTTTCAGCAATTCATTTGACTTTCGTGGATGTCTTTGTCTTTTAGTTTCTCAAAGTCAGTGCTTTTCCTGTTCTTTTTTTTCAATGTTTTAAATTTAAGAATGGTCTTCATAATTACGATGTTGTAGTCAGTGTCCACAACTGCTTATGTGTAGTTTCTATAGTCTTTTACTTGATTCCTAAACCGTTGTGTAACAAAAATGTAATCTATTTGATATCTTTCTATATCGCCTGGCATCTTCCACGTATATCGTCTTCCAGCATGGTGTTGAAATAATGTGTTTGTGATGGTTAATTTTTTTTTGTCGCAGAATTCTACCAGCCTATTTCTCCTGTCGTTTCTCGTGCTTAAACTAAATTAACTTACTACCGCTCCTTCTCTACTCTCACCACTGCATTAAATTCCACCATAATTATTAAATGTTTATGTGCTTTTACGTATCTTAGTATATCTATGATCGCCTCTACCTTTTCCTCACTGTAGTTAGAGGTGGTCATGTATGCTTGTATTGTTACTGTATTTACCGGTACAGATTCTAATCTAACCATAACTACTCTTTCTTTCTTTTGCAAGTAAATTTTTACACAGTGTCTTATTTTTTTTGCAAAACTATCCCCACGTCTGATCCTGTATGCATTATCCTAAAGCCTCCACTCCAAAAATGCTCCGCTTCTGGCCACCGAACTTCGCTGATCCCTACTATGTCTAATATTTGCTTATCCATTTCAACTTTCAATTTCTCTATTTTACCTACTTGCTTCATACTTCTACCATTCCACACTCCGACTCGCAGAATGTTCCCGCCTCTTTTTCTAAATTTCCGATCACATCCTTCAAAGTAGTCCATTCCCGCAGATTCTAATAGGGGACTATTTTAACTCCGGAATTTTTTTACTCCATAGAATGCCATCATCATATATAACAATTTTCGTATGCTGTGTACTTGGGACGTAATGTGGTGTTTTCACATTGCCTTCTACATTTCAGTAGTGTAGCTTAGGATGGCTTACCGTCACTCTAAGTATCGAAAAAGCTGCTGCCTTCGGGGACCTGTCTTAGTCTGGTTTCCACTAATTTGATTAAATCTGTAGTTCTGCTTATTAAATCACTGGAATTCGCAAGTATTCTTCCCGTTCTAGTAATCTAGAACTTTTTCAAGGTGTAGATTCGTTGATAAAAATAAAATTTATGAAAATGTCCTACCTATTTAACTTTGCTATTCGTGAAATTATCTGTATTTTTTCTGCACGTTTAACATTCATTTTACATTTCCTATTCGGCTTTCGTTTAAAGTAAGGCAAACGCGTTACAAAACTATCAACTTATATTTTGAACATCTTTATAGTCTCAAAATC
Organism: Platerodrilus igneus; assembly: GCA_036346225.1. Classification (NCBI taxonomy): domain Eukaryota; kingdom Metazoa; phylum Arthropoda; class Insecta; order Coleoptera; family Lycidae; genus Platerodrilus; species Platerodrilus igneus. Next base: position 999,299 of record JARFIW010001480.1, read on the forward strand.
CATTACCTACTTTCTAAAAATTTAGAAACGTAAAATACGTTGTGCAAACTTGTACCAAATATGTAAGAGTACTTACAATTGCAAAAACTAAAAGCTTATAATAATAACCGAAATTCAATCCAATTTTGTTTTAATTAACACTACACAATGGGATGTGTAAACTTGAAAATACAAGCTATATAATTTTATCTAAGATAGGTAGAAGGGTTAGAGCATCATAAATCCCTATATTGTTTATCCCACGACTAATTGCTGGAGTAAACTTTGCGTGGTGGGTAATAAAGCTGGTGCGCTTATGTAGGCCTACACACTACTGGTATTTTGAAGTTGTTTTCGAAATGACTGAGTTTATAAACTTTCCACGTGTGCTCTGTGAGTTAGGTGGTGATTCTTTCGTGTTCTCTAGAATAACTAGTTATGAGATGGTTATTAATCGCCTCAGGATGCTTTCGCAATTATTCAACTCTACATACCTTCCGAATGATTCTGAAACTACTGCCAACTTCTAAAGAAAGAATGCACTACCAGGTATGCTCGGGATATCGAAATTGCTAACGGATTGTTTTATTTAAAAATTCCAAGCAATCAAATAACATTCAATTGATAAAAGCACTTACAGTTTCAATTCTACGCTGCATTACTATTCAAGTACCTTTTTCTGAAGTTCTTAGTTTACAATAATACTCTGAAAATGTGTATAGAATTGAGGCTCAAATTTCATACAACATTTAATAAAAATAAAAAAGTAAAGTTGAAATTAATAGGCTTTAAAGTCTTGTCTCCACGGCATGTGACTTTGCGAGCCTGGTTTAAAACCAGTCATACCCCGCGCCGTGGAAGCGTAATCGCTCATTGCTGATCGAAGTGACCTGGAATGGTTCGACACTTCGTGCTAAATGCCAATAAAAGTTTAAAAATCAAAGATTTCGAAGTGATGAATGACAAACTTCAATACAGTTAATACACTTGTTCGCAAATTATACGCCCTGGATATTGCGATAATTGTGAAATTCAACGTACAGTTCACAAGTATAAACCTCAAACGATTTGAAGTTTTCCAAGCCAGGCTATGTCAGACCATGTCTTAAGATATGCTTGGAGATGGTACAACGTGATTATTACAATACAAACAAAAGAATTGTAATTAATCGCATCTCGCCTAGAGGGTGTAATTAATTTCACAAAATTACAAACAAACTATTCAATTCGTCTTACAACGTGAACACAAATTAATAATAATCTTGCTTGCCCTTTGACTATCTAAATGATACACCCTACCCTTTTCCAGGTGTAATAAAAAGAATAGGTGCACGGCAAGGTATAAATAAATTACCCTAGCACAGATAGACTCGACCGTTTTTGGTTGCGGAGGCTGCAAAAGACTTAAAACCTCAGGGGGAATATAAAGAAACGCCGAAAGGCTAAAACCTTGTAAAGAAAATATTACAAAAAGAATTAGATGAAGATTTGTGGAATAGGAATGCTTCAGTATTTTACTTTGAAAAATTGAAATTGTAAAAATTTGTTTACAGAACAACAAAATTAATTTAATAAGACCTTGAACATAAGTTAAATATAGTAGCAAATCACAAAGCTTTCTGTTTGATCATACTATTTTTAAATCAAATACTTGTAGGATTAAGGCCATATGTTCTTTCGTGCCTAAAGTTAAATCTAAATTTCATAATAAAATACAAGTTTATAATGTTTGTTGAAAAATATACTGTTATGAATATAACAGTGGTATTAAATTTATAATAATCCTGAATCAACAAAACATTTGTAAAATATTAGGTATATCAATAGTTATTTATTATACAAGGAAAAATGCCAATGCCAACACAAAGCCTTATGGTACTTTCGGAGTATGACTCATTTCTATGACAGATTCTTATATTGTGAATCATTTGGTACCTACCTGTTTTTTGAAAATAATGTAAAATTTTGAAAATATACTTATAATCACTTAAACGTTAGCTTGATTTTCAATTGTACATACATAGTTCGTTTTGTTTTATGCGTTATCCGTACGAATATTCAGTTCAAATTTATCTAGTGTTTATTTTAAAAAACTGAGATTGGGATGAGATGCTTGCTATGTACCTAGACGTAGCCGGAAGAAAAGTAAATACCAAGCTAGCTACCAAACGCGGAGAGTGGGGGGATTCACCTACATACCAAGAAAACAAAACAAAGAACCACGTCGCTTACAATTATCTATTAACACAAAAATAAATAAAGGATTCTGTACAAACAAGCAAAAAGAAAATAAATTAAGCGTTACTATTTCACAGCAAACAATTATGTGATATGAACAATTTAGTATCTTAGTTACGAAGTGCGCATCTCATATTTTACGCAAAATAAAATTAATCAGTAGTAAATAAACATGTGAGAGCTTTTGTCAAGCGTTTTTGAAATTGCACCTAATACTTTTTGTAAAATAAACTAATCAGTAGAAAAGAATTAATGTGTGACAGCTTTTGTCAAATATTCTTTTAAATTGTACATAATATCGTTTGCAAAATAAACCAATCAGTAGAAAGGATGTTTCCTCCTTTTCCTTTCTTCTTCTTCTTTTTGTTTGATAATTGTTGTTATCATCTTACTAATAGTCTTCCAATTGTTTCTTTCTTGTATCATAACATTTACCATATTATGTTCGTCTAAGGTTTCGCCTGTTTCGATCTCTGCTTTTATTCTATACTCGCTCCACCTCACATACTCAAAAAACGTGTGTCGTGGTCTGTCTTGGTCACTGTCTCCATACCAGCATGAGCTATTCGGTTGTTTCTTTATTTTATATAAATACGTGCCAAAGCACCCGTGCCCCGCCAGGGCCTGTGTTATGTAGAAGCTTATTTCCCTAGAGGGTCTGTTTACCCACTTGTTGACGTCTGGGATTAGTGTGGCCGTCCACCTGGCTGTTTTGCCTCTTCCCATCTCTTCTGCCAGACGTTGATAGTGTCTGTCCTCCTTTCTTTTTTATACGGTTGGGATCCTTTGTCGGGTCATTTTTGATATCCTCATGTATTTTTGCCCTTTCCATCGCAAGTAGGTCGAGAGGTATTAATCCTCCTATTATTTGTACCGCCTCAGAAGATACTGTGCAGTAAGCACTGCAGGTTCTCAAGGTCAATGTCCTTTGACAACTCAGGATTTCGTTTTTACATCTATTAATTTTGAGTGCCCTGCACCAGATCGGTGCCGCATAAAGTATGATCGACTGCACTGCTGTTTGTAGCACTCTTCTCTTGCACGCAGAGGGTCCCTTGATATTAGGCAAAATGCTCTTTAAGGCTTCTGCTGTCTTATATGCCTTCTCGGTTACTTTGTACACATGTTTTGTGAAAGTTAGACTGTAATCGATGCTCACCCCGAAGTATATGGCTTCATTTGCCGGTCTGATAATCGTTTCATTTACTTTAAAGACTGCTGAATTCCTTTTTCTACTTAGGTTAAAAATAACCGCGGTGGTCTTTTCTGCTGCAATGTCTAATTTATGGTTCTTCAGCCATATGCTTGTAGCCCTGAGGCACTTGTTTCCCCGTTCTTACATCTGATTGATGTCTTTTGCGTATACAGGTATAGCTAGGTCGTCGGCGTAACACAACAACTCACTCCCCTGCGGGACCTTAACCCTCATTATGTCGTCGTAAAGTATGTTCCACAAAGTGGGTCCGAGAACTGAACCCTGCGGAACTCCTCCACCGAGGTCTATTATGGTATCTTTATCTATCCATATCTTTCTGTTGGTAAAGTAGGATTTTATTAAGATTACTAAATATGTGGATACCTTTCTTTCTTCTAATTTGTTTATAATAATCTGCCAGTCGGCTGTATTGAAAGCGTTTCTAACGTCAACTAGGATTAGAGCGCTCCATTGTCGACTCATTTCATAGGTCCTTTCCATGAATTCTAAGACCCCATTAATTGCTTGAATTGTAGTTTTACTTTTGACAAATCCATATTGATTATCGTGTACTAGCCCTTTCTTCTCTATCTCTTCTTGTAATCTGGCTTTAATAAGATGTTAATATATTTTCCCGATTGTGTTAAGCAAACATATTGGACGATACTTGGTCACATCATTTACATCTTTTTTTAGGTTTTTCTAGCAGTGCCAACTTGGCGGTTTTCCATTCTGGTGGGAAAAGGTTGTCTTTAAGGTATCTGTTAAAAAGGTGCAGGAAAAAAGGCATATTAGCGTTAATTATGGTCTTAATCACAATTGGGGACAAGCTGTCTGGCCCGGACACCTTTCCTATTTTGATATTATTAACCGCACTTACTAGTTTGCCAAACTCGACAATGTCAGTTTGTGTATCCATAATCTCTTGGTCTCTTCCATGCTTGTCTTCTATGAATAGGCCTTAAAGAACTTTCAATTTCTTAACTACGTCAAACTCTATTCTTGAGGTAATCAATCCCAACTGATGTTTTACAATTTTAAAAGCATCACCGAAAATATCCTTGTCTAAATCTATACATAATTTTTCCCACTTATCTCTCTTGTGATTTAATATAGCATATTTCACCTTCTTTTTGACCTCTCTGTATTCTTGCTTCCTTATGTTTTTCTGCTCCGTATTGTGCTGCTTTCCCTGAAATCTCCTCCTCTTCTTCCTAGCATCGTCTATAAAGGGGCGTATGTCCTTGTTCCACCAGTACGGTATCTTGTGTCCCTCCTGGATCTTGACTTTGGGTGTAGTTTTCCTGAAAGCCTTTTTTATTAGAGACTCGTACATTGCGGCTAAGTTACTGTTTTGTATGCTCTTAATACAGGTATGATTAAAATATGATGTCAGTTTATCTGGAATAATGTTCCCGTACACCCACCTACTATTTATTGTCTCTTTTTTTAAGGTTACATAGTATGAATCTGTTTTCGCTAAAAGATTCGTCCGGCAGCACTGACCATTCTATTTGCTGACAAAAAAAAAATCGCTTAAAAACTAAAAAGAAATTCCTTACAAAAACAACAAAAAAATACAGGAGAAAGAAAAAAAACACTCCAAAATAATAAGAAATGATCTCTCTTCCGGCTTGAAGAACCAATAGAGGTATAGATCGGATTACGCAAAAACGCGACTCAAGACAATCCCTGGAGAGAACCGAGTACTAGAACAACAGAGAAAAAGTAAAAAGAAAAAGGAAGGGAAAATGGGTAATAAGCAAGCAACGAGAACTAAGATGGAACGCCATCGACACTGCAGAGCCGTCAACGAACGGATGTTTCTCAGAAGAAACAGTAAGGTTATCAATCTCTAGAACAGGATTGGTTTACCGCGAAGAAACCAAAAAAGCAAAACAGGAAGCAAGAATGAAACCGAGCAGTAATAACCAAAACAGAACCCAAGGGTCAAGCCTCAAGTATGCAAAGGAACAACAAGGGAGGACAAGGAGAAAAGAGGAAGAGCGCTGGTAAAAGGAAACGATGTACTGTGGTAACCAAAACCGAAGAACCAAAGAAAATAATTGCTAACTAGTCCTAAAGTCGACTTAGTCGTGGTTTCGAAGAAAGAAAAAAGGACTAGAAAGCACCTACCACAGGAGCGGATGGACGAAACACGAACGGACTAGGAACCGACAGCAAAGAAGACCAGCAACAAGAAAAAGGAAAGGAATGTGGAACGAAACGAACCAGAAAAAAAACACCCAAAAAGAGTAACACCAACAATTGCAAGTACCAAAACCAACAAAAAACCTAAGAATCATACAAAAGAAAATAAAATAGAATCCTAGTGCAGTTCTGTATGAGTAGGTGTGTGCGTGTGCGTGCGTGTGTGTGTATGTGTGTGTGTGGGGAGGGGTGTAAGAAGTGTGTGTGTAAGTGTTGTACGAGTATAAAGTGTGGGCGTGTGCGTGGGTGTGTAAGAAGTGTGTGTGTGTGTGTATGTGTTGTGCGTGTATAAAGTGTGTGTGTTGTGTTGGACCGCTTTAGTCGCCTCTTAGGACAGGTAGGTCGTACCATAGGGCTATTCTATTCCCGGACCCATACGGGTTCAAGAAGTGCAAAGAGAAAACGGAAGAAAGAAGAACCAAGAAAAAAACGGAAGAAAGGAGAACTGTGAAAGTAGAACTGCTTGTTTATGAAGTGTGTGGGTGTATGTGTGTGGGTGTGTATGAAGTGTGTGGGTGTGGATTGGATGTATATAATGTGTGTGTGTGTGTGTGTGTGTGTGTGTGTGTGGGTGTATGTGTTGGACCGCTGTAGTCGCCTCTTACGACAGGCAGGTCGTACCGTGGGACTATTCTATTCCCGGATCCACACGCGGTAAGAAAAAGTAGGAAAACCTAGCAAAACACGGAAGTAAAACAAAATCGTAAGGTCCGAAAATCAAGTTCGAAGGAGAGTGAAGTCGGCATATGAATCTGGAGCACGAGGAGTAGATATTGGGCTTAAGGCGTTTACGCCGCCAGATGGAGAACGAAACGAGATCAAGGACATTAGGACTTCGCCGACATACATCTTCCGGTTCGGAAGGAGCATAGAATAATGCCGCCTCTGTTGGGCAGTTTTTTGTCACACAAGAACAGCTGGGGGTGTAGGAGTTGTAGCACGAGGTTGAGAAAGTGGTGACGAGGGTGGAGATAGTAGTGGTTGTGTTAATTTTTGGAACTCAGAATACGTTATGCAAGAAGGTTGTTTGTTTTTAGAATTGGTGGTAAGAAAGTAAACCGTAGAAAAGGAACAAGTATAAGCTGTACGAGAATCAACCTTACGAAGAGAAACACAAGCAGGGTATACTTCAGTTACGTTAACTAGAGGGACAGAAGTAGATAAAATTTCAACGACGTTAGATAGAGGACTAGAAGTGTCACAACTAGAAAAAAAAAACAGCATGAGCTGTAAGAATATCAACCCTAGGAAAAAGAGCAGGATACGATAACACCATATTACATAAAGGAACAGAATCAGGTAGAACTTCATCAACGTTACAAGAACAAACAGTATCAAGAAGAACTTCATTCCCAATAGACGAGAAAGCAGAATCAGGTTGACCTACGTCAACATTAGATAACAGGACAACAGCTAGGATTTCACCGACCTCAGCTAAAAGAACAGAAGCAAGTAGAATTTTGTCAGCATGAGAAAAATGACTAAGAGTAGGTATCGTTTCATCAACGTCCGATAAAGGAGTAGAATCAAGTAAGACTTCATCACTGATAGACAATGGAGTAGGAACAGACAAAACTTCAGCCACAATAGGAACTGATTCCTTCACAGTAGTAGATAACGAAACAGGATCAGGTAAAACGTTGACGACAACAGCAACAAGCATCACAGCTACGGGTTCACTAACTTCCGCAGGACCTTCTCTATCCGTATTAGGAATTATCGTCACTTCAGCTACGGCAGTGATTGCCGGCACGACAGAAATTTCTTGAGCAGAACAATTTAAGAAAGCAGGAACATGTACAATTTTTACAGCAACAGCAACAGACATTAAAGATACAGGTACATGCAAGACCTTCGCTGACTAAATTAGATTTTATCGTCACTTTAGCGACATGTTTACTTGCAGACACGACAGGAATTTCTTGACTAGAATCATTTAAGAAAGCGGGATCAAACTCTTGAGAAGCTACCTGCAAGTCACTAATTTGAAGCATGGGTTGTAATGGTGGTGGAGGGACAGTTTGGGGTGAGAGTGAAAAAGTAGGGCGAGCAGAAGGAGGAGTTGAATAGGAGATTGAACTAGAAACGGAAGAAAGTTTGTTCAAAGTTATATTTGCCGAATAAGAGTAGATTTTGATATCAGTAGCAGAATGACCTAGATGGGGTACAGAAAAGAACGTAGAATTAGAAACAGAAGAAGTTTGGCTTCTAGAGCTGAGAACAGAAGTTGAAGTATTATTTGAAGACCTATTAGTAGTAGGATGACAGTGTGAACAGTTGCGGCGAGAAACTCCCTTATATCCGCAACCATGGCAATGGAGTACTTGAGGACGAGTACAACGCATCGAAACATGACCAGGTTTGTCGCAATTAAAGCAGATGACCTGACGAGTAGAAGCAGAACTAGGAAGAAAAGCGGTAGAACGTACGGAAGAAGTATCGGATCTACCCGTAGGCATAGGAGAAATCTTAACAATTCGGTCATGTGAAGTAAAAGTATTTTCCTCAATAGTAGCTTACTTATAAGCAAAATCCGGGGCTTCAAAATATTGAATCGTAAATTAGATAACGACTTCCAGTCAGAAAACCTATGTCGCTAACCACGACACCAAAATAATGCTTTCAACTAAAACAAATTCACTGCAGACTCAAATAGCTACAATTTCAACACATGTTGAGTTCTTCGGAGTTCTTCGACCCGTTCTAAGAAATTATGTACAGTTAGAGTGTTTGGATCGCCAAAAAATTTAAAATTCTATTCCCACACAGGAAGACCTTGCTAGGAAGCCAAAAAAGTAGTAGCAACTGACTTAGGCACTATAGTAGGGGCTAATTCCAGTTCAGCAGTAATAGCATGTGGGTCGTGAAAAGGTGACACGGAATTATCGGCCAGAATCTTTGCCGGTTCCAACTTCAGACATTCGTCTTTTAACTCTTGTAAGGAGTGGACGGTAGGCAAATGGGTTCTATAAAATGGATCAATGTTACAAAGCAAAACGGACAATTGAACATCTTCACTAAAAAAACCATAGTTCCCAAACAGGCCTGTCATACACGCGAAATTGCTTTCGGAGGACTTCAGCCGTCTCTTACAGATCATATTAAACACCACCAACCTATGATTAGTCATTTTTAGTAAAAATAAAAAAGAAATTGGGAGAAACTAACTAAGTAAAGGCCAACCGTAACTCGATAAAAACTAAAAAAGGAATTATTGCGAATACAGGACAATTTAAAACATAGCCAACGGATAAACTTCAGGAACACCAATGGAAACCAACAACAAAATAGTTGTTGAATAAAAGAAAAATCTGAGAAAGAAACCTACTCTAGACTTGACGAGGAGAACAAAATGTACAGAGAGGGAAGGAAAGAAAAAATTTTGAGCTTCAGCGATTTCAATGGACTAGGATTATTGTCCAATAATCCGAAATTAACCAACCGATAATATTGAGCGAAAACAAACTAAAATTTAAGAAGATAGAACCGCATGTGTGGGACAGCAAAGAGCCGAAAAAACGGAAATAACATTTCGAATGTAAAGGAAGGAAAAACAAGTAACATCAGGCCGAGGAATGCGGGTAATGTCGGAAATTAGGCAGTATCAACAAACAAGAATTGGGCCAGAAGTTAAGCGAAACCAAATCAGAGCGAAAGTTACACGAAACAAAATCGGAGCCCAAATTAACAAAAACCAAAATCAAAGCAAACATTACCCAAGACAAAATCGGAGCCAAATAAATTCACTAAACAAACTCGTAGCCCCACGCCAGGGCGAGAGAATTTATGCTACGTACCTAGACGTAGCCGGAAGAAAAGTAAATACCAGGCTAACTACCAAACGCGGAGAGTGAGGGGATTCACCTATATACCAAGGAAACAAAAAAAACCACGTCGCCCACGATTATCCATTAATAAATAAAAATAAATAAAGGGTTCTGTACAAACAAGCAAAAGCAATAAATTAAGCGTTATTATTTCAAAGCAAATAATTATGTGATATGAACAATTTAGTACTTTAGATACAAAGTGCGCATTTCGTATTTTACACAAAATAAAATTAATCAGTAGTAAATAAACATATGAGAGCTTTTGTCAAGCGTTTTTAAAATTGCACTTAATACTTTTTGCAAAATAAACTAATCAGTAGGAAAGAATAAGCGTGTGTCTTGTCAAACATTTTTAACAATGGTACATTACACCTGTAGAACGATAATATTGTGTCACGTTTCTTATCACGTAACTACACCAAATGCTGATACGGAATATACCGTTGATATACACCAAAGAAAACAATTTGTATAACTGTATGTATCAGGATACTTAACTTGCACGCCCTCGGGAGTGAATCAACACCACATCGACACGATCGTCGGATCTATTTACCCTGTTAACATAACGGCACTAGCGATCTACAAGCAACAGTTGAGCCTATATAAAGAAAGAACTAATTTGGCCTCCAGTTAAAAGTTAAAAAGAGAATATGATTGGAATGGGTAAGCGTGGGAAAACTCAACAATACACGCAAGATACTTGCTATTTATCGAACAAAGAAACATGCATTGATTTTAAAGTACTGTGGCGAATAATGTAGAAAATATTTCAACGCACAAGCTGCAGAATCAAATTCAAAATGGGTTCAAACTGCAATCCTCCCGTTATCGTAAGCGCGATTAGCAAACTGGAAAACACGCTATCAAATAATAGTAGAATATTGTTTGGACAGGTCCTTAAATGGGAAACACAAGAGAAAGCAATTATACGTTATCGGAACGTATAACAAATTACCGGATACCTAAAACAAGGTATTTAATTTGTCGAATAAGTTTTTGTTTTAAAAGCAAAGTGGATTTGAGTTAAAATTATGTTAAGCGGGTTTATACTGAACAGGTACACTATATAGGGTGTTGGAGAAACAATGGGAACATTTACACTAAGCGTGAAACCCCAGATTATTTTCTTAGAGCAAGTGGACTGTGACTTGAGGGTAGTGTTGCGATAAAATACTCTTAGCGGTAAATCAAACAATGATCATGCACTTACCTTAATGTTCATACTGTTGGCTTCTACGGAAGTGGTTGGCAGCATCCAAACCAGAACAATCTCCGCTGACGGTATTATGTAGAAGCGCAGTAGCACACACATTCACCAAAAAATGTATATTGTTTTAATACATGACCGCACGGGCCGAATGCTTCGAAACGAGTGTACAAAACCAGTGCTAGATAAGACCGCCTGGTTTATCGCAAAACAAAACCTTGACTCTTTAAAATAAACAACATTAAAATTTAGAGTGGCGTTCTAACCCAATTTTGAACATAGGGTATTTAATTTAGATCGAAAAATAAACGTAACATGCTTTGACTATCTTTTACTTTAATTAATTTATTGCGTAATTAGCGTTGGCGGTAACGGTAATAGTTATTAATTGCCAGAAACGTAGAAAAGTCAGCGTCTGCTGTACATTTTTGTATGTATGCAACTTTAGCAATAGTTGTAAAATGTCAAACCAAACTGAAGTCGGAAAGTGTGACGACATTGTACAGTTTATAATTCAAAACATCGTTAACCTACGAAAATAAAATAAACGTTAACAATTTAGGAGGACTTTGCCCAGATCTTAATAAATCCTTAATCAATGCAGAAAAAGCAAAAAGAGCATTTGCTAATTTATGGTACCAAAAATGCCCGTGGTTGTGTGGTAGCACACAAATTAATAAATTGCTTTGCTGGTCGTGCGTTCTATTTTCTACGAGTAGTGAAGTAGTATGGTATAAACCGGTTACTCGGACATGAAAAATTTATCACGGTCAATTTCTAAACACGAAAAATCTAAAGACCACATTTCTTCAAATTGCAAATTACATTTTTTGGGTAAACAAAACATTGTAAACGTTTTAGATAGTGCACGTGTTATTGAAATTAAAATGTATAATGAACAAGTGTGAGAAACCCGGGAAATACTTAAAAAGATATTGAAGATAATTCTGTGTTCGTGTTATCAAGAACTGTCATATTGTCGATATGATGAAAGTGAATCTTCATTAAATAAAAGCAATTTCTTAGAACCTTTATCTGTTTTCGGTAAATGATATCTTCTTTTATAAAAAAATTTATAGAAGGCGATAGCGACACTAAGTCGGTGTTTTTAGGTACTTCAAAAACAATTCAGCTCGAGTTAATAGAATCGCTTCATCATGTTTTAAACAAACATATTAGTTTTGAAATAAAATCATGCGATTATATTTCTTGGCAAATCGATGAAACTACAGCCGTATCAACTTTATCCCAGTTATCAGTAATTATGGGGTATATCAAAGATGGAACCGTAGTAGAGCGTTTTATGGGATTTTTTGATGTAAGTACCAAAAAAAACCTCAGACTGCCTGTTTGAATTTCTAAATGATAATTTTGCTAACTTCGACTTTAAAAACGAACTTATTGCTCAAACGTATGATGGTGCTGCAGTTATGGCTGGTCACCTTAACGGGCTACAAGCACAAATTAAAGCAGTCGCTCCACAAGCTTTGTTTACACATTGTTTTGCACACGTATTAAGCTTAGTGCCAAGTAATGTTTGTAATTCAATAAAAACAGCCAGAATATTTTTTTAAACGTTATCCGGATTTTTTCGTTTTTTACTAAATCGTCTAAGCCCACCGCTTTATTAGACGAAGTCTGCCAATGTAGACTTCCAACTAACGCTCCAACGCGATGGAACTTTACATCAAGAGATCTGCTAACCGTTTGTGCTAATAGAAGCAATTTAATAGAAGTTTTTAGTAGCATCATTGAAAGTGACAAGTTTGATAGTACTACTGTACGGGAAGCGTCAGGTTTGAAAAAGTTTTTAGAAGATAATGATTTTATATTTTGTGTAGGAGTATATAAATTAATTTTTGAACAAACTTACGTAGTGTTTTCTATTTTGCAACACAAACTCACTGATACAACATACGCGAGAACCAGGCTGCAATCGCTCTTAATAAAATTAAAAGAATTCAGATCAAATAGCGTGTTCCTTGATCAAATTTATGATTTGCTAGAAACTGTTCGCGATAACAAGTCAACAGTTTCTACTAGCCATAGACAAAGACGGGAAGATTTACCAGGCGGGCGTCAGAAATATAGAGCACTATTTTTTTGAAATTGTAGATGTTATAATCAATCAGATTGAACTAAGATTTAGTGATCTAGGTAGACTCCGTTTTTTTGAATTGCTAAATGTAGCCAAATTTGAAGAATATCTGGATCTGCGTAAGTTCCCTCATGAGCTATTTGATGAATTGGAAAGTCAGTATCCATTTTTCGATAAGGTTCAACTTATAAGTGAATTGCTGGTTATATACAGTGACAAAAAAATATTAGGTAATTCAAGTTCAACTGTGGAGATGCTTAAGTTTATGTATAAAAATGAATTACGTGGATGTATGCTAGAATTGTTTAAACTTTTTAGTATTTATTTAACTATACCCTGTGGTGTTGTTTTTAAAAGAAAATATTAGTGGCAGGGAAATATAACAACAACGCACCTTGCCGGATAACTGCTGGGGTTTGTTCGAGAGCACTATAGGCGTGGGTTTATGTATGAATAAAATTAGGGCCACTTAAGAGCAGAAAATTTAATGAAAATATAAATCTCAAACGAATAACTTGACTAAATCGGAAATATTTTGGGCACCACCTGTTTCGGTAATAGACGCAGTCACACATTCAACTGGAAACAGGAAAATTGAGTGTCAATCAAGCGTACGTAAAAGATATCAATTATTATAAATAAAGTAGTCGAGAGGTTAATTTTTAGCGTATCGCATATAATGTCATTTCAAATAATATTGAATACAAGCTCTCATGCTCAAGTAATTCAAATAAATAAATATGTAAATCATAAAAAGTGATTATTATAAAATTCAAGAGTCTGCGACGGTCAACGCAGTTACCATGGTTACCTCGTTGTTACAAACAAAACATTAACTTTTACGTATATGTGGATTTCAGTTGTTAAAGATTATGGTAACAATAATTTAACCAATAGAGTAGATTAATACATTTCCAGCTGATACTATAGTTAGGTACGCTATTTTAATCTTGTAAATATTTAAATGTAACATCAAAGAATTTCAATAAGATTACTAGCAACGTTATACACACAAATACATGTTATAGGAATCTACCAACACCTGATTCTTCTGACAGGCTTATAGTAGGATCAAAATAAATTAAATAAGATAAGAAAAGATATATACGACCTTGTTATCCGTTAGCTTGGTATGCTGAACACGATCCTCGACGGTGTATAACAGATGTGCATCCGGGCGTGTTATGTTACAATACAGATGACCAGGATTTCCAAGATCGACGGTAAGTGTTTGAAAATAGATTCAGAACTTGTTTTACCAGGTGACGATACGGGAATGTTACTTTCTCAATATTTGTGGTCCTGTATCAAATCTCCTGTCCAGAATTATCTGTGCTTCCAAACTTTCAAGTTCCAAACTTCAAACATTTCAAACTCCCAAAAGTTTCCTAAGATAACCAATACAAAGGAAATTACAATAGAGCAAGATAAACGTATAATAAGAAATTATTACTAGTACTTACCCCTGTAATAGGGGAACACGATAAATAAGTACCCGCAGGTACATGATGAGATAAATGTGGTTTATTCGCCACGAGTGCTCACGGCACCATCAAATCCAAATAGAATATCCATTCACCTAATGTGAACTAGTTTGAAAGATAGCGCGTCCGCTCTTATCAAATCTTCACGTGTTTAACAACTCTATAAATGTTAATCAATATTCAAAATTAAATTTATACTGGCCGATACGGAATTGTAGGCCGATATAATAAGATATTAAAGAATTAAATAAAATGAGCATTTGTAAATGCTACAACCCACAACATCTGTATCTTCTGAAAAAAGCTTTTCTGCCTTAAAACGTATAAAAACGCATTCTAGAAATACTATAGGACAAGAACGGCCGAGTTATGTATCACAAATTGCGATAGAAAAACAATTAGTTAAAACTTTAAGTAGTGATGAACAGTTTTTTGAAAATGTGATAGATTCTTTTGCAAATAAAAAAAAACAGACGAATACCGTTGATGTTTAAAAACCTTTAAAAGTAGTGTAAATAAACTTGTTCAGCTTGTAGTGCAGCTTTTAACATTCGTTTTACTTTGGTGAGTAATTATTTATGATCGATGCTTTGTGTTCTATTGTCATGATCGCAAAAATATTGTTTTAAGTATATTTCTGTAAAGTATAAACGTTCTATGTATTTTGTTGCTTTTGCATAAGTTTAAAAAATTACTTAGGTAATTTGCTATACTTGCCTGACCACCCTGTTAAAGTACGATCCGCCTCTGTTCGTGTGTTAATCAGGACATTTAAAAATAGGTAATTCAGCATATAACTAATGGAATATTAAATTAATTTATATAAGGTAATGGGGGGACGTCAAACATTTTACATTTAAGTTATAAGACAAGTATTATACATATTTTACTTAAACCAAAAAATGTTTTTGTTGCCTAAAGAACACTATTAAAAACACAATAAATTGAACATAATAATGAACATTAAAAAACAATGTTTTTTAACAAAAGAGTTGGCACCTTATCCCACTACATTGGGGGAAGGTCCCGCATATTTAGGATTATTTGATTAGGCGTCTTAACTCGATCCTGATGCCATCTCAGCCGGAAACGATGGTGGGAAAGATACCAAACGTAAAAAAGTTTTTTTCACTTATTAGTTTTCGTCACAATTTTCACAGTTATTCTCAAAAGAGGTGAAAGTCTCATGCAGTCACTTTTGCAAGCAACGTAGCAAATCCAATCTTTCTTGGGTCAATTTTTTTTGCGATAGCAATCTTTACAATCAATGCAATACTTATCATCATCAGTGTTGATAATAGCTGAGCTGTGATCTGTAACTAACACGGTGGATTCGTATTCAGCGTTGCTGCGCTCTTTAATCATTTTTGGTACCGTTTGTTACAGGCGGAAAAGCTGCTAAGTGTATCTTTTCCAGTCAAATTATAAAATGGGGGCGGCCTGTAAAACAAAAATTAAAGGGGGGTCACCGGCACTAGCTAGCGGAAGGTCGTGGATCATATAGAGGGTTGAAATTTTGAAAAAAAAGGTTAAATTAATTTATAATATACTACAAAAGATTTGGCACTTACCTTTCATAAAATATTGTGGCTTAATGACAATTGCCAAGGGCGCCAGACAAGTCGAGAATGTCTAAATGTTCGTACAAAACCTTGAGAGACTTGTCATCCCAAGGAGGACAATTGTTTCTTTTAATCAATTCCTTACTTTTTTACTACTTATAAAACTTCCATGATAAAAAAATAAAAAAAACTATTGACTTAATCAACGACAAACAAAACTATTTAATTCACAGAGCAATAAACGTGAACCTCTTACATTCATTGATTTAGAAATTTAAGTAAACGGGTGACTATGGAATTTATGAAAATTTTGATTACATAAGTAGTTATCAAACACTTGTATATGAAAGAAACTAATATTATAAATCGTACACTAAATTAATCCTACGGTTTATGGCCAAAACGTCCTAACAAACAAACTAACTAACAATTGGTCATGCTACTTAACTATAAAAGCTTACTTACTAATAATTGTCCATTGTTTGAGGGTTTGTTTTCCAACGTAGAGCAGTTCTTAAATTTGGGAAGAGAATCTCGCTTGTTGCTTCTGTTTGTAATGTTTAAGAAAATTGACTGGCACACGAACTCGGCAGAATTTTGACAATATCACTTACTTGCTGCGTGGGTTCGTCTTACTAGGACCTGCTAAAACAGGGTCAAGTAAAAATTCTTCGAACGACACATTGTCAGTAGTGGTATGCGGATTAGTTTCAGCAGCGGTAGGGGGGTCGTAATTATTAGCTCTCGCAGCGTGCTCATCTAGATAATAGGCATAGCCTGAAATTTTGCCGGAATATAGTTAAGTATTCCATTGGTTTCAAACCCTGACACTCCATTCTGGTTGGCTGCAGCTTGCTTCTAGGCTTGGTTTAAAATTTCTTCTATCTAATACCTAGTAATTCTTCGTCCAGGATGAGACCTAATACAAAGCCTACGTGCTTTATTTCAATAGGTTATGAGTGATTTAACTAAAGACCTATCAAAAGGTTGCAGCTAATGTATGTATGTATGTATGTTCGACTTTATTATATTAAAAACTTATAGAAAGAATTAGAACTACAACTTAAAATAAATTAAATTAAGTTCAAAATACACTGACATCCTCAAGCGAAATTGAAGCCATTAGGCTCCGTCTACCACCTAACTTGAGAGTGACAGCACATAGTAAATTATATAACAAAATAAAATAATTTGTAATGTGAAAAAACAAAATTACAATCACTGATTCAATCACACATTCAGACATACTGTAAGTAGGGCCAATACTAGAGTAAAGGCTCTGGAAAAATGTACGTTTTATTACGCATTGATCGATAAAAGATGTTCAAGGAAGAGGTTGCGAAAACTAAAAATTGTAGGGGCATGTCGAATGTTTAGCGGTATTGAGTTCCAAAGGAGAGTGCCAGCAACCTGGAAAGATTGATGAAAAATGTGTGTACGATGCATAGGGATGGCCAGCAAATCATCATGTCTCGTATTATGACTGCGGTTAGATAGAGGAGAAAATTTAGTAAATAAGTAACAAGGACTTTTACCAGAGAAGAGCTTATAGAGAAAAACAGCCATATGGAGTTTTCTTCTATCACCAAGCTTAAGCCATCGCATGTCTGTGCAAAATGAAGTTACATGATCCCGCTTCTTTAAACTATGGATGAAACGAACACAACTATTTTGTGCTTTTTGTAGTCTTTCACTAAGCTCAGTTGAAGCACTTGTGTAAATAATATCACAATAATCGAAACAAGGCATAATCAAGCTATGTACCAGTTGTACCTTAAGTTTAACAGGCATAAACCTTTTTAGACGGTTTAACGAATGCAGAGCACCAAATACCATACGACATGTATGCGTTACTTGATATGTTAGACTCAATTGTTGGTCGATAACAAACCCAAGGACTTTAACACAGTTTGAAAGTTCTATTGTATTCATGCCGAGGCAAAGCGACGGAGCGATATTAAAATCAACGTTTGAAAGCATTTTTGAGGTTCCGACAAGGATAGCTTTACACTTGGATGGGTTAATTGCAAGTCCGTTATTTTGACTCCACCTGAGAATGTTCGAAAAATCTTCATTTATTTTATTGAACGCAGTGCGTGGTGTGGTTGGATAAACAAATGACATGAATGTCGTTTTCTGCTAAGAAATCTAAAATATCCACGTCGTTGCAATGCGAGGCATGACCGTCCAAGATCAAAACAACTAGACCCGATTCTTCTCTGAGGGAGAAAATGGTTTTTTATCCATGATCGGAGCATACCGATTTTAACATAGCAGAATAAAGAGACATTACAACGATCGATCCGGGAAGCATATTGTCCTCAAACTCATACTTTTTGTTTTTACCACGGAAGATTGTCTATGGTGGAAGAAAATTACCCTTTGCGTTGTAGCAAACGAGAATAATCGTAGTTTTACCTTTTTCTGCACTGATGAGACTTTGAACATCTTTGGACCTTTCGAAACAATCACTTTCGTTAGGGATGGTCTCGGGCAGAAAGGCAACCGACCCGGCCCGAGGCCCGGCTCGAAATGAAAATTGACGGCCCGGCCCGCCGGGCCGAGCCGGGCCGGCCCGAAATTTCGGGCTTTTATTCGGCGAATGAGAAGATATTTTTTTCTGTTATGTTCAACAAGTAACTATCACTCTTTTGTTTAATTTAAGAGTATAATGCTTTTGAATTACAATCAAGATACTTGTGGAACATATCGTAGTATATCAATTGATTTTTGATTCTGTTACGTACCTAGACGTAGCCGGAAGAAAAGTTAGTACCAGGCTAACTATTAAACGCGTAGAGAGGGGGGAAATTCGCCTACATACCAAAAAAACTATTTAGTAGGAAAGAATTAACGTGTGGGAGCTTTTGTCAGATATCTTTTAAATCGTACATAGTACCGTTTGTAAAATAAACTAATCAGTACAAAGGAATAAGCGTGTGTCTGTCCAAAACTTTTAACACAGGTACATCACTCATGTAGAGCGATAATATCGATTAGCAGCAACGAACAATAGTTCTACAATGTGACGTTTCTTGTCACATAACTACACCAAATGTTGATACGGAATATCCCATTGACACAACACACAAAAGAAAACGAGTTGCATACCTGTAGGTGTCCGGATACTTAGCTTGAAAACCGTCGGGAGTGAGTCAACACAGAAACGCCGCGGTATTCAGGATCCATTCACCCTGGCATCGTAACTACAGTAACGACCTACGGACAAAAGCAGTTGGTCTACAGAAAGGAAAAACCCATTTGGCCTCCAGCTAAAAAAAGCAATCCACGCAAGACACCTCCTAGTTGTCGAACAGAAAATAAACAGACGTGCATTGCTTTTGAAATACGGTGACATATAATGTAGAAAATATGTCGACGCACAAGCTGTAGAAGCAAATTTAACAATGGTTCAAATAACACGAATTCCAACTGCAAATCCTCGCTTATCGAAGCGCGATTAAAACTGGAAAACCCGGGTTTTATCAGATAGTGTGCGATCTTATTTCAACAAGTTTTTACATTGAAACAATAGAGAAAATTATTATAGGCGGTCGTAATGTATACCAAGATAACGGGTACCTGAAACAGGATATAACTATTTAGTTGTTGCATAAACTTGTCGTTTCAAAGCAACTAGATTTAAGTTGGGGAATTTATTGGAGAGCGTGTTTATTATTAATTATGTTGAAGGATTTAATAGTAGAAACAGAATTTATTCGAGCGGGTATTGAATTAATAAAGGAGAAAAATAGGGTAATTAATTTATGCTGAAAATAAACGTAACAATTCTTTAAAAAATCTTAAAAATAGGTAACAAAGGTACAAAATGTTTAGCAATTTTCAATGTTTATGAAATTGTACGCTTAATACACCTTATAACCTTTATAATAAATATGCGTCCGCTTTATTTTGTCGTTCCTACTGCAAAGAATTTTACTAAAATTACCTACTTGAAATTAGAGAGTTGTTGCAAACTCATTCCAAGCAGACTTTATTAAAAGAATCTTCAAATAAAGTATCCTTTTTTAAAAGTTTGCATCCAATCTAAAGGAGTGTTAGTGCAAGTGTTTTTTCCCTTACTCTTTATTCTGACATATATGT
This sequence comes from Platerodrilus igneus, assembly GCA_036346225.1. Classification (NCBI taxonomy): domain Eukaryota; kingdom Metazoa; phylum Arthropoda; class Insecta; order Coleoptera; family Lycidae; genus Platerodrilus; species Platerodrilus igneus. The sequence continues at coordinate 1,019,210 of JARFIW010001480.1, forward strand.
TTAGTATTCTATATCTATAGGTTATGTTTTACAAATGAATAAAGAATTAATCTCTTTTGTGATAAGGTGACCTACATGTTTAACTATATTGGAAAAAATCAAAGAAATTGTATTCACACAAAGATGAACCTTTTTTTTATTATTTGAGTCTTTTATTTCCCACTGATTTGACAACATTTGTGGTTGTCAAAGTGTTTTCACGGAATACTTTTTGAGCTTACTGCAAGACACTGTTTTTACTTCTTTCCAAGCATATAGCATATATGTTTTCTAAAAGATTTTTACAGTTTACTTTTAGGAAAAGCATTACAAAACAGCATCCTCGTATTTAGAGCGTTGACGTTTTATATCTTTTTCGTGTTATAAACTTGGACATTATATTTCTAAATTTAATTACGGAAACAACACTACAAAAAACCATTTATTTCGCTATATTTATACGCAAAGCAGACAATTAAATGTAAGTTTGTAAGTTAGGCATTTGGCATATGTCAAAATTAAGGCACCTTAAATAAAAGCATTCCCTGCCGGTATTTAAATTAAATAAAGGTGTCCTGTATTTTAATAAAGTACAAACATTAAAGGTGTAATTGCGCATGTGTAAATGTCAAATAAGGGAAAACATTATTTAAAAATTGGTAAAATGAACTTTGCAATAACTCTCCAGTGTTTTTGGCGGTAGACATAAATTATACACGCGATTGATAATATCGACGTTCGCCGCATGATTGAGATTTGGAGTATATACATATACATAATATAAATCGTGCAAACTTTTGAATTATGAATAAATCACCTAGTTTGATGTTCCTGGGCATCTTTAACTTGCCTAAAGTACAACATGAGGAACATTAAATAGGACTAGAAAAAATATTCGGTATAAGAAGTGAGTTATAATATTACGTTTCCTTTACACTAAACAAAACGAAAAACTGATTATTAATGGGTTCATGAAGACACTACGTGAAAATATAATTAAGAACGTTTACTTACTCAGTGTGAGATAGAAGTGAAGGGACGATGGAGTGCGTTTTTCGGCCCGAAAAGTTCGGGCCGGCCCGAGTCGTTTGGCCCGGCCCGGCCCGAAAAAAGATAGGCCCGGCCTGGCCCCGGCCCGAATAAAGTAGTCAACGGCCCGGCCCGGATTCGAGCCCGAAATCGGGCCGGGCTCGGGCCGGGCCGGCCCGAAAGCCCGAGCCCGAGTCCATCCCTAACTTTCGTAATTGTTACACAGTTTCTTGTTTGTATTGAAAATTTTCCTGAACTTGTGCATTGAATCATGTGTTTCTATTGTGTCTACAATTAGCTTAAAATATGGATCCACTTCACCATGGCACATTCTTAGTAAACGAACTATAGATCGACCTTGAGCAGCAAGCATTCGAAAATTGGCATGTCTTTTCATAAACAGCTTAAACCAGTCATATCCTGCTAGTTATTTTTCTTTATTAAATCTGTTTTAATTGCTTTGTTTTCGGCAAATGTTTAAATTAGATGTCTAATACCGTGGTAGGTTGGAGAGTCGTTAGCTGTTCCTAATTTCTGAATATAACTTGTTAGTTTTTCTTCGTTTTCTTTTGCAACACAGCGATAGAGACCTAAACTCCTTTTATCTAAGCGATTGTTCTTAACTCGCGTAAGAAGAGTTCTCAAAGGAATTCCAAATTCTCTTGCAATGTAATTGGCACTTCTGGTTTCATTCCGCAACGCCAGTGTAGCAGCTCGAAGATTGTCCTCTGTGCATTGCCTTCTGCATAACTTTCTCATATAAGTCCGCATTGTTCGCTAAAATACATAGGTAAATTGCAAGCTGGTAGGTTACCGGACACAATTAATGTAACTGACCTCATCTGTTGAGGAAGATTCCAAACTCCTTAAGTAAATTGAATTTAGTGCCAATTATTGCTGTAAATGTCGGAATAAACAAGAAATCTATCTTTTTTCCAGCAAAAACTTCGCCGCAGTTGATAACGATATCCGTCTTAGATTTTCAAATAAAACAGTAGGACGATGAAAAAATTCCACAGCACGTGATAACATCAACACGGTATATCTTTTTGGTTAGTTGTCACAACAGATTTTAAAATACTTACTTTACCGACATATATACGAAGGACGTCTGTAAACTGAATTTTGCAGGCATCGTTCGAGCAAATTATGAATTAGGGCGCTAACTCCTTCTTAATTTGGTATCTTCCCCCCCAATTACCTATGTATGTATGGCTAGTGGTTGTTATATTACATTATTGTCAAGTCATTTTGACACAACTGTATTATATATATTCAAAAACTACCCGATATCCATAGTTGTATTTTTATACTTACTTCTAATACAAAACGAGTTTTTTTCGGGCGAAGCCGTAAATCTCATTTGGGTTTAAAAAAATTTTTCTTATAATTGACGATTTTTGAACTAAACTATTTTAATTGCGGATGTAAGATATGTGACAAGCGAATATACATAACATTAGATGCCCTCAATATTGCCTTGTTTCCTTTTCATCATCATTAGGTCTTCAGTTCTGAAACTGGTTAGACGCGTACCCTCATTGTATCCTATTCTGATAACCTACACATTTCCCTGAAATTTGCACAGTCTGCAATTATCACTATCTGATCTAGGTGTAACCTCCTTTTTCCTATCTCTGTTTGTAATATATCCCATACTATTCTCCAAAACTGCCTTGGAACGTATTCTGTCCTTCTATTTCCTCTATTTTTTTTCCACAGACATCTTTATACCTCTACTATTTCTATAACCTATTTGTTATAAACTTTGTCTGTCCATGCTATCATCCTCATCTGAAGCACAGCATTCCAAAATGCTGCTATCGATTTTCTGTCTGCATTTCATACTGCCCGTATTTCATAGGCATACAGCGCTGTGCTCCACACATATGCTTTCAACAAATTTTTTCTTGTTTCTGTGTTTGTTGTCTTTGATCATGGGCACTGTTCTTTCTTGTTAGATGCAGTTTGGTCCCCTTCTATTGTTTTACAATTATATACCCCATTTCTCTGACTCTCAGTGGTTTGTAAACGGGAAATAAACCCTCGTTCGAATGACAGGTAAAATGGAGGTCCCGTATATGAGTGTTGTCGCGCACGTTAAAGATGCCTATCTTGCTAGGAACAGCAAGGGTTCGGCAAAATTCAAAATTTTCCGGGTAAAAAACACACTTCCTGTCCAATGCAGTACTTTCGGGTAGAACATTGGAAAATCACATGTAAGGTTGTGAAGGAAGAGGAGGCTCCGTGGCGTATTAGGTATGTGTGTGACTACTACGCCCAAGGTCCCGGAATTGAATTCCTACACGGTCCGCTTGAAAAATGTGAGGCGAGCATTTTTCACAAAAATACACCCTCGTTCGGATGAGAGGTAAAATGGAGGTCCAGTGTGTGAGTGTTGTCACGCACGTTAAAGATCCCTACCTTGTTTGGAATAGCAAGGGTTCGGCAAATTTTAAAATTTTCCAGGTAAAAACTTGCTTCCTGGCTAATGTAGTACCTTGCGGTGGAGCATTGAAAGATAACATGTAAGGTTGTGAAGGGGGGTTTAAGCAGCCTGTGGCTGCCAAGTTTCCCCAGCACTTGAACATTTGCCGATTTAACATTTTTTCCAATATACCTTTTCGGAGAGTCAACATTAGTTGCAAATATTTCACAACCAACCCTTGTAGTTGTTTATAATAATCGTCAGCTTTATGCGTTAATTTTTTCGTTATTAGGTATTTTTACCATTTTTCACATATTTCTTTTTACCCCTACCAAAGAGGTACTTTGTTCTTAACTATATCTGTCCATGATATCTTCATCATTCGCCTGTAGCACCTTATTTCAACGGCTTCCATTTTTTTTGTCCGCTTCTCCTACTGTCCAGGCTTCACATCTCTACAGTGCTGTGCTTCACATGTATGTTTTGAGCAATCTTTTCCTTGTTTCTATGTTTGTTGTCTTTGAACACAGTAGTTGCTTTTTCTTGTTAAATGTAGCACGACCTTGTGTTAATCTTTGTTTTATATCTTTTGCGATTTTCCCATCTTGAGTTATTTGGCTTCCTAGGTAGCAGAAATCTTTAACCTCTTGTAAGGTCGTGTTACATATTTGTGTTCTTGTTTTTGATTTATTTTCTTCTCCTTTGCATACTAGTACTTTAGTTTTATTTTTGTTAATTTTCATACCGTATTTCTCTGGTAAAACCGTTTCCATTTCATTAAGAGCAGCGTCTACCTCTTCCTTACTATATGCTAATACCGCTATATCATTTGCAAATCTAAGCATACTAATTTTTTGTCCCTGCATAGTAATCCTTTCGCAATGAATACTGTCAAATGCAAGAAGACATTTGTGTCTTCTTGCATTTGACAGTATTCATTGCCTCTTCAATGTACAAGTTAAAAATTAGTGGAGATAGGGAACATCCCTGTCTCACCCCTTTCCTAATGTTTACTTCTCTACGTTCCTGCTCTAATTCTATTACTGCTGTTTGCTGTTTGTATAAACTATATAGTATTCGCCTATCCCTATAACTCATTCCAATCTTTTTGAGTATTTGGAACATTTTTTTCATTTTACATTGTCGAATGTTTTTACTAGATTTACCAACCATATATACACGCTTTCTAATTTTTTTATTGTTTTCTCCATTATCACTCTCAGAACTAAAATAGCCTCTCGTGCTCCCCTGTTTTGCTTAAACCCTAATTGATCTTCTCCTAGTATTTTTCAGCACGCTTTTCCATTCGTCTTTGTACAATTCTAGTTAAAATTTTTGACACGTGTGCTGTCAAACTTATTGTTCGAAAATTTTCACAGCTATCCGCACATTTCTATTTTGGTATAGTCACTTTAATGATACGTTTGACATCTTTGGGTATCTCGCCTGTTTCATACATATAGCTTACAAGTTGGAAGAGACTTTCTGTTACTGCTTCTTCAGCGTTTTTTGAGTTTCTGTTTGTACCTTATTTGTACCCAGCACCTTACCATTTTTCAGACCCTTTAATGCTAATTCAAACTCATCTCTAAATATAAGATATCCCAAGTCATCATTTTCAATGTCTGATTCCCGTTCTAATGCTATTAGTTCCTCTTCGAAATATAAATTCCCTATATATTTGTGCCATCTACTCACTCTCTCTACATTTTCTATAATGACGTTTCCTCCGCGTCCTTTATACTTTTGCTATACGATTTTATATCCCTAAAATTGATTCTAAATAATTTGTATGCTACGTCTGTCTTTTCTATTTTCATCTTAGTTTGTACCTATGTGCACTTTTCATTGTTCTTCAGCATTCCTGCATTTGCGAATAATTTGCCATTTTATGGCTTTGTATCTCTTTTTCCTGTTTCGTCTGATTTATTTTTGTATTCTTATCTTTCTTCTATTAAATTCAGGATATCCTTTGTTATCAATGGTTTCTTATTTTCTTTTTTTGTATAGCCCAGAATATATTTGTCCACCATGTCTAGGTTGGATTTAATGTTATTCCATTCTGTTTCTACTTCCTTAGTATGTAGTTTTCCGGATATCTTTCAGCAATTCAGTTGAATATCTTTATATTTTAGTTTCTCAAAGTTAAAGTGACTTTTTCCGTTTCCTTTTTTCAAATTTTTAAATTTAAGTGCGGCCTTTATAATTATGATGTTGTGGTCAGTGTCTATATCTGCTTTTGGGTAGCTTTTACAGTCCTTTACTTGATTCTTAAACCGTTCTAACAAGAATGTAAATTATTTAATATCTTCTTATATCTTCTGGCATCTTCCACGTATATCGTCTTCTAGCATGATGTTGAAATAATGTGTTTGTGATGATTAAATTGTTGTTGCAAAATTCTACCAGCCTATTTCCCCTGTCGTTTCTCGTGCCTAAACTAAATAAACCTACTACAGCTCCTTCCCTACCCTCGCCTACTACTGCATTAAAATCTCCCGTAATTATTAGATTTTCATGTCTTTTTACGTATCTTACTATTTTCGCATAACTATCCCCACATCTGAATTTCCTCCGTCTGCTCCTGTATGAATTACCCTAAAGTCTCCACTCCAAAAATCTCCCTCCTCTGGCCACGGAACTTCGCTGATTTCTACTGTGTCTAAAATTAACCTATTCATTTCAATTTTTAGGTTCTCTAGCTTACTTACTTGCTTCATACTTCTAACATTTCACGCTCCTACTCGTAAAATGTTCCCGACTCTTTTTTTAAATTTTCCGATCGAATCTTCCGAAGTAGTCCCCTCCGGGAGATCCGAATGGGGGACTATTTTAACGTAAGACTACGGATCCCAAGGTCCCGGGTTCAAATCCCGACACGGCCGACAGCTTGAAAAATGGCAGGTGAGCATTTTTCACAAAAATTACGCCCTCGTTCGGATGAGAGGTTAAATGGAGGTCCCGTGTGTGAGTGTTGTCACGCACGTTAAAGATCCCTTCCTTGCCTGGAACGACAAGGGTTCGGCAAAATTCTAAATTTCCAGGCAACAAAAAACTCGCCTCCTGGCCAATGTAGTACCTTCATGTGGAGCATTGGGAACGTAAATGAACGGACTATTTTAACTCCGGAATTTTTTACCCCAGAGAATGCCATCATTTTATTATAATTTAGGTACGCTATGTACTTAGGAGGTAATGTGGTGGTTTCCCGTTGCATTCCACATCGTGGTAGTGTGTCTTAGACTACCATACCGACCCCTATGGTATCTGGCACTCTAAGTACCGAAAGAGCTGCTGCCCTCTTTAGGCGACCTGTCTTAGTGTGGTTCCTCACTAACGATCCTAGCACTTTGGTTGGACCTGTAGTTTGGCTCTTTAGCTCATTAGAACACGCAAGCCATTTTACCTGTTGTAGTAATCTAGAACTTAGACAAGGTGCAGATCTATTCGATATGGGGTTCCTTTCCATTTTTTTTTAAATCAACCATAAGCGTATTCTTTTTTCAACTTTCATCTTTGAATTGAGTTGCTGAAGAAACATTTTTATGAGCGAAATTCTATTAGTAGCACAAGATAAATCTTGCCTTATACAGGACTTGAATTATATCAATTGTCAGCTGATCAAACTGGTCACGAGCTTGTTGAAGTACCATAAAAAACCAGCCATGGTGGTGGCAATCCATTGTTCACCATAATACTAAGAAAGAGCACTTGGACTACGCGTGGAACTACGCATTAACAAGCTGACATGACAGGTAGAAAAAGTAACTGCTTCTTGTTCTTATGTCTATAGTAAAACACGTATATAAAGTTGCATAACTTTACAAACCAGTAACAGTGAATCATACTGTTACAAGGTTCACGTAATATGCCTCTTTCCCACGTATCCATATACTCACCGTGGTTATCTCAACGCGATATAATTTTTTGCACTTCAAATCACTTGGTTGCAAACAGCGCGGATTTCGCTGTGTGTATAATATCCCTTTAAGGTTGAAATGTTCTTGCGAAAGCAACTTGAACGTCATATGTATGTTGTTTACATTTCCAACAACTTCGACTACTTGTATTCAAGCAGAAGCACCCTGACACGCCATTTGTGTTCAAAAGAAGGGAAAAGTAAATTATTTGCAGTCGTAGGCGTTTGTCGTCTTTCTTTTGGCGCAGCTTTATAAATGTGTATTATATGCGGCAGCTTTCAGCATTACCTCCATTACGCTTTCAAGTGCCCATTTAGGTACTTTATTCGTTTGAATATTTCTAAAAGCTAATTCCGTAGAGTTTTATGAGCATGGTATTTTCCTAAGCCTGTAAAATATAGTTTAGTATTTGTGGAATGTTTATCTAAGTTATCCGTTAACCGGGACGCAATTGCATTAGCCGTCGTTTGTATATAGGTAACGTATAAGGTGTATGGAAATCCATTTAAATCCATCTCATTATTTTCTAAATTAAAAGTCATAAACTTCTTAGAATATAGCTAGGTGTTAAAAATTTCATTTCAGGTTGACAGCCACTTTAAACGCCACCAACGATGTAAATTCTTTGGTTTTATGTACTAATATAGGCTTTTGCATTAAATACGAACCACGTCACGAGGTTTTAAGAACCGAATGATTACATTTTAGATATAGTGAAATTAAAAATTTGTTTGCGTCCTTACTAACACGATTTACGGATATCTATATATACCAGTGAGGTATCAATGAGCCGAAAGCAACTCATCCTCCAGATGCTATATTTTCTTCTAATGTTATACACCCGGAAATATAGATCCTGTTTTTAGAGCTAAACTAATGGTGTTTGTGATCGTTTTAAGCTTTTCTCTGGCGGTTTTATTTTTACGTTGCATCTTTTTTAAAACATGTACATAATTGCGTATTTTTATAGCTTTGCCTTTAATGCCCATTTAAAAGCGATTGATTTCTGAAGAAGAAAAGCTTCTTTGTGGAAATGTAAATGACAAGTTTTTCCTGGTACTGCTATGCGAATTTACCAAAGTGAATTTTATTGATCTGGATTGATATGTCATTTCGAATAGACCTGCATCTTGCCGAAGTTCTAGATTACTAGAACAGGTGAAATGGCTTGCGTGTTCTAATGAGCTAAAGAGCCAAACTACAGGTCCAACCAAAGTAGTAGGGTCGTTAGTGAGGACCCAGACTAAGACAGGTCCCCGAAAGAGGGCAGCGGCTCTTTTGGTACTTAGATTGGCAAGGACCATAGGGGTCGGTATGGCAGTCTAAGACACACTACTGCGATGTGAAAGGCAACGGGAAACCACCACGTTACCTCCAAAGTACACAGCGTACTTAAATTGAAATAAACATGATGGCATTCTCTGGGGTAAAAGATTCCAGAATTAAAATAGTCTCCCATTTGGATCTCCGGGAAGGGACTACTTCGGAGGATGCGATTGTAAAGTTCAGAATAAGAGTCGGGAACATTTTGCGAGCAGGAGCGTGGAATGTTAGAAGAATGATGCAAGTAGGTAAGCTAAAGAACCTGAAAATTGAAATGAATAAGTTAGCACTAGACATAGTAGGGGATCAGCGAAGTTCGGTTGCCAGAGGCGAGGGATTGTTAAAGCGGACACTTCAGGGCAATTCATACAGGAGCAGAGGAAGGAAATTTAGGTATAGAATAATTATGGGAAAAAAGATAGGACACTGTGTAGAAAATGATTTACAAAAGAACGAAAGAGTACTCATGGTTAGATTAGAATCTAAACCAGTAAACACAGTAATAATACAAGTATGTATGCCCACCTCTAGCTACAGTGACGAAGAAGTAGAAGCGATCTACAAAAATATCGAAGCCATATTAAGATACGTACAAGGGCATACAAATTTAATAATTACGGAGGATTTTGATGCAGTGGTAGGTAAGGGTAGGGAAGGAACGGTAGTAGGTTTATTTGGTTTAGGCACGAGAAACGACAGGAGAAGTAGACTGGTAAAATTTTGCGACAAGAACATCACACACACACATTATTCCAACATCATGCTACAAGACGATATACGTGGAATATGCCAGGAGATATAGGAAGATATCAAATAGATCATATTTTTGTTAGACAACGGTTTAGGAATCAAGTAAAAGATTGTAGAAGCTACCCAGAAGTAGATACAGACACTGACGTAATTATGAAGACCGCACTTAAATTTTAAAATTTGAAAAAAGAAACGGAAAAAGGCACTTTGACTTTGAGAAACTGAAAGATAAATATATTCAAGAAAGATTCGAAAAAAAGTTAAATGAATTGCTGAGAGATATCGGCAAAATATCTAATACTAAGAAAGTACAAACAGCACGGAATAACATTAAATCCAGCTTAGACATGGCGGCCTGAGATATTCTGGGGTATACACAAAAAGAAAATAAGAAACCATGCATAACCAAGGATATCCTGAATTTAATAAAAGAAAGACGAAAATACAAAAATTAATCAGACGAACCAGAAAAACAGAGATACAAAACAATAAAATGAAAATTATTCGCAAATGCAGAAAAGCTAAAGAACAGTGGATTGATGAAGAAAGAGGTACAAACTAAGATGGAAATAGGAAAGACAGATGAAGCATACAAACTAATTAGAATCAATTTTAGGAATATAAAATCGTATAGCAAACATATAAAGGACGCGGGAGAGAACGTCGTTATAGAAAATGTAGAGAAAGTGGGTAGATGGCAAGGATATATAGGGAATTTATATGCAGGAGAAGAACTAACAGCAAGAACAGGCATCGGACTTTGAAAATGATGACTTGGGATATCCTCTACTTAGAGATGAGTTTGAAATAACATTTAAAAAGTTTGAAAAATGATAAAACGCCGGTAAAAAATAGGAGAGATAGGATGATAGGCCACATACTACGGCATGAGAAAATAGTGCGAAATATATTAGAAGCAGAGATAGGAAAAAAGAGAAACAGATGTAGACCTAGGTTAGACTATTGCACACAGATACTGAAAGATGTAGGCTGTAAGAATTTCAGGGAAATGTGTAGGCTAGCTCAGAATATAAATCAATGGAGGTACGCACCCAACCAGTCCCAAGATGGATAAACTAATGCCAAAAAAATATCTGTACTTAAACATGATAATTATTATAAGCAACTACAGATATTGGTTGTGCAATATTCTCGAATAATGTTAATTGTGTAAAAAAATTTACTGGAAAACTATTAATTCGGCAAATGTTTAAGTTCTGGGGTATTTTGACAGCCACAGGCTGCTTAACCTCTTTCACATACCACTGAATCTCTGTGAAATAGGGCATATAATTAAAAAACAATTGAACAGGAACCGAGCTGTTTTTAGACTGTGCGGGAATTTCAGGGAACTGTGTAGACTAGCTCAGAATATAAGGTACGTGTCCAAGCAGTTTTGAAACAGAAAATCTAATGACGAAAAAATAAGCCCAGATAAATCTGATGATTGCTATAAACAACTACAGATGTTGGTTGTGAAATATCTGCAACTATTATTGACTATGCGTAAACATATATTGGAAAAAATATTAAATCGACAAATGCTAGGTGCTGAGGGAAATTGGCAGCCACAGGCTGCTTACCCCCCTTTGCAACCTATAAATGTTGGAGAAATAGGGTATATAATTGTAAAACAATAGAAGCGGACCAAACTGCATCTAAAAAGATAGAACAGCGCCTACGATCAAAGGCAAAAAATAGAAACAAGAAGAAAATTGTTGAAAGAATATGTGTGGAGCACAGCACAGTATGCCTATGAAATACCGACAGTCAGAAAATGCAGACAGAAAAACGGTAGCAGCCTTTTGTAATGTAGTGCTCCAGATGTATGAGGATGATAGTATATACAGACAAAGTTAATAACAAATAGGTTATAGAAATAGTAGGGGAATAAAGATATCTGTGAAAAAAAAAGAGAAATAGAAGGGCAGAATACGTTCTAAGGCGTTTTTGGAGAATATTATGGGATATAATACAAGCAGAAATAGGACAAAAGAGGTAGACGTAGATCTAGATCAAATAGTGATAGATGCAGATGAGCAAATGTGTAGGTTAGTTCAGAATAGGAAACAATGAGTGTACGCGTCTAACCAGTTCCAGGACTGAAGACCTAATGATGATGATGATGGATTGATATGATATCTAATTCCGTATTAATCAATAATGGGAAATCTTTTTGTTAAAGTATAAAGCAAAAAGTAAAACTCTCTTTACCACAAATTATATTTTATTGGATCCTCCTATGAAACCTCCAAATACGTAGTTCAACCACTCAGTAGTCATCATCAGTAGAATGCATCTAACTTACAAATGTTAAACTCGCGGCATAACTAAAATTAAAGTTAGTTTTCACTTTTGAGGATATTCTCTTCCCACAATTAGGTTGAAGTGAAACTTTGCAAATACAGTTGCATTTGCAAAGTTTCACTTCAGCCTAATTGTGTGAAAAAAATATCCTTAGAAGTGAAAACTAGCTTTAATTTACGTATGCCGTGAGTTTAACATTTGTAAGTTAGCTGCTTTCTACTGATGATGACCAAAATACTTAAGTAGAAGTTCCATTCGAGGTACCAATAAAATATAATTTATGACAAAGGGAGTTATATATTTCCATTCAATATTACATCACAGGGTTTCTTTTTATATTTAAGGTTTAAAGAACCAATATTTCTATCCAATTTACAAATAACATTAATAAGAAGGCTCTATATTGTAAATAGTGATATGCGTACCTAAGTAACTTTTTACCAACTAATAACCATCGTTTTACTTACTTTGAAGTCGTCAATACTACAAATTGTTGTCAGTTTGTACCCTCAGGGCAAGATTGTGATGTCTGAGAAGGTGTCTTCACATACGGCGGTCGGGTCGGGTTTAGTGAATTGGAGCCTTTCATGAATATTGTTGTGCCGAAGTTGCCCTCAGCATCAAGAGAATAGCGCAAGGCGTCGGCTACAGTAATGGAAGCGTTGCTGCTAGCGACCTTGACGAACTCCAACTAAAGTTTAAGACGAACAAGGCACACGCCTCGATACTGTAGTCTCAAACTTAAACCTCCGAAAGTCCAGTTAAGCCAGGCGACTAGAGAACTGATCCTAAACATCATCATCATCCACATTGTTCGCTACGGTCCTGGGTTCCTCTTACCACTCCCCACTCGGGCAGAATCCTTGACCCCATAATGCGCCTCTACCCATTATACGCTTTCCGAGCTTTTCGCTCCACATCTATCGCTGCCTTATACACACTCCTAAAATCCCACCTGTAGAAATTCAGCTACACACCGCTCTCCAGATTTGCATTTATAAATTCCAAAAACCAATTTAATTTGTTTACTGAAACATCCCGTTACAGAAATCAAATCCCCTATTTACAATTCCCTACTCTACTCTTTAGCAAATATTTTCGACCCAATCAAATACCGGCAGATTTCCTATAATCACAGAAATCCCTACACTTATTTTTCACTCTCCCATAACAATTTTACAATTCTTAACAGGTCGTGGTAAATTCTGCGATAAGTTACACTCCTTCCCTCTAATCCTCTCTCCGCTTTATCCTTGTAACCAAAACGTTCCAGAATCACTGGACCACGTACTTTACCACTGTCCATCTCTTTCTCACCTAAGAAATAACTTTAAGACCGATATATACCTAGATCCCTACTCTCCACTACCAAGCCCACTTCTTAACCACGCATAACACTCTCCTTCTGAATCATTTCCTACAAGATATTTTGGGTAATAAATTCCCCAATTTCCCCTCTTAGCTCCTAACCTGAGGTATGCAAGAAGACCAACACAATAAACTGAAAACTGATGAACCCCATAAATACCGTTTAAGATAACAATCTAAGTAGCGACTGCATCGAAGCAATGATACTTCCACCTACCCTGAACCAAATCAACTGACCAATAAACAGCCAGAACAGTTGAGCAAATAAACAAACTGAATTACCATTTATTTATATATTTTCGTTCAATTTCATTAACTTTAAAGAACTTATCCATGTACGACTAGGATGCGCCATAGGTCTAAGTATAGTCAGAAATAAAGATAAATACACACACGTACGTCATCATTTGCAGGAAGGCGTTGACGACTTCCACCACGATTGTCACACATGACAAGAAGGAGATTCGGAACGCCGCGGACGAGATCCGTCACGTTGTGAATCAACTGATTGGTATGATGGACGAGGAGGTCGTGCGTTGAGGATGTAGATAAGTCAGGAGGCGCATTAGGGGTTGCAGCGGAGATCGCCATCATCTCAAGAGAGCAGGTGTTGAGAGGTCAGAGAGAGTTGGTGCTTAAGAAAGCATCTTACGCTGCTGCATCTGCAGGTGCTATATCGACGTTAGCTGTCCGTGTTGACATCAAGTCGGGCCAGAAAAAGCATGTAAAGAAGAAGGTTGATCCTGCTTGTGATGGGTTTATTGTTGTTGCAACTCGAAGGTCGCGCAGAGGGCGTTGTTGTTAAGCGTTATGTTTGCAAATATGCGAATAAGTTGCAGTCCAAGGTCGTATGGGACTGGAAGGAGCTCGTAGCGAAAACCATCGCAAAAAGACGTCCACGGATCGTTCTCTTGGGGGTGGAAACAGGGATGGAGGCCAAAAAGCTTGTCTGTCTGGTCACCAACCAAAATCTCCGTTTTGGCGATTTAAAGCTGGAAGACCACTTGAGGGAGAAGTTTAGGTTTGGGATCTCTTTATAACGTCCTCTTCGAAGACACCCCCTCTTGTAGTGTGGTTGTGCGCAAAGGCAAACGACAAATTAAACTTAGGGAAAGGTAAAGAGGCGATTAGAGTGTTTGTAGAATTGTTGGGGAAAAATAAGATTGGCACCGGGCTTATACAGGAACCGCACCTGTATAACCATAAAATAGCAGGTTTTGGGAATGGGGTTACCGTTTTACACACAAACAATGAGCAGCTGCGTAGCGGTATAATAAGAAATAATCATAAATGCGTGGGAATAATTTTAAATAATTTATCAAGCAAGTTTTTATCGGTGACCGAAGCAAAAACCAGGCCAAATGCTTTTTGCATTATAAGAGTGTATCTTCCACTGGTCGACTCACGGCGGGAAAACCCACAAACTGAAGATTTAGTAAATCAAACAGAAGCGAAACCAAAATATAATCATGGATAGAAACTTTAACTCAGAGTCCCCATTGTGGAGTAGTCGAATATATAAGACGACAGGAGGTCACGCTGATTTATTAACGGAATAGGACTTTGGCGTGTACTGGGAGAACTTGGCAACCACAGGCTACTTACCCCCCATACGCAACCACTGTATGTCGGAGATATAGGGTATATAATTGTAAAACAATAGAAGGGGACTGAGGATGATAGCATGGACCGACAAAGTTAATAACAAATAGGTCATAAAAATAGTAGGGGAACAAAGATATCTGTGGAAAAAATAGAAGAAATAGAAGGGTAGAATACGTTCTAAAGCATTTTTGGGGAATAGTATGGGATATATTACAAGCAGAGATAAGAAAAAACAGGTGGATGTAGACCTAGATCAGATAGTGATAGATGCCGACTGTGTAAATTTCAGGGAAATGTGAAGGTTAGTTCAGAATAGGAAACAATGAGGGTACGCGTCTAACCAGTTCCAGGACTGAAGATCTAATGATGATGAGGTGGATTTTGGGCTGAACCCACGAGTTTTTTTGGTCCAGTGCATGATATTAGAACCCAACTCTCAGAATCTCCTGCTGACTCAACTACCGGAGTTCTTAATGTGTCACTAGTCTGAAGATTCCCCCATACCTGCATCAAATTGTTGTTTCCTTCCTATACAAGTGAGGGGGAGAGGAAGAGAGTGCTGGTAAGAGGAAAATGTTGGAAGAGGAAAATAGAGGAAGGAAGGGTGGAGAGGTGGGAACGAAGGAAGCAAAGAAGAGACGAGGGTAACAGGGAGAGGTTGAGAGTGGAAGAAGTCTTGAGTTAAACGTGTTGTGAAGTGTTATCAATGATGTTATATTTTGCAAGTTAATTCAGAACCTAAATTTAAGTTAGCTTGATTATCTCACAGCTATCTTAAAAAATAGTGTTCGTATCTACATAGCAGATCTACTGCAGAAGCGCCTTAGTGCTACTTGAGTGATAGGTAAACCATATAAAAATTATTATTTTTAACTCGTAATGCTAAAATTGCAACAAAGAGATGATTTTTAAGACTAATTATTCTAGGTTATGTTAAATGTAATAGTTACCTTTGCCGTTGAAACAAATACTCTTTATTTAGAGGCTCTACAAATTAACCATGAATCGCAGAAATGGTAGAAGTATATGCATACAATAGAAATGCTGGTCTTAATGACCTGTACTAAGATAAGGTTATAAGTTAAAAGTGACTTAAAGGACATTGACATCTTATTTTGTGACTACATAATTCCAATCAACAATTGAGAGTAAACTCAAACAGTTGAAACGGTTAAACTATCTGCCTCTATCGTGTGTGCAACGAGCAAAAGCGTTTAAACTATACACATTTTCTGTGCTTACTGGCTGCGATCGCTTTCGCTTTTCCTTTTATAGTATTTTTAATTCAGTTCCATGACCACAGCATTTTTGTGACACCAACCTTCATTTTATGGCATTAACTTTGATCTCTTCCGGAAATTGTAATCCAGAAAGGCGTCCTAAGAAATGCTTTCATTACATTCTTTTGATTGAATTAATTCAATCGTAACTAACAAACGTCCTCCCTCCGTCAATATTTCACACACTTTTTCAATTATAGTTGGTGCATTTTCTACACATACAATATTTATGGTGTAGTATTAAATAAATAGCCAAATACCTTACATGGTAGTATAAGTTTCAGTGAAACTGATTGCCAGCAGTATCCATTCGACCTACTTTAAACATTACTTCTAGTACAATTAATACTGACAGCAGCAGCAGACAAAAGTAGGTTTGAATAATGCGAAGTATATATTTTATACACCCACTATTGCACACAAAACACTGAACACTCTAGTAGAACTTCACCATTTCAGTTCTTCTCAAGGAGAACGTAACCGAAGAGAAGTTGTAGTTAATTATAATTGTAACAGCGAAGGACGTTTCCCACAGTTTGCAAAATATTGCACTACTTTATCGAGGTTAACCTTTGTCAGCGCTCACTTTTGAAGCTTAAGACAGTCGAATCACTCAACTTGCTTGACTCGTTGTGCTTCTTACATAAAATTTTGGTAAAAGTCAAATGAGCGTTGTGTTTTGACTTTGATTTGCTCTGTAGAGGCAGGGATACTGTAACAATTTAAGGATACACTGGCTAACTTCAGTGGTACGGGAGTGAAAGAAAAATAATAAAATTGCTGAAGTTCAAACATACCGCGTTACAATATCACTTATCATGAAAGGCTTTTCGATTATTATAATTAAGGGTGCCAAACCGCCTTGTTTTAGCAATCCTTTTGATATTATTCCTACACGAAAGACAGTTATTCGCATAGATCTTATGTGCTTTTGATTTACTAAATTTATCACGTTACATTTTACTTGTCTCTACACTACTTTAAAAATGTTCATCAAAGTTTGGTTAAATTTAAAAATAAAATGCTTTTTCCAAATACGACTCTTTCGCTGAAAAGATTGAATGTCGATTCTAAAATTTACCTACCTTGATCTATATTATAAATAATTTCAAAGAAAGTTTTATCGGAACCTAAATTCTATTAACAATAAATTCTTGAAATATAAAAAATACACATACATTGACCTTAAACAAAAATAAACCCAATGTAATATTCAACTGGCCAAGTATTAATTACAAAAATCCTAACAAAAATTATTGATTTATAACTAAGTCTACCACGCCGTTGTTTTAGTTTTCAAGATCGAATTATATGACTTTCTAAATCCCAGTTTCTAAAAATGGCTTTAATGATCAACATACAAAAAAGTTAAATACCAATTTTTCCTTTTATCACTTCATTGTTCATTCAAAAAACTAAAGATTTATGCTTTAACAAACACTAAATTTTATCAATAAAACTTATATTTAAAATCAATACGTGTATAGTTCTAATTATTTTAAAATATTCCAAATTCTTGGCATGATAACATCATGCGTAACTTTGCCAGCACTGATTCTGTCGCTAAAATTTATCATCCAGCAAAATAAGTACTTTCATCTTCTATAATGAATAAAAACCCGTTAACATTCAAAATTCACATATACATAACAATAAAGTATAGACAAGAAATTAATTTGTAGTCCAATTTAATGGCGCAGCAATTTAAATGGTACAAAAACAAAGCACTTACAACACAAAATCGGGTTGTAATTCTACAACTTATGATAATATTAATTCAAGTATCGCGTTATTAACTCGTGGCGCTAGTTCACATGCACCCTTACGCATGATCATTTCCCAACTGCCTCTCACTCTTACCCAACTCATTGTCTTCGAAATTGGAACCACCACATGATCCCCCCCTCACCATTTAAATCAAATTCTACATAACTTAGGTTTAAGTGTTAGTGGAAACGAGAATATAATGACGTACTTATAATATTTAATAAAATAGTCGCCACCGATCGAAATAAGCATAAACATACACGTTGAAAAAAACAGAAAAAAACAATTATAGGAATCACGAATTCACCTATGACATAAAAATAGCCAAAGAAGCAACTTATAGTTCCCTTCCCTGAGCTTCGACAGGAGTGGCGGTTTTATATGGTTTAAGATTGATTACGTTCTGCCGTGACAATTCGTTACTCTGAAAGTCGCTGGTTACATAAGAATTTGGCCCAGCCGACACAACACATAAAAGGGCACCTCATATAATAGGAAGAACTTTCTTATGCGTTTGTCCGCCTCAGACGACATATATTGAGTTCTAGCGAGGACTACATTCTATTCCTTAAAAATGTCAGGACGTCTTGTTGCATTAGTTTTATCAGCTCTACGCCGAGCTTTGCATTTTAACCTTTTATGGGCTAATTGCCAAATAGTCTCCCAATATGGTTTAGCAGTAGAAACCGCCAGAAAATCAACGTATTTTCTATGGAGTTAGTGTCTACCACACCCATTTGCAGTATCGTCCCGTATACCCAGTAACATTAACCGCATTGTTTAAACAAACTTCTACAAAAACTAACACATTCAGCCATTTAGTATGCCTTTCGTGACAGTAGGTCCTCAGTAAATACTCCCTGTATGTTTGTTGTGGTTTGTTAACTATTCCTTTTAATTTTTCTTGGGAATAAAACTACTTACATTTGTTAAAATAGTCTTTATTTGCGTTTCGAGCCATAACCTAGAATCGTTCTCAAAATAATAAAAATTTTTAAGTTTGACATTTAACCAACACAATCGAACAAATAAACTAACTCCTTAATTATACATCAGCATGAAATATGTAGCAGGTGGAAAATAAAAATTCTGTGACTTGCAGCTTGCTAATGTGATATAAGACTCAAGTGACCTTATCGTGCAAGAAAAAGTATGGTTGTAAGTAATTCACTAATCCAACTGATGTTGAAAGAAGCCATCCACTCCAGAAACAACTTTCAGATGTAAGAGCAATATTCTCAAATCCGCGATTATTTTCGTGTTTGGGAACTTGTTTCACTACAAACCCGAGATTTAAAACTACCGGTGTTTTAGGCATTACAGTTAATATTGAATTTTTCAAATAGTTTGTACTGTAGTTTGAACTGTAGTTTGAACTGTACACACGTAATTAACGTTAATTAAATAAAATACAAGAAAAAAGTGCTTTAAAACCTTGTAGTTTTATTTCTTCAGTATTGCATTATAGAATTTAATTTATTAGCGTGTAGCTTGAACTGTTTACACCTGACTGACATTTATTAAAAAGAAACAAAGAAAAAGAAGTTTTAAACGTTGTAATTATATTTTTTTTTATATCACATCATTCTACCTTCAAAGGAGTATTTATACGATACTGAATATCCTGCGTGTGCTGGATGGCAGAATATTCTGCGTGACTCATGCCTCTAAAGATAAATTGCATTGAACATTCTTACGTTGAAGAGCCACGTGCAGGTTGAAACTTGGATACCGTTTTCAAAAGGGCATTAATCGGATGATTTTCTTTAACCTCGAGCTAAAAATAAATTTTTTAGATAAATTTCCTAGATAATAATCTTGATGTATTTTCATTGTTTCTAAATCATCAATCTAAAAATAGATTAGCGTGATGTATTGCATAATTCCTGCCATCTACTACCTTAAAAGTGAGCTTATAAAATTACTGAGTGAGCTAAAAATTATCCTTAGTGTCTCAAACATTCTAAAATAGCCTACCTTGAAGTTAATTCAAATTCCATCGCTAGAAACTTCTTTGTGATCTAGAATTGGCATAAAATATTTGACTTTGGTGAAAAACGGAAGTAGAAACCTCAAACCGGAAGTAGGTACCTCGATCCGGAAGTTTGTTTGGAAAGCGGTATAGCCTTTGGATGGAAAGTGTTTTGAAACCTATACAGCTTATCTACTCATATCATATCCAGATATGGAGACATTGTTTGGCCTGCTACATCGCCCGATTTCTCCACATGTGACTTTTTTCTTTTGGGATAGCTCAAGAGTAAGGTGTACGTTGAACGATCGCAAACGTTAGAGGAACTATACTAAAAATTCGAAAATAAGTTGAACGTATTATACTGGAAATGTTACGCCGGATAATGGATAATTTTCAAATAAGACTACAAGAATGCGTAGATCGTAATGGTGACTATTTTCCAAGTATTGTTTTTAAAAAATAAAAGTGGCAAACCTAACTCAACAGAAGTCTTTAAAAACCTTAATATTGAAATAAACACTTCGGTAGATACGGTAGTTTTAAATTTATACGCTTCACCGACGAGCTCTGTACCATATAAACAGTCTTTAACGAATATCTTAATACCAGAGGGTGATACGAAAATTCTGGGTGCAGATTCGGTTATAGCGACCTAAAATACATAAAAAACATCCATCAGACATCAGGAAACAAAAATTGTGTTGGTCTATGTAGTCAATTCATTTAACTACATTAAAGAAACATTAGTAAATACTCAAAATATATTCTGTTATTTCACTCAGAAGAAAGCATTAAACGTAAAATAGGTTACTGTTAATGAACAAAAAAAAAAGATGTAAGTCACCTCGATTGTATAGCAGAACGTTTCGGTTTTCTACAACTGTAATAACCATAGATATACAGTATGGAATGAGTACACAAACATTTTTATTATTGTATATGAAACAAAATTTCGAGATACAATGCGATATTTCTTGTTTTAATAGGTTTCAATAGGTCGCTTATTTTAGGTAATACAGGATATAATTGTTGATAGAAACGTCTTCGAGCATCATTTTCCGAAATGAACGAATTATTATGTATAACACATGAATAATGATTATTATGTTTATTTCTATATTAATACAAATAGTTCTAATCACAAAGGAATTGGGTTGACTACCTAAGAGGGATGTAAAATTCCATGCAACGGAATGACATTCAATGGCCTTTAGTTAGAAGTTCAAAATTTGAGAGGCAGGATGATTTGCAAATCAAGCTAGTAGGCATTTGTCCGTGTCTTGTAATTACATTACGTCGATCTGCAATTAAGAGCAAGCACGCACAACTCAAACGGTTAAAATTTAATCAGCCCATATTGACGGTGTCATGAGTTAAAGCATTTAATCTATATCACTCTTGTGTGTTTGCGGACTCCAATCGCCTTTATTTATATTGTCGTTGCTGTTTTTGATCGGTAACCAAAGCAACTTCATTTTTTCTGTAGGGTTTAAACTAATCATCTGAAATTGCAACCCTACCATAAGGCATTTCCAAGAAACGCTTTCCGTACTTTTGATGGAATTGACTGTAATCAATTGAATGTGTACACCTTTTGGCAAATCAAAGAGGACTTTTGTGTTTAGAAATGAAATACATATTTTCAACATTGCAACACAACTTCTATCAATAGTAAAACAAAAACAAATTAATTTAAGTAAATGGTATGTATTGCCATCAACACGTATTACGTCAAAATTGTTTGACAAAAGTTTGGCGATTGTTGCAAAGAATAGGTATTATTAATAGCTCGATGGCCTATTTTATTAAATTAAGTCATACAAGTTATGAATTTCAGTCATGAGTGACGTTTCAACCCTGGAATTAACTTTATATGTGGGGTGATACAGAATATGCGTTTTCGTTAGGTTGCTAATAGCAATGCACTGCACAGAAAGAAATTCCAATCGCTATAAAATTCGTATCTACTATCGCTGATGCCCAACACGCGAGCCATAGAAGGAACAAACCACCAGAAGATTTGAGCCCATAAACATTTACGAGTTACTTTGTAAACATCTTGACGAATATGTTTCGTACATAAGGTAGAATAGCCGTGATGTAATACAGAGTCGGCTTCGGGACTTAGTAGGTTCGCATGTGACTATTAGCTAAAGTTCAGGGTTCGATTCACGACACGGACCGATTAAAAAATATTACACAAGAATTTTTCACAAAAATACGCTCTCAGCTCTCATTCGGACGAGAGGTAAAATGTAGGTACTGTGGGTGGGTGTTGTCACTCTTGCTTAGAATAGCTAGTATTAAGTAAAATTCAAAAATCATTTCTTGGCCAATGTAGTACCTTTGAGTGGAGCATTGAAAAATTAAATGTAAGGATATAATACAAAACGAATATTGAATTACATAATATTATAGGTATATAAATATATATATATATATATATATATTATATATATATATATATGTATATATACAGTCCACTCTGATGAGGCTAACAAGCCGAAACCATTGGTCAGTGGATGTTTCCTCCCCTATGAATTAATAAAGCTAATGTTTTGTTAATGGCTATATAACTACCAGCCCGATTTGTATTTGTCAATGGCTCTTATTATTTTCATAAGAGTTTGTTTACAGATACATCTTACTTTATATATGATATATATATATATATATATATATATATATATATATATATATATATATATATATATATAATGAAATAAAGTTGTATAGACTCTTGGGATACACTCGTTCGTACAAATAAAAACTACAGCGTCAATTTGTAACTATATTCAACGTTTCGGCATGAACAATTATGCCTTCTTCAAAGACTGAAATTTAGCAAATGTTAGTATACAAACTTGAACCAGTGTAACTATTTGACTTACATACTTACTATGACGTAAAAAGATTCGCATAAACTAATTTAAAAGTAAGTGATTCCATAACAGGCGGTAAAATTAATAAAATAAAAAAAAAAAAAAATTTAAGTACATTAACACAATTAAAAGATTGCAATGTCAAATAAATAAAATAACTACAGTAAAAATTTTAAAAACAGATACAATTAAACCTAATACAAAGAGCACTAACACAATATCTTAAAATAATACGAGTTTACGAAGCAAAAGTCTGCTAGAGTCTGTTATTTGTTTACTGCCTTTTGAAATGCCTTTCACAGTTAAATATGTTGATGACATTTTATGTTCTGTTCCTGAGCATTTGATAGAGTATACGGTGTATATTTTCAATAGTTACAACTTCAATCTGTTTTTCACATACGAAAAAGAAGCCGACAATAGTATTCCTTTTTGGAACACGCTGGTTATCCGATGTTCTACAAGCAAACTTAAGTTTGACATTTACAAAAAACCTACCGATTCTGGCAGGTATATAAATTTTCATTCAAGTCATTCTTTCAAACACAAGCTTAACACTATTATGTGCTTAAAACAACGTATTCAAAAAATTTATGAACCTAAATTTCTTAATAAAAATTTAAAAGAATTAGAGTTCACCCTAATTAATAACGCATACCCCAATTTTCTCGTAAAAAAGTTATTATACTTGAATAATCTCTATACATCAGCTCATGATAGATCAAGTATTACCAAATTTAGGAAACTTCCGTACATTCAAAATTTAACACCTCGACTGGTTAAGATATTGAAACAATCTGACATTTTTATAGCATGTACTTACGAGAAAACAATCGGTAATTTATTTACTAAACTAAAAGATAGTACGAATAAGTCTCTTTGTAGTAACACTATTTACCAGATTGAATGCAGTTGCAAAAAAACGTATGTTGGTCAGTCGAAACAGTGGCTAAAGAACCGCATAGAACAGCATAAAAGTGATGCCAAGATTGAAAAATCGTGTTGTGCTTTGTCATCACACTTGTACAACACTAAACACGTAGTGAATTACGATAGTACTAAGATTTTGCATATAGAAAGCAACTACTACAAGAGACTTTTCTTGGAATCGTTCTATATACATCAACAACGTAATCCTATTAACAGCAAGTTGGATATAAATAACTTAAACGTTGTGTATTCGAGTCTTTATAGGTTAAATAACTATCACTGTCGCAGATAGGTAAAAACTTTTAATATGTGGATATGTTGTGTGGATGTTAATGTACTTTGTCCTTGAGTTAACGTTCGATCTAGTTATATAAAGATACACCTTCTTCAATTTTGTTTTATTTTAAGATATTGTGTTAGTGCTCTTTGTATTAGGTGTAATTGTATCTGTTTTTAAAATTTTTACTGTAGTTATTTTATTTATTTGACATTGCAATCTTTTAATTGTGTTAATGTACTTAAATTTTTTTTTTTTTTTATTTTATTAATTTTACCGCCTGTTATGGAATCACTTACTTTTAAATTAGTTTATGCGAATCTTTTTACGTCATAGTAAGTATGTAAGTCAAATAGTTACACTGGTTCAAGTTTGTATACTAACATTTGCTAAATTTCAGTCTTTGAAGAAGGCATAATTGTTCATGCCGAAACGTTGAATTTAGTTACAAATTGACGCTGTAGTTTTTATTTGTACAAACGAGTGTATCCCAAGAGTCTATACAACTTTATTTCATTATCTACGTCCGTTCGAAAAATTATAAGAACTATATATATATATACAGGGTGCCCACAATCTATCTCCGTATATGGGTAACTTTTTTATTATAGAAGATACAATGTTGGTTAAATTAGCAAAGTTGAAGAGAAATTTACGAGTAGTATGATGCTTTTTTGAAAACTCACCTAGATGCTCAACTTTTTTAGATATTTGAAAAAAACTGAAATTTGCCATTTTCTTCAAACGCTAATAACTTTTTAACGGTTTAACCTATAGAGAAAATAAAAACTGCTTGTAGGGTAACTTTTTACGTAGAATTCAATAGCGTATATGGCAATTTTAATTGGAAATGGGTTTTCAAGCTACAAACAGCGTCACTTTTTTTAAATGGAAACCATAGTTCAATATAACCCAAATGGAAAGGTTTTTCTTTTCTGATTACACTGATGTAAGGGTTGATGTACTTATTTTCAGTAGTTTCTTCATAATAAAGAAAAAACGATTTATCTATTTTAACCATGAAGAATAGGATTCTGAAAATATGTAATCCCGAATTTCTACAAAAAAATCTTTTGGACCTTCAACGTACGTTTATTAACAATGGCTTTCCTAAATCCATAGTAAATAGAATTTTATTTGCAGACATCAATAAAAAACAATATGAAGAAATTAAAACTGAACTTGCTACCACTCATAAAGCCATCCCTTACATTCAGAAACTCTCTCCATCTTTAGCAAGAATTTTAAAGCGGAATGATACTAAAATTACATATACCTATAACAAAACAATAAGAAATTTATTCACTCAAATCAAAGATAAAACAGACAAACAATGGTTAAGCAATGTCATCTATCAAGTGAAGTGTTCATGCGGGGGCTTATACCTTGGGCAAACTAAACAGTACATTTGTAGAAGATTAACACAACATAAAAGTGACGCCAAAATTGGAAAGATGTCTTGCGCCCTATCGTCACATGTCCAAACCACTCGCCACAACCCCAATTTTATTGATTTTAAAATAATTGAAGTTGAACGTGATTATAAAAAAAGACTGTTTTTAGAGTCATACCATATCAACAGGGCTAAAAATAATATAAATTCAAAATGTAATATAGACAACTTAAGTGCGGTTTACACTTCCCTTTACAAATTTAATAGTTAAAAATATACAATCCTATAGATTAAGTTATTTGATTCTTTAGAAGGCGAATGCCTTATTCTAAATTTGACATTTTGTATTATTTTTCGATAAGTTTCAATCAAAATTTGTTCACATTAACTGTTAATATTTAGTTTTAAGATTTTTTATAGTTTAAATGTTTTTAAAGTTTGGATTATTGAAGATTTCGCTAGTTGAAGTTAGAATGATAGTGTAAATTTATATGTAAGTTTTCAATTAAGCAATTTTATTTTAACTGTGTCACCATTTTAGCCTTCGAAAAAGAACCCAAAGAGGTTCAAAACGTCAGGAATAGAAATAAATACACCTTACTTGAAGCATTTCTTTCGAACTAAATAGTTCCCAATATTTTAATTAAACAGCCTACAGTTTATATTTAAAGCAGTTCGTTACTTGATTTGTCAGATCATATTTTATATATATATATATATATATAGCTATGTGTAAGGCATTGTTTGGGGACGATTTCTCAAGCGGGCGCATCATTTAAGGACTTTTGTATACTTTGGGGTCTGGTCTCAAAGAGATCCTATATACAATAGATAGTTTGAGTACATTCTATATATATAGAAATTTGTATACTTTCGGGTCGTCCTGGTTTATTTGCTTGTATAACAGATGGAGCCCTAAGTATTAATTGTGGAGTTAATGTGTCTCAATAATAGGTGTCCTCAAAATAAACATTGCATAATAATATTTAAATTACACTGTTTCTCACACGTTTAGATAGTAACAAGGAGTATCATCCGGTGAGAAATTGTCCTCAAAGTATGCATTTTACGAATTTATAAGGTACGGTAGTCATAAACATTACTACTTTTCTAAATTAGGAGAATAATATTATAAAACACATGTTTACTTAGTTCTGGGTAAATGTATATTATTTTCCGGATAGTACTATTTATAGTTAGCTGACTGAATTCCTTTTGGTATAACGTTGTTTCTACAGTTTAGCGATATAAGGGCATTGTTGTTTTACATATGGTAATTTTTATCATAATCAATTTCCTGTAAGCGTTGGGATCATTGAACTGATCCATATATTTATGAGTGTTGATGATTGGGTAGCTATGGAAATATGACGAATCTGCAAATATGTTTATCTGTTGACAGGCCACGAGTGGTAATCATTTATTTTAAAGATGTCACAAACTCTGGAATCTGAGGGATTATAATGTTCCCGATAGAATACCATTAGATATTGAACAAAAATTATGCAACTTTTACTAAATATGCTTATACCTGCATAATACGTTATCTGAATGTTATTTAAGATATGATGTCATCTGTTGGATGCATATAATTCAAACCGTTGACAATTTTGTGCACTTACTGATGAATCATTTACCAAGGACATTTGTGAATTTTATAGATCTGCGAACTGGGCTCAAAAGTGCAGTTCATGGTTTATTGGTTTTGTCGATTATAGTAGAAATACAAAGACGTCCATACAATTAAAATCCCACCCCAAAATTGACTTCTGCAGATAAAATATAAATTTTCAAAGCCCAAAAGCATAGAGTTCATTTCTGGATAAATTTTTAATTTACGGTCACCTCTTTAACCTCTAAAATCAAAAGTCACCACCAAAATGAGTTATGCAAGTAAGGTATCATTTCACAAAATCCAAATACCTAGATTTTATTTCTGGAAGAACTTTTAATTTAGGATCATCCCTTCAACCCCTAAAATTAAAAAGCCATCCCCAAAAATGACTTATGCATGTGAGGTATCATTTCTTAAAACCCAAATGCCTAGGTTTCATTTTGGAAGAACTTTTAATTTAGGATCATTCCTTCAATTCCTACAATTAACAAAACCCTATCCAAAATGATTCATGCACGTGAAGTACCGATTCTCAAAATCCAAAGGCTTAGATATAATTTTGGGAAGAATTTTTAATTTAAGATCATCCTTCAACCCCTACAATTAAAAAGCCAACCCCAAAATTACTTGTGCATATGAGATATCATTTTCAAAATCCAAATGCCTAGATTTTATTTCTGAAAGAACTTTTAATTTAGGATCATCCTTCAACCCCTAAAATTAAAAGTCATCCCCAAAATGACATGCATGTGAGGTATCACTTCTTAAAACGCAAATGCCTAGATTTCATTTTGGAAGAATTTTAATTTAGGATCATCGCTTCAATTGCTACAATTAACAAAACCCTATCCAAAAATGATTCATGCACTTGAAGTACCGATTCTCAAAATCCAAAAGCTTAGATATAATTTTGAGAAGAATTTTTAATTTAAGATCATCCCTTCAACCCCTACAATTAAAAAGCCACCCCCAAAAATGACTTATGCATGTGAGGTATCATTTCTCAAAATTCAAATGCCTAGAATTCGTTTCTGGAAGAACTGTTAATTTAGTATCCTCCCTTCAATTCCTACAATTAAAAAAAATTCAAAAATGATTTATGTACGTGAAGTACCAATTCTCAAAATCCAAAAGCTTAGATATCATTTCGGAAAGAATTTTTAATTTAGAATCATCTCTTCAATTCCTAAAATTAAAAGCCCACCCCCAAAAATAACTTATGCGCATGAGGTACCATTTCTCAGAATCCAAAGACCTAGATTTCATTTCTGAAAGAGTTTCTAATTTAGGATTACCCCTTCAACCCCTAAAATTAAGAAACGAATCTCCAAAACGATATGCACGTGAATTATCAATTCTCACATGTCCAACAGCCTAGATTTTATTTCTGGAAAGTTTTATAATTTAAGATTTTTCATTACACCTTTCAAATTGTAAAGCCCATCCTAAAAATAATTTAATGCGTGACGTACCAGCAATCAAAATTCAAACCTTGGGTTTTATTTCTAATAGAATTAAGAGCCCCTTGAGCCCGTCAAATTTTAAAACCCATCCCCAAAAATGGTTTATGCACGTGTTATATCAATTTTTAAGATCCGTAGGTGTAGTTTTTATTTTAAACGGACTACCTTTATGTAGCACAGATTTGGAGTATTGGAAACTCCCCCCCCCCACCCCTCCTCAATGTTTGTAGCACGTGACGTATCATTTTCCAAAACCCAAAAGCGTAGATTTCATTTTTGGTAAAAAAATTTTACCTACCGGTCATCCCCAATAACCGATATTGGGGATGACCATCCTGCAAGATTTTAAAATTTTGTAATTGCAAATCGTTTGTTTAGGATTGTTTTGCCATTTTGGAAGTTTGTTTAGGCCTACAGATGCGCGGACTTTTAAAATCAAATTCGCGCCAACCGCATCCATGCAATATTTTAAGATTTTGTCATTGCAATAGTGAAACAATCCCAAACAAACAATTTGCCTAGACAAAATTTTAAAATCTTGCAATGACGGTGTTGGTGCAAATATGGCCCCATGTAATTAGATTTTTAAAATCCGAGCATTTGTAGACCTAAACAAACCTACAAAATAGTAAAACAATCACATTGCCATGACAAAAATTTTAAATTTTGCTAGGACGGGCTTGGTGTAGATTTCGCCCCACCCAATTTGATTTTTAAAAATCCGTGCAGCTGTAGGTCTAAACAAACCTCCAAAATGGCAAAACAATCCTAAACAAACGCCAAACGAACAATTCGCCATGACAAAATTTTAAAATCTTGCAAGAATGGAGTTGGTGCAAATTTGGCCCAGTGCAGTTTGATTTCTAAAACTCCGCCCATCCGTAAGCCTAAACAAACCACCCAAGGAAGTGGGTCAAGTTGGCCCCACTTTCAGTTATAATTTTATCTTTCTCACCAATTGTGCTCGTTTTGTGCTCAATTGTGCCGGTGTTTGTTTCAATTGTGCTTATTTGTTTATAACGAAAAACCTTCAAAACAAATCGGGTCGAGGTAGCTGTACATTTGATTTTTTAATGCTCCTCCCGAAGATACTACTTTAGCTGTTTTTACACACGGGACTTACATTTTACCTCTCATCCGAACAAGGGCATATTTTTATGAAATATGCTCGCTTAACATTTTTTAAGCGGTCCGTGTTGGAACTCAACCCCTGGACCTTGGGGATTAGTACTCATAGGTGAGCCAAGGTCGGCATACATTTTACTTAAACATTCATTGTAGAAAGAGGTTTATGTTCATTTTGCTAAGCACAAATGTTTTGATTATTTAGAAATCTTGTCTGCTTTATTACTATAGATACTAGTTGAAATTGAAAATCGGAATTTATTATTTACTTTAATTTTTCAGAGGCGTAACATGATTCGTATCAAACTTCTGTTGTAAAAGATGTTTATTAACGGAATGGGACGATTTGACACCGTCGTTTCGGCACGGCAGATTCGGCGCAGAGACGTGTCGGCTCAAGGAAATTTCGGCGCAAGGACGTTTCGGTGCAGAAATATTTAATGCGCAAAATTGCTTGCTATTTGTCCATATTGCAATATTGTGCATATCTGCAGTGTTGTGGCGAAAATAGTCTTGAGGTTTCAAATTAGGTTAGTAGTAGAAAAGTTTTACTACTAATAGAAAATTATGGATTGAGCACATGTGCGAAAATAGTGTTGATGTATCAACGTCTCTGCGCCGAAACGTACCTACGCCGAACCATCCCTGCGTAGAGACGTTCCTGCGCCGAAACATTCTTGTGCCAAAACGTCCCTGTACCGAATCGGCCTCGCCGATGCGTCGTGGACATGGTATATTTAAGTATTACGTTCCTTTGGACCTGTAGTATATATACCGGGTAATCGATTTTAATGTTAGGTTTGTTAATGGTTTGCCCTTGGTGGCTAGAGTTTTTTATCTATATTTAGTTAGCGTAGCGCTCCAGGGGTTAATTACTTGTCAAATGTGGTGTACAAGGGCCGTCATATGTTGGTCAAATGCCGTCAAATGTTGTTAAATGTCTCGAAATTTTCAAATGTCGCTCAAATGTTTCAAATGTCAAATAAGTGTACACAATTTTTGTAAGTGATCAACCCTTCGGTAGCGCTTCAAGTCGTTTGTATGAAACATTTTAATGTCATCATCCGTCTAATATTATGCGCAATATTATTCTAAAGACCACATTGAGAATATAGGTAAAATATTCGGCACCGTGACTCCAGCCGCCCCACCCCAAAATTTAAAAAAAAATAATAATACAGGAACATTGCACCCCTGATGCATCCTTATGCACCAACCTCACATTTTATTGCACCCCTTCAATTAAATATTTATTGACAAATTTATAGTGTGCGTCAGGGTCACATGACCCTAACCGGCCGACACTTCAAAATAAAAATTGAGACATACTACCGTTTCTATAAAGCAATGCACCTTTGTGCTCCAGCAAAATTAATCTTTTCACCTTTTCCTAAACCACCCTCACCTCCTCCGAAATTTTATTTTTTGAAAATTTTATTAAAACATTTACATACAGAATGCACTCATTAAACACCATCTAGCACTCACCTCACATTTATTGCACCTATTTGGTTAAAGACTTATTGACAAAATTAAACTGCACGGCCAAGGTAACGTGACCCTAGCCGGCCGACACTTCAAAATAAAAATTAAAACATACCACCGTTTTTAGAAAGCAATGTACCCTTATGCCCCACCAAAATTAATCTCCTCAGCCTTTCTTAAACCACCCTCACCCCATCCCAAGAATTATTTGTTGAAACAGAAAGTTATTATTATCGCTTTGCTAAAAAACATAGGAATGAAAATTTATAATGACCTATTACCCTACAACATTAGCGGACTTTCTAAGAAAGGACTACACGTAATGCTGATAGGGAAGTTGGCCGTCAGAGAATAAATGCCTCTTTCAAAAATAGTAACATTTTGTCTGGCAGAAAATACTTCTACAAACATATTAGACAAAAAATGATTTGTTGATAATTTATAAACCGGTCACTGGTTATTCTCTCTATAAATTGTCAACAAATTATTTTTTGTCTAATATGCTTGTAAACAAAATGTAGACAAAATGTTACAACATATAAGAAGTCTGAATATTTCCTAGAGACTTGAATGCGTAACATTTTTCAACGCTTTTGTACACGATCAAACAGAAGCAGCATCGCCATGGCATCAGTTCCTAGTGTCATATTAAATTTTAAATACTTCTTGTATTTAATACTTCACAATATAAATATTTTACCTATATTTTGAATGTGGTATTTAGAATAATATTACCTATAATATTAGAGGATGTAGACATTAAAATGTTTCATACAAATCACTTGAAGGGTTGATCACTTACAAAAGCATGTACACATATTTAACATCTGAAACATTGGAGCGGCATTTGAACATTTTCCAGATATTCAACAACATTTGACAGCTTTTGGCCAACATTTGACGGCTCTTGTACACCACATTTGACAAATAATCAACTCCTCGAGCGCTACGTTTTAACTAAATATAGTTAAAAAAACTCAAGTCACCAGGGGCGTACCATTAACAAACCTATAACTAAAATCAATTACTCAGTATTATATACTTTACATGTGATTTTCCAATGCTCCACCCGAAGGTACTACATTGGCCAGGAAGCGAGTTTTTTTTTTACCTGGAAAATTTGGAATTTTGCCGAACCCTTGCTGTTCCAAGCAAGGTAGGGATCTTTAGCGTGCGTGACAACACTCACACACGGACCTCCATTTTACCTCTCATCCGAACGAGGGTGTATTTTTGAGAATAATGCTCGCCTAACATTTTTCGAGCGAACCATAGTACTACAGGTCTAAAGGAACGTAATACTTAAATAAACCAGTCTACAACGTTTTGGCGCTGCCGATTCGGCGCAGGGACGTTTCGACGCAGAGACGGTTTGGCATAAGGACGTTTCGGCGCAGAGACGTTGATACCTCAACACTATTTTCGCCTCAACACTATCTTCGCACATTCACCTTTCGATTATTATATTTTTTGTAGTAAAACATTTCTACTACTAACCTAAGTTAAAACCTCAACACTATTTCTGCCTCAACACATGTGCCCAGTCCATTATTTTCTAATAGTAGTAAAACTTTTCTACTACTAACCTAAGTTGATACCTCAACACTGTTTTGCCTCATCACCATTTTTGCACATGCACCGTATCTATAATTACCTCTTAGTAGTAAAACAATTCTACTACTAACCCAAGTTGAAAACTCAACACTATTTTCACCACAACACTGTAGATATGCGCATTATTGCTATATAGACAAATAGCAAGCAATTTTGCGCGTCGAGTCATTTTCTGCCCAGAAACGTGCTTGTGTCAAAACGTCATTGCGCCAGCACGTTGTGCGCCAAATCGGCCGTGCCGAAACGACGGCATCGTATCGTCCCATTCCGTAAATAAACACTTACTACAACAGAAGTTTGATACAAATAATGTTACGCCTCTGAAAAATTAAAGTAAATAATAAATTTTGATTTTCAATTTCAATTTACCTATAGTAATAAAGCGGATAAGATTTCTAAATAATCCAAACATATTTGTGTAGACCAAAACGAACATAAATGTCTTTCCACAATGAACGTTTAAGTAAAATGTATGCGTTTCGTATACATCACTTCCAAAATGCGTGAAAATTTATATAAATTAAATTACCAAAACCTAATTCATATAAAACTTTGCAAAATGGCTTAATTTTTTTATTTATATTGCAAATAAGTCCTTAACCAACAGGGTGCAAAAATGTGAGATAAGTGCTAGACGGTGCATAATGAGTGCATTCTGTATATAAATGTTTTAATAAAAAATGTTCAAAAATTGAATTTGGTAGTGGGTGAGGGTGGTTTAAGAAAGGACGAAAAGATTAATTTTGGTGAAGCACAAGGGTGCATTGCTTTCTAAAAATGGTAGTATATTTTAATTTTTATTTGAAGTGTCGGCCGGCTAGGGTCACGTGAGCTTGACCGCGCACTATAAATTTATGAATAAATCTTTAACTGAAGGGGTGCAATAAAATGTAAGGTTGGTGCATAAAGAGTGCAATGTTTCTGTATTTTTTTTAAGCTGTGAAGTGGGCCGATGGATATCAAGGTGTCATGGAGCCACCTGGCTGTGGCATTGAGTGATTCGATAGTTTTTTAGTCCAATAAATTTTGCCTTTTGTTTACGCATACTATAAAATTCGCAAAACCAATTGAATAATTAATAAGCAACGTATGTAATATAAGCAAACTTATAGAATATAAACCCAGAAAGCCAGTTTTCATCGATAAAAACACAAGTAACATTAGTAACAAAACTATATAAAAATAATTTTAAAAATAACAATGCGGTAACTACCGGATCCCACTATATTTGCGGAAACTGTAAGAGCTTTCAACTTTTAAGCAAATAAAGATTGATACATGCGGTTTTTACTGAGGTGCTTCACAATGACACAAAGTTTAATTAAACACATTCAGTTAGCCAAAAACAAAATGGTGGTTTATTTGAATTTTTCTTTAAACACCGGCGCAATTGTGCACAAAATAAGCACAATTTAATGGAATAAGATAAAATTGACAAAGTGAAAAAAAGCGGGAGCTAGCGATCAACCTGCCCCCCTTGATTTGTTTTCATTTTTTCGCTATAAGCAAATGAGCACAATTCAAACAAACACCATTAGATTTGAGCACAAAACGAGCACAATTTAATGAACTTAAAAAAAAAAAGAAAAACAAAAAACCATGAGGGCGAGCGGTCAACCTAGCATTTGTTTTTAATTTTTTCGCTATAAGTAAATGAGCACAATTGAAACAAACACCAGCACATTTGAGCACAAGTCAATCGACTTAACAAAAATTGAAAATCAAAATAACACGGAGGGCTAGCGGTCAACCTGGCATTTGTTTTTAATTTTTTCGCTTATAAGCAAATGAACATAATTCAAACAAACACCGGCACAATTGAGAACAAAACGAACACAAGTCAATGGAATTTAAAAAATTGAAGAAGTCAAAAGAAACCGGGTGGGGTCAACCTGACCCCCGGATTTGTTTACAATTTTTCGCCAAAAGCAAATGAACACAATTGAAACAAACACCTGCACAATTGAGCACGAAACGAGCACAATTAGTGAGAAAGAAAAAAAACTTGAAAACTGAAGGGGGGAAGAACTTGACCTACCTCTCCAAGATGGCGAAACAATCCTAAAGAAACGCTAAACAAACGATTTGCCATGACAACATTTTTAAATCTTGCAAGGACGGGGTTGTTGCCAATAAGATCCCCATGCAAATTGATTTTTAAAAATTCGCGCATCTATAGGCCTAAACAGTCCTTCAAAATGGCAAGCAAACCTAAACGAACAATTTGTAATGACAAAATTTTAAAATTTGGCAAGGACGGGGTTGGTGCGATTTGGTCCCGTCCAATTTGATTTTTAAAAATACGCGCAACTATAGGCCTAAACAAATGTCGAAAATAGCAAAACAAACCTAAACAAACGCTAAACGATCAGCAGCGATCAAATTTTAAAATCTTGCTTGCGCAGGGCCAACTTCACTGACGTCCTGGATCAACGATTTCAAGATATACTTAATTTTAAAAATTGGGAATTCTTCACAGGCATCTTATAAATCTAAAGCTTTGTATTTATGGTAGCCATTGGGCCTTCAGATATTCTTTTGTATCTATATTCTATTAACATAAGCTACAAATTCAAACATGCACATTTAAAAAAGGAGAATATGCTAAACTGTATAAGTATTAAAATGTTTGCAATCACATGCGTGAGAAACGAATGTCTTTGATTTCTGATGGCTTGCAGTTTCGTAGCCGTCGCCAACTCTCATTCTGGCGCCTAAGTAAGAAAATTAATCTGTATAGAATACTGATTTAGCATTTTTTATTGTACGGTAATATAACGTATAGATACGTATGTACCTTTATACAGCGATACTCTTGAAATGCGTTTTTTTTACATAGCATTCTAACAATCTGAGATTGGTTAACTATAAACATAAATTTTTTCACTGAATCATCTGGTGTAGGATGTAGTATACATTTTCAAATTTACTCTGTTACATAAGTATATTGTAGTGCATGAGGGAGGCATTTATGTTCTTGCTTTTTAATTAATTGTATCTGAGCATGGTATTAGAGTATTTTATGGGATTATTTTGATAAAATGATTAAAAACCTGGTTTCGTGAATAAGTTGTATAAGCTGTGTCGGAGTATTGATGTGTCGATGCGAACTCGATTTTAGTGACCTACCCGATATAGCAAAAAATCGATACCGGTATGCCGATACGTATCGATATATTGCGTATCGGTATTCGATACATAAATATCTGTATCACCCACCCTATAGTTGTAAAATCTCTTTTATCAAATATTTTAAAAAGTTAGTTACAATATTTTATTTAGGCATAACCTTAATTTCCGCAATAGCTTGAGCTTAAAATTTGGCGATGACAATCTCCGTCAAAATTTAATGTATTTAAATGTGCACTCACTGCAACTTGTGTACCAAATTTCAAACTCCTAGCCCACAAGTTTGGTTAAAAAGTGTTTAAAACAGAAACCTTTTTCCAGAATTTCTTGAAAATGGCTTAATGAACTTGAAATGTAAATATATTAACAGAAGCAGCATTTCATTTTAAAAATTATTCCTTTACCATTTCTCTATAAAATATTTAAGGAGCCAATATTCACCAAAGTTTCATTTTACATGTGATACGCTATGTATACAAAACCAGTATAATTTTGCCTTTTCACATTTAATTTCAATATACAGGGTATTTCAAATTCTAGGGCAACCATGGGGATCTCCTATAATATAAGTGATAGCGGGTAGGTTTAAGTTTGGCACCTTTACAGAATTTTGTGCTTAACAATATGCCATAAAGAAATTTCGCCTAACTGCATTTATTTCTGTGTTAGGGTAAAAAAAACAAAAAAGTTGATTTTCGTTTTTTATTTGTAACTTTGTTATTTGAAAACATATTTGAAAACTGTAACGATATTCAGTAGTGTATTTTTACAGATCCAGGTGCCACATTTCCTCCAGTATCCACATTTCCTCACACATCTGGACCAAATTTACATGTAAATTCCCATAAGGAGGAAATGTGGAGATAAATCTCCTCCTTGCTCAGACACCCCCCAATCATTTTGATTACGTCACACCCGCATTCTTTCCACCCGCGAGATAAATCTTTCTCCACATTTCCACCCACGAGATAAACCTATCTTGTTTGGTATCAATTAATATTAGATTTTTCTCAGCTACCCGAATTTCTAGGAATTTTTTAGATTTCATCATCTCCCAGTGAGCTACCCTCATTTTAAAATTTTTTTACCGCTAACATTCTGAACCAAATAGCTTTCTTCGACTAGACATTGCATCTTTCGATATAAACCTATCTTGTTTGGTATCAATTAATATTAGAATTTTCTCAGCTACCCGAAACTCTAGGAATTTTTAGATAGCACCATCCCCAAGAGCTACCCTAATTTTAAGAATTTTTACCAGCAACGATATTTGACCGTCCGCATAAATTTTTTTATACATGCGGCACATCAAACTAGTCTAGAATTTTACGCAGAATTCGAATCTGTAAACAGATATAAAATAGGACCACGTCTTACAAAATTACACACATACTTTATAGCGAGCATACCGCGACCGTACCACTACTCGCTTTTAATGTCATACTTTCTAACTTGTTTAGCTCATCTTTCGAGATAAATGTAACTTGTTTGGTATCAATTAATATTAGAATTTTCTCAGCAATCCAAATCTTTTTAAAATTTTTAGATTGCATCATCCCCAGGAGCTACCCTCATTTTAAGATTTTTTGCTGGTAGCGATTTCTGACCGTCCTTATAAATTTTTTTAGTCATGCAATACATCAAATTCGTTTAGAATTTTATGCAGAATCCGAATCTGTAAATAGATTTAAAATCGAACCACCCCTTACTATTTTACACATCCTCTAAATTATAAATTTCCTGCAGCTCATACCTAAAAGAAAATCTAAAAACCATTCTTAAAACTTTTTATTACAGACAATTTTTACTAATACAGTTTAAATTTTGTAAACCACATTTCTAAATACATATTCACAATTTTTTATTTTCAACCTAGAACTCATATCGGTTTATACTTATTAATATTTATTTCTAAATAGAGCACCTTTTCCAAAGACCAACCGGACCCACATGTTTCAAATTCCTCTGATTTTGTTCTCATGGTTTCGCTTAAGACCTGGTACATATTTTCCAGATTACTAGAAGACGTTATAACCACATTTTTTGTGTTAAAGGATTTCACGTCCTCTACACCCTCTGCCGCAGCCATTTTGGTGTAAACGCCGTAGAGTTCGCAATAGACTTAATTGCTGTATGTTGTATTCTTTTTTCATTTATTAATCGAATAAATCGCTCTTTCTGCTTCCAAAGAAACTCGGACACTCCATCGTCGACATTGTCGTTCTTTATGCAATAGCTAGCCATACGCTTGTTAAACGCTGCGCTAACCATTTCTACGCCTTAGTCTCTAGTAGCGGTAACTGAAGCATCTTTATGTCTGTTGCTTTTCAAGGGTGCGGCATAGGTAGTCTTTTCCATTTCGAAATCGCATACTTTACACATAATTCGTGGTTGTTTCGTACAAGACCCTTTAACAGCTGGCGGAGCTGAACGTTTACGGCTTAATGACATACCGTGCTGTTTTTCCTTGTGTCGTTGTAAGTTGTCCATTCTCGTAAAAGCGATACCGCAAGACCCACAGTTTAAGTACTTTGCTGCGGACGGATGTATAAGCAACCGTGGACGATGTTACACCACGACATTTGTTCTGGTGCCGTTTGAGAACATTTTTCCAGGTATAGGAAGCACCGCAAGGTTGCATTTAAAAACGTTTGCAGGCACCATTTTAGTACAAAACAAAATCCGCACTATAGGACTTTGATTAAACTTGTAAGCGAACTAACTTATAACTAAAGAGTTTACTCTTGCGTACCTGCTTTATGTACCCTATTCAATGCAAAACGAAGGTTTCCGAATACACCCGAACGAAGTTGAGGATTCAGCGGGGAACTAAATGACGTCATTTTGTGCCAATCCTTGCTGCTCGTCCAGTACATTTAGCACCAATGTATGCAGTTCGCTTCGTCCATGCTGCGAATGCAGTTAGTAGAAACATTGAAAACGTCTTCCATGTTATACAGATCGGCAATCACATCGCGTGCAGATTAAAAGTCCAAAGGGTGGTAGCACACGCACACAAATTGGCTGCAAGTCGTGCGGTAGAAGATGCAGTGCTACTATAAACAAAAACTTAATAAAACACTTTAAACCTTTACTAAGGGAACACCAAACTTGTTGTCTACAGAATATTTACTAATAAAGCAATTTAATTTTAAATAACTTCTACGTCGTATTTTCGGAAATGGTAGGCTTGAATATTTTCTAAATAAATCATCAAGCGAAAGTATGCTTAGCGGCATTAAAATTAACCATTAATTTCCCATTTTACGACCGCGGTTAATTATAGATTAAAATTTAATTTGTTCACGTTCGAGCTTCCGTAAACTAACATATTTTATAGTAACAGTGCGCTGTATAATACATGCATACCCTTTCGCCGCGCTACTGCTATTTTTGTAGTTGCTTGAAAAGGTCAGTCGCCTTTTTTACTCTTAGGACCGCTGCAAAGCACCATTCTATACTTTCTCTAAAAGTATAGCACATCGCGCACTTTTTATCTTATAAATAAATTTTGCTTATGTAGGCTTTTACACTTTAACATATTTAAACATCTAATACAATCGATTAACCACTTTCGATTATTCTAACGGGGGTCACCATACATTCCACCACACCGTTCTTTTTGAATACAACGATCTGATGAGCTTCCACACACTAACACCTAACGTACCTTTCCTACTATTTGTTAAACAAAAACTACCGGCATCGTCATGTCCGTATACGGACGTAAGCAGATGTTTGTGGATGTGTACGAGAATATGTAACCATATACATTAATTAGTCTAAGCTATTTTATTTAGTCCACGAAAACTACTATTTTTCTAAAACCACAAAAATAATAATAGCCTTTATAGGTTCCACATTTCTACCATTTCCCAATGACTGGTGCTACGTACATGGAGACTTTAATTTCTTATTTGAGAGAATCCTTATTCTCCCATGCACCGTTGCGTTGTTGCATGCCCACCCCTTTTGGAGATATATGCTCGTTATAGGTTGTAGGACCCTCGGTTTTACTTAACTACACTTTGTGAGACCCCTTTAATCTTTTTAATCGTGTCTCTCTCGCTTACAATACAGTAGGACTTAGCCCTACTACCAACAAATTATAATACTAGATCCCCATTAAATTCGTCTTTAATTTTCCCTACAACTTTTTTTTGTTGACATGCGGTATATTGTGTTTATTATCCGCGGGGTCGTCACTCTTTTAAGATAAATATATCTGTTTTGGTATCAACTAATATTATATTTTTCTAGGGAGCTCAAATCTGCAAATAGACTTTAAATAGAACCACCCTTTACAAAGTCGCGCCTTTTAAAGACCCAAACCTCTAATTTTTACCCATCTTTATTTAACTCCATCTTTAAAACCCGTTTTTTGCTACCCAAGACATATGCTCTAACCAATCATTTTCCTAGAAATCTAAAACCGCTTTGTCCCGCAAACACCACGTGGAGATAACACGTATACTCTGTCCACCAGACCAGAAGCAGAAAGGATTTAGAAGGTGGGAGAAGAACTTAAAAATTATGGAATCTTAAAACTAATATATACAATAGATTTACAAAGTCAAACAACTATTTTAGATTTATATCTTTATACCCCCATGCGTGGGTTGATATGCTTCCAGAGATGACGTTACGCTTGTCATCTTCGCTCGATAAACTAATTTTACTAATAATGTGCGTGTACAAATCGTTTTTTTTTACTCCGAATACATACACCGGCAAGTACTCGATACCATCCAAATAAAGAGTTAGATGCTTGATGACTATTAATTTCCGCTTCCCTCGTGTACGCCCCAGACACATCCCTGGTGGTGATGTCATAGCCTTTTATAAATAAAGAACAATGTAATACTATTCTAAAATTTTTATTCTGACATTATACATAACAAAATTTAAAAAATGTAATGCCAAGCATGGAGCCATTTAAACTTAATTTTAATACAAAGTTATACACAGAAGACAGTCCTTTCTTTATGTTTGTTTGGAGCGGTTTTAGTTTTATCCAATTTTATTCGCAGCTTAAAATTTAAGTCGAAACCCAAGTCCTCTATCTCCTTTTCTAGCCAATAGTTTGATACATAG
Source organism: Platerodrilus igneus (assembly GCA_036346225.1). Taxonomy (NCBI): domain Eukaryota; kingdom Metazoa; phylum Arthropoda; class Insecta; order Coleoptera; family Lycidae; genus Platerodrilus; species Platerodrilus igneus. Next base: position 1,059,948 of record JARFIW010001480.1, read on the forward strand.
AGACCGTCTAGGTTTTCGAATTGCAAAATGTGCCGAAGTTTGCCTCTATATATAAAGTCTTTGATTCCACCGACAACCAGATCCATTCATTCGTGTAATTCTTGCAGTTTGTGACAATCTTTTAATCGCGGTTCTCCCACTATATCTTGCATACGTATCTTGTTAGCTTGATCGACTTCTTCTTGTCCTTATTCTCAAACTCACTGTTGCATAGTTACATGTCCACCACTTTTGGAAATATACGGTTGTTATAGGTTGTAAGACCCACGGTATTAAATGATCCGAAAGGTTCTTTACTAGGCAAATATACAATGTTTAACGAACCACCTTTGCGTGTGGTGTACGCAAAGGTTACGAAGCTCGCATTGCTTAGGTCGTCTATGTTATCTGCTATTTTGATAAATACGTTTTTAGAATAACTTTTTAAAAAGTATACAGATTTAGTCCCATTCTTTTCCGCAAGGACGCCTACATAACTAAAAGAGTCTTTTTTACTAACCACAAATGCATACAACTTGTAGAAACCATATGTATCTAAGTCAGTCCATCGGCACATAAAATAATCTTTTAATTCTTCCTCATTTTCTCTAATAAGATGTTCTTTGTCTAACACATCTTTGTATTGTTCGCGTATTGTCGCAGTGTTTTCCATGTAGTCCAACTTTCGCTTTTTTGCATCCATTTCCTCTAATTCCAGTTGTCTTTTTCTTCCACTTACAGGGTATGGCGTGCATAATGGGGCAATTTCCTTTAGCGTAAACGGATAGAGTTTACTGCCAATATTTACGCGTTGTCGTACAACCTCTGGACGAATGTTAGGCGTATCTATCAACCCCAATTCCGAAATGACTACTTCTTTTGGAAGTGTAGAATATGGTGTTGCAGATTGCGGTGCTTCCTATACCTGGAAAATGCTCTCAAACGGCACCAGAACAAATGTCGTGGTGTAACATCGTCCACGGTTGCTTATACATCCGTCCGCAGCAAAGTACTTAAACTGTGGGTTTTGCGGTATCGCTTTTACGAGAATAGACAACTTACAGCGACACAAGGAAAAACAGCACGGTATGTCATTAAGTCGTAAACGTTCAGCTCCGCCAGCTGTTAAAGGGTCTTGTTCGAAACAACCACAAAACCTTTTATTCAGAATAATGAATTTTTTAGTACCAATAATATAAGGATATTATACATTTTGAAATCAGGAAAAAATTCTCTATACAACGGCATAAAAATCGAATATGGCGTTCATAATATATACAAAAGTAGATGATGTTTGAAAAGAGTTATGTTAGGTTAGTTGGACTTAGGCTAGATAGTCCACACAAGTCCAACTAACCTAACCTAACTCCAGACAACACTAGCTAACCTAACTCTTGACAAGTCCACATCCAACCTAGGTCGGAGGCAATTTCATTCTATGGGGTAATTTCACCCTATGAGGCAATTTCACCCTTTGGGGCAATTTCACCCTATGGGGCAATTTCACCCTTACCTAATATCCTACAGTTCTTTTACCTTGCCCAGTTGGGCGCCGTTTAATCCTTAACACGAAGGTATCAACATATCCAGCAATTTCTGTGAGCAACCGTTGGCTGGTTTATCTTTTGTGTCGTCCACACAACGTTTAATATGGCATACTGGAATGCAACTTCCCACAATCATGTCTTTCTTCAGGATCACCGTATGCGGATTAATGTTTAGCACCCTTACTGGTATCATATTTGGAAACTTTACCAGCGTTCTTCTAATCAGTAATCCCTCCTGACTCATTTCCGATTCAAATGCTTCTATCATGCATATTTGTCCTTCCCGGAGCATACCATCCGGGCGTCCCATTACTATCATGTCCGCCTTCTCGGGTATCTTCATATCACAAATCATTCAAACTTGCATCGTCTGATTACTCGTCCCTTGAAATGGAATCCCATCATCATCTATTCGAAGCACATTTTCTTTATGTTTACATGAAACGCATATTCTCTCATGAAATCCATTCCCAAGATCACTTCTTCTGTAATTTAAGCTACCAACACCTGATGAGTAATTAGTTTGTCCCCGATTGTCAACGTATCGGCAGTCTCTCCGTGATTACAAATTTTCTCACCACTTGCCGTTCGAAGACACACCGATGCAGGTAGCACTTTTCCACGACCAACCAAATCTGTTTTCACAATAGTCCTTGTTGCTCCTTTATCCACGTGTAATCGGGCAACCCTACCATTAATTCTACCATCAATATAGATGCTTTCTAGACTTCCCATCGACAATGCAGCAAGGATGATAATCTCCGGGGCACTAGGTTGTGCTGTCGACGTTCGCCCCCTTACGTCGACTTGCTTTAGTTTCCCTGCTGCTCAACCGTCTCTGTATATGACCAACTTCACCGCAGCTCTAGCATCGCAGACGTCATCTCCGAGGTCGCTGTCTTGCCAGCCTTTCCGCCACACGGTTAATTATTTCATCTATGCTGTTCTGCGCTTGACCAGGTTATTCTAAGGCAGACCGAACTTGATGACTCATCCTGTTTGATGTCTGCTTAGCTGCTTCAAATTCAAGTGCATGGGCCAGTACGTCATCTAACATTTTTGGCCGTGCTAATTTTAGCGCTTGCTGTATTTCGCCGTCTTTAACGCCATCCACAAATGTCTGTACAGCTAGTTGTTCGAGAAAGCTATCTGGTGCCGTTGGGTATGCCAATCTAACTAATCTGGCGAAGTCAGCTTCAAATTCTTGCAGACTTTTATTTGTCTTTTGCGAGCAGTTCTTAACTTGTGCATAGTAAACCTGTTGAAGGTGAGCGTCTCCATATCTCATTACAAGCTTTGATGTTAAGAGACCGTAATCATTCTGCTAGTGATCGGGAATCGTTTGTAAGAAGTTAAGAGCTTCCCCCCGTAGGGCCACTATTAAGGAGATAGCCTTCTCTTTGTTGCACCAACCGTTCGGTATTGCAGCAGCTTCAAATTGTTTCAAATATGTGAGCCAAGGTGTTTTAGCATGTTATGTGGGTGGTTTTACTTTAAATTTTGACGGTATTGAATCGCTTTCTTCCATGCTTCTTATTTCTGGGATGTTCTAATTTACCACTTGGTTTACTAATTCAAGTGGCCGCGTTGTTAGTGAAATCACTTGTTTTTGTAGTCTCATCATATCTTCTTCCATTTTACCAATTTACTGTCCATCTTTTGTTCAACTGTTTTACCTGTTCAGTGAAATCTTCTTTCAATGCAATGGAGCTTTCCGTTAATCTTTGTTCTAACGTGGCTGTACTTTCATTCAACTTTTCTTCCATTTTGGCAGCATTTTCACCTAACCTTTCCATTTTCTCAATATTTTCAATAAACTTTTCTTCTCTTTTCGCAGCATTTACACTTAATTTTTCTTCTATTTTCTCAGCATTTTCACTAAGTGCCACTTCCATACCGTATTTAAACTTTTTAAGGGTCGATTCCAGTTCAACTGACCGCTCTACGTTTTCATTTAGTGTGACTTCTAGTTAGCCGACCTCTCCTCCATTTTCTCAGCATTTTCACTAAGCTTTTATCCATTTTTGCAACATTTTCACATAACTCTTCTTCTACACAGGATTTAAAATCCTTAAGGAAAATCATTAAAGTTTTGCGTCCATCTTACTTTGGCTTCTTGTTACAGGTATATACAAACTACTTAAATATCTGTAGACTTGTGTTTTTTAAATTAATCACTATATACCCCACACATGCTGACACCAGTGTAGCGGTTACTACCGTCGCGTTTCACTGGTTTAAAACAAGTAATAACAAGAGTCTTTATTGCTCACCGTTCACAAGTCTAATTAACAGTATATGCCTTATTTATAGATGTTTTCAGTCCAATTAGCAATGAAGCACTATCATACTAATGAATTTACAAGCACTAATATCTTCTTAAACTAACTGCTTAACCATAGGTCCATTAACAACACTAACACAACTATTATAATTTATTTATTACACTTTTGTCTATTTATGTATTCTACAAGCTGTATGTACATTAGACACTTTCACATCATATAACATTTGTTTACTGTTGGACTTCCAAAAGCTCAACTATTTAACTTTACACGACATAATTTATATTAGACATTCTCATATAGACTAACATATCAGTTAGTAATAATATTTCAGGCAAAACATAGCTCACAAATGTGCATAATTTACATAATCACATAAATTACAAGGGTCACTTGTCATTTTTATTTATATGCCCTTATTTCCAAAATTATTGCAACTTTACTATAAAATGTTCAGTTCGAGACATATTATGTTTAACGCATAGTTTGAACCAGGGTCTGAAACTATACATTCAGCATGTAAATGAGAAATACCCCCAAAGTATGAGTATGATGCCATAAATACTTATGTTTCTGTGTCTTATCGTTTGACAAGGTTGGAAAAACGTTTAGTATTATATAGTACGTTTATGCTGTAGTTGCATAATATATCAAGAATGTTTTAAGGTGTTCTTTATATACATATAGTTAAATGATATGTAAAGTGTTTCCTCTTTAGCTAATAGCTACGATTCCTAGATAGGTTTCCTATTAAGACCACCTATTGGGTAGCCGATATTCAATTTAACCATATATGGAGATGGTTTTGTCTTTATTTTACATTTTGTAATATTTTGTTAAAGTGAATGCTTACGAATTAAACAGATAATTTTTCTGTTAGACTACATAGGGCTATGTATATACTTTTAAAAAAGACACATCAAAGCATTTAGCCATCTCCTGTATGTGGACAACTAATCATACATCATTTGAAAATTGTTAGTTTCTTAATAAGTAATTAGTCTGGTATTTCGCCAATTTCTTGTCAATTATCGGATTCAGTCGTCTTTGATAATTTCCAACAATAAAAGTGCACCTTTTTTTATTGCAGGAGCGGATTCTGCAGCTTCTTTTGTGTGTGTGTGTGTGTGTGTGTGCAGGGGCAGGGGGGAGAGAGTATAAACGTCCCTTAATACACTACCGTTATTACACGGTCTCAAAAAATCATTTATTTGCCTATGTTTATAGTGTCATCCTAAACATATGTAGTTCGAGCTATTTTAAGCATGTTTGTAGAGTACAAAACACATAGTTTGATCTAATGACAAGAATAGCAACGCCATCATAGTGATGAATGCATTTAACAATTATTTAGTGTGACACGTAGAAACACGCCTATTTATGGTACTATAAGTAATTCTTTGGGGTATTCTCATTTAACATATATTAAATGTATAGTTTTCAGACCCTGGTTCAAACTATGCATTAAACATATAATAGGTTACATCATCATCATCATTTTATTTTCGACCTTACTTAAGGTCGGTTTGGCGCAGCTCTAACTTCTTTTCTATTCTGTGCTAATCTAAAAAGTTCTACATACCCTTCACAACCTAAATTTCTAATAATTTGACTAATATAGCTTGGTCTAGGTCTTACTACACTCTTCTATCTTTTCTTATCTAGCTAGCTCTACATAGATATTACCAACCTGATGGTTGTTAAAGAACTCCAACATGTTTACATGATTCCCATTTATAAGGAAATGAAATACCACCTAGTTTCCCCTCCAAAAAAAAAGAAAAGTGTTAAATTATATTGTTATGGTAAGGTTTAAGCAGGGAATCGCTGCCAACATGCCAGACCGCTAACTAATTGTGAGTTATGTCATGGTGACGTTTATTAAATTATATGGTATGGTAAGGCTTGAGCAACGAATCACTACCAACATTCAAGACCGCTAACGAATTGTGAGTTATGTCATGGTGAGATTTAGTTAACTGATTTTTATTTTTTTTTTGTGTTGTTTTCGAACTTACTTAAGGTCGGTTTGACGCAGCTCTAAATTCTTTTCTATTCTGAGCTAGTCTAAAAAGGTCTACATACCCTTCACAACATAAATCTCTAACAATTTAGCTAATATAGCTTTGTCTAAGTCTTTCTACTCTATCTTTATTTGGTAGTCCATAATCTATTACCTTACTAAATAGTCTCTCATGCATTAGCTGGCGCCCTATCATTCTATCTCTTCTGATCATTAATTGTTTCTACATACAGGGTTCCTCACCTATATAGGTCACATAATAAACATATTTTTAAGAATTAGCATATCTTGAGCTTTTGCCCGTTTGCACCAAACACGTCTTAGGTAAGGAATAATAAAGGAATCCTTAAATCATAAGTAGTCCTTAATTCAAAATGCATTGCACCAATGCTTGAATGTCAACATCTTAACTAAGTAGGTGATACTATTGGCAACGTTGTAGTTTAAGTCATCTTTTAGGCAGTTTCAGGTTTATTACAATAAGGGTTGGCAATTTGGCATTGCAGATGCAGAAATGCCGATCAAGTTTTGTCAAATGTAAACATAGATTTAAATTTCTTTGTAATTTTGCTTTATACCTATAATCCTGTCCAAGTATTATGATGGGAAATAAAAAGAGAGTTGTTAGCACCTCATTTATTAAAGTAGCACTGTTATTTCTAGAATAGTTGTTTACACTATTAGATAATATAATAATGTATTTTTAAATTTCTGCGTGGTTTAAATTTTGGCACATTCCTAACATGCAACTTACTTAACAGCACCCTTATTAAATTCTAACAAATGCTCTATTTCAGCTAATACTTGTAAGACAGTCCTTTGATTAATCTAAATTTTTGAAACACAAACAAATGTAAATTATTTATCCTTCCCATTAAAATAATTGGATCTTTCATTAATTCGTGTAGGAAACCCATTGTACATAATATACAAAATCTTATAATACAAAAATAATTCAACACTAGAAACACACAGGAAGAAAAGTTTAATTATAGATTAAAAAGGAATTATATTGATATGCGTTTACATTTTAAGGTGTGAGGTTAGAAATCGTTCCTTAATATATTTGAGAAAGGAATTTTGGGTACTTAAAACTAATTAAATCTGGAATTATGAATGTGGTGCAAACGGCCATTTTAAAACTACTGCAATTATGGTTTTAATTTTCTTCGTGTCATAACTAAAGTTAAAATTATATTATCATAATCTTTATTATAATTCACAAATATATGATTATTTGAACGATAATCTGATAATTGTCCAAGTGACCAAGTTTAACTGCATAAAAAAAGCTTCAACCCTGTCCACCCATTGGTGATGCAATCTGCGTGCTCCTGCGGTCATCTTCGCGGTTGTTACAGAGTCGAAATAATATGTGTATGCGAAAATAGTGGATAGGTTAGGTTACTGGAGAAAATGTTTTACTATTTAATATGACTGAACGGGCACAACAGCCATTCCGAATGGACCTACACCTTGAAGAAGTTTTAAATTACTAGAACAGGTGGAATGCCTACTGCGTTCCAGTGATCTAAAGAGCCAAACTACAGGTTCAACCAAATTAGTAAGGTCTTTAGTAAGGAACCAGAATAAGACAGGTTCCCGAAATAGCGCATTGGCTCATAGGAGTCGGTATGGCATTCTAAGACACTTTACCGCGATGTGGAAGGCAACGGAAAACCACCACGTTACCTCCCAAGTACAAAGCGTATTTAAATTGTATTTAAAATGATGGCATCCTCTGAGGCAAAATATTCCGGAGGTAAAATAGTTCCGCATTATATAATTCCAATCTCTTTGAGTATTACAAACATTTTCTTCCATTTTATATTGTCGAATGCTTTTTCCAGATCTACAAACTCTATATACACGCTTTCCCCCTTTTCTATTGTTTTCTCTATTGTCATCCTCATAGCTGAAATGGCTTCCCCTGTTTCGCATAAACTCAAATTGATCTTCTCCTAGTATTTCTTCTACTCGATTTTTTATTCGTCTTTGTACAATTCTAGTTAATATTTTTGACACGTTTGCTGTCAGACTTAATGTTCGAAAATTTTCACATCTATCCGCGTCACTCTTTTTTGGTATAGTGACTATGATGGTACGTTTGAAATCTTTGGGTATCTCGCCTGTCTCATACATATAGCTTACAAGTTGGAAGAGACGTTCTGTTACTGCTTGTCTAGTTTTAGAGTTTTTGCTTGCACCTTATCTGTACCTGGCGCCTTACCAGTTTTTAGACCGTTTAATGCTAATTCAAACTCATCTCGCAGTATAGGATATCCCAAGTCATCATTTTCAATGTCTGGATCCTGTTCTATTGCTGTTAGTTACTTTCCTGCATATAAATTCTTTATATATTCCTGCCATCTAACCACTTTCTCTACATTTTCTTTAATGACGTTTCTTCTCGTGTCCCTATATTTTTGCCATACGATTTTATATCCCTAAAATTCATTCTACTTAGTTTGTATGCTTCGGCTGTCTTTCCTATTTCTATCTTACTTTGTACCTCTTTACACTTTTCAAAATCCATTGCTTTTAGCTTTCCTGCATTTGCAAATAATTTTCCATTTTATGACTTTGTATCTCTATTTTCCCGTTTTGTCTGATCAATTTTTGTATTTTAGCTTTTATTATATTATATTCAGGATATCTTTTTTTATACATGGTAGCTTATTTTCCTTTTGTGTATACCCCAGATTATCTCTGACCGCCATGTCTGTGCTGGATTTACCGTTATTCCATTCTGTTTCTACTTCCTTAGTATCACAAATTTTCCCGATATATTTCAGCAATTCATTTGGCTTTTTTAAATCTTTATAGACATCTTTATCTTTTAGTTTATCAAAGTCAAAGTGCCTTTTTCCATTTCCTTATTTCAAATTTTTAAATTTAAGAGCAGTCTTCATAATTACGATGTTGTGGTCTGTGTCTATATCTGCTTCTGGATAGCTTCTACAGTCCTTTACTTGATTCCTAAATCGTTGTCTAATAAGAATGTAATCTATTTGATATCTTCCTATATCCCCGGAATCTTCCACGTGTATCGTCTTCTAGCATGATGTTGGAATAATGTGTTTGTAATGGTTAAATTGTTTTGCCGCAAAATTCTACCAACCTATTTCCCTGTCGTTTCTCGTGCCTACACCAAATAAACCTACTACCGCTCCTTCCCTACCCTCACCTACCACTGCATTAAAATCCTCCGTACTTTTACGTATCTTAGCATGTCTTCGATATCTTTGTAGATCGCTTTACCTCTTCCTCACTGTGCCTGGAGGTGGACATGTATATTGTTACTGTATTTACCGGTTTAGATTCTAATCTAACCATGAGTACTCTATCGTTCTTTTGTAAGTAGTTTTCACACAGTGGCCTATCTTTTCCACAATACTATCCCCACACCAGAATTTCTTGCCTCTGATCCTGTATGAATTACCCTAAAGTCTCCGCTCCAAAATCCCCGCCTCTGGCCAACGAACTTTGCTGATCCCTACTATGTCTAGTGCTAACCTATCCATTTCAATTTTTAAGTTCTTTAGCTTACCTACGTGCTTCATACTTTTGACATTCCACGCTCCGACTCCCAGAATGTTCCCGATTCTTTTTCTAAGTCTTCCGATCACATTCTCTGAAGTAGTCCCCTCCCGGAGATCCTAATGGGAAACTATTTTACCTCCGGAATATTTTGCCTCAGAGGATGCCATCATTTTAAATACAATTTAAATACGCTTTGTACTTGGGAGGTAACGTGGTGGTTTTCCGTTGCCTTCTACATCGCGGTGATGTGTCTTAGAATGCCATACCGACTCCTATGAACCACTGCGCTATTTCGGGAACCTGTCTTATTCTGGTTCCTTACTAAAGACCTTACTAATTTGGTTGAACCTGTAGTTTGGCTCTTTAGATCACTGGAACGCAGTAGGCATTCCACCTGTTCTAGTAATTTAAAACTTCTTCAAGGTGTAGGTCCATTCGGAATGGCTGTTGTGCCCGTTCAGTCATATAAAGTAGTAAAACATTTTTTCCAGTAACCTAACCTATCCACTATTTTCGCATACACATATTATTTCGACTCTGTAACAACCGCAAAGATGACCGCAGGAGCACGCAGGTTGCATCACCAATGGGTGGCCAGGGTTGAAGCTTTTTTTATGCAGTTAAACTTGGTCACTTGGACAATTATCAGATTATCGTTCAAATAATCATATATTTGTGAATTATAATAAAGATTATGCTAATATAATTTTAACTTTAGTTATGACACGAAGAAAATTAAAACCATAATTGCAGTAGTTTTAAAATGGCCGTTTGCACCACATTCATAATTCCAGATTTAATTAGTGTTAAGTACCCAAAATTCCTTTCTCAAATATATTAAGGAACGATTTCTAACCTCACACCTTAAAATGTAAACACATATCAATATAATTCCTTTTTTAATCTATAATTAAACTTTTCTTCCTGTGTGTTTCTAGTGTTGAAATATTTTTGTATTATAAGATTTTGTATATTATGTACAATGGGTTTCCTACACGAATTAATGAAAGATCCAATTACTTTAATGGGAAGGATAAATAATTTACATTTGTTTGTGTTTCATAAATTTAGATTAATCAAAAGGACTGTCTTACAAGTATTAGCTGAAATAGAGCATTTGTTAGAATTTAATAAGGGTGCTGTTAAGTAAGTTGCATGTTAGGAATGTGCCAAAAATTTAAAACACGCAGAAATTTAAAAAATTCATTATTATATTATCTAATAGTGCAAACAACTATTCTAGAAATAACAGTGCTACTTTAATAAATGAGGTGCTAACAACTCTCCTTTTATTTTCCATCATAATACTTGGACAGGACTATGGGTATAAAGCAAAATTACAAAAAAAATTAAATCTATGTTTACATTTGACAAAACTTGATCGGCATTTCTGCATCTGCAATGCCAAATTGCCAACCCTTATAGTAATAAACCTAAAACTTCCTAAACGATGACTTAAACTACAACGTTGCCAATAGTATCACCTACTTAGTTAAGATGTTGACATTCAAGCATTGGTGCAATGCATTTTGAATTAAGGACTACTTATAATTTAAGGATTCCTTTATTATTCCTTACCTAAGACGTGTTTGGTGCAAACGGGCAAAAGCTCAAGATATGCTAATTCTTAAAAGTATTTTTATTATGTAACCTATATAGGTGAGGAACCCTGTATGTAGAAACAATTAATGATCAGAAGAGATAGAATGATAGGGCGCCAGCTAATGCATGAGGGACTATTTAGTAAGGTAATAGATTATGGACTACCAAATAAAGATAGAGTAGAAAGACCTAGACAAAGCTATATTAGTTAAATTGTTAGAGATTTAGGTTGTGAAGGGTATGTAGACCTTTTTAGACTAGCTCAGAATAGAAAGGAATTTAGAACTGCGTCAAACCGACCTTAAGTAAGTTCGAAAACAACACAAAAAAAATAATAAAATCAGTTAACTAAATCTAACCATGACATAACTCACAATTAGTTAGCGGTCTGACATGTTGGTAGTGATTCGTTGCTTAAACCTTACCATAACAATATAATTTAACACTTTTCTTTTTTTGGAGGGAAAACTAGGTGGTATTTCATTTTCTTATAAATGGGAATCATGTAAACATGTTGGAGTTCTTTAACAACCATTAGGTTGGTGATATCTATGTAGAGCTAGCTATATAAGAAAAGATAGAAGAGTGTAGTAAGACCTAGACCAAGCTATACTAGTCAATTTATTAGAAATTTAGATTGTGAAGGATATGTAGAACTTTTTAGATTAGCACAGAATAGAAAAGAAGTTAGAGCTGCGTCAAACCGACCTTAAGTAAGGTCGAAAATAAAATGATGATGATGATGTAACCTATTATACGTTTAAAGCATAGTTTGAACCAGGGTCTGAAAACTATACATTTAATATATGTAAATGAGAATACCCCAAAGTATTACTTATAATACCATAAATAGGCGTGTTTCTACGTGTCACACTCAATAATTGTTAAATGCATTCATCACTATGATGGCGTTGCTATTCTTGTCATTAGATCAAACTATGTGTTTTGTACTCTACAAACATGCTTAAAATAGCTCGAACTACATATGTTTAGGATGACACTATAAACATAGGCAAATAAATGATTTTTTGAGACCGTGTAATAACGGCAGTGTATTAAGGGATGTTTATACTCTCCCCTCCCTCTCCATCACACAACACACACACACACACACACACACAAGAAGCTGCAGAATCCGCTCCTGCAATAAAAAAAGGTGCACTTTATTGTTGGGAATTATCAAAGGCGACTGAAGCCGATAATTGACAAGAAATTGGCGAAATACCAGACTAATTACTTATTAAGAAACTAACAATTTTCAAATGATGTATGATTAGTTGTCCACATACAGGACATGGCTAAATGCCTTGATGTGTCTTTTTTAAAAGTATATACATAGCTCTATGTAGTCTAACAGAAAAATTATCTGTTTAATTCGTAAGTGTGACTACTACGCCCAAGGTCCCGGGTTCGAATCCCGACACGGTCCGCTTGAAAAATGTTAGGCGAGCATTTTTTACAAAAATACACCCTCGTTCGGATGAGAGGTAAAATGGAGGTCCCGTGTGTGAGTGTTGTCACGCACGTTAAAGATCCCTACCTTGCTTGGAACAGCAAGGGTTCGGCAAAATTCCAAATTTTCCAGGTAAAAAAAACTCGCTTCCTGGCCAATGTAGTACCTTCGGGTGGAGCATTGGAAAATCACATGTAATGTTTAATTCGTAAGCATTCACTTTAACAAAATATTACAAAATGTAAAATAAAGACAAAACCATCTCCATATAAAGTTAAATTGAATATCGGCTACCCAATAGGTGGTCTTAATAGGAAACCTATCTAGGAATCGTAGCTATTAGCTAAAGAGGAAACACTTTGCATGTCATTTAACTTATATGTATATAAAGAAAACCTTAAAACATTCTTGATATATTATGCAACTACAGCATAAACGTACTAAATAATACTAATCGTTTTTCCAACCTTGTCAAACGATAAGACACAGAAACATAAGTATTTATGGCATCATACGCATACTTTGGGGGTATGTCTCATTTACATGCTAAATGTATAGTTTCAGACCCTGGTTCAAACTACACGTTAAACATAATATGTCTCATTTACATGCTGAATGTATAGTTTCAGACCCTGGTTCAAACTATGCGTTAAACATAATATGTCTCAAACTGAACATTTTATAGTAAAGTTGCAATAATTTTGGAAATAAGGGCATATAAATAAAAATGACAAGTCACCCTTGTTATGCAGCTCCGGATAAACGATTTTCCAGTGCAAAAAATCGCAGTCTCAAAATATACGTTTTACATACATATATATATATGTATATATATATATATATATATTGCTGTGATATGCCCTCAATTGGGCGTTATTAATTGGTATGTAATTTTTATCTTTACCCCGACTAGCTCACTGAATAAATCTTATTTTAACCTTTAAATGAATTCAAATAAAGCAGTTTTAGGGCAAACAATATAATAATTGATAATATGTACAATACTCAAAATTTTCCCTTTTAGATAAAATATTTACATTTACCAAATTTATGCTTTTCTGAAAGCCAGCAAAAATATCTTTTAATTACACTCAAGTACCTTCGAACGTTCCAAGATGCTTTTTCCTGTTTTCGTATTTTTCAAATGATCTTTTTGATGACTCTTAGAAATATACACGGTATAGCAAATATTAAATTTGAAACAGTATTTCAATAAAAAAAATGTTTAAAAGTCGTTAACCTGTAATGGTTTCTGAAGTTCCATCATAGTGTGTGGTCTGCATCCCTTGTTGTGTCAGCTTTACTTATTGGCCAAAATTATCCACTTTTAATTTCTGGTATTTTAGATTTGCATTAAAGCATTGAGTCGTATCAACAAAATTGTCTTCACAAAATGACATTAACAAATGCCGGCCCAATATAAGAATTGCATCCAATATAAACATCCCAATAAAATAAGTCCTCAATAAAAATCGCTTCCAATGAAACGTCCGTCTATTTGTAGATCGGCTTATTTTTCGTCGCACAAAAATTTTGCACTTTCAAATTTTATTAATTGAATTTTTATTTCACTAATTACCTAAATTTTAACAGCATTCAATCATAGTTAATGCTCGGTTGGATATAGACTAAATGTTATTCATTTTCTATTGTATTTATAAGCCCTTCCCACCAATAGTTTTCATTGGCGTGTTTATAATCAAGGCTTGTACTTTGCCTTATCTGGCAGAACTCGGAATTTTTACAAATTCCCTAGTTTAATTCTTCGACGAAATGCTCCATCGATTACGTAAGCGTTTAGTATATTACAGTAATAGGTTTTCCAATTTTTGGCTTTTATCAAGTCATGTATTCAATGTTTGTCAATTGAAAGTTCACGACTTATCATATAATTAAACCTCTTTGTGTATTTTGTGTTCTTTCTAGTCACGTAACGACTTTCTAATAATGAATTATTAAGATGCGTTTGCATAATAATTACGTTGATATTTTCGACGCAATTATTAAATATATGGAGTGCCAACTTATCTATGTTTCCCGGCAATTTAATTTGATACAATTAGTTGCTTTTTAAAATCTTATCTTTACTTGTAAACTATACTTAAACATATTCATACGACGCACACATTATTATTCTAATCAAATGATATCGGATTATTACTAAAGGAGCTTCTTTCTCATGCATTTAATTACACATCTTTTATATACAGCGTCCTCGCAATTGACTTTTTGTAAAATAGTCGATTTACTCTTATAATTACTAGAATTATTTGATTTTCTTAAAGTTAAGGGTATTTATATCTATCCTACGACCCCAATGACTTAATCTACCCTTAAACTACCCTATAATCATAGCAATATATATATATATATATATATATAGAATGCTGTGAAACCTCTTGAATTACCTGGTCTGTTGATTTTCTTCTGTTAATCGCCTCGGCTGCTCCTCTAGATAGCTTTCATCCTCATTCATAAAAAAAAAAACACATTCTTACCACAAACATCAACGTTAACTCTATTTACATCAATATTCACAATACATTAAAATTTCAAAATTAAAATTCAGCATAAATTTCAGTATCAGAAAATTTCAAGATTAAATTTATTATCATTTTAAAGTGCATTCAGAATTAAAGTCCTTGTAGAATGCCTACTAATTACTATAACAATATATGCAGACCTGAGTCTGAGTACAAAGGGAGCATCTTCCACCCCTTTACGTTAATTAACCAGGTTCGTCTAATTGAGCTCAAAGACATACCCTAAATTTTCATCATAATCCAGAACATCAATACTAAATACCCCTTTCTACTTAAACAAGCAAATTTCACCTTAAAATTAAAATATTATTGTTAGTACCATTTCACTACTGTCCATTTTGAGTAAATCAATTATAAAGTTATTCAACACACACAAAAATCTCAAAGTTCAAACAAAATAGTATAATTTACCTGAAGGTTACTTGCACTCGTAGCTTCAATGTACATCGTCCCTTTTGTTAATCACACCATTCCAACTGGGTTATATTTACGGCTTCTGATTCTCAACGCTTTAAAAATTTGCTCCATCACCATTTATTTAAAGTTGTTTCAGGGCTTTTCCGGAACTAATCTGTGTATATCTAAACCTTGTTTTGTGGATCCAGACCCGTTTATGCACCATTTAAGTATTAATACCCCCGAAAAATAACAAAGAACTTCATACTTCTTTCACCAATATACGCCAAAACTGCCTACTTTTGTGTATATATTTGTCGTTGTAAATTTTTACCAATTGGTACAGTGATACTAAACTTTATTACCTTGTATCTTCTTTTCTAAGTGCACTAAAGTACATTCATGTTAGCACGTAAATAACAAACTGTTTTAAATCACATAATATTCGAGCAAACTGTTTACATTATTTAATATTAAAACCGGAAAACTAAAAAGCACTGTATAACGCGTTCAATCAAGTCGAAGATCTAAGAGAGCTTGTTCATATTCCCCTGGGTATATATAGAGGTTAGCCTGTCTGTCGGTCGAGTCTCCAAAACGGACAATTCTAAAGAATTTCGCCTGCTCTGTTCCCAGTCCGTAGCCTGGCATGCGAATTTTACGAATTTTGCACTCGCCCCTAGTTAAATCTCAGAAAATTTATACACGGCACGCAACGTCTGAGAATACCTAATTAAATTTTATACAGAAATGTTATTTCTACCTCTCAATTTTGCCTTTTACTTTCAACCAATCGCAACCCCATGACGTTGCTCTACTCACGCGTTTTTACTATATGTGTCTCGGTCTTGCGCATATTATCTGTCTCTATCTACCCTGTTCTTATTAGTGCAAATTGATATTCCTTATTATCGATTATTTTAGTTCATGTGGACTATCTGGGTTAAATAACCCCGTATCGCACCTTCTCGTGAATATTAAGCCACGGTTTCTCCAAGATTCTTTGTAACCATTAATTATCTGTAGAATCGACATGTTTATCTAAACAAATTAAACTGAAATTGCCTTTTAAAAATACGCAGGTGTTTAAACATACTATTAATTCTCAGAGCTTGATTTCATGGTATTTTATTGGGTTTTTCAAGTTTTTATAGATATTATATGTTACTAACGGTTCAATTAAAATTGACTTCTATCCTTTCATTTTTAGCGAATACAAATTAAATATTAATTATTATGTGTACACTTTGTTTAATACCGGTTACTTAAAATAAGGTTAATTAATATAAATTTTGCACGTAATTTCCATTTGTTTCTTTCCTCGGAATAAATACATTACACGTAGAGCTTGTTAATACTGTTTCTTTTGATATAAAGCGTCTTGTACATGACTTAAATCTCTTATTTTTACTGAAACGAATGAATTTTTATTCTCCACGGTGTTTTAATAACGCGTATTATCTAATAAAATTCCTTATACACGGTGATTAAAATT
Organism: Platerodrilus igneus; assembly: GCA_036346225.1. Lineage (NCBI taxonomy): Eukaryota > Metazoa > Arthropoda > Insecta > Coleoptera > Lycidae > Platerodrilus > Platerodrilus igneus. Next base: position 1,076,814 of record JARFIW010001480.1, read on the forward strand.
ATTTTATGTAATTCATTAATTTTCTACCCTGGTCTAAATATGAGTAATATATATACATAAATATTATATATTAATATATATCTCTGTGTCGTATTTCTATATTTATTTGATAAATGGGTAAAAGTAAATTTTGTTGTGAACCAATAATATGCCACGGCTTATTGAAACTTATCTCAGGTTTTTAATGAATTTAAATAACTATAAACAAACAGTGTGGGTACAAAACTGTATGCCTATATATTAACTACTGCCAGATACAGCCCCCTCTAGTTAATTTTTAAGATACTTGCTCTAAACTGGGTGTGATCTTTACTACCAATTTTCAGAAAATAAACAAAGTTAGAATGCTTAACTTTTGATAAGATTTTTTTAGATTTCAATGAATAATACAGCTTTTTAAGTGTTACAAATATAAGAACTAAGTTGTTTTATACCTGTAATTCCATTGAAGTCCGCCAGTGTTTACAATAATGGACCTTGGACTGCAAATAGACCACCAACTTGGAAGTGCACGATTACCTGTTGAATTTAAGTTTTAATATTTTGTATTTAAAATTTCACGCTTTAATTTCAGGCTTTAGAAATACTAAAAGGATGTTATAATGAAAAATGATACTCAGAATCGGCTATCTAATTTAGGACTCGTTCAACTATCACTGCGGGAACACAGCTCAGAATAATGGAATCTCCTGGACGCATTTTTAGCTCTCGGTACCTCAATTTACATCAGCTTGGAAGCCAAACACATTTCATTGGAAGAACAAATAATCTTCAGGACTACTTATGGTTGTATAAACCTTTTACATTTATTACACGAGTTATGTATCCCCCAATTACATATATATATATATTGATGTATTGAATCTAATATGAATTATTAGAAATTATTAAGTAAAAGTATAAGTTCAATGCAACATTGTAACGCAAGGATAACCCAGAGAGGTTATCGACAGTTCATGTGAACGGACATGCAACTTTGCATCCGTGAGGGCAGTGATACTGCAGGTGGCAGGTCACAGGCGGTCAACAGACCGCAATTACTTAGAATTAAGTTGTTACATTGTAATAATTAAGAGAAACGCAGACATGAGATCTGCAAGTTCCCACAAGCCGTGTGAGGGGCAGGTATTATAAAAAGCCCGGGAGCTCAATGCCCGGCAGTCAGTCTTCAAACTCCATACTTCGTTGTTTGAGCTACTCAACCGAGTCAGTCTTCGAACTCCATACTTCGTTGTTCAAGCTACTCACTAGTCAATAATTAATTTTAGTATTATGTACAAGTTCATCTGTTTCAAAGTAAAATAAATGTGTTAAAGTTTTAAAGCTTTTTTTAAAAAACCAGCTCCAAAGGCCCGAACTTTAACTGGCGCAGCGTAACGGATGTCAAAAGGGCACTGAAAATCCAAAAATCGGAAGATTGGTGACCAAGAATTTTAATTCGAAATTTTGGCAGAAGCCAAACCAAGTTGGAGGAAGAACATAAATCGTCTAAATCCAGCAACAAACCAAGTTGGACAAGGAACAAGAATCGTCTAAGGCCAACAAAACAAACCAAGGTGGACAAGATACAGAATCGATCGAACCCACCAAAGAAACAGATGAAACTAATGTAAGTTCATTTCCATAATTTTATTTCAAACCAAAAACTATCATTGATATATGCTAGTATTATAACTATTGAGTACCATTTATATTTACTGTTTATGAATTGTATTTTTATGAATATTTTTGAAAATAGTTCAAAGTGAATTACTTTCAAAACGAGACTATATAACATTTTATGAAACTTGAATGTTAAAAAGCAAATGAGACTTGATTATTTACAAAGAGATATTTTTTCTTTAAAAAAAAAGCAAATAAGAATTGAATTTAAAAAGAGATTTTCTTTTTAAAAGTAAATGAGAATTAATATTAAGAGATCCTTACCATAATAAATAGAACGAACTCAAAATAATCCAAAAATAACGGGCGCACATTCACTCACACCAAAATAAGAAGCGCGATTCAAACCCACGTTTATAAACCGGTAAACTAACGCGAAATTAATTTCAAAGCTAATTCGAACAAACTGTACAGAACGTTTAATTAAACCATTGACCTCTATAATACTGAATAAAGCACAAGAACATTCTGCAATAACTAAAAATACGGTAACCTAAAACCACCTAAGAAAACAAAGCTCGCATCTATTATACAATTAAAACTCGGAGAAAATCGTTTTCAGAATCCTTGCACAGTACTAAAGAAATAGCTTTCAGGAACTTTCAGTACTAAAGCAATTCGCATCATAAGTATTAATCTATCACGGAATTATAGAAGCGCATGAAAATTACACCACAACACTCTATAAATAAAGTGCAGTAAAACGGTCATCATAAGAATCTTTAATTAAAACGCTAAAACGTTATCATACGCTCATAATTAAAACGCTGAAAACTACATTACGGAGAGATTCAATTACCAACAAGCATTATAATACCAAGAGATCTAAAAATAAAACAGACGTAACACTTTATGCGAAAGCAGTTAGCAATTACAGAAACAGACGTATCTAATTCCATAAACTAACACCTGTAAGTGCAATTAACTCAACGTACGTAACAAAGTAACGAAGATTACATTCTTAAGTATTCAATTTCAACCATGAAGCACAGGAGTAATCAACCTTAAGTTATAAGTAGAACACAAGACAGACGAACTGTACGTTTACGCAACTCAGTAAAACCCACGGAAAGAGTATTAATTAACAGAATTTAACCAAAACAAAGCTAAGTGAGAATAAATCCATTTCAGATTCCTTAAGAAACAGGAACTCAAGACAAAGTAAAAGCTGCATTAAAAACAGACAAATCCCAGACTACGGTAATTATTCTAACATTATTGAAATAAATCTCACAAGAACATCACTGCACTGTGTAATTAAATATAAACAAAGAACGACTACGATTTTAAAAATAACTCGACGCAATATAAACTTAAAATTAATAAATCTAATACTACAAGTACGAAATTAATCTCAAATTCTTACCAAAATTTTATCCACCCAATCCAAACTGAAAATTAACCATTCCTAACAAAAAAATAACGCCGAAAAATAACGAAATAAACATCAACCTTTACCAAATCTTTATGTACCTAATCTAATTGAAAAATTAACAAACCAAAACCAAAGTTAACGTTTCAAATAGCTAAATCAACATCAATTTTTACAAAACTCTAAGTTATCCAATCTAAAAAGGAAAATTTAAAAAACCAAAGCAAAAATAACGTCAAAAAAAGAAAAATCATCCCCAATTTTTACAAAATCCAAAATTACTTAATCCAAAAGAAAAATTAATACATCCAAAGCATAATAAACGCTACAAATAGCAAAACCAACCCCAATTTTTACAAGATTCAAAATTATTTCGTCCAAAAGAAAAAGTAATACATCCAAAGCATAATTAACGCTACAAATAGCAAACCAACCCCAATTTTTACAAAATTTGAAATTTTACAACCCAAACGGAAAATTAATAAATTCGAAGCAAAAGTAACCATACAAATAACGAAATAAAGCTTAATTCAAAAAAATAAATAAAAATTTTTTTTTTGAAATTTCCAAAAAATCGAAAACAACCCTTAACCAACATGAGTAACACAGACTTACGTTTCTATTTAGAGACATTTCAGACGTTTGATGGCACGCAGGCCCATCTCTCAAAATTCATTGGAGCATCTGAAATGTTCCTAAAAACCTTTTACAAACCCGGAGATGACGCAAGAAATTCATTGCTTATACGCTTAGTAATAAGTAAACTAGCCGGAAGGGCACTAACCTTAATCGCCAGTAGGGACGACTTATCGGAATGGGACCAGTTTAAACAGCTACTAATTGCATATTTCGGAGACCAACGTAATATAAAATGCCTGGTACGAGACCTAATAAACCTTAGAATGGAACACAATCAATCCCCTTACCAATTCGGAATGAAATGCCAAGACGTGAGAAGTTTAATTTTAACAAAATTAAAAATCGAAGAACCCGATCAAAACGTTAGACATTTAAAACAAAATGTATGACGAAATGGCACTAGACACATACATAAACGCTTTACCAGAACGACTATCGGATAAAATCAGATTCCAACGACCCCAAAATCTAGAAGAAGCTATGAGCCTAGTAATAGAAGAAGAAAATGTAATGTATTACCGCAACAGACTATACAATCCCAACGCAAATAAAAGTTATTCACCAACAAAAACTATACAAGCTACAAGACAAACAATCCTCAACAAAAATTCACACCCTTTAACCCACAAACAAATCAACCGCGAAGTAACAACCCAAGTTTTAACAATACCAATTTTAATAATCAATATAAACATTTCTCAAGACCAACATTCAACCCAACTTTTACGAAACCCGCATTCCAACCGAGATTCAATCAAAACCTAAACCAACAAAGACCAGCATTCAATGCAAACCCTAATAGAAATACACCAATGACTAATACTCATAACAACCGTAACAATTATTACAAACCAACACCAATGGACACCTCATCTGGTAACACCAGACAAAACACAAAAATAACACATATCCGACCAAACCCTCATCAGAAACGCAATTTTACATCAGAAGAATTATTTCATCAAGAAATAGAAAAATTTGACACTGACCAGAATAATGACATTGAGATACCTACGAACAATGAAACAAACCATGCAGAAACTTATGAACGTGACGAACAATACGAAACTTACGAGGAGTATGATGAAGAAAACTCGAACTCAAATTTTCAAATGGACCCGTTCATAGACAACCAAACTTAATAAACTTAAATAACATAAATCACTTAGTATTACCATACATAGAAATACCCCACGCCAAATTCAAACTATTAATCGACACCGGATCATCTAAAACATTAATTAGCCCCAGAACCGTACAAAAACACTATTTAGATTATGTAGAAAGAGAACCGTTTAAAATTAAAACAGCTCATCAAACGACAATACACCAATTCGTAGCAAATATACCCTTACCGAGAACATTTAATGTTAAAATGAAACATAAATTTTGTGTATTCGAATTTAACGACAAATATGACGGATTAATCGGAATGGACCTTCTAAGAAAATTAGGAGCCAACATTGACATTAAAAATCGCTTATTAAGGACAAAATACGGAAAAATCCCAATTAAATTTCAAAACACACAAGTTGAACAAAAATACACTATAGAACCCCGAACGGAAAGAAAAATAAAAATCCCAGTAAAATCTAACAAAAATTTAGGAATAATAAATCATATGACATTTCAACAAGGAGTAGAAACCCCAACCGCCTTAGTGCAAATAAAAGATAACTATGCAACCACAACAATATTAAATTCAAACGACTATCCCGTAGAATTATCACTGACAGACCCAATTAACGTAGAAGAACTAAATTTTAACGAAATGGAAATAGATGAAAATTTAGAAAACGATTACAACCCAATAGAACATGACGAAATGTTAAGAGAAAATTTAACTAACATCCGCTTTAATACCGATATCAATCAAGAAGAAGAAAGAGCAATTAAAAACTTATGTTTTGAATACCGAGACATATTCCATTGTGAAGGAATACCGTTAACATTCACCAACACAGTAAAACATAATATCGAGTTAACAGACAATAAACCAATCTTTACAAAAGCATATAGACTACCTCATGCAAGCCAAGAAGAAGCTGACAGACAAGTAGCAGACTTATTAGACCAAGACATAATCCAGCACTCCAACTCACCATGGAGCAGCCCCGTGTTAATAGTACCTAAGAAATTAGACGCAACCGGAAAGAGAAAGTACAGAATGGTAATAGACTATAGAAAGTTAAATGAAAAAACGGTAGATGACAAATATCCACTACCAAATATATCCGAAATTTTAGATAAATTAGGCAAATGCCAATATTTTACAACATTAGACCTAGCATCAGGATACCATCAGGTAGAGATGGAAGAAAAAGACATATCAAAAACAGCCTTCAGCACACCTAGAGGACATTACGAATACAAACGAATGCCATTTGGACTAAAGAACGCACCCGCTACTTTCCAGAGAGTCATGGACAATATACTACGAGGAATACACAATGAGAAATGCCTTGTATACCTTGACGACATCATAGTTTATTCCACATCACTGGTAGAACACATAGAAAGATTGACAGAAGTATTCGAAAGACTTAGACAAGCACATTTTAAAGTACAATTAGACAAAAGTAAATTTTACAAAAACAAGTATCATTTTAGGACATGTAATAACACCCCAAGGAGTAATGCCAAATCCAGACAAAACAAATGCAGTTCTAAATTACCCATTGCCAAAAACAAACAAAGAAATTAAAGGATTTCTAGGACTTAGTGGTTACTACCGCAAATTCATTAAAGGTTACGCTCAGATAACCAAACCCTGACAAATTGTTTAAAAAGGAAACAAAATTGAACACACCCCAGAATTTATTAAAGCTGTAGACAAAATTAAAAACATATTAACAAATCACCCTGTATTAGAATACCCAGACTATACAAAATCATTTATACTGACGACAGACGCATCAAATGTAGCATTAGGCGCAGTATTGAGCCAAGGAAAAGTACGTAGCGATAAACCTATCAGCTACGCATCCAGAACCCTAAATGAAACCGAACAAAAATATAGCACTATAGAAAAAGAGTTATTAGCCATAATTTGGGCAACAAAATATTTTAGACCTTATTTATACGGAAGAAAATTTTACATATACACCGACCATAGACCACTAGTATGGTTATGCAAACTGAAAGAACCAAATTCAAAATTACAAAGATGGAGAATCAGACTCGAAGAGTATGACTACGAAATTATATATAAAAAGGGAATTTATAACAACAACGCAGACGCTTTAAGCAGAATTCAACTCAATGCATTAGAAACGGAATCCATTATAGGAAACGTAGACGAAGCAGAAATAAGGGAAGATCCAGACGAGAGCGACACTATACATTCGACACAAAACGAAGAACCAAAAAACGCGATTAAAATTTTAAATGAAGCAATCGATATGAAACCCAACCAATTTATAATAACCGAAGTTTTAAATAACCCCAATCCAGTAAAATATACAAAAGTAAATAACAAAAAGATATATCAAATTCAAATAACAAAAGATGATAACGAGGAACAAATAATTAAAATTCTAAAAGAATACACCCCCGAGAAAAAACGATTTTATTTTTATTTCAATACCGAACATTTATACCAAAGATTTTCAGAATTATACATTAAACTATTCAACAACTCTGGACCTGAACTCATCAGATGTACTAGAAAATTAATAACACTAGACGACCCTGACGAAATAAACGATGTAATTAGAAATCAACACGAAGGAAAAACCAACCATCGTGGAATTAACGAAACAATAAAACAACTCATAAGACGTTATTATTTTAAAGATATGAAGGACTTGACCACAGATTTCATTAACCAATGCGAACTATGTGACAGAGCGAAATACGATAGGAAACCCCCAAAGATACCCTTAATGTTAACCAAAACACCCGACAAACCATTTCAAAAACTACATGCCGATACTCTAGTAGTAGAAGCGCAAAACTATCTAACAATTATAGACGCATTCACAAAAATAGGCCAAGCCATACCAATCACATCCAAAAATAGCATTGACGTGACCCAAGGATTTTTACAATATTTCACATTTTACGGAACACCCGAATCAATAACTTTAGACAATGGTAGCGAATTTAAAAATGAGACAATTCAAAACACTTTAGAACTACACAAAATAAACATTCATTTCATAACGGAAAACCACCCTGAGTCAAACGGACTAATTGAACGATTACATTTAACCCTGTTAGAACAAATTCGATTATTAAGAATAAATTATAAAAAGGAACATATAACCAATTTAATGTCATACGCACTAATCGCCTATAATAACACTATCCACTCATCAACAAATTTTACACCCTTAGAATTAACCTTAGGACATTCGGATTCACGAAATCCCTATGACATACACTACAATAAAGAAGTATATCAACAATATGCAAAAGACCACAAACAAAAATTAAAAATAACTTACGACAAGGTAAAAGATAAATTAGAGAACGATAAAGAACGTATCACCACAACCCGAAACAAAAACACCGATTCAAATAAATTTTCAATAGGACAAACCGTATATGAGAAAAACTTTCAAAGCAAGCGACATAAAACAGCACCCAGAAATTTAGGACCATTTAAAATTAAGAAAATATCAGATAAAAACATAGCAGTAGTAGACAACGGTAAAATAACGAAATACATTCATTTAAAAACCTAAGACACCCTGTAATTTCAGATGGACAGTCATCACCCTTACCGTCAACCTCCACCCAGGTAGAACGGACAACCAAGTAATAACATAAGATATTAATAACAACCCCGGTATACTACCAATTAAATTAGGAAGTATACAAAATACAATATTTACTCAAATAATATCCAACCTTACTTTAACGCAACAACTTTTAGCAACATTAAGAATAACGAAATAATATTTTTTATAGAAGTCTAGATAGTAGAAAGTAACAATTAATTATTATCATTTATTTACAAAGATTACTAGCACATACCAAGTAATCATACCCAAAACCAAATTCCTATCCTTAAATGAACTGAGATATGGTTATACAAACGAAAAATGTACTGAAGTAACACCAAATCAATATTTATGTCAATCGATGACGACAACAACCATTCAAGAAGACAGCCCTTGTGAAGTACAACTATTAAAATTCTCAAATCACTACGAAAACTGTGAAACCAAACAAGTGCAAATAACTAATATGAAAATTCAAAAAGTTACAGATAACAAATGGATAGCCATTTTTCCAACCGAAGTAATAGCAACCATCCACTGCAACCAAGATGAAAATAACCAAGCATTAATCGGAAGCAAACTAATTACCCTCAAAGAAGATTGTTATGTGAAATTGAAAGATGAAGTAATCAGAGTTATCAAGATCCCATAGCAACAAAGAAACTCGCAAACCTACCGGAACTACAATTCAAAATACAACAAGAAGACGAAGAAATAAACAAGAAACCTATGAAGCTAGAGCATCTAGACTTAGACGATCTCAACCACGCCGTGAAATTAGTGGAAAGTTATAAAGAACAATTAAGTGAACTCAAAACGCCAAAGTTACATTATAATAATATAAGTGTTTGGACAATTGTATTGATCATTTTAATAATTTTTGTAATCATGTATGTATTATACAAAATGTACCTTAGATATAAGAATAAAGGAAACAGTTCTAGATTTAAGGAAACAAAGAAAAAAGGAAACAATAAGCATACCATTAGAAACAATGAATTTTAAATGAATTTAAATAATGTATTTTATGTATTTAAAATTAAGAAAAACCTTAATTTTTCATTTACGGTGGAGGAGTTATGTATCCCCCAATTACATATATATATTGATGTATTGAATCTAATATGAATTATTAGAAATTATTAAGTAAAAGTATAAGTTCAATGCAACATTGTAACGCAAGGATAACCCAGAGAGGTTATCGACAGTTCATGTGAACGGACATGCAACTTTGCATCCGTGAGGGCAGTGATACTGCAGGTGGCAGGTCACAGGCGGTCAACAGACCGCAATTACTTAGAATTAAGTTGTTACATTGTAATAATTAAGAGAAACGCAGACATGAGATCTGCAAGTTCCCACAAGCCGTGTGAGGGGCAGGTATTATAAAAAGCCCGGGAGCTCAATGCCCGGCAGTCAGTCTTCAAACTCCATACTTCGTTGTTTGAGCTACTCAACCGAGTCAGTCTTCGAACTCCATACTTCGTTGTTCAAGCTACTCACTAGTCAATAATTAATTTTAGTATTATGTACAAGTTCATCTGTTTCAAAGTAAAATAAATGTGTTAAAGTCAAAAGCTTTTTTAAAAAACCAGCTCCAAAGGCCCGAACTTTAACTCACGTTGCACCAAAAACCTCTTTTAACTAGCTTCAGCTCTTAATACTTGAATAAAAAACCGAGAGCCGGGTAAAAACATCTATTCTGTAAATTACAAATTTTTATAAGCCCCTTTTATTTATTTCTTATCACCTAGGAGATCTCTTAAAAACAATCTTCATTTGCCTACTACATAAAGTTATTACAATTACACTCCTTGATCAATTATTTACAAACATCTCTAATTACTTTTTCAAAACCTTTCATTTGGATCACTTGGTCCTACTTTCCATTTGTTACATCTTGTTTTCAATTTTCCATTTACTTATAATTATTTTCTAATAATACTAATGAATTGTGTTTCAAATATTATGGTACCTAATTTATATAGTAAACATACATATAGCGAACATACATTAAACAAACATTTATTTTACATCCTATAACTACTTATTTCTATTAAAACATGCTAAATGACTTATTTTTTAAATCTTGTGGTATGTCTTACTTTTACAAACAGTAGTGTCCATTCAAATAGTGAACATAAACATTTTATACAATCCACAGAAGCTTCCTCAAATGGAATTACGTTTGATTTTTATAAATTAAATTAAATAAACACCTATTTGAAATCTCAAAAAGCTCTATCACACTGAAATAGCATTCGATATTAGTTCAGTAATTAATTTTGTACGATCTTGTTTATCATTAGTTTTAAATTGGATATTTCATAAATATGAGTAGTAAATAAGTGCGTCTAACCTTGGATATTATATAGAACATTACATAACATCACAATATATATATATATATATATATATTATATATATATATATATATTATAGTGGTTTTAAAGGGTTAACAATAAAGATAAACGAAACAATTTCAAAACACCCTGTATAAAGGAACAAACAGAAATTACGTGCGAAATTTATATTAATTAATTTTTAAGTAACGGGTATTAATCAAGTTGTACAAATAATAATTAAAATTTTAATAGCTTTGCCAGGAATTAAATGGCAGAAGCCAATGCCATTAATTTAATTGGAGTTAATTGAACAATTATTGAGATATAATAAGCATAAAAGCCTGTAAAAACCCAAAGTGAAACACATTGCTAACAAACGGATATATCAGGAGGGTTGAAATACCATGAAACGAAGCTCGGAAAATTGTATTCAAAACGTTCGTTATGATCGAACACCTGCAGACTTTTAAATGTCAAGTTCTAATAAATTTGAGTAGATAAACATGCAGATTCTACGTATATTGGAAACGGTTGAATGTTTTAGCCTGAAATACTAAACAAGGGTTAGGTAAAGTCACGTCGCCGGTGCATGTGCGTTTAGACAGCAGATAGTCAAGAATATCGATTTTGTACCACTCAGACCAGGGTAAAAGGGGCAGAGAAAACGCACAAGTAAAAGACACTAATAGGATAGGAGGGATTTGTGAAGCGTCACGAGGTCTACGATTGGTCGATATGTTGGTTTGATTTGAAACAAGCACGAGGATAGTGGAGCGTGATATTCTTGAAATTTGATAACGAGGTATTGAAATTCGCGGAGTTGAAAATGGAGTTGAGTGCAAAATTGCGAGAATGTGTGGTGTTAACGGGAGATTTCGCGTTAAGCAGGTATGGAGAGGTTACATTCAGAGTGTATAAATGCTTTTAGAGAAACAACGTATCTAAGTATCACGAGTTGTAGGTATTACTAAATCAGTTAAATTATATTACAAGGTGATAGTCTCTTAATTAAATACGCGGTTAAGTGTGCCGAAATTACAATTTAATAGAGATATCATTTATAATTATAATAAACTCGTGGCGGGACATTAAGTAACGTGGTTTGAAACATCTAATTAATGAAGAAATAATTTTAAATGGAATTTGGAATTGGTTACACCGGGGAAGCCGCGTTTGCAGTTCAATTTGGATGGAGTTTTTCTAGTAACAGCCAGAAACGACCTGCAGAACGGACAGAAAAAATAGGTGGCATCATCCTCAGAGCAGAGATCTACTATAAAATTCCAGGTAACGATTTGAATTGTGACTTTATAAACTGTGAATATTGGGAGAAAGTATGAGAGTGAAATTTCAAGGTAGTGTGTATTATTTACGTATTGAACTTAATACGTGTAAAAATTTTATTATGGTATTTAACTAAAAAGTTGAAGGTGTCTATAAAGCTTTTAAACGTTCCATCAGAATGTGCAATTTTTGTGAAGAGTACATGGCTTTGCTTTGTTATTTGTTTTAAAAGTATGCAAATGCATAATTAGCTGGGTTATTCTGAGCTCACCCTACCCCAGAGTTTAGTTAGAGTAAAATGAATAAATAAATTATAAAGAAAGAATTTTAGAGAAGGTATTATTCAAGGACCATTTACTCCGGGTACAATTTATGTGTTTATTTTATTTTAAAATAAAATACTGGACATTATAAAATAAGGTTTTTCTGAAGTGTAATGTGATCAATGGAATATGGACTATATTGCATTTCATTTGTAAATAGTTATAAATAAAAGCTTGTATGTTGGTCGTATTTGAGGTTTTATTGCTAGTGTGTGTGTATGATTGAGAATATGCAAGTGAATCTAGATACCCAAGAGGAGATCCGAATGAGCTAGCCGAAAGCAGTTGAAGAAGGCCGTTCAAACGAGGAAGATAGGAAAACGGGTAAGGATAATTTTTTTTTGGATTAGTTAGTTTTTGAAAATTTGTTTATTGTCGAATATAAAAATTTTATAAATTATTTCGAAAATAATTTATGGTTGGTAGCATTTTACCCGAGTTCCACGGCATAATTTTGACGCCCAATTCAGGAGCTGAGGCGATTCAAAAATAGGATACACAGTAATTTTGACGCCCAAATCGTGAGGCTCGATTCTTATAAGGTATACACAGCAATAAATATATATATATATATATATATATATATATATATGTATATTGCAGTAAATTTGACCACTAGACTCGCTTCTCGCCCCACGAATTGGACAACATAAAATTGCTGTGAATGTACCTAGAACCAATCGGTATCGCCTTCTGGTCCCAGCATTGTTGGGCCGTCATAAAAATTTTCTGAAAAATTTAATAGAATAATAAAAATCTTCCAATACCTCTGGAACGCCTTTTTATTTCTACACACTCCGGCTATCTCTAAAATCTGCTGCTTCCTGTATATTTACCATCCTAAGTTCACTCTTTCTCACATATACAGTCAAATAAAATTACCACTCAAATAATGCAACAAGACATACAACCTTTTTATTTTTACATATTCAAAAGTTTCCATTTCCAAGAAAATATTTACACATTTGTATATACAGTTTTATAAATTGTTTCTATCTCAATCCTTAAACATTTTAAAATTTCATGATTTGTATTTATTTCTTTATTTTATACGAGTAGATGGGCCCGTCGTGAAACCCTAAATTAACTTTTATTCTGGTCTATGGTGAGCTCAGTATAAACCCAGTTACTCTAAATACCTGAATACATCGCATTTTTGTTTAAAACAAATTTAAGGACCCGTTTACTGCTTACATCAAAATTTTTATGTCATTTATTAACACTGTTACATAATCAAAAACCAATTGTCCTTTACGTATACCCCTTCAAATGAGTTTTAATGGTAATAAAATACACCTCTAATGTGTCAAATTACTCAAGCACAAAGTAACAGCACAAATGTTCAAGCAAAAGCAAGAGAAATTAATTTCGTTACCTGGAGTAAGCTTTTTCTTATCATAACCTCTGACTGTGTGTTCTAAAAACTACGTCGTTGCATCTATACATTTTGCTGTTATATGTAGATCCAACCCATTTTCACTCGCTATCCAAATCTCTGCAGCCGCCTTCAGTGTTTCTCCCCCGATACCTATCTAGACGAAGCTAATCACCTTCCTTAATTACTAAACCTCACGCATTCTTGTTTTAAACGCTTCTCAACTCGCTTACCCTAGTACCATCCTTCCATTTGTTTGTTGAGTGTAGTAACAGCACCGTCAATTAACTAGCACTCACTTGTGAAATTCACACGTTTAAAAACTATTGGACGTAATTATTATTGCTATGAAATGCCCCACGATGGGTGTCATAATATTGCTGTAAAATCCCCTTTACAAGCCCCACGATTGGTGCGCAATAAATATTGCTATGAAATAGCCCCTACGTTGGTGTGTCCCACAATTGAGCGTTATTATTAAAATTGCTGTAATATTCCTTTTTCTTTCTATCTCTTGAAATAATTTAAATAAAGCAATCCAAAATTACACAGTATAATGATTGGTAATATGTACAGTTTTATATTAATTCAAAAATTAGCCCCTGAATAAATTATTCACATTCACCAAATTTTTCCAGCAAAAATATTTTTGTAATTACTCTAAAATAGCTTTCGAACGTTCAAAGATGTTTTCCCTATTTTTCAAATTCTCAAATGACCTTTTTGTTGACTCTTACAGATATATAATATTTAGCAATATTATAATTGAAACAGTCTTTAACTAATAAAAATTTTAATATCACTAACCTGCGTTTTCCTTGCTCGTCACTAGAATTACCTTAGAGTGTCCGTAGTTAGCACCCCTTGATTGTTACTTTTCCTGCTTCACTTAATTTACCAGAATGATGGATTAATAGTTGCTTGTATTTTTCACTTTGGATTTCTGGAGTAAGTTTGAGTATCTTTGCGTAATTTCAGACGTACATTTAAATATGCCTTCACAGTATTTATCCAGACGAGCCCCTTTTTCTGATCTTTATTCCAATACGTTTACTTGCATCTTTATTCAAATACGTTTACTTGCATGTTTGCTCGAAACCGTTTGCTTTTCTTGGAAGTTTATTCGAAGCCGTTTTACGTGTAAAAACGGCCTATTCTTAGTTGCACATATTGGCACTTTCAAATTTTTACTTTTAATAAATTATTTACCTACATTAATTATTGCTGGTACGTAATTTTCGCTTTAAATCGACGTGATTTGTGCCTTTGTTGAAGATATACTCTCTATTTTCGAGTTTCATATCCTATTTATAAGCTCCACCTTCCCAAGCTTCAATTGGCGCGCATCGCGTGTTTATTGATAAGCGTTTGTAATTTCCACCAATCTCTATAGAACTTTGTAATTTCTCAAATTCCCTGGTTTCAATTGTTGTACTTCCATTCAATTTCGCACGTCGACATTCAATATATCAAAGCATCTTTTTAGAACTTCCAAATATCCATAGCAATTTCGTCACGTATTCATTATTTGTGTCGTTTATAGTTCAAGGCTTATCGAACCGCCTGTTATTTATTGTTTGTTATTTGAAATATGTTGGATTTTCATGTAAATATAATATTCCTAGTCACGTACTCATTTTCTAATATTGACGTATTAGAATGTATTTACTTATTCATGCGTTCACATTTTTGAGGAAATTATTGAATATCTAGAATGCCAGTTTATCTCTCTTTCCCGATAACGTGTTTATATTGCTGGAATTTGTTGCGTTTAAGAACCTTATCTTTACTCGTTTCTATTTAATTTTGGACTTATAAATTTAACTCAAAAGATATTGTACGACGTAAACATTATTATTTTAGTTAAATATTATCTAATTATTGAAAATGAGCTTCTTTCTTAGGCATTAAATTAAATATAATTTATATACAGTGTGCTCGCTATTGACCTTTTGTAAAATAATCGATTTACTTTTATTATTTGTGAAATTATGTGTTTTTCTTAACGTTAAAATTATTTACATTTATTCTACAACCCCTATGACTTGATCTACCCTTAAACTACCCTCTTATTATAGCATTATATAAATGTATATATATATATATATATATATATATTATTTTAAAAGAAAAGTAGGTTTAATGAATCTTAAATTAATACAAAGTTGAGTCACTTGTCATTAATTTCTTTATATATATATATATATATATATATATATATATATATATGTATATACTATTCAGTTTTTCTTTTATGGGTTATAGGTCCTGTTTAAAAAATAATAAAAGGCGTACTCTTTTTATTCCATCTGAATTTTCGAGTATTTTTAAACAGGACCTATAACCCATAAAAGAAAAACTGAATAGTATTAAACCAGAGGTCGTTAATTCTAACTATAATATATGTATATATATATATAGAATATATATATATATATATATATATATATATTGCTGCAGAGCCCAACGTCTTGGTACGACATTAAATACTGCGGGCTCCTAATACTACAAAAATTCTACTACTACTGCCCCACTTTTGGGTGACATTAATTGCTGCGAGCTCCTCACAAAGGCGTCACGACAGGGCGCCCTTAATTGCTACGACGTTTCTATTAAAATGCTACTACTACTGCCCCACGTTCGGAGCCATTAGTTGCTACGACGTTTCTATTAAAATTCTATGGTGTCATTAATTGCTGCGACCCTAATAATACAAAAAGGTCTCACGTTTTGGACGTCTTTAATACTGCGACCCTTCTGTTGGTGTGGTGATGTGTACCTATTTTAAATACTACCTCTGCTTATGAAATTTGCCACGGCTGTTCTGCTCCTTCCTGAAATAAACTATCGACTCAAAAAAAATTCTGCTACGGTAAATAGTCTACATTTATGGAGATAAGGTAGGTTTGGTCAGTGGCGCCGTCGCCGCTGGCCAAATCTAACAACATATCTCCATCTAGTGGTAATTAATGTAACCATTATGATTTGATCCCTACTTCGTATTAAACATAACGTTTTCGGGAAGCATCATCAGATGAACAAAATGAGTTTAATTGCCGTCCATCTGATAATGATGCCATTCTATTCAGTTAGCGGTCGTGTTAACACGTGTGAGTATAATTGTGCAATCGTATAAAAGTGTCTAAAGTGTTTTTTGGGTATGTAGAGATTTTAGGCTCTGAATGCATGCTTATGGTATCATTTCCAAATCTTCTGTTCATAAAGATATTGCTATAAAAAATTTTTTTATGTGTCAAGGTCACTTAATCAGAAACGGTGTTTATTAAAGGAAGATTCTTCGATTTATTTTTTCGAAATTTTGCTTGCATTTCGAGATAATCGGGTTTTAAGACCTTATGACCAAAAATGGTTATTTGATAATCGTTTGAAAACGGTTAGAGATGGTTAAATTTTGCAACGGCGATTACTTGCGTATTTGAGTATATCGTATCGATTGGCGTAATTGTCATATTGGTATTAAGTGCCTTTTTGATTTTTAATGATAACACAAAAACGGTTAGAGATAGCGACATTTTGTAAACACAATAACTTACGTACTTAAGTATCCTGCATAGATAGACATAATTGTCATATTGATACATAGTGCCTTTTTGATTTTCTACAGTTAGCACAAAAACGGTTAAAAATAACTAAATTTTGTAAAAACATTTATTTTCATATTTGAATAGACAATTATTTAAATATTTAAGTATTACGAATCGGTAGGTACTATTGTCATATTGGTACCTAGTGCCGTTTTGGTTTTTACTTATAACATGAAAACGATGCAAAATATAAAAATTTTGTAAAGGTGATTATATCGTCATCGTAAGAATTTAAAACAACGGTTTGATTTAGTGATAGGGACTTGGAATGTAAGGTCATTACTTAGAGTAGATAAATTAACGAATTTATTAGTCGAAATTAGAAAAGGAAAGCTGGACGTTTTAGATACTAGTAAGGTGAGATGGCCAGATAGTAATGACTTTTGGAAAGATAATTATAGAATAATTACATTTTTAACTAATGGACAGGCAGGGGTAGGAATAGTGTTAGGTAAAAGATTAGGACGTAAAGTTAAAGAGTACTTACAATTTAGTAATAAAATAATTATGGTTAGATTGAGAAGGAAGCCACAGACACTGTTTTAGTACCGGTTTATATGCCAACAACTCAGTACGAGGATGAGGATGGAGAAAAGGTATACAAGGATATAAATAGTATAGTGAGAAAAGTAAAGGGAGATGAAAATTTAATACGTATGTGCGATTTTAATGCGCCAGTGGGAGAAGATAGTGAGAAAAAAATGGTAGGAAAATTTGGATATGGTAGACGAAATGATAGAGGAGAAAGATTAGTTGAGTTTTGCCAGGGACATAGGTTAGTAACTGGTAAACACCCTATTCGAACAACATGTTGGAAGAAGATAGAAAGCGCCAGGTGATTAGAGCTAGAAACCAAATAGATTATATTTTAGTTAAACAAAGATTTAGAAACCAAGTTAAAAACTGTCGTAGTTATTCAGGGGCTGATATAGATAGCGATCATAACTTAGTTAAAATGAAGTGTAATCTAAAATTAAAAAAAAATGAGAAAAGTTAAAAGAGAGGGATGGGATCTAAGTAAGCTTAATGATAGCGAGGTAAAAGAAGAATATAAACAAGTATTAGTTAATAAGATCAAAGAGATAGCTATAGGAGGGAACGTAGGAAATAGATGGAAAGAAATAAAAAGGTCTGTACATGATACATCAACACAGACTATAAGTAAGAAATAAGTAGAAGCGAGAAAACCCTGTGTAGCATAGGAGACGCTAGATTTAATAGAGAATAGAACAAAGCTTAAGCCTAACAGAGAATTAGATAGTAAAAGTAAGCAAAAATATAATACAGTTAGAAATAAGGCAGTACATTAGTGTAGAAAAGCTAGAAATAAATGGATGGAGAAGAATTGTAAGGGAATACAAGATGATTTGAAATTAGGTAAGACAGACAGGGCTTACAAGACGGTTAAAAGGTTTTTCGGGGAAGATAGGAAAAAATATAATGGTATTAAAGATGAGAATAATGAGCTTCTAATAAATAAAGTTGAGGTAGCAGATAGATGGAAAAGATATTTACAAGATTTATATAAGGGAGACGATATGAATGTGTTAAAGAACGACCAAGAAGAGGATGTAGAAATAGGGTTCTCAATATTAAGAGAGGAATTTGATAGAGCTGTTCGGAATCTTAAACTAAATAAAACGCCAGGGATAGACGATATTCCCGCAGAATTAATAAAATATATGTCAGAAAACTTTAGACAGATTATATGAACTAGTAAAAGAATATATGACACAGGTGAGGTCCGAATAGATTTCGCAAAAAAATATAATTATTCCAATTCCAAAAAAGTCAGGAGCTGATAGGCGTGAGAATTTTAGAACGGTTAATTTAACTTCCCACGCTTCCAAAACACTAACAATAATAATTAAAAATAAAGTAGAAGCTTTGACTGAGAATTATTTAGGAGAAGAGCAATATGGTTGTCGTAAAGACAGAGGGACTAGAAAACCGATACTAATGATTAGGGTAATTATCAAAAAAAGTTACAAAAAAATACTCATTTTGCGTTTGTAGATTTAGAAAAAGCATTTGATAGAGTTAATTGGATTGTTACGTTCAGGGTTTTGCGAAAAAAGGGAATCTCTCATAGGGATAGAAAAATCATTTACAATTTATATAAAAACCAAAGAGTATTAATTAGATTTGATGAAATAGAAAAGGAAGCTAAGATTAGAAATGGTGTTAGACAGAGCTGTATACTATATCTCCTTGATTTTTAATGTTTATATTGAAAAAGGTTTAAACTTAGCTAGAGAGAGAGAAAAGAGATAGGTATTAATGTACAGGGACAGAAATTAGACATGTTACGTTTTGTAGATGATATAGCCATTATAGCAGAGTCTATAAAAGAGTTAGGAGAGTTTTTAAATATTTTAGATGAGATACTACAGAGTTACTATAGTATGAGAATTAACTCGGTAAAGACAAAGATAATGACAAGTGAGTTACAGCCTAGTTCTAAACCAAAATTAAAAATAGGTAATACCGAGTTAGAAGAGGTAGATGAATTGCTATTTAGGTAGTATATTTACAAAGGTGGGACGTAGCAGAAGGGATAGAGTAGCTAGAATAGCTCAAGCTAGAAAAACGTTTTTATAAAAGAAAGACTTACTAATAGTTAATAGTATTAGTTTAGATAATAGAAAAAGTTTCTTAAAGTCGTACGTATGGAGCGTTCTATGGTTCTATGGAAGTGAGATTGGACAATTAAAGAGGTTGATAAGAAAAAGATGGAAGCTTTAGAAACTTGGTGTTGTAGGAGAATGTTAAAGATTTAGTTGAACAGATAGAATAACAAATGAGCAAGTTTATAGAAGGAAAGGTGAGGAATCCTGTATGTGGAAACAATTAAAGGTCAGGAGAGATAGAATAATAGGGCACCAATCAAGACATTAGGGACTATTTAGTAAGATCTTAGATTGTAGACTACCAAATAATAATAGAGTAGGAAGACCTAGACAAAGCTATATTAGTCAAATTATTAGAAATTTAGGTTGTGAAGGGTATGTAGAGCTTTTTAGATTAGCACAGAATAGAAAAGAAGTTAGAGCTGCGTCAAACCGACTTAAGTAAGGTCGAAAACAAAATAATGATGATTATTTCATTATTCTAGTAATACACATCGTTTGGTGTAATTGTTGTATTTATATCTAGTGCCTTTCTGGTTTTTAATTTATATTTTGAAAATGGGTTATATTTATATTTTGTATAGACAAATATTAACATATTTAAGTATGTTTATCGATTTGTGTAATCGTCACATTCATGATTAATATCATTTGACCGAGATAGTGTTGTAATTTCCAAAATATGCATCAATATTTTGTTTAGTAAAGAAAATGATTTTGCTATAGTTAATTATGTTGTTATAATTGCATGATATGTTATGATAATTGCGTGTGTGGTTGCTCTTTGCATGTGCTTCTGACCAAAGCTAGATCCATGACGCTTGCGGCATAGTTCCAGCTTAACATCTAAAGTCTAACGACTGGGATTTGAGGTAAACGATAATGCACTGTGCTACCTTGCATTCAAATATCACGACAATAAGTAAACAATACATAGTATTTAATAATAGCATCATGAATGGATATGAAGTTATTGGGAAAAATAATTGTGGTTTTGAGCTGAAGCTCGGTCATTCTTTATACGACAGGTACTAAAATGTGGAAGTGTATCGACATTGGATAATTTTTAGCCCTGCTTACAACTTAGGTTGGCGTCCGATAATGTCGGGTATGTAGAGTATAACGATAATGCTGCCTGGTGGCTACAAAGAACCACCCGATCCCCTTAGACTTCATATTGTAACAGCTTTTTATGATTTATTGCAGTAAGTTACTTAGTAATGTAATAATATGAGTATATATGAAACAGTTGGTCATAGGTTGAAAAGTGGCATGGAGGTGATTAGTTAAGTACAGCCAATTGTCCTGGTGACTGATTGTGGATGGAAAAGGTATTTACTTATACGTACATTAATAAAACAACTTACAATTTTATACAGTTTTATTTTGAAAAAACAATGCATATACATATCGTCTAGATATTTTGTTTCCTAGCTCGATAAATCGTTCCTTTGTAGCGGTAAAAGAAATTGACCTTGCTATCGCAGTTGGTGCGTTGTGCAAGCAGTATTCTAGAGCTATCAACCCAACGATATTCCTCCACTTTTGATTATAATTATCCATTTGATCATCTCCGATTCAGTTTTGTTATTTATATATATTGGTCTAAATTCTTCCTGTATCGTCCTTTATTTATGTCCAAATCTTTGACAATAGTCACAAAATCAGGTTTAAGTTTGTATCATTTTCGTTTCGTAAGCGGGATGGCGGCCGCCATAGTGCCTCTTTTAAGCCTGTACTTGCAAGAGGTTATACCAGTTTGCGCAACTGTATATGTAAAAGGTTTGCAAAAACAAAAGACTATTCATCGATACTTACCACTGCACAATGCGCAGAATCTGAAGCAGTACGGCACTTCGGGTACTAGGAAGTTAAACAAGGACAATATCAATTTTGGTCATTGCTTGTTACATACCAACAATAATTCAACGTCCAGATCAGGGGTATCGAGAGCATGAACCATGCCGGACGCTCAAAAATGATTAGTTGAAGAAAACTATTGTACAGAGTGAAGGTGACAATATTATTTAATATTTGTTGTACTGCTCCAGATTCTGCACACTGTGCAGTGGTAAGTATCGATGAATAGTTCTCTGTTTTTGCAAACCTTTTACATATACTGTTGTGCAAACTGGTATAACGTCCGCGTTGAACATGGTCGAGTAAGCATCGTATTAAACCGTGCACAATTTTTAGTTAAAATAGTGGTAAATAGTGTAATTAATTTCCGATCAGTATATTAGGTTCAAAGTGTTTATTGAGCGACCAATTCATTATTTTTTGAGGGTGGCAAAAGTCTCAAGAATTAATAATTTCACGAGAAAACATTAATAAATATAATTTATTTATGTGTCTAATCTAAAAACCTAGAAACGTGCCTGTTATCGTTATCGTAAACTGCATTTAGAATAGGTCATATCGTGAATCGGTTATTTGTGTTATTAGTTTAATAACAATGGATATAAGTAATTTAAATAAAACTATAACTACGCTACAAGAACGATTTGACACTGAAATTCGCAATTTTGAAACAAAACTTCAAAGTGCAAGCGGCATTACTGGTAATCAAAGTGTTGTTAGCCTTGAATCCGAATTTATGGAATTTAAAACTCTTATGATAAATAGTGTTACTACGTTAAAAAGTCTAATAGATAATATGAGCAATAAAATGGATGATCTTGAGCAGTATGGCAGACGAAATTCTTTGATTATCCATGGTATACAAGAGAAAAAGGATGAAAATCTTGAACAAATATTAGTCAATATATTTCATGACTCACTGGGAATAGAAAAATTTAATTCAGAAGTAATGATCGATAGGATTCATCGACTAGGAAAACTGGTGAATAATCGACCGAGACCAGTCGTGGTGAAATTCTGTTCTTACCGGTATAGGAGATTAATATGGTCAAACAAAAATAAACTAAAAGGCACACGCATAGTACTAACAGAGTCCCTTACCACAAAGAAGCTTTCGTTAATGAAACAAGTGCAATATTTAGTTGGCAAAAACAAAGCATAGAGTATTGGTGGGAAAATTTATTGTGTTTTACCGGATAATAGGAAGTTGGTTGTTAGACATATCGATGATGTAAAATGGGTAGTAGAAATGCTGTTCATGATATTCAAGCCTCCTTGGAAAACCAGAAGATCCAGGAAGACCATGAAGTGCAAAGTAAGTCTGCTACACAAAATGCTACCAGACTCGTAGCAGTAAGAAATAGTTACGAATTGTAAAAGTCGCCAAATAATTTGCAATTTATATTATTGTTGTATTGTCTCCATTTTTTCTTTTCTTATAACCACTATTAACCCTACCATAATAAATAATGAATTATAATTTAAATAAACATATCATTTCCATTGCTTACAAGCATAATTTAAACTAGTAATGAATCATAATTTAATAAATTATCACTGTACAAAGTTTGTGTGGCAATAATGCTATAGGTGTACAAATATTTGCGTGTTGCGTTTGGATAAATTCATAGAAATAATTTTTTCCTATTGTCGTATTGTCATCATTGCTCACATGCACTATTTAACACATTATGTATTTTAATTCAAATAATTTATTATATGTTGCGCTTGGTTTAGACATATTGCCAGCATCGTTTATAGATATCTGTGTTTCTTTTTGTAGTACAAAATACACTTATACATAACACACTAATTATACACATACGTCAAACATCTATTCAAGCGCAAATAGGGTACCACATCAAACTAAATATATTTCATTAAAACCTTAAAACTGTATAAAGAATGAGGTGTATCGAAATATACTACCAGAATGTTAGAGGACTCAGAACCAAAACACAAGAATTTCGTTTGAATGTATTAAATGGTAATTTCGATATTATATGCCTTACTGAAACATGGTTACATGCAGGAATATATGATTCAGAAATATTCGACAAAAGATACACTGTTTACAGAAAAGATAGAGATCCTGAAAGTAAACGAAGAGGTGGGGGTGTTCTTATAGGGATACATAAGGATTTCTCATCGGCTACGGTAAACGTTACGACTCATCTGGAGGTAGTTTTGATAAAGATAAGCCTTGGCGAAGTTACGTATTTACTATGCATCAACTATTTTCCACCAGGTTCAACCGCTGATGTGTATCAAGAATACATTGATATATTATCTAATTTGTTTATATCCTTGGATGTCAAAATGATATTAATTGGAGATTATAACTTACCTCTTGTAAACGGCAATAAATTTAAGTTTGACAGTAACAATAATATTATCTACAGGAAAGTTTCTGAACTTCTTAATTTTTGTAATCTAACCTCATACAACAATATAATGAATATCTCCGGAAGAACACTTGACATAGTACTATCCACAGTACATGTAGATGTTATGTTATCAGATATTAGTCTTGTTAAATCGGACCCATACCATCCAGCGCTGGTTATTGGATTAAAAGTAAATAAACACACTTTTATAAAATTAAAATCAAGTAATCAACATAATTTTAAAAGAGGAAATTATTTATTGATGTATAACATATTGCACAATACACATTTTGATTTTCTTAATACTTATACTGATATAAATGATGCAGTAGCTGCTTTCTATGATGTTTGGTACAACATAATAGAAGTATGTGTCCCATACTACTCTATGAAAAATTTAAACTTTCCCATTTGGTTTGATAAGCAGATAATCGATGATGTAAAATTAAAAAATTTTCATCATAAATACAAAAACACATCGACGTTTCATAATGAACGGTTTAAGTACCTAAGAGCAAAATCAAAAAGAGATATTGCGGCTGCTTATAAAAATTACATCAATTGTGTGGAAAATGGGATTGCGTCGGATCCTTCAGTATTCTGATCGTTTGTATCCAATAGCAGGAAAAAGAATCGTGACACACTAAACTTCGTGTATGGTAGTGATCAGCTTGATACGTTAGAGTCGATTTCAAATGGGTTTTCAGACTATTTTTCATCTGTGTACAGTGAAGAATCCAACTACGAGTTGAATTATGACTCCGAGATGAAGAACAACCTATTGGATGTATTTCACATTAGCTTTATTACAGATACAGATATTGAAACTGCTATAAAACAAATGAAAGCTAAGAGGTCTGCGGAACCAGACGGGATTCCTCCTTCATCTTCAAAGGGGGTATGGAATTCCTGGTACGCCCCCTAAATATTCTTTTCAACTTGGCCTTGAAGTCCGGAGTATTTCCTACTAAGTGGAAACTTGCAAAATGGACACCAATATATAAATCCGGGGCAGTAAATGATATTAGTAATTATAGACCTATTTCTATTCTCTGCACCAGCAAAAATTTTTGAACATATTCTGTATACAAAAATCTTCAGTAATATTCATTTAGCATTAAATACTAATCAGCACGGTTTTATTCCTAAAAGAGCAATACAAACGAACTTAACTGTTTTTGTTGACTATGTGAGTGAGGTTCTGGACAAAAGGGGACAGGTTGATGTTATATACACGGACTTTGCCAAAGCATTTGATAGGGTTAGTCATGACGTACTATTAAAAAAACTTGCAGCATTTGGTTTTTCGAAACCTATGCTTGAATTTTTTAAGTCTTATTTGAAGAATAGAAAATCATACGTGTGTTATAAAAATTATATATCAACTGCATTTCGCATGATATCGGGGGTTCCTCAAGGGAGTAACTTAGGGCCATTAATGTTCTTGATCTTCATCAATGATCTTCCAGATGTATTACAAAATTGCCAGTGTTTGTTGTTTGCGGATGACTTAAAGTTATTTATGGAAATAAAGAATATACACAATTGTCATTCATTGCAGTCAGAACTTAGTAAGGTACAAGACTGGTGCAAAGATAATAAATTGCAACTAAACATTAATAAATGTATTAAGATGAGTTATTCACTGAAGTTGAATAAAATTCAGTATAATTACAAATTGTTAAATGATAACTTAAGAGAAGTCGATAACATCAAAGATTTAGGAGTTGTATTTACTAGTAACTTGGGTTTTGAAACGCACATTAAAATGCTGTGTGCATCTTCATATAGAATGTTGGGATTTGTAATCCGCAATACGCGTCAATTTCAAGATATAAAATGCATAAGAGTATTATATGATACACTGGTAAGATCAAAATTAGAGTTTGCAATTACAGTCTGGGATCCTGGCACACGTAAGCATTCGCAAATGATAGAGACTGTACAGAATAAGTTTATCTCGTATATCTACTACAAAAAATATGGGAAGTTTATTGGGTTCCAATCATATGTGGAAGCTAGATTATTGTTAAATATTATGAAATTAGAGCGGCGTAGGATAGCGATCGCACTCACGTTTTTGTTCAAAATAATTAATAACTATATTGACTGTCGAATTGCAGTATGTAAAATTGGTTTTTATGCACCTCTCCACTTTGGTGGAAAAAGAGATCTCTTATATATTCCATACTATCGTACTCAACTAAGGCAGAACTAGCCATTTATAAAAACATTGTCGATTTATAACAACATTTCTAAACAAGCCAATATACCATTGTTTGGAAATACCTTACAGAGCTTTAGAAGAAACCTGTGTAAAATTATTATATAAAATGTAATACCCTCATATTTACGCATAAACAACACACCCTCATCCATCCACACACCAACACATACACCCACACACAACACAGAATTATAGCATAAAATGAATTTACTGTCTAGCTATATCAAACATGTTCATTTAAAATTTGTAATGCATTCTCATCAATATGTGAGGAAGGAAATGTCTTAATTTAACATTTTTCTTTTTTCTTACTTTATTTTTAGTGGAAATATGTAATTAGGTTTAGACCTGTATATTTCCAACATACAATAAATAAATAATTTCAAGTTCAAATTTACATTACAGAGTATTAATTTAGATATAAGTAAATATTGTAATCATTAGTTATATATTAATTTAAATATATGTTAATTTAGATAAAAGTAAAGATATAGTTATAAATATATGTAAAACTAAATAAACGTTGTATTAGACATAAGAGCAATGTATATGCATCAAATAACACTTTTATTATTCTTGTAATATGTTTCTTTGTTTTGAAAAGTATATGTAAGTAGACTTTATAGTTTCTAACAAGATATACAAAACACTACCCCTAGGTCATTATTATATAGATAGTATGGAAGTTGATTAGACGACACCTTATAATAATAGATTATAAATTTAAATTATATAATAATTTATATGTATGTATAGTTGTTCGCAATATAGGTGCAAGCATCTATGAATAAACAATAATGTTAAACTGTGTGGGTAGCTCTAATTATATTTTAATAATGTATAAACTTCTTATGGTAGTACGTTGCATTATAATTTAGTATATATGCTCAAATTTACATTACTGTGTATTAATTTAGATATAAGTAGATATTATAATCATTAGTTATATATTAATTTAAATATATGTTAATAAGTAAATGATATACTTATAAATATATGCAAAACTAAATAAATATTGTATTAGACATAAGAGATGTATATACATCAATTATATATGCGTAACAAAACACATTTATGATTCTTGTATTATGTTTCTTTGTTCTGAACAGTTTATGTAAGTAAGCATATGAGTTTCTAACAAGATGGTATAAGGTATAATTTAGATTGTGACGTGATAGGGTTATATGGTATCATAGGTGGAGGTCTGCATGTGGCAAGTCAATGGTGGGGTGAATGACCTTTATATCTACCAAAAATGGTCTTTTTGGATCTTAGAATTGGTCCATAAGAAATACATGGGAAAAATAGGTTTTTTTATTCAGAACGAAAGTGGCATAACTACTGTGGGGTAGTTTGAAAAACAAGCTTTACGGCAACGAATGAATATTCTTTTGTAACAACAGTCAACTTAATAGCAGCAATTATTGAGGTCTGCAAAAAGATATCCTACTACACTCTAGCAAACGAAAGACTGGTTACTGCCTAGCTGGGGAACGGAGAGTTATCTGAACATAAAATTAAATTATTTTTGTCTGCAATTCAATGATTGTTGTTATTTGTTCTTTATAATGTTATCTACGTGGTAATGACAGCGTTTGAAACTGTTTTTTAGTTCTAAAAACTATCTAACTTAGCAATTTGCTGTAAAATAATTAGGAGCGCCAATATTTAGAGAAATTGGCTTTTACGTGCGAATTCCTTACGTTCAGAATATAAGTTAAGCCGAGTAAGTATATTTACTGCAGCTCGCTTTTGTGTTATGCTTCACGGCATCTGGCATCTTAATAAAAAGTCTAATATCCTCCATTTAATAGTGACTATCAATTTCTATTGACTTTGCGATGTAAAATTTCTGAAAGAGTCCAATTAGGACTATTTTTTATTAAATCTTCGTAATTTAGCTATTCCCTTGTTTGCTACATGTTTTTATACCACTGTTTAAGATCTATTGAAATCTACCGGGTAATGGCTGCGCTGTGCAAGTCTTCCTTTTACCTTCCGCGGATTAGGCTCATTAAAGTTTCTAGACATCTAGACAATGCAACATGCACTTTTAATATAAGCTTCTTAAAGATTTGAATATGCAATTTAAAGTTTCTGTTAATGCTCGCTGGTAGAATTTCTTATTACATTCATTACAATTGCTACACGAGAAAAAGTTTATTTTTCTAATGGATCATTATACTCGTATGTAGGAGTGTTCGATATGCTACTTTACGGATATTTGTAGTTCAGTTGAGTATGAACATGAAAAGCATTAGGTACGATATTTAATTTTGCAAGTCTATGACGAATAGCAAGCTTCAACGAGCTAAACGTCCTGTGGGTTGTTTTAAATCTTTTAATCAGGTAAGAGCGACACAACCAGTCACAAGAGTAACATGAGAATCTTCTGAATATCCTCTAAAATTTTCGGTACCAGAACTAACATCTAATAGCTCTTTCGGCAGCGGAATATTTTTGTTCAGCTGAAATCAAAACTCGACTTGCATACGGGTGTTTTGTACCATTATGTTCTTGAAATAACATTGAACTAACCCTGTAAGTAAAGCATCACTGTAAATACAAAATGTTTCATTGAGGCTTGTGAGATTAAAATTGGGACTTAAGGAATTAACTTTTGATTTATGGTATTGGTTTCACCAGCAGGAATTACTTTTTTGTTTCTGTAATTGATATTTCTAACAAGTTATCATTTTTTTGGTTACTTGAATAACGTTGTGTGGCCGAAAGTTGAAGACGTTTTAGATATTGACGATTTCTTCGATATTATCCACGTTGGACTGTCGATGTGTCAATACGAGATGTTCGTTACTCGTCGTTATAACATCTATTAAAGGAAAATCCGGAACATAAACAAGTGTTCTATATATTGATGCACTTTACAGAAGAAATAACTTGACAATATCCTTAACAACAACTACGTTAATACAAACTTTACAAAAATGTAAAAATGTCCTTAATAATATCGACTTCAACTTTATAATTGATGACATTGACTGATTATTTTTTGGCACTCTATTTGTTTTTTTACTCGCTGATGCTGACAATACTAAGAGACAATCGCGGAGGTACTTTTTCTTGCGTCTGAACCGTATGTAGACGTTATATTTTCAACATCCTCCCCGGCCGCACAAGATCGCACTTCCAGGTGGTAAAGGCATTGTATCGGTCGTCTAAATTTTGTTCCATCACTAGTCAACACTTCACATGCTCTGATTTTTCAATCCCTTCCTTTGAATTCTTGTAGTACTCTTACCAACTTCCATGTTAATCTGGGTTTATCTTTGTCCTCCAGAAGTACAATATTTCTCTTTTTTACGGCAATCGACTTAGTATTCGCAATATGATGCGCTGATCTTAACTGTTGTAAGTAATCCCTATGCCATATTTTTCAAAATTTATTAAGATGAACTTGTCTACTTTTCCATAGGTTTCATATACCTTTTCTTTTAGTTTCCATTGCATTTAGATTTGAGCTTAAGACACCATCTTTTTCCCAAATTAAGAATCTGAAGGTGGTTAAATCAAACATATTGTTTGAATCATCATCTATGTACGTTAATGGTCTTGAGTTGACAGTAGCTTCTACTTCAATCAACACCGTTTGCAACTCAACAAAAATTATCGACTTGCTTCCTAAAATCGATTTTAAAGAACTTTTCGCCGTTCTTACTAATCTCTCCCAGAAACCTCCCCACCATGAACCTCTCTCAACACTAAACTTTCACTGAATCCTTTTCTTTCTTACAAATTCCTACATTTCCCTTTTTTGTAAAGTTCTGAATAGTTCATTAAGTTCCAGAGCTGCTCGTTTGAATGTTTTTGCATTATCTGAATATATTGTTCTGGGAACACCTCTTCTACTTATAAATCTACGTAGACCAAGGATACAACCTTCAGTAGATACATCTTCTATTAACTCAAGATGTACAGCTCTAACAACTGCACAAGTAATAAGTATTATGTATACTTTCTTTTGTCCATTATTATTAACTATAACATACAAAGGACCTGCAAAATCTATACCTACAACGTCAAATGGATGAGCCATGGTAATACTATTTCCGGCAATGGAACAAATGGTTCTGATTCAACTTTGCCCATCAGTCTTCTACAACCCACGCATTTATTTATTGTCATTTTTATCTTTTGCCTACATTTTATAATCAAAAATTTTTTTCTAACAAATGCTAATGTGCAATTTGTTCCGTTGTGCATTTATTCATTATGAGCTTCCCAAATAATGTTTGTTGTTAATTTAGAAGACTTTGATAGAATTATTCGATGTCTAATCGGATATCTCATTTGTGTTTCTTGTAACCTTCCACCTACTCTTAGTACTTCCTTACATCTAAAAACGGAGTAAGGGTTAAAATTTTTGACTCTCTGGGCAGTTCTTTCCCATCTTTCAACAAACAAATTTCCTCAAAAAATTCTTCCTGCTGCAGAACTCTGATCCAATAAATTTCTGCATTATTCGTTTCCTCAACGTTTAACTCACCGATAATTTTTTCGGTCTTTGTTCTGAGATTTTTGACAAACCCAAGAATGATAGCTGTTATTCGTAATATCTTTTCGTAACTACCGTAACGTTCAAGCTCAAATACCGATTGTAGCTTATATTGATCAAATTTAGATTCAACTTTTGCGAGCGAAGACAGAGTAACAACTTCATTTAGTGGTTTATCGTTAGGCCACTTGTCTTTTTTTAATCTTAACCAATTAGGACCATGTAACCATTGATTAGGTTTCTTTAACAATTTTTCAATAGAAACGCTTCTCGTTAGTTGATCTGCTGGATTATCCTTTCCAGGACAATACTTCCAACTAATGTTTTTCATTAACCTTATTTCGTTTACTCGATTTTGAACATACGGTTGCCATTTTGAACTTTTTCCTTCTATCCAATACAGCGTTATTTTCGAATCGGTCCATATAAAAATCTTATTTACGTTTAGTTCCATATTACCTACTATATATTTGTGTAACCTAGCTGCACATAAGGCTACAGTTTGTTCCAGAGTTACTCGGTTTTTTGCAATCAAGAGGTTGCATTCGTTAGTATTTAAACATTTGAGATAACCACTTAGGCTGAAGTGAACCTTCCCAACATACAATCTACTATAATGTTGTTTTAACACTATCGAGGATATTCTCCTTACCCGCAGGCTGGTATTCTCCACAATAAATAAGTGAATTGTGACATTATAAGTAAAATCTACTTAATTTATACTAATTCTAAATCTGTTGAAATGGGACCAAATTAATTTTGCATTTATAATCGACAGCACAAAGTTGTCGGAGAGCACAATACACTCCCTGTATGTTTGTTGTGGTTTGTTTAGTATTCTTCTAAATCTTCTTTGGGGATTAAACCACTCATAGTTTTTAAAATTATCTTTATTAACGTTTCGATCCATGATCCTAGGTCATGGATCGAAACGTTAATAAAGATAATTTTAAAAACTATGAGTGGTTTAATCCCCAAAGAAGATTTAGAAGAACACAAAACACTACTATAACTAAATACAAGTGCGACAAGTTGCCTAACGTTTCTACAATAATCTAAAGCTAACTTTACAGTTTTTTGAGTGCACACGCACATAAGCAGTGCATTTTAACTGTTTGTACCTTGGCAAGAAAATGCCTAAATTTCAAAATGGCCAAGAGAGCAAGTTACTATACATTTTAACAAATTTTTGTATTGGTACTCTGGCTTAATGGACAGTACACATACAAACATTGTAATGACATAGTTGTGAATTAACAAATTTACCAACAGTACTATCTTACTAATTTCTTACATTTCTAACCTAACAAATTACAATGCTACCATCAGATTAGCTTCTTCACTAAATACTCAAAAATTTCCTACGTCTGATCATAAATACCAAACGTCAGGACAACAAAAGAAAGTAAGACAAAGTCTTAAGCTATTACCAAAGATAATAGGTAAGATAAAGATATTAAGATAACAATAGATGGATCCGAAACGTCCCAGTACGCCAAAGCATGCTACAACTATATGCTTTAAAAATGTAGCGTAGAATTCCCCAGCTTACCAAGCCGTTTTGTCCTGCATGGTAAAGATACAAAAGAGAGTGGCTCCTCAAAGCCGTTAAGTAGGGAAAGTACTTGTTCTTCCTAAAAGAGAGACACCTGTGAAGCAGACCCGTTGGTTAAAACGGTACGAGGGACTGGAAAGGCATGTGGGTGCATTCCTGCACCCGGCTTTGATCGAGTTCGGTAAGGTACTCATACATACACACACTTACACTCACACATACATAGACTCATACATACACGCACTGTTAACGGCCACGTGCGGCTGACAGCGGCACCGCATGACCTCACGAAAGATTCCCAGAAACGTGGTCCAAGTGTCTATAAAAACCCCCCGCGCGACCACACGGTGACTAACGGAAATGAAAAGGCAATACACATATAGAAAAGGTAAAAAGAGCGAGGTAGGTATTTTTGGAATGTACTAGTGACTTACAGTTAGAAGAGAGTAGAGGAAGGGCTCGCATTGAGCAATAGTGATAGTAAAAGGTAGATAGAAAAGCACTACTCAACTAGCCAATATGGTCAGTAGCCCAGAGTGAGCGAAAAAACACTCTTATGTGATAGACGGGTGTTCCGGGACAAGAACAGGTCTACCGAAGGAAGAATGAGACAGAAATGGAGACATTATAATTTGAATAAGGCGCCGCTATACTTGCGGCCACGTCCCCAATGCTCCACCCGGAGGTACTACATTGGGTTTAAACGCGAAAAATAATCGTGCTTCTAATTAATTCTAACTTCATAATTAATCCACCCTAAATAAAATTCTAAATAAAAACCTAACAAACCTAAAATCTAACAAACCTAACAAACTCTAACAATCTAACAAACCTAAAAATCTGACAAAAAAGAAACAAAAACTAAAAACAAAAACTAAAAACAGGGTTGTAAATAATGGTATTCCTAGCGCTGACTTTGGAGTGTACCCGATCAACAAGACACAAGCAAAAATGAGAGGGGGAGGGATCCGTAATACCTGATAGCAGACGCCGGCTCTGCTTACCAGTGCGACCTGAAGGGTCGTCTTAAAACTATCCAAATCTAGCTAGCTTTCCCTATCATACCCTAACTGATTTATAATATGACTACAATCTTCACTATTCTACTCTTCCATCCCAAATATATACTGCAACCAAAATGGCGACAGAAAGTCAAACAAAACAAATATGCCACAAAATACTACAATACATGCTAATAAATATAAAGTGTAAATATAAAATATAAATAAATATAGTTATATAAATATATAAATAAATGTCTAATAAGCATTAAGCATATAGCAGTGCACAAAATAGCAAAAGCATCACCCTATTTATCAGGTGCACTCGCACAAGCATTATGTCGGCTAGCGCCATTACGCACCAAACGTGCTTCTTAAATTATTTCAAAAACTACTAATTAATGTAAATCAATGCTTGTGCGAGCACAGCCGCCACAATTTAAGTCTTACCTCGATAATAAAATTCTCCAGCATCCGAAGATCTGGTCGTCTGCCTACATCTAACTGTAACATACTTCTAAGGGGAAGATGGGGTGCACTGCTAAAGTCCAGGTGGGTATGCACTAAATGTTCTTGGGGGGGGGGAGATCACAATCACTATCACTATCACTTCACTTTCAAGTCCTGGGGGGATGCGCGGTTTCACTCTATTTTATTATATTTGTTTATTTTATTGATTTAATTTAATGAGGGTTTATGATTTATTTGTTATTGTGTATTTGTTATTATTTATTCCCGATTTCCCGATTTTCCGCACATAATTATAAAGATAGGCAGTGACTGTATTAATGGTGTGGGGGTTTCTCGTGCATATTGGAAATTTGGGTAAAATTATCATGTTTTTTTTATTATTATTATTATTTTTATATCAGGTTTTGGTTATATCTATGCTCGTACCCTTACTCACGCCAAGTCAATCTAAAATTTTCCAATCTTCCCACCAACCCCACCAAATTTTACACGCGGTTGTCATTGTCTAATCTCGCGACCCTTCCCGCGAATTCTTTTAAGGCTGTCCAGAACGCCTTCTGGTTAACCACTTCCCCGACTTCCTCTAGGCTCTTTGGCTATGCCAGACCTAGGGTAGCTAGTTTGCTATCAGCCAAACCTCGATTTCCCGCCTCAAGCGGGCAGTCGAAGAGCACGTGCTCTGCGCTTTCCGCGCCCTCACCGCATTCGCAGCGGTCGCTGTTGGTTAGACCGAACCTTTGTAACTGCACCATTTTGTGATCAAGCTTAACCTCGATCCTACCTCTAGCTTCTATGCTCGGTATGAATTTGTGGGTCAACCTGCCCGTGGCAGCGTTGTTCCACCTCTCTTCCCATTGTCGAATTGATTTTTCGCGCAGCTTTCTTTTAATTAAAGACCTCGGTATCGACGAATGTGATATCCGAAAGTCGCCCGTCGCGGCCTCTTTAACTAATTCGTCAGCCCTATCATTTCCTACGTTACCATCGTGCGACCTAACCCAACAGAACTTTAAACGTCAAAACTCAAGCGCTGTATGCGCTATTTTCCAGACGTCCGCCTGGAAGTCTGTCGAGGTGTTCATGTTAGTTAATGCCGTCAGCGCTGATTTACTGTCGCTGATTATATAATAATCGTCTCTGCCCGTGTGATTTATTACGTAATCGATAGCCTCTCGTATGGCTACCAATTCGCAATGGAAGATAGTGCTCCAGTTCGCGAGTTTGGTTTGAAACCGGAACACCTCCCTTTCCTGCTTAAACACGACAAACGCCGCGCCTGCTTGCCCGTCATCCATGCGTGAACCGTCCGTGTAAATTCCGATACCCGCCGCGTCCCGATCACCTTCGACAAACTCGATTCCTCTAATATCGGCCGGGTGCCCCAACTCTGATACCAACGATCTTTCTTGCAACGTTTCCCTATTACCAAGATTAATATCTTCGATAATTTCGCGCCCTTTCCTATATTTATTAAGTCTCCTATCTCTAATCTCCCTAACGACATATTCGATAGGAAGAGTCCTACTGATCACCAGGACAGCCTCCGTGGAGGTGGTCCTGTACGCCCTCGCCGCTTTTACCGCGGTTTTGCGTTGTACGCTCGTCAATTGCCGCATCTCCCTGATTTTACAACCTTCTGCCCATACAGAAGCTGCGTACAGCATTGTCGGCTCAATTGCTCCGGTGTAAACTGTCCTCAGCGATTCGCCCCTGAAACCCCACTTTATTTTAGCCGCCGCCATCATTTTATTTGATATTTCGCCGCCCTTACTTTTACGTATTGTACGTGCGCTTTCCAATTTAATTTATCGTCGATCTTGACGCCGAGGTAGGTAATACAATCTTTAAACGGGATTTTCTCCCCTCCTAGCTCTAGCCTAAGAGGTCTCTGTCCTGGTTTTGTGCCGAAATAAAGCGCCTCTGACTTCGCCGTGTTAAATTTTAATTTTACCGCCTGCGACCATTCGTGTAATTTCTTAAGCGCCTCGTTCGGTTTTGTACGCATATCCATTAACAATCTCGATCTTACAATTAAAAGCGTGTCATCCGCAAACCCAACGATTGAGCATCCTGCGGGTAACTTGACCCTAAAGATGCTCTCATACAACAACTTCCAAAATGTGGGGCCAGAACATGACCCCTACGGGCATCCCCATTCCACCTCACGCGGCAGAACTTCACCCGGAATTTCAACCTGTGCCAATCGCCCCGAGAAATAGCTCTTGACCAAAGACATCAAGTTTCGCGGACAACCCCTACGATTTAACTCGCAAACGATTAATGGCCACCAGGCAGCATCAAATGCTCCTGAAATGTCTAAAGCAATAACGACACAGTACTCTTTAGCATCTCTCGCCTGCTTAATTTTCCCGACAACAAACTCTAACGCATCGATAGTCGACTTGCCCTCCTCGAAACCAAACTGTCGGTTATTAAAACCACCGCTGTCTCGCACTAGGTGCTCAACACGCGTAGTCATAACGCGATCTAAAACTTTCCCCAGCACCGGGAGTAAGCTAATTGGACGATAGCTGCCCAGATCTGATGCATCCGCCTTTTTAGGTTTAGGTATAAATTTCACGTTCTGGATTTTCCAGCAACGCGGAAAAACTCTTTCTAAACAAAGATTAAACAATCCGACAAAAACACACGGGGCTAACAGGCACGCCTCCAGAGCTGCGTCTGAAGTGATTCCATCATGCCCCGGTGCCTTCTTAGGGTTCATCCTCCTAAGAGACCTGACGACCTCGTGAACTAGGATTGCCTTATCGGCACCTGTTCCTTGCGCCTCTGCAGCTTCGCGGCGTACTAAATCGTGCGACCCTTCATCCCTCTCGGGATTATCCGATGGGAAAAATTTATCTAGTAAATATTCCGCTGTGGTTTTAAAACCTTCCGTGTATTTGCTATTTGTTTTCTTTATATTACTGAGCGCGATTTTTAGTTGTTTTCCTCTAATTACGCGGTATGCGGTTCCCCAGGGTTCTTTCTCTGAGTTTCGCGTGCAGAATTCTTTAAATTTATTCGTTCACGTTTCTTCTATTAATATTTTATATTCGCGGTAACTTTGATTATATTCTATTCTCCGTTGTTCTCTTATATCTCCCGAGGCGCGTTGATAGCGGCGCCTTAGGTTACGCGTTTCTGCCCGCTTGGTGGTTAGTTCCCGGGTCCACCAGGGTACGCTGTCTTTAAATGTTCTCTTTTGCGGCATGGAATACGACGACGCGTCTACCACCGCGTCGTTTAAGTTTTTCGCGAGTGTTACTACTTCGTCTGTCTCTCGGCAGTTAAATAGCTCATTTTCGAGCACAGGGATACTTTCGCCAAATTTTTGTTTAAATCGCTCCCAATTTGCTTTTTTATTACAGAACCGCGGAAATATAGTTAGCTGCTCGTTTGCGCTTGTTTTGGTTTCAACGTCCCATGTTATTAATTTATGGTCAGAGAGCGTTTCCTCGTCCGACCTTAATTTCCGATTACAAATCGTTTCTAGCATTTCGTGAGAGACTGCAGTAATATCTATAAAACTGCTGCCTCTATGCCCCTAAAACGTAGATGAATCATTAGTGTTTATCACACTAAGGTCCCATTCCGTAAAAAGATTAGCAACCTGCGAGCCTCTATCGTCTTCGATAGGGCTGCCCCATAGTGGCGACTTGGCATTAAAATCTCCCCCGATGATTAGATTTTTATTTCTGCCGTTTTTACGAATAATATTATCTACTTGAATTATCAAGTCTTCGGTGTGGGGATTTTCCCTCCGGGAATCGACCGGCGGGAGATACGCGCTTATTACGTAGAACGCATTTTCCCCTGATTTGATTTCCGCCGTCGTTAAAAATTCGTTCGAAAAATTATTTAATATAATTCCGGCGCACGTCCATTATTTATTATTATCCCGCTACGCGGTCGTTCACCATTCGCATTTAATACGGTAACCCCCCCTCCCAAAACCTGTTATTTTGTGGCTATACAGGTGCGGTTCCTGTATAAACCCAATGTCGATATTATTTTCGATGAATAACTTTACGAAGTTATTTGTTGCCCCTTTACCTTTCCCGAGATTTAGTTGGGCGAATTTAATCTTCTTGCTTCTTATGGACTTTGTTTTATCTTCACAGTCCATAATCGATGTTTCGTGTGATTGCGTTCTTCAGACGCTGCATCTTGGGGCATCTACTCGACTTGGCGTCGTGGCGCGTATCGACCAACGCGCCACCGCCAGTTCTGTTGTTTGCCCTAGCGCAAACCACACAGCAAGGGACTGCCTTCCGGCAATTCTTGAATTCATGCCCGACCTCGGCACAGTTACCGCACCACTGTACCTTCTCCCTGCATTCCATCGATCGATGGCCGTACTCGTAGCACCGGTAACACTGGGTCATCGAGAAGTGGTCCCGGGCCCATACTCTTCGACACTTGAGGTTGATAGCATCAGCTAATATACGCCTTCGAAGTTTGGGGGTCACTTCGAAGACTACGTTGGCGAAGGGATCCCTAGGGCCCTTTCCGCCAAACCTGAACTTCTCTCTAAGTTGGTCTTTTAGCTTGAAATTGCCGAGGCGGTGATTCTGGCTCGCAATCAACCGCACGAGCTCTTTAGCCTTCATCCTCGCTTCGACCCCCGGAAGAACGACCCGTGGACGTTTCTTCTCGATGGTCTTCGCCACGAGTTTTTTGCAGTTACCGCCGACCTTCAACTGCAGCTTCTTGCCGTTGTCGCGACCTGCGCACTCCACAACGACACCGCCCCGGCGCGTCCTACGAGCTCCGACCACAACAAAACCCATCTCGAGCGGGATCGACCTTCTGCTTCAGGGTCGTTATCACGTCGTCCTTCTGGCCTGGCTTGGCGTCGACCCTGACAGCAAACGTAGGAGTAGAACCTGAAGCTGCAGCGGCGTAGGAAACCTTGCGCTGCACCGACGTACCTTGACTCTGGCCTCCTGAAACGAGAGAATTCGCCGCCGGACTTCCCCCGACGACACCAGCTCTCCCTGAACCGTCTAGGCAAAGACAAAGCGCCCTAACCATACCTATAAGTTGGTTCGTAACGTCGCGGATATCATCCACGGCGTGTCGAACCATCTTCCTGTCCTCCACGACGATAGTGGCGGAGGTCTTCGGCACCTTCCCATAAACGGCAGCATGCGCCTTCCTCACCCTAAACTTCAAGAGCTCCAGCTCATCGAGGTCGCTAGCATTAACGCTAACGTTGCTGCTAGTCGACATCGTGCGCTGGGCTCTCGAAGTAGAGGACAATTCTGGCGGCGCAACCACCGCTGGAGGCCCCGAATCCCCCGACACGACCGCCGCAGACACAGGCTCCTCTAACTCTTGTACCTCCTCCTGAATCCCTAACATAACATCCTTTAACACTACCTTCAGCCGTTTCCCCCCAACAGCGCCCTCAGCCTCCGACCTAGCAGACTCCGACCGATCTCCCCTCTTCCTCCTGGGCAGCGGCTCCTCATCGCGGTGAACCACCATGCTGACAAAACTAACAAAGAATGACACCTAAAACGCAGCTCAAAAAACAACCTGACCGTTACGACGCTAAAAGAACGACGCTAGAAGAACGCAAAACGTTGGCCCAATAAAAATGTTTTATTTAAAGGTGAACCGTAAACAACCTTGTATTTATTTAAACTTCAAACCGTCCAATTAAATATCAAATTTTAACAAAAATACAACAAGCACTAAGCGTCAAAATAACAACTAGAATCAAATAAATTCCCTAACGCAATAAAAATATCTCGATTTAAAATGTACCGTAAAGAACACTATTTATTTATTTAAAATTTTTTAAACCGCCAAATCAAATTTAAATAAACTAATTACTTGAAAATATCAAAATATCTAATTTATAAATAACAACACTTTATTTTAACTTTGTAATTAAGAAATAAGGTCAAGCGCTATCGGAATGCGGTTACCGGAAACGACCTTTCACTTAATCACTTGGTAACTAGCACAACCTTTAACTGTTACACCGCTTAATTACATCAAAAATCGATTTTAAAGGATCTTTTAAGTACGCGTGTGCTTAAATTACGGAAAATTTATATTAAAATTGTTTTAAAATTTACAGTTTTTGAGTTATTTATTTGATTTAAAAGGGGCTAGATTTTTGTTTTTAGGTTATTATTTGATTATACGCGCACTATAAAAAATGCACACACTTTTAATTTGTTTTACCCGGCTTTTTAACTCGATTGATGCGGTTTTTATTTTAAATTTTTTATTAAAAACGTAAGTTATTTCAAAATTATTTTTGAGTATTACTTTAGTAGATTTTTGTTTTATTAACCCGAAATTTAGTTAGTTTATTTTAAAACGCGGATTTGGTTTAACTTACAAAGAAAAAACGATTTATTTAGTATTTATTTAAATTTAAATTCTGTTTTTTTAAATTTTATTTTGCTGCCCTGTATTTAAAATTTAAAGCCACACAATTTTCAAATAAAACACAATAAAAAGCAAAGCTTCAAATAAAATAATTTAAAAATAAATAGGAAAGACCCTAGATAAACACTTACTTGTTATTGCTGATGCGGGAGCTCTGCAAAAACACGTCCGCTCGCATTAAGCGGCAATTACAAAGTCAGAAACGGAGACAGCGGGATAAGAAAAAAGTAAAGTTTTGGACAAGCGTCTGAAAGAAAGTAGATAGTTGTCTCTGTTAAACGCAGATCGGTCTAAAGGACCACCTGCTATATTAATCAGTCAAATTAAGACACATAATAAGTTAAAAAATTACTAGAATCCTGATTAGAACTAGTACGATCATCTTTCTAGCGAGCGCATCCACTGCGATAAGAAAATCAGACAAAAAGTTGAAACAACCAACTGTTCCAAGGTAATTTTCAGAAACGGTAACGCCATAAACACAGGAATACCTAACTATAAGCAGTTAAATGAAGATACAAACATACTGTACCCAATATGCTAAAAACAACCAAGAATTTAATAAGATACCGATAA
The DNA here is from genome assembly GCA_036346225.1 of Platerodrilus igneus. Taxonomy (NCBI): domain Eukaryota; kingdom Metazoa; phylum Arthropoda; class Insecta; order Coleoptera; family Lycidae; genus Platerodrilus; species Platerodrilus igneus. Next base: position 1,117,777 of record JARFIW010001480.1, read on the forward strand.
AGCGATAGCACCTCACAACGAAATTAAATAAAAAACAAAAAAATACCTATATGTTCTGATGACTTAACAGAAGAAAAACAAGTAATGATAAAAAATAAAGTAATGGACTGTAATAATTCAGAAGAAGAACGCATGGAATAGGAACTCCTAGTTTTGCAACGGCGAATATGGACTGTTTCTTACAAAGGCATATGCCGCGTATCCTATGTGTAGACAAAGAAAAAAGCATCCACTCAGCATCAGCTAAAACCAATCATAACAATTCAATGAGTTATTGCAACCAAAGTTACGACAATCGCCACAAAATTAAACAACGTAAGATGAATGCTAGAAAACAAAATGTGATGCAGAAAAGATGTTAGGATGATTGGATGAAGCAACAGAGTGACATTGGGGAACCTAGATAATAAACAGATATATGGTTGACAAGAAATTCAAGGAAGAATTAATAGGCAGGAAAAAGATAACTAAAATGAGGTAACTAAAGCAAAAGTGTAAAAGGTAAATGCTGTATGAGGAAAGAAACGAATTGATATAGGTAACAAATTCAGGACGAGAACAAAAAACATTTGATAGACCAATAAAGAAATGAAACGTAGGAAAAATAATTGGCATTTGGATCAGCAGAGAGCAGTTTAAGGTTTTTGATCTGTCACCTTCCTTGACGTTTTCCTTCGGTCTCTTGGAGTTCATAGACAAGTGGACTAACAACGCGAGTAACCTTACATAAATGAATTTTGGAGTTAATTTCGAAGAGGATCTTTTAGTAGCATCAGATAAGACATAATTTCTTTTCTAAACCTGTTCACCTAAAGCAAAAGAGATGTCTTGTTTTCGCAGATTATAATGATCTTTACTCTTTTCGTAGGCTTTTAACAAACTGTTTTAACATTATTAAAAATAGAAGGTAATGATTGTTGGTCTTCGTCCCAGCGTACTTTTTCGTTAAATTCGATTACATTAGTATCATCCGGAACTGAACCGTAAAAACTACTATCAAGTGGCGTGTATCTTCGTAAAACAAGGAATGAGGGAGTGAATTGGGTTGCTTCATGCTTATATGTACGCAAAGCTTGAGCGATTTTAAAGATATTTTCATCTCACTTAGTGTGGTCTGAATCGATATATGAAGAGATGGCAGTAATTAAAACTCGATGTACTCTTTCGGTAGAGTTTACCTGTGGATGGTATTTAGCATTGAACAAAATTTTTTGTACTTTATAACTTTAAAAGAAATTTTGAAAATCTTTTGAGATAAATTGCGCCCCATTATCACGGAGAATAATTTAAGGGACACCAAAGATAAGAAATACATTTTGTTCTAGAAATTCAATTATAGCGGAGGATGTGGCTTTAGTTAACGGTTGTACAATAACGAATTTAGAAAACCAATCGGTGACTACTAAAAGATATTGGTTACCTTTTTTTGATCAAGGGAGAGGTCCTAATAAGTCGAGTTATATTAACTGAAAGGGATAAGATGCACGTTTAAAGTTACCCATTAAACCAGAACGAGCTTCTTGAGAACTCTTCTGAGCCCGCAAATTTTACAGTTTCTAATAGAGCGGCAGGCAGATTGTTTTAATGCGGGCCAATGATATAATTTAGATATTTTAGCTAAGGTTTTTGTAACATCAAGGTGAGCAGCTGTAGGGTCGTCGTGACACAATTTAAGAACTTCAATACGGTTAGCGGTAGGAACTACAAATTTCCATTCAGGGATATTAGAGATTTTATGAAAAAAGGAAGATTCAAATTTATATAATCTATTTTTCCTTACACGTAAGGTGGAAAATTTATCGAAATTTTTAGAAACTTTCTTTATCATGTCGAGATACTAGGCATCAGGAAATCTGCGAGGTTAAGAGAAGCGACATTACGAGATAAGGCATCAGGTACGATATTTACTTTACCAAGTCTATGCCAATCGACCTGCGGGTTGTTTTAAGTTATTCAACCATGTGAGAGCTGCACAATCAGTAATTACTGTAAAATGTGTACCTTCAACATATCCTCTGAATTTTTTAATGCCAAAGATATAACCCCTAATAGTTCATGTTCGGCAGCTGAGTATTTTTGTTCAGCAAAAGTTAAAGCACGACTAGCATAAGCGATAGGGGTTCTAGTCCATTATTTACTAGAAACAACATCGCGTCTAGACCAGTAAGTAAGGCATCGATTTGAATATAGAATTTTTCGTCACAATTGGGCGAGATTAAGGTATGTGCGGAAGTGATTAACGTTTTGATTTGTTCAAAAGCCTGCTGAGCTTCTAAATTCCATTCGACAGATTGACCTTTTTATTTTTAATTAAGGCAGTAATGGGCGTATATGTAGTTGAGAAATTAGGTAGAAAAATGTGATAGTAACTAATCATTCCTATTAAACGTTTAATTTCGGTAACAGTGTTTGGTGTTTTAAATTTAGTAATAGTGTCAACTTTAGCAGGATCTGCCCGAAGACCAGTTCCATCAAAAATAAAACCAAAAAATGTAAGGGAAGAGCAACAAAATTGACATTTCTCCTAATTTATTTTAAAACCTGCTGCGTTTAGGCGTTCAGCAACTTCATTAAGTGTAGCGATATCAAAGGAACTTGAAATGACCAATATGTCGTCTAAAAATACAAAGGCACGTTCTTGGTGTAAGATAGGACCGAACGTTTGATCCATAGTAAGCTGTAAAGTCTGTCGTGCATTGCAGAGACCAAACGGCAAAAAATTATATTCGGACAAGCCCCGACTTGGAACACAAAAAGCAGTCTTTGGACGTGAAGATAAATCAAGAGAGATCTGATAAAAAGCTTGTCTAAGATCGATTGATGAGATAAATTTAGCATTGCGTAGCCGACTCAAGATAGAATCAGTACGAGGTGAAAAATAGGCGTCAGCCACAGTTACAGAGTTAAGTTAACCTTCCGTCAAAACAAACACGCCATTCGTCATCCTTTTTACGAACGAATAACACGGGAGACATCCATGGCGAATTTGAAGGAGAGATAACACCGCATTCGAGCATCTTATCTATTTCGGAATGTAAATGTTTTTGTAATGCAGGCGATAACGGATATTGACGTTGGTTAAAAGAAACAGCATCACCAATAGAGATAGTATGAATGCCAGTAGTGACACAACCAAGTTCAGAAGTATTTAATTTACGAAATTTGTCAATTATAGAGTTTGTTACGTGCCAAATTGGCACTAAACATTGTCTTAGCTTAATTTTTATGTGCGGAAGTTTTCGCGCCTTTAAATTTAAAAGACTCGGTGCGCGTATTTCCGCCACGTTAAAAGTGGGTTGGACGAATAACTTCGCGCCGACGCGTGAAAGAACAAAAGTGGAGAGTTTCCGAAAGACGCTGAGGAAACGGGACTTTTTCCTCGGACCTTCGTGAAGAGCGGTTTTGTCAGGTATCGTATCGTGCCTTATCTTTATTTATGTAGACCTCCTTGCCTGATTATCTTTGTTTGTCGCCCTTATACCTGCTCCCGCCCTTTCCCTACATAGGTAGAGGTAATTTGTAGCCGTTGGCCGAACCGCATTCCACGCCGGAGCACCATCTTTAATCACTCCGGAGTGGAGCCCTGAGATCCAGTCTAGCCATTTGGAAGGCGTACCCTCCGTTAATTGCCTTAAAAGGGCCATCAGTAGCCCTGATGGACTTCAACAGAAGCCAACTTTAACTCAACTCCGCAGTACGTCGGATTTCTTATGTAAGTACTTTAATCGCTTAATTCGTTCGCTAATTCAATTTATATTTTTCCGCAAATGGCGTATTTAATTTGTTATTGGTGACGTCATTGTCAGATGGCCGCGCCAAAGTTTGTGTAAAGCTTGTAGCTACCACCTACCGTGGCGTCGCTTTTCCCGCGCTTGCGCGGTGTAATTATGAACTTTTTAAACTGTAAGAATTGGCTTTTTAAATTGTAAGAAGTTAAGAATTTCATTCTGTGAATCGGTAAGAGAAATTTTATTAGATATGCCAGTGTAATGTGGTTCGCCTTTGTTAAACTAGATCGCCATGTTCGACACACCTATTTACTATGTACTAGAAGAAAATTCATCTGACTGTATTTATTTATTTAACTTAATTCGCAGAGTAACAATAATCTTTCTACGCGTACTACTACTTTTCTCTACTCATTCTACACTCTTCATTATAATTATATTTATGATTGATTCTGTTATGCACTTTACTGAAATATATAACCTTTAGTTGGTAATTAGGGAACGCTGACAACTAATAACAATATTACATTAAGTAGTTCTGTAGTTCAGGGTATTGCAGAATGATGTACACAACATTCCTATGGTACTAGATTAGATTGATTATTAATTGCTCTACACCAGCCGACGCACAGGAGTTTGTCTTGAGAGAAGCTTGCCAAGAGAAATCTTGGAAATATAGAGATAGATTAAAAAGTTGGCAAAAGTCAACGAACGCCAAGTAAAAATGGATAAGCTAGTGTGAGCACAATTAAAATGGAACATCCCGTTCAAGTGACTCTATACCAATTTTTAATTTGCGAGAACCAGTTACATATATTTTATTATCGTCAGCTAGATTGATAGAGGTTTTTTTCTGGAATAACGTGAAATTTAATATTTTGTTCAGATAATTGCCTTAAGCCTTCATTATTTAAAAAAGAACATGACAAACTTGTGTCCAATAAAGCAATTACATTTAAAGAGCCAATAGAGATAGGTAAATGCGTGCGATTATCGAAAGGTTTTAATAAGTTGTAAGGCATTATAATTTGAATTAGGGCCGCTACACTTGCGGCCAGGTCCCAAATGTTCCACCCGGAGGTACTACATTGGGTTTAAACGCGAAAATTAAACGTGCTTCTTATTAATTCTAACTTCATAATTAATCCACCCTAAATAAAAATCTAACTAAAAATCTAACAAACTAAAATAAAAACTAAAAACAGGGTTTAAATAATGGTATCCCTAGCGTTGACTTTGGAGTGTGCCCGATCAACAAAACACACTCAAAAATGAGAGGGGGAGGGATCCGCAATACCGGATAGCAGACGCCGGCTCTGTTTACCAGTGCGACCTGAAGGGTCGACTTAAAACTATCCAAATCTAGCTAGCTAATTTAAAATGGATTCAAATTTCTAAGCAGTTGTCAAAAGTATTAATAGTGAATCCAGCTATTTGCCTGCTCTATAAATTTACAAATTCGTCCTCCCTAATCTAAGTGTTTTATCCTACATTTGTCCCTAACGTTCCCTATCATTCCCTAACAGACATAATATACATTCAATCTTCTTTTCTATATATACTGCGGCCAAAAATTGGCGACAGAACGTCAAACGAATCAAGCCACAAAACAATACAATGCAGGCAAAAATATAAGTGTAAAAATAAATATAAATATAATATAAATATATAAATAAACATATAATAAATATATAAATAAATTTCTGAATAAGCAAAGGCATGTAACGGTGCATATATCAGCAAAAGCAAATACATTTCAGGTGCACTCGCATGAGCATTATATCGACTAGCGCCATTACACAAAAAACGCGCTTGTTAGATTATTTCAAAATCTGTTTAAAATCACAAATCCATGCTCATGCGAGTACAGCCGCCACAATTTTATTCTTACCTTCAATATAATTTTCTTCAGCATCCGAAGATCTGGTCGTCTACCTATATCTATTGGTTTTCTACCTTTATGGGGGAGTTGAATATGCACTGTTAAAGTCCTGGTGGATATGCACTAAATAATCTGGGGGGGGGGCACAATCACTATCACTTCACTTTTAAGTCCTGGGGGGATGCGCGGTTTCACTATATTTTATTATTTCTTTATTTATTACACTTATTTAAATTAATGAGGTTTCCTGATTTAGTTTGTTGTTATTTATTTGTTTCGTTTATTCCCGATTTTCCGCGCGTAGAAGGTGGGACAGTGATTGTTTTAGTGGTGTGTTCGTCGTGCATATTAGAGTTTTGAGTATACTTATTTAATTATTATTATTATTACTGTTTTTTTTTCTTTTTTCTTTCTTTTTCTTTTTTTTTTGCTTTTTTTTTGTTTTTTTTGCAGGTTTTGGTTATAATGCTCTTATCATGTCAAAATCACGCCAAGTTAAAATCTATAATTTTTCAATCCTCCCACCATCCCCTCCCGACTTACACACGATTGTCACCGTATAATCTCGCAACCCTTCCTGCAAACTCTCTAAAGGCTGTCCACAACGCCTTCTAGTTAGCCACTTCCCCGACTTCCTCTAGGCTCTTTGGCCATGCTAGACCTACGATAGCTAATTTCGTATCAGCCAACCCTCGATTTGCCGCTTCAAGCGGGCAGTCGAAGAGCACGTGCTCTGCGCTTTCCGCGCCCTCACCGCATTCACAGCGGTCGTTGTTGGTTAACCCGAATCTATGTAAATACGCTTTCAGGACGCCGTGCGCTGTTATCAACTGAACCATTTTATGATCGAGTTTTACCTCTATCTTGCCTCTAGCTTCTAAGCTCGGTATGAATTTGTGGGTCAACCTGCCCGTGGCAGCGTTGTTCCACCTCTCTTCCCATTGTCGGATTGACTTTTCACGCAGCTTTCTTTTAATCAAAGACTTCGGTATCGACGAATGTGATATTCGAAAGTCTCTCGTCGCGGCCTCTTTAGCTAATTCATCAGCCCTATCGTTTCCTACGTTACCATTGTGCGACCTGACCCAACAGAACTTTAAACGTCGAAACTCGAGCGCTGTACGCGCTATCCTCCAGACCTCCGCTTGGAGGTCTGTCGAGGTGTTCATGTTTGTTAAAGCCGTCAGCGCCGATTTACTATCACTGATTATATAATACTCTCTGCCCGTATGGTTTATTACGTAATCGATAGCCTCTCGTATGGCTACCAAGTCGCACTGGAAAATTGTGCTCCAGTTCGCGAGTTTGGTTTGAAACCGAAACACCTCCCTTTCCTGCTTATACACGATAAACGCCGCGCCTGCTTGCCCATCCGTATAAATTCTGATACCCATCGCGTCTCATCACCTTCGACAAACTCGATTCCTCTAATATCAGCCGGGTGCCCCAACTCAGATACAACGATCTTTCTTGCAATTTCCCTATTACCAAGATTAAGATCTTCGATAATTTCACGCCCTTTTCCTATATTTATTAATCGTCTATAAGTTGTAAGGCAGTTCATTTACATTACCAATGCTCCACCTGTAGGTACTACATTGGCCAGGGGGCGAGTTTTTTGTTGCCTGGAAATTTAGAATTTTGCCGAACCCTTGCCGTTCAAGGCAAGGTAGAGATCTTTAACGTGCGTGACAACACTCACACACAGGACCTCCATTTAACCTCTCATCCGAACGAGGGCGTAATTTTTGTGAAAAATGCTCACCTGCCATTTTTCAAGCAGTCGGCCGTGTCGGGATTTGAACCCGGGACCTTGGGATCCGTAATCTTACGCTTACTACATTAATCCACGGCGACGACAAGTTGTAAGGCATTATAATTTATAATTTGAATTAGGGCCGCTATACTTGCGGCCACGTCCCCAATGCTCCACCCGGAGGTACTACATTGGGTTTAAACGCGAAAATAAACGTGCTTCTGATTAATTCTGACTTCATAGTTAATCCACCTAAATAAAAACTAAATAAAATCTAACAAATCTAAAATCTAACAAACCTAACAAGCTCTAACAATCTAACAAACATAAAAATCTGACCAACTGAAACAAAGCTAAAAACAGGGTTGTAAATAATGTAAGGCATTATTACATGTGATTTTCCAATGCTCCACCCGAAGGTACTACATTGGCCAGGAAGCGAGTTTTTTTTTACCTGGAAAATTTTGAATTTTTGCCGAATCCTTGCTGTTCCAAGCAAGGTAGGGATCTTTAACGTGCGTGACAACACTCACACACGGGACCTCCATTTTACCTCTCATCCGAACAAGGGTGTATATTTGCGAAAAATGCTCGCCTAACATTTTTCAAGCGGACCGTGTCGGGATAATATAATAATGTAAGGCAGCAAAATTTTGATGATAAAAAAAGGAACTGTTTTCAACCAATTAGACCATTCAGCAGGAGTCGAACGACATACTTCAGATAGGGGAGGTGCGTTATTCTTTGAATTAAAGGTAATGGTATTATTATTATCACTAGATACGTTAAATAAAGGTATAATGTTGGGGTATCTTTATGCTATAATTCTATTGACGTCTGGGTGTGTTGAATTGTTCTTGTTGAGGACAATTTTGGCTCCTTGAGATATTTACGTCCCGAGTAGGAATATCTCTGACAAAGTAGGGTTACATTTTATACATTTAGATTTATAGGTATTGTTTCGACTACAGCCATAGCAAAAAAGATTTTTTGGATATGTGCAAACATTAAGTATGCCCGCTTTTCTTACAATTCCAGCAGGTAACTGAGTTTGTTGATGGAGAAACAGGAAGATTAATAGTAGATGGTTTACGAGAAGATTTTGACTGACATGCTAGGTCAGGTTTTAATAAGCCAGATTGTTTTATTGGTGGTGGACGATATTTATCTATACGCAACTTTACTTCTTGAAGAGAGCGGCATAAATATTTAAATTGAAATAAGGACGAGATATGTTGTAAAGCTAAGTGTTCAGAGAAATATGGATTTAGGTTTCGTAAAAGTTGATCAATAATTTCGGTTTCGGGTGGTTTTTATCTAATCTGCCATATAAAGCTTCAATTGAGGTAATAAAAGAGATTACGTTTTCGTTAGGTCTCTGGGTACGATTTTTTATTTCATTGCAGAGATTAGTTATATATCCATGAGGTAAGAAATCGCGTTTTAAGCTAGTAACTCTTCCCAGGTAGAAATTTGGTTTCGTATGTTTCTCTACCAAATCAAAGCTGAACCTGAAAATAATCCCCCCCGCTGAGACAAATAAATCTTGGTCTGTACAGTTGCGCGAGATCTTAAAATCGTTTACGCAGTCCAGAAATGATATTAACGAAATTTGCGGATCGAAACCCGAGAAAGAAATACTCCAGTTATAAATTAGTCTAGATTTTGGAAACGAGGTAACAGGTTGCGAAATGGTGAGATTAGAGAAAGGAAAAGGCAAATTTACATCTAAATCTAAGCTAACTTTTTCGAGAATGATTCCTTCAATAAGAAAACGTCAGATAAGAAAGTTTGGCTTCTCTTGGATTCGTGCATCTCTTATGCCCAGTACTTTTCGATCCCCTATCAACACATCTTTTTTTTTAAATTCGCAAGTAGACGACAGTTATCGTAATGCAGTTATAAACTGTTCTACCTACCGTTTCATCCGGTAGTTGGTCTCTTTTAAAGAATTTAAAGTGTTCGTACACCAAATTTTTAATTGGGTTTGAATATGCATCAAACTTTGATAACACCACACTTAACTGATTTTCTTTAGCTGTATATTCAAACGTATTAAATATTTGAATTCCTTCATTGCCCAGAAGATTAAGTAAAATGGCAATTTTAACATTATCTGCTTTTGCTGTTTTCCCACTTGCCAACAAATAAAGTTCAAATTTTTGTTTACATAACTTCCAGCTATTAGCGATCTCCTTTAAAGCGCATTTTTTCCGGCGCTTTGCTTTGGTACGCCATGCTGTTTTTTGTTATGTATGCAGGTTTTGACAACGCGTTTTGTAACCAAAAAAATAGTTTTTTCCCGATGCTTAGTCATTACTACTAAATTCAACTGAACTGTAATAAAATGCGAGTGTTGCTTTGTCTTTTTATCCAGACATTTTCCCCAACGTAACCGCAATTTTTTCATACACGATTTTTGCCGCTGCCCCATGTTATGTTTTATAACAATATCTATTTAACAGACATTAATAACAGCCGTACTATAGTAACATAGATCAAATACTTTATTAAGCGTACTTTTTACAACTTGTTCATAGTGAATTAAAATATAATAAACATTGACATATGTTTGTTATATTATAATTAGTTTCTCATTAAAGACCCTACTACTTTGGTTGGACCTGTAGATTGGCTCTTTAAATCACTGGAACGTGTAAACCATTCCACCGTTCTAGTAATCTAGAACTTCTTCAAGGTGCAGGTCCATTTGGAATGGTGCTAATCATTTATACAGTGTAAAATATTCTTTCTCATACAAAAGCATATAGAACATTTACAACATCGTTTCTTTCAAATACAAAATCATTTTTAACAAATATTTATTTACCTAACTATAAAAAGTTTATTACCTTATCTAAAATTTACAGAACTAAATCTCTTTTCTTACGGATAGTTTACCTGGCTTTGATTCTTACGTTTGTAAGGTTTGTTTGGACAAAAAAATCCTTGACAGATAATCTATTAAAAGGTCAGAGTGTTCCAAACTCCGATCATAAACTTTCCTGGTGAAGACATTTACAAAAATAAAATGATTTGACGTACTATATCTTAAACTAAATTACAAATACTCAAATATTATTTACAAACAATGTTTAAAAAAATTTTACTTGCAAAAATCTACAAAACGTTTTTTTATCCTATTTGTATTTAAATATCTTCTTATTTTAAATTGATATCCAAATCAGCTTACAAGATTTTCATATTACAGTATTGCCCGAAATAAACAGTACTGAAACTAAATTGGCGGTGTTTTTATGCGTGCGCTGTCACACTCAAGTTAGCTAGTATAGACCTGTCAAGTAAACCTCAAACAAGTAATTAGTAGGGCCTAATTGTTAAAAATGGTGTTAAGTACAGAGGAGAAAGTGTTTCTGGTAGAGCATTATTTTCGTTCATACGGAATCGGCCGACATAATGGTGCAAGTTTGCTATACGTGTCTGATCAATTCACACAAAGGTTTAATAAACGTTCTCCAAGTAATGCTGTAATTTTGAAGGTTATTGAAAAGTTTAGAAATACAGGTAGTGTATTGTGCCAACGAAAAGGAAACTCGGGGCGTCCCAGGACAGTTAACAACAACAATAACCATAAACGTGTTTTTGAGCAAATCTTAGAAAATCCGAAAGTCAGCCAAGCAAGGACAGCGTTACAACTTGATTTAAAGAGAACTTCCTTTCAAAGAATCCTGAAGGAGCTGGGTACATTTTCGTATGTGATTCAGGTACATCAACAACTACATCCTCGGGATTATCGCAGTAGAGTGGAATATTGCGCCAGAATTCTCGCGTTACAGTATGAAAATCCTGAATTTTTGAAAAATGTTTGGTTTTCAGACGAAGCACATTTTTACTTGTCAGGCTATGTGAATCGTCGCACAAATCGATTTCTGGGCTTTGCCAGACCCGATGAGGTTCAAGAGGTTCCTTTACATAGTGAAAAAGTGAGTGTCTGGTGTGCTGTTTCCGGACACGGAATCATTGGTCCGTACTTTACCGAAGAGAATGGTAGGCAAGTCACACTTAATCAACAGAGGTACAGACAAATTTTAACACGATTTATCCCTGATCTACGTCAATTCTGTCGTGCACGTAACTTGGCATTTCGAAACCAATTTTTCAGCAGGACGGGGCAACTTGCCATACTGCTGCCGCAATTCGTCAATTTCTTCAAGAACATTTTCCAAGCAAATTCATATCACGATTTACTGACTTCCCTTATCCTTCACCTTCTCCAGACCTCACACCTCCAGACGCATACATTTGGGGCATGGCTAAAAATGCCGTTTTCAAACGGGCACCACAAACCATCGATGAATTAAAGGATGCCGTTAGAGTCTTCTTCGCAGCCCTGAGACAACCCTTATTCAATAACATGACCAGAAACTTAGAACATCGTTATGAAGTCTGTCTCGAACGAGGAGGTGCACATTTAGAACATATAATAAAGTGTCAATAATATGTATTTTTTAAATATACAAAACAATTACAATTTCAGTACTGTTTATTTCGGGCTTACATCTCCATTTAGAAACCAGTGTGCATCCTTGGTTTGACTATTCGCTAAAATTTTAAATATTTTTTTATATGGAAGCATTTTCTATTTTCACGGTATATCACAATATCAAATAATAGCATTTATCAATTTTTATATTTCTGTGCTGGTTGCATTTAACTGTCCCATTTTAAATATTAATTACAGTATGCGTATTGCATACTTTAAAACAATAGCTTCAAAATTCTTTTCACAATGTAACATTTTCGTGATCGAATTTATGAGGGAATCAGTTTAATAAATGCTTCTTTTTATATACAAAATTATCTAGTTTTTAGAACCTGCATGTATCGTATGGAATATTACACTCCGCAATGACTTAAGCTTACCCAGAAAAACTCATTAGCGTCTAAAATTGTCACGTTTTATTACTTCGTTAGTGTTGATTTATGTGCTTTATCCGTCTTTATTTAATACTCGCGGTCTCCTTCTTTCGTACATTGAATGCGGAGGATCATAAATATTTCTTAACAATTTTTATTACATTTTCTTGTTTTTTCAAAGTTTCGTCCGCTTCTTGGAATAAACGTTTCTTTATTAATTAGGTCATACGTAGTCGACGTATTTCTAAGGATAGATGATTCATCCTATATTCCTAATGTTCTAGAAAAAATTTTATTTAAAATAAATTTATGTAATACGAGGGTAATTAATTTAAACTTTAATGAATTTATAATACAAATTAGTTGAATTTTATAGCAAATATTTGCTTTCACGGAAAAACGTGTTTAATATCCAAAATTGAGACACAAAATTATTTATTTTTATGCACCGAAAGGGGCATTTTTTTATTACAAACGAATAGCTTTTGTATTTATTTTAAAATGATCGATTTTTAAGGCATCTTAAAATCAATTATTTTTACATACGCAGCTTACGCTATTTGCTATGTATTTACAATACGATCATACCGTACAGGGTAATTATTTATACACGGGGAATTTGATTTTCCGCTTGAACCTCAATGAATAAAAGTACGCTTGTATTATACAGGGCGTAACCATGAATTTACCGAATTTTTAATTTTTTCCGGATTCTTTTATATCTTGGTGGGAAATATTTGCAGAATTTGGGGTTTAATGACCTCCCGTGACCCTTAAAAACGCATCCGAATTTTGTAATTGTTATATATTGTTATGACTGGGGACTACTAAACTACACTACCTACAAAGAAATATAAACTAAAAAACGTTGATATATAGGTGTCATAATACTTTGACACCTAAAATATGTAAACCTCTTACACTATACGAACAAATATTCTTTAAAAGTTTAACATATTTCTTAAAATTTGTAAAACAAGTGCCGCTGCAAGATAAAAATGTATTAAGTGAAAAATGATTATTTTTGAAAAATGTCACATGCCAGTTTTATTCATTCATCTTCAGTTTTTGTTGAGATAATGTTTGTGCATGTAGAAAAGTACATTAAAGTATTTTCGTTTTGTAACGACCTCTTCATTCTTCCAATCTTTTGCGGTTGCTAACCTCTTCAAAAATGTAAAAAGAAAAACAGTTGGACACAGTCAGAATTATTATATTCAGCACCTTCTTTACAATATTTGTTAATAATTCAAAACAACTACAACTTTAAATATTATCAAATATCATGTTCTTACAAAACAATACATATTTAGTTCGTAAAATATGGACTACAATATACGCAAGGCCCCGACCTGTCGTCCTTACATGCCCACTATGAGTAGATAACACTAATAATGTTGATATTTTTTTTGCTCTTCGGTTGGAAGCACATTTCATTAAGAAACCAACCTGTGCCTAGCGATAAATTGTCATAGACCTGTTGTATCCAGACGCACTAAACCGATTATGCTTAAGTTGCTATAACTAAGGTTTAAGTAAATTAGGCGATTACAACAAATAAGCTCTTCTGTGTTTGAATAATCCTTTGGAAACGAAGCATGATGGCGTTCAACGCATGTTTGTGCAAAGTATATTTCAAAGTCATGGTTACTTCTCCGCACCGTAATTAAAGACAGTATTATTTACGTTGAATGAAATATACTTTTCGACTTAATAGAGTGTAGTTCGAGCGGTCTATACAGAGCTATTGTTTGGATTTCACCGGTAGTTTGTAACATATAAATTTTCCTGTAAATTTGTTTATAGACTTTTGCGCGGTACACCTATTATTTTAGTCTTTATATTAACAACATTTATATAATTGATTCAGTCATTGTTGCATATTTAATAACCAATAAACTTCCAAAGCACACTTCAATTTTTATTACAATTATAATCTACTACATATTCCTTACTGATAACATTTATAAATATACAAACTTGTTAACGTGTTCCTACATCTTGAAGTATCTAAGATTTCAATTTGTTCCGACGATTGGCGATCGACTATCACTTTTCGTTTCTTAGTTGAACTGGAAAGTCGTTTGGTGTTAAAAAACACTCAAGATGTTCAGGAAAGTCAAGTTTTCCTGGCAAAGACGTCGTAAAAGACGAACACGATGTTATAAGTTGTCCAAGACAACTAAAGTAGAAATGTAGTGTACAAACCCTCTTCGCGAACGGTTTGTTTGAATGTGTAAACATATGAAATAATTATTTTATTACAGTGCAACTTCGATAACTCTGGAAATGTAGATAATCTCGTAATGATTTTGATGTAATTTCTCGTAATTCCGATGCAGTCTTAGATCATCAGAAATATTTTATTTGGTTTGGTTCAATTAAATATATGGAACTCGTTCAGAAGATAAACGAGTAAGCAACTTTGTTCGACACATGGCCGCTACGTAACCAACGCGTTCATCTGATGTACGTGTCGTTTGAAGGTTATAGGTCATTGCCGCTATGGGTAAAAAAGTAATAGTTCTAAAATAATGCTAAGGTTACAAAGTCCATTACGTAAATTTTGCATGCAATGATTTCCTTTTGAAGCTTATTTTACTTCAGGTTGCTGTATGCCACTTATTGTGACTTGTATGAATAATTTTGTTAATTAATTTTCAAAAGCTCATTTTGTAAAGTATAAAGTACAATGAGTACTACAACTTTTTGTAATTAAAGGTGTGTTCCACCTATCACCGGTCGTACAGGTGTAGACAAACTATTGACACCGTTATCTTGTTTATCACAAATTAAATTACTAATATGTTAATTTATAGGACCTGAGTCCTGTATGATGAAAATTGAACTTAAAGTAATCTGTCAATTTTTAATATTTGCCAAAAGTTAAGTAAGATATTTTTAAACATTGTGAGGTCGAAGTAGCGCTACAGTGACTACCTAATAAATAAAAAAAACATAATGTCTATAGTTAAATATGTGACTTAAAAATTACATTCATAAGAATTGAATTTTATTAAGTACTCTGATTTATTATGATGTTATCTATTTTTCTTAAAAGAGAATACAGAATTATTTTTTTTGACTTCAGTTCATTTTTCAATAATCTTAAATCTTCCACATTTTGTTCGGTATTTACAAGTTAAACTTATCCGAAAGAGCACCACGATAGTGGAAACTAATTGAACTTAATTCAATGATTACATATTCATTTTGATGCTTTAAATATATAGGGTGTCTATGTTGGTAGAAATTATGTTTCAGAGTCGCTCTACTCGTGGTTAGATCCTTGAAGAAGACGTTCAGATGTAAGTATGATATTGGTAACAATCAGACTTTGTATTTAAAGTGGTTGGTTATAATATAGGTTTCCAAATTTTCCTTTAAGCATATTCAGTTAGTCAGTTGCTTTATAAAAAATTTAGGTGGCGTCCTTATTTAGTTTATTTCAACTTAAATATACCCACTGACCCAATCTCATGCGACCGTGGGACAAAAACTCAGTTAGCTAAAAGCCTTAAGAGTGTTCTTTTACTATAAGCCAATTTCCATCTAAACCTTACCCTAGCTTTGATACAGTTACACAAGAACTCTCGATAGGTAATATTCAATCTGCCACAGTTTATTGTGGAATAGATTGATAGAAGAAATATAGATAACAAGTTCTTAACTGAGGCGACACGTCAGATATCGCCCAAAATACCGTAAACTTTGTCCTTTGACTATTCTTACAATAATATCCAAGTAACGACTATACTATTTTAATATGACATAATGTGACCCAGAAAGCTGCTTGTCCTATGTCCAAAAAAATTATCAATATTACCTAGTGTAGCGTACCTTGGTCCTGCCTGCCTAGGATATTTAAAAAAGTCATTTACTTTCTAATAAAATAAGGCCTACTAAAACGTGTACATAGCTCAAAATAAATTGTTTGATTTTCGAAAATTTAGTCAAGATGGGGTATAGATCTGACAGACAACTACCTTCTTCTACTGTAAAGAAATTAGACTATCTGTAGCTGTAACTAGGTGAATACACATTTTTCAATATCAGCAGAATTGGAAGGGCTTTCTGATATTGATCCTAAAATTGTAATGATTCTACCGGAAATGCTTAAGCATAAAGGTCTCATCTTGAGTGCATCTATAGGATGATTCACAACTTCATAGAAATATTGAAGTGGCAGTGAAGGATGGGTCACTGATTGATACTCACGCAAAAAGAAATATTTTTTAAAACTAAAATTGAAACGAATGCTTTTAAGGTACGTATGAAAGTAAGGAGGCTATCAACCACATGTTTTAATTAAAATTCCATGATGAGTGACCTTCAGTATAATGCTAATGCTGAATGACAAGCCTATCGTAAGAGTTTATTTATTGTATGGTTTGCGATTTAAAAATTACAAACCCACGATTTGATATGTTTTATTATTACCGACAAACGCTTTAAATAATCTTTATTTGTTACTCATTAATAAACAAAATTTTCTGAGTTTTGATACAAAGAATAGGTGTTCTACTTTATAGGCAACGAGCTTGTGAAATGCTACTTTACATGCGAGTAGCACATGATTGGCAGTTGCATTTTGTTATTGATATCGATACTGGAAACAGCCAATAACCTCATTTATAAATTTAAAAGAGTCAAATAACGGTACACACTTTAATTTCGTAGAAAACGTCAAAGATTTTTCTTTTAAAAATAGTGTTTTACAAGCACACAACTTGTAAAGTAAAACACCAATTATTTGTATTGAAACTCAAAATGCAGTTACAAACATTATTTGAAGCGTCTATCGGTGACATTGGCAATGATAATCATAAAAAACATTAAATTGTGGGTTTGTAAACTTTAAATCATAAACTTTTACGATAGACTTATCATTCAGCATAAAGGTTATACCGAAGATCACCCTTCAAGTAGTTTCACTAGAGCATGTGGCGGGTAGCTTCTTTACTTTTATACATAGTCTAATAACATCCGGTTTAATTTTAGTTTTTAAAAAATAATTGTTTACCTAAATACCAACCACCTTTTCAACCTCCCAATGAAAGTCTTCCAAAAAAACCCATCCTACAACACCTGTAAAGCCGACAGGTCGTCGTACCTAGCATGCCTTGCCAAACTCATGCCTACATTCCCTTCCGTCATCTAAGTAAAACACGACCAAACACCTTTGCCACCTTAATAACCCAACATATGCAGCATCTAGCAGCATCCCAAAAAGGTACCACACCACAAGATACTCTCCTTCGTGGACACTCGAAGACGAACCTTTTTTTATTATTTTGTTCCAACGTTTTAGTAGTCTGCTACCTGAAATTTAAGCAGACCTAGCTTCTCCCAGAAAGTAACCGTGAGTAAAGTGTGTGTGTGCGCGCGCTTGAGGGTATGTGTTATGTGTGTGTTTGTGTATGGTCGAGGGTTATGTGTATGTTTGTTGTGTATGTGATGTTGATATCCTTGTTACGTTTCCCCTCTAGGACGAGGGCCATTGAGCAGCCGAATATTTCAGTCGTCAAGGAAGAACGCTCCACGAATATTGTCTTATCAGTCCGGACCATCAGCTTCCGGATAGCCCTGATGTTGAAAAAGGCAATGTAAGTGTCTGAAGAGGTGTTTGTGTTTGTACAGTGTTTGAGAGAGGTATTTGTGTGTTTGTGACGAATACAAGAAGTACGCTAAACCAAACAAGACATATGCTACAAAGACCAAGACGGGGCAATCTAGACCCAGCACTCATTAACACGTTAGCCCACACATACATTACAGACAAAAATACAAACACCTCATGCACAACACCAGGAAACGTCACTACAACAAAATCACAAACGAACAACAAACCGATCCTTGGGCGATATACAGGAAACTGATAAGACCTTAGAATTACCAAATCTTCACCACCTCTTCACAGGCAACATTATCTACATACGACAACTTACTAAAGATATTTCTAGACTGTGCTATCCCCTCCATTATGTAAGACGTCCAAACTGAAGCCAAATAGTCATTCACCAACAACTCAGAAACCCCACCAGCTCCCCAGACCTTCATCTCGAGATCCAATACCTAGACTTTCTTGTTTTCAAACTACATCCTAACAAAGCCCCAAGACCCGGCCACATTACTAACTTCATGCTTCAAAAAACATGGCCCCTCATCAGAGAACTTACTCACCTCCTCTTCAAGAGAATGACTATATACAGGTGTATTCCCTCCCCAGTTCAAACCCTCTAGCCTCTCAATAAATCCCAAACGTGGGTAAACCCCTGGACTACCTCAAATCCTATAGACCCATAAGCCTCCGCGCCTTCTTAGGAACACTACTAGAACAGGTCATCCTTCACAAACTCAACCATTCCCGTCTATCCCCCAATCAGCATGGCTTCCGCCCCGATCACAGTGTAGAACTCGCTATCCAACTGCTAAAACCTCCCATCTAGATATGTAATAACCCTTTTCCTAGATTTCCAATCCGTCTTCAATGCCCTATGGTGACCAAACCTATAAAACCAACTTTGCATAACAAGATTCCCGGTCGGCCTGTATAATATAATAAAATTTATTCTAAACGCTACACTCTCCTTCAAGTTCCACTGCACGTCAAAAATCTTAACCCAAAGACGTCCGCATGGATCCCGCTTATCCCTTACATCATAGAACCTATTCATCAACCTTTTCCTAGACCTAAACATCCCTAATATTTTCACCTTTGCCTATGCTAACGATCTCGCATTCTTGATTCATGGCAACTCTGTTGCATCTATAGAAACCTCCGCCACCATCCTTATGCACGCCGATGAATCCTGGTCCTTCTCAAATAAAGGATTGCTAGACCTACCGCGAAGTCCCAAAGTCCACATTCTGCATTTCCCTATCACCTTTTCAAACAAAACAATTATCCGACCCTTCTTCTTATACCACCCCTGAGCCTATAGAACGGCCTCCACCACCACACTTTGCGCCCTCTTACAGACACCTTAGATTTAATCCACCCTACACGACAGGATCCAGACCCGGACGAATATAACACCCTACCTAAGACAGAAAGTAAAACCCTCATCCACAGATCTTTAATCCATTCCTGACAAGAATCGTGGACCCTTTCCCATGCAGGAAACCACACATATGAGAGTTTTCCAGTTACCTCCTATATCCCACTCTCATACCCTACCACCTTCCAATTTCTTACCGGACATGGACCCTTTCACTCCAAGCTACATCAACTGCACTTAACTCAATCTCCTGTTGCTTCTGTGACGAACTAACAGAAGAAACTCTCCTCCACCTTTATTACTGCCCACTAACCAACAAGTCCCAATCCAAATTGAAAACCGCACTTCATTTCGACCAATACATCCCACTACCAAATTAAAACCTACTAGCAACTCACCATCTACCGGTCCTCAATTTATTCTTTATCGAATTCCTATCCATCAAGCCCCTCATCCCAACCCAGCAGCACTAACTCAGCACACAATTCTAGTATACAAAAACACATCAAACTTCCAACCCACTCAAGCACATGAATTCAGAACATTACACTCCCAACATTCGCTACTAAACAAAAAGGCAGCAACGAACAAGGGTAGACTTCCCCACAACAACGACCGCCTCCGAACAGGATATGAACATTTAACTATCTTACTGTAGTATGTACAACTAGGTTGACCCATCGACCTGTGTATGGTTATCAATAAATGGCACTGAAATAGAAAAAAAATCTACGATCCAGTCTTAAACATCAGTTAAAATATTTGTTTGAAATTGTAAATAATCCTGTATATAGCTGTAAAACACAGCTGAGGATTTTGTTCACTGAGTAGTTCGGTTCAATTCATTAATTGTAAATGTTTTCAAAAGATTAATTGAGTAAGATAACACGTTTGGAGACGTTTAGAAAAATTTCCTGTTCCGGAGAGCTAAGTAAACGAACTCTTATTGACGCATTCAAGGTCTAATCATCCCACAAAAAGAACCGAGATTCAATAAATCAGTTTTCGTTTAAGAATTTACTCTGACAAACAATATTGAAAGTAGCATCGAGCCTGACCTACTTCAATTGGTACTTCTGTTATCTCGTCTAGTATGAGTTTCAATTATTGTTTCAGTTCGGCATCAGTCATGGACAATGTAGAAATTATACAATGGGTTTTGTCTTAATAATATTTTTAAAAGAATAAAACGGTTCTACTCTATCTTCCTACAGAAGAGATCATGTGATGCAAAATTCCCATACCGTCAAATGGAACAATTCTGTTCAATTTCCAGGTAGTTTCGATATTAGCCAAGTTTTGCATAAAAATCGTTAAGTGTGCCTTAAGAACGTGTTTGTATTCTGTGTGGCGTATTTTCTAGAATTGCTGCCAGATTAAATTCTTATTTTTCATATGTTTCAACGTTTGAGAAAAGTAGCATAAGCTTATTCGTATTTGGGTGGTTTTGACTGACTTTAAAAAATTGCAGTTTTACTTGTTGGTTAATGTCATTTTAGAACACTAACTAAAAAATGTCAGCATGTTTTCACTACCGTAAATATTAATTCTTTTATACTAAGAGAAAGAATAATTGTCAACAAGCCATATGTTTAATGCGCGGCGGTCTTATAAATTTGTATATCGACTTACCTCCGCGTTGTTTTATTGTTCTAAGGTGTAGTTCCTACTCTTCGACCAAGTGGACTGTAATGGCGAATTATTGTACGTGTTACGTTTGCACTTTCACTGTGTTTTTTAGGGGTTTAACGATAAATTCACATTCGGCAGCACTACTGACTAACTCACTTTACCGAACGAACAACCGTTTCGCTTCGATGTCGATGAGAGAGTGTGTCACTATCCCTTTTTTCAACTTAATTTACACAAGCACCAAGGAAGTTTTATGACAAGATATAACGGGACAAGTAGGGCTTACAATACCGGGATTCCGGGATCCCGAATACCGGAATCCCGGACGATTTTTGTCCGTTATTAAAAACCGGTATTTATGTAAAAATACCGGTATTTTGGTATTACATTAGTTGATAAAAATTGAATTTATGCACAATATAAATCTAATTTAAAATAATATTAATTAATTACAAGAATTTTTTTTGAAGATAAACAAACAATTTCATTATAGAGTTAGATGCTAGTATTACTACAAGTAATATAAATATTAGACATACTGGTATATCATCTCTAGTTTCAAAATTCGGAAAGTGGTGAAAACATGTTAAGAAATTCACCTTCTAAAATGATAAATATTTACAAACAGTACGTGAGAGAACAATTAATTAGGTAAAGAAACAGCGCTAAAATTAGATTGTCAAACAAGATGGAACAGTATGTTATTTCCCATGGTTAGAAAAATTTGAAGAAATTAAATTTTGTATTCAAAAAGCGCTTATTGACATTAGTTCCGATATTCATTTTTCTGACGAAGAATTTAATTTATTATCTTCAATTATTGCTGCTCTTACTCCTGTAAAATTAACAGTAGATGCAATATGCCGAAAAGATGCAAATCTTATTGACGGCTGACGCCTCTTTAACATTTATGTTAGATACTCTTTCTCAGCAACAATCTGCAAATTGCATTAGAATTATTGGAAGCATTAAAATCTCGAAATTTTACTGCGACGAACTGAATTATCACAAATACTTCAAGTATCTGCAAAAAGGCTTACAAGATGTTGGAGAAGTATTTAAACGCATATCCAAATTTACAATCATTAAAAAATTGTATGCTATGAACTAAACGGCTCACACATGAAAATCTAGAAGATACAGAAGATATGGAAGTTGTGCAAGAAACATCCCTTCCAATGATCTTCCCAAATTAGTAACGAAACAGTATTAGAATCTGACAAGGTAAACGTAAACGCATTAAAGAAAAACTACAGGCAGCAATAGACGAAACACTAAATACTTCACCGTGCCTGATGTTTAAAAAAATTCCAGGTCTGGAACAAAAATAAAAGATGAAATTACTTTTTGAAAAAACAGGATCAAAAGGAACGTATTTACAAAATGTAGCATGTTTTGACAATAGTGCCGACAAGTAGAATAGAAGAGCTTTCGGCTTTATATACTAAGAGAAATTCGGTACTCATTGATGATACAACATTATTGTTTAATGTTTAAGGGCATACTTAATAACAAGAATATTGTATTATTTCGACTTACCTCCGCGTTGTTTTATTTTGTTCTAAGGTGTAGTATCTACTCATTCGACCTATAGTGGACTGTAATGTACTGAATTTATATGTACTTTTACGTTTGCACGTTTTTCATCTATTATTCATTTAGTGTATTAACAGATAATAATATCACTCATTTCAGAACAAATCTTATGATTTACTAACTTAACAACTTATACAACAGGTAACGTAAATACAACTAGTAAATTCGCTTCATTCATATGAGGTTTAATACACTATCCCTATCTTCAACTTAAATATACACAAACCGGACAGATTTTATGCAAGTATGATAAGCCTAGGGACAAAGGATATCAGCTTTACTATTTAATTACAACTATGAATTTACGATAACTTAAAATTAACCACGAAAGCGTGCGACAAAAAGGACCGAACTTCCCGCTCACCAAAATAAGTATGAACTAACTTATTTTAGCTATTAACTAAGAAACCTAAACCGACAAACTTATATAAGTGTATGTATGTATACATGCCATTAAATATTAAGTAATTGGCAGTAAACATAGTTTCACTAGAGGACGTATAACTAACCCTTGGGATGTTTTGACTGTAGCTACCCGAACGATATCATCCATACCAAGATGAACATCCACTACTCTTCCTTAACGCCACTGTAGAGTAGGTAATTTTCTTCCTTTAAGAAGACAAGCGAATCAATAGACAGGGTTGCGGAATTCCTCGACCACATACGTTTCTGTTGCAGCGTGTGCAGGTATTCAGCACTCCATGCTGCAACAGTTGCCAGCGATTTAAACGAGATGGGTTTATAGACAACAAATCCGGATCTGGTAACACCGAGACTGGTTCAACATTAAGAAAATGCCCCGGGGTCAAATATGAAAAATCATGCGACTTGGAACTCAGTGCGCATAGTGGACGTGAGTTGAGAATCGCTTCAATTTGAATCAATACCGTCGAGAATTCTTCAAACAACAAAATTTGTTCACAGATAATTCTTTTCTAATGGGATTTTACTGATTTAATTTCGGTCTCCCACAACCCACCAAAATGAGGAGCAGCAGGAGGATTAAACATAAATTCGATTCCCTCAACGCCTGCCGAATGGCGCATCAATTGAGAGATTTCACGAGAGGACCCAACAAAAAAGTGCCATCGTCACAATGAATTTGAATACAGTAGCCTCTTCGAGCAATAAATCGACGTCTGTGGACAAGTTAAACACTAATTTCAAATGGATGGCTTTAGTGCTTAAACAAATAAATAAACAAATGTACGCTTTCAATGATTTTGAGCCACCACACCGAATCATTGTGACAGAGAAAGGTCCACCAAAGTCGACTCCCGTATGTAAAAACACCTTACCTGGAGTTAACCTAGAAGCTGGTACATCCCCCATAAGGGGCATAAAGCCACGGGGTTTACACGAAAACAACGAATGCAGGATTTCAAACATTGTTAAATAGCCCCATTTCGCGGAAAAGGTCCAATAATTTTGAGTTAATAAAAATTGAGTTGTTCGATTTCCAGGATGTAAACGTCTTTCATGACAATCTAATATAATAATTTCAGTTAACCGATGCGACCGAGGAAGCAAAATTGGAAATTTTGCATAATGCGATAACTCTGAATTACGCAGGCGACCGCCCACCCTCAACAAATCACGACTGTCTAGAAACGGACTAAGGCTACGAAGTTGTTTACTAACAAGTTTTCCGTTTTAATATTTGCAATGTCTTGGGCAAAAACATTAGTTTGAACTCTTTTAATCAATAAATGTATAGCCTCTTGCTGCCGAGCTAGAGACAAACCATCAGGATATTTTGAACGCAAATCTGCCGGACATTGAACATTACGAATGAAATGACGAATACATGTAATAATGCTACAAATTTTCTGCAGTTTTGAAAATATATCCGACATCAAATCTAAGAAATTCTCAGACAAAACGACTGTTAATGACAGAGTACGATATTCGACGTCCATCTGAGATGAGTCGATAGCTTTTGGCAGTGACGTTACTGGCCATTCTTCGCTACGACACACTAACTAGGTAGGCCCTGTCCACCACGAAGAACCAACTCTGAAGCCGAAAGTCCACGTGAGACACAATCCGCAGGGTTATCCTGGGACTTAACATGAAACCACAAAGATAGAGAAATACGTTCTTGAATATGCGAAATGCGATTGCTAACAAATATCTTTCACTTATACGAGTCCAAGACAAAACAACAGTAAAATCTGACCACGCGAAAATATTACTAAATGATAAACTATCTGTATAAGTATTTTTGACGAAATCTACTACATCTGCCAAGGTACGGCAGCACACAATTCGAGACGGGGCAATGAAACGCGACCTTATTTTGCGCATACTAACGACATGGTAATATTAATCTTCTAAATCGAACGAACGAGAATAGATGACAGGTGCATACCCGGCTTCAGAAGCATCACAGAATCCATGCAACTCCACTTTTTTAAAATTATTACACACGATGCGACGCGATATCTCAATATTCGAAACCGTTGGCAATTCACCCAAAAAATTTTTCCATTTTTCTACGACCTCCAATGGAGGCTCTTGATCCCAACCGAGGCCTAAAAGCCAAAGATCTTGAACTGAACGAAAAGTACAAAGGGCACTATCAAACCGAGAGAATCATAAATTTTTGCGATACCCGACAAAATATTACGCTTAGTGCAAGTGCGCTCTTCAGCGTTTAAGTTGTATAGGAATACATCTGTAAGAGCGCACCACGAAAGGCCCAAAATTTTTATTCAACCACTATCTTTATCTTGAAAAGTAATTAATTCCGAACTGGACAGGGACTCCCTCAAGTTAGACTTCACTTCCGGGCAATTACTACTACATTTCCTTAATTGAAAACCACCACTAGTGCAAATACTATTTAACTCACCAATTAATTGATTTGCAGCTTCAATCAAATTGCATCCAGTGACTAAATCATCAACATAGGTATCGCTCGCCAATACCGATGACGCGAAAGGAAAATTAATCGATTCTTACCTTGCCAATTTTTGAACAGTACACAAGGCCAAAAAGGCGACGACGAAAGTCCATAAGTCACGATAAATATTTATGGTTCCGGGTTGGGACCGTGTCATTTTATAAATTAAGATCGACGTTTCGCCCACTTTTGTAAAGCTCTTCATCAGGACAAGATTTTTTTTTGTCCCCTTAAAAAGTGGGCGAAACGTCGACCATAATTTATAAAATGACACGGTCCCAATCCGGAACCATAGATATTTATAATGACTCCGGCCGTGAAAGCCTCAGACAACATCACCATAGGTCACAGTATTTCATTTAAAGTCCATAATAAGATCTGACGAAGAAAATCTCCAGACGATACGTTGATAATCACAATGAGTACCTTTAACCAAAATCTGACGATTCATTAGTTTAATATCAGCTGTAAATACGATAGGATGTACACGAAAGTGCAATAACTAAACTGCAATGTCTCTTTGCAGAGCAGGGCCAATAGCCAAACTATCATTTAACGAATTTCCAGATTGATCCGGACACGAAGCATCGAAAACCACACGCAATTTGGTAGTAGTGCTATCACGCTTATGTACAGCATGATGAGGAATGTAATACATTTTCTCATGCACCGACAAATTTTCAAGCGATTACATTTGAATCATGTGACAGCTTTTTAAATAATCCTTCATAAATTTTGTATAATCCGAATACAATTCAGGATTTTTTAGCAAGCGACGTTCTATTGACAAAAATCTTTTAATAGAAATCGATTTCGTAACCACGAATGAGGGTTCAGAGGTTTTAAAAGGCAAGGACACCACAAAACGACCTTCCTTGTTACGTCTATAATTTTCCATAAATTCCTTTTCACACCTTTCTTCTTCAGGGGAAACGTGTTTGTTGATGGGAATATTTTATAATTCCCAAAATCGACGAATGTCGCTGTCTAAGGGCGTAACAAAAGCATACAACGACGTAATAGAATTATTCGGGGAAACAACCTTTCCCGTTAGCACCCAACCAAAGGTTGTTTTAATAACAACTGGCTCGTTAGCGACACCCCAACGAGATTCGTTCAACAAAACCTGAGCAAAGATTTCCGCTCCGAGTAGCATTAAAATTAGGATCAGCTAAGGTCAAACCTCGAGTATGCAACCATTCCTTGACCTCTATAGACGACGAAGGTAATTGATTACAAATGTTAGGTAAAATCTAACACTCAATTTCATATGCTGGAGACCGTGCTCTCGAGGGGCTGACTACACATGATAGTGCACCAGACACCAACGACGAATTCAAGTCAAGTCCTTGAACAGTGACATTGGATCTCCGTCTCTTTAAACCTAATTTCTGACGGCACCTTTTCGTCATAAAACTTTCCATGGATTCGTTATCTAATATTACACGAACAGGTTGCAATTTTCCTGTTTCATCAAGCATCGACACTATTGCCGTAGTTAACAGCGTGGTTGTATGTTCTAATGACGTCGAAATTAACGAGCTAGTGGCAGGTGGTTCATGACCGCCGACGCCAGATTGGCTTCACTAGGTCTACTAGTAGATGCAAGATGCTGCTCTCCGAGGAGACGCTGACCTTTGACCATGAGTTTGTCTGCGTGAAAAAACACCGATTTCTCCCGTTTATCGAAGTGAAGTAACGAATTGTGCGACTGTTGACATTTTTTACACGACCAATCTAACTTACAATTTTTTATTGAATGTGAAGTATTTAAACATTTAATACAAAGATTTTTTACCTTTACCACCTCAAATCTTTCTTAAAGGATTTAATCGAGAAACTGCATACATCTATAAATAGGATGCACAGCTTGACATAAACTACAATTTTTACCATCATTGGTGGTACCAACTAAAGAAGTTTTAGCCTTTTCCCCTTAGTTTCACGGAATCTCGAGATTTTATGCATGTTCCTGAAACAGTGTCATTTATTTTCAACACTTTACATTGTTTTTCAATGTACGACCTTAAATCTTTGAACGAGGGAATCTTGTCACTATTTCCTAATTCGAAACGCTTTAAAATGTTTGTATCTGACTTTTTCGATAACAGACTAAACAACATGAAATCTAATGAATCTATTTCCGTCTCCTTTAACGCGAATATATTTTTATAAAAACAACTAATTAATTGCTGGAGTTCCGTATGCGAGTCTTAGGAACTGACCTTAGGGCATTTTTCGAGAGCATTAAAATATGTCGAAAGTAATAACCTTTTGGACTGAAAACGATTAGTAATGATTTTATAGGCTTCATCGTATGCACAATCGTTTAATGGCAAATGTTTTATTAACGCACGCGACGACTCATCCAGTGTATCTACGAGATAGCAAAATTTTTCAACGGGCGACAAACTGACATTGTCATGAATCAATCGCTTATAAATTGAATGATAACTTTTAAAGTCCGAAATACGTCCTGAAAAGCGCAGAACTGAAAGGTGTTTCAAGCAAATACCACTATTTTTTCGACAAAGGATTATTTATATTTTCCAATTGCGGCTTATTTTCTACGCGATTTAATTCACATTATTCAGCGATAATACGAATATCTAATATATAATCATTGATTTTCACCCTAAGAGCCGAAAATTTATCCAATCGTTCACTTTCCTCATCAAAGAAAATATCCTTGCAAAAAAACTTGAAATGAGTTTTTAATTTGTTCGACACTTTTAGTCGTTGCTCTAATTAAAACAATCGATACATTTTCCGGTTGATTAATCTTACTGTATATATGATCCAACCTTTTAACTACAAATTTAGCTTCAAGAATAAGTTTATCAATTGATATAACCATATCTGATTAATGATTAATGAACGACAATAAATTAATGTAAAAGCAATGCGTACTCAAATACGCTACGACAACTAATTAATCTACGAAATTAAATTATTCATCGACAAATGCAACTATTTACAATGCTCGCCCGACAAAACGTTTAATGTTTCAAATAACTACTAACAAATATTAATAACCCCTTTGTTATGGATGACCGGAGTGGTTCATCAAACTTGACGACAAAAAATAAGGTAAGAATTTGAAATACAACCCTTCATAAATTTAGTTTACATAAAGTAAACCGACCTACCACGAATCCTTTCGACAAAGAAAAAAGGGATGTATTGTAAAATCTGCCGTTACGACCAAATGTTTCTATATTATTAAATGTGCAAACAAAATGTTAGTCTCTTTGCAACACGCTCAAACATATCAAAAACTACGACAATTATTAAATTAAGAAGTATAAATAAGGAGCAAAGGAATAAGAACTAATTAATTAATTAAATAATCCGGTTATGAAGCCCATGTTTAATGCGCGAGGGGTCTTATGATTTTATATATGGACTTACCTCCGCGTTGTTTTATTGTTCTAAGGTGTAGTTCCTACTCTTCAACTAAGTGGACTGTAATGGTGAATTATTGTACGTGTTACGTTTGTACTTTCACTGTGTTTTTAGGGGTTTCTCAAAAAATTCACATTTGGCGGCAATATTGATTAACTCACTTTACCGAACGAACAACCGTTTCGCTTCGATGTCGATGACAGAGTGTGTCACTACCGCTTTTTTCAATTTAATTTTCACAAGCACAAAGGAGGTTTTATGACAGGATATAGCGGGACAGGGGATGGCAGCTTTATTATTTGATTTACAACTATGAATTTACGATAATTTCAAATTAACCACGAAAACGTGCGACAAAGAGACCGAACACCATAATTAATTTTATTTTGCATAGGAAAATATAAAAGGTGTGACAAATAGGAAAGGGATTATGTATGAAAAATCATCTGTTTATAATATTTCAGTTTGGATTTTCTTCCCCAGGACAATAAATTTGATATATTAATAGCAACAATTAAAGTTGAAGTTTTTACACGGAAGTAATTTAATTAAAAATATCTATTCCAAATACACGGACACACTCATACTATACCAAAATGTGTTTTGTATTCAATCCCATATATTTCCTTTTTTTAATGCATTTCACTAGTGGTCCAAAATGATAATAATTTAAATTTTTTGAACACGGCATTAAAACATTTAACCAACCGATTAAAAAATTACTTTCAAGAATGTTTCCAAATTGCTTGTATCATCATCGTGAGGTCAAATGTAGACATATTTACATGATGTTTCTGCGACTATTATACTGTTATCTGTATTCCTCAACAACATTTGTTTATTCTAATTGATCTATGCTATATTGTAAATCCTAACAATAATTTTAGTTCATTTTTATGTTTCTTCTAGCTAGTATTATTAATGGTGTTTACACCTTAATAACCAAATACTTTTGTAAAACTCCTTCTAGCAGTTGCCACGACGTTAAAAACTAATATTTATTGATAACTAGTGAAATCTACACGTCGATTGTGAGGAGTAACATGTTGCGTTCGACCGCTTAATGATATAGCTGTGTATAGTATGTTAGAAGTTAAGTGAGTCAACACGCCTTTCACTTATTAGACATTCAAGTTTCCATTTCTTATATTAGTAGAATGTTTTTGGTTGAATCAGCGAAATTTTTGCTTTTTGCATTCATATCTAACCTAGGTAGAGTTTTCTTCGATTAACCACTTTAGCCTGATCCAGAATTCCCCAGGCAATCTAACGCTGTTTGAATTTTTAAAATCGGCCAACCCCATACAAAGTTACACCCCCTTAAAGCCCCAAACCTCTTTATAAAAGTTTTTTTCGATTATGCATGATTAACGTCTACAACCAGTTTTCTTCGACTAATTATTTTAGCTTGATCTAGAATTTTCTCATCCAACCCTGTTTGAATGTTTAAAATCGAACCGCCCCCGAGGAGTTACATCCCTTTAAAGCCCAAAATCAAACCACCCTTACAAAGTTATACCCCTGATTTAAGGAAGTTACTCGAAATCGTCTTATGGTATGACACATAAGTTTGGTCTGCATTTTTTTGGAAAACCCCAATCTTTAGGAATTTTCAAATTAAAGATATTTATAGTAATAAAGAAAATGTTACCCAAAAAATAGATTCTCTCACAAAGAGGAACCAAAAATGTGCTATGTGTAATAGTCTACTTTATAGCGAGACCTAAGAAGACCAAGATCAAAATATTGAATGTGACATATGCCCGTGATAGTATTATTTACGGTGTACAAATTTTGAAAACAATCGTACGACTCTATGACATTTAAAGATTAACTGTGAAAGTTGCAACTAAAAGTAGCAATCAAATCTGTTGAAATATATGTAGCTACCTTCACCATTTCTAATTGCATTTATATCAATGCTTTTTTTTAAGTCTTAGGCTTGATAAACTGATGTTAATAATAGATATCTCATGTTTTGGTTTTATTCGAAGCTGAATACATTTAGCGAGTTATTTTTCCTTGAAATTTTGAAATTTGTCTAGACCTTGCTATTGTAAGGAAGGTGCATGACATAACTCGTACATGAGGCTTATATTAAGCCTCTTGTCTAAACGATGACGTATTAAATGTGAAAAATGCCTGCCTAACATTTTTCAGGTGATCCGTGTCGGTGATCAAACCCGGAATCTTAGGATCAGCAGTAATATGTCTGATCCACGAAGCTGTCAATGAACTTACACCCCCTATTTTGACTGCCCAATGTTCCACCCAAAGGTTTGTTTTACCTGAATATTTGGAATTTTGCCTAATTCTTACCAAGTAAGGAAGGGATCTATAACGTGCGTGACAACACTCACACACGGACCCTACATTTTACCTTTCATACGCACGAGGGTGTGCTTTTGTGAAAAATGCTCGCCTAACACTTGTCAAGCGGTCCGTATCGGAAATTAAACTCGAGACATTGGGATTAGTAGTCGTGCGCGATCGTGTCTGATCCATCCGAACGAAAAAATATTTTTGTAAAAAATGCTCGCTTAACACTTTTCAAGCAGTCCGTTTCAGGAATAGAATCCGAGGCAGTCATACACATACCTATCTGATCCACGGAATCGCCTATTTAAATTTACATCCACAAATTTTTCGTGTGTGACCGACTATCGGCAGAACTACCCTGTTTGTAGCTGGTTTTATGTATAAAATACAGCAAACCAGTGGGATAAGCAACGTTACCTATGCAGAACTAATTACAATCCTTATTGATAATGTTTTGAATGTAACAAACTGTATATAAAACGAATGCCCCACACTACTAAAATATTGTAACAATTGACTTAGCTTAAAAAAGTGCTTTTAGCTGTTAGTGTTGCTGTTGTTGTTTAGTTTAGTTATTTGTGAGGGGTGGCAGCTCCGTGGCGTAGTTGGTATGCGTGTGACTACTGCACTCAAATCTCGACACGATCCGCTTGAAAAATGTTAGGCGAGCATTTTTGACAAAAATACACTCTCCTTCGGATGAGAGGTAAAATGGAGGTCCCGCGTGTAAGTGTTGTAACGCACGTAAAAGATTCCTACCTTGCTTGGCAACAGCAAGGGTTTGGCAAATATCGAAACTTTTCAGGTAAAAAAATTCGTTTCCTGGCCAATGTAGTACCTTCGAGTGGAGCATTAGAAAATCAAATATAGTGTCTGTAAGTGGTATCTGTTATTAGTCTGGTTTGCTGTGGAATGTTATTTTTCGACCTCACTAGTAGTAAATGATGTTATGTTAAATTCAATTTACCTATAAAAAAACATTCCAAAAACAATAGTCATTAAAGGTTATCACTATTCTTAGCAGTTCGTCAACATGCTGGATAAGTTTGATATAAAAAATAGAAAATTAATCGAATATAAGTCGTATCGAAATCGCCAGGATCAAGCAGTAAGTATTCATCAGGTGAAAACTAAAGCAGTGGTGGAGAAATTGTTGATGAAGCGTTTAGTGAAAACGTCACGAATAATCAGGATATGGTAATAGGGGAGAGGTGGGAATGTAGAAGAAATCAAGTCTGAACAACGGAAAACAAATCGCCTTGGCTTTCATCAAACAGTTCCCCGGGAGCTGTATGCTTGTACTGTTTAGAAAAATATAATCACGAAGCCTTAAAAGAGTAAGATGCATACCGGACTTGCTTTTATAAAGGGGTTAAATGCTTAAAGCTGAAAAAAATTAAATGATAAAATCAGTCATTAGTAAAATTGCCAGTCTATTTTGAATAAAAAAACAAAAGGCACTTACTGAAAGATCTCTAGCTAAAGAGTTGTTTACAAAGTGAGAAGAAAAAATCTACAAAAAGTAAAAGTGGCTGCGTGCATTGTTAGACAGCATATTTTTATATAAACAAAACAAACTGTTTGTACTGTTCAAAAGTTTGGGCAAATTGCAAGAAACGAATGAACTTGATATGGCTGCTTAACCCCCTTCACTAAATCTCGGTGAAATTGGCATAAAATTATAAAACAATAGAAGGAGAACCGAGCTATATATAGGCTGTGTGAGCATTTCAGAGAACTGTGTATGTAACCAGTTTTGAGACAGAAAACCTAATGACGAAAAAATAAGCGCAGATAAATCAGATGATTATTTCAAACAACTACAGGTGTTGGTTGTGGAATATCTACAACTAATGTTGACTGTGCGAAAAGATATATTGGAAAAAAAATTAAATCGGCAAATGTTCAAGTGCTGGGGGAACTTGGCAGTCACAGGCTGCTTACTTCCCTTCACAACCTTACATGTGATTTTTCCAATGCTCCACCCGAAAATACTATATTGGCCAGGAAGCGAGTTTTTTTAACTGAAAAATTTGGAATTTTGCCGAACCCTTGCTGTTCGAAGCAAGATAGGGATCTATAACGTGCGTGACAACACTCACACACGAGACCACCATTCTACCTCTCATCCGAACGAGGGTGTATTTTTGTGAGAAATGCTCGCCTAACATTTTTCAAGCGGCCCGTGTCGAGATATGAACCTGGGACCTTGGGCGTAGTAGTCACACACATATCACTACGTCATGCAGCCGTCTCCGCTCTCGCAACCACTGAATGTCGGACAAATAGGGTATATAATTGCAAAACAATAGAAGGGGACCGAACTGCATCTAACAAGAAAGAACAGCGCCTATGATGAAAGACAACAAACATAGAAACAAGAAGAAAATTGTTAAAAGCATATGTGTGGAGTACAGCACAGTATGCCTATGAAATACGGGCAGTAGGAAAATCAGACAGAAAAGCGGTAGCAGCTTTTGGAATGCTGAGCTTCGGATGTATGAGGATGATAGCATGGATAGACAAAGTTAATAAGAAATAAGTTATAGAAATAGCAGGGGAACAAGGGAATCTGTTTGAAAAAATAGTAGAAATAGAAAGACAGAATATGTTCTAAGGCATTTTTAGGGAATAGTATGGGATATATGACAAGCAGAGATAGGAAAAAGGAGGTGGATGTAGACCTACATCAGATAGTGATAGATGCAGACTGTGCAAATTTCAGGGAAATGTGTAGGTTAGTTAAGAATAGAAAACAATGAGGATACACGTCTAACCAACCAGTTCCAGGACTGAAGACCTAATGATGATGAGTAGCTATTGAGTCATAGATTCTCGGAAAACTGCAGGTTTTTTTGACAGTGTAATAGTTGCTGGAAAAAAATTTTTTAAACACAGTAATAGACAATGTATTTACTGATAATGTACCAGTACAATGTGGGACAATATATTCATTTTTCAGTTATCACAATCAAATTTGGATAAGAATTAAATATACATAAAAAAATAAAAACAGCTTAATTTGGTTTATTGATTGTTCATTGTAGTATTGGTAAAACTGTGATGCAATTTCGTCTGTTTTAGGAGGTGAAAAAAGATAAATTTATTGGTCAAGCTCTTAGAAAAGTTTTTGCAAAGAATGCAAAGTCTTCCGCAGTCTTCCGCAAAATGTGAAAGAGATTTTAGTCTAACGATGAATACTATCATTAAACTTCGCAACCGATTGCAAACAAAAACATTAGCGTCTGCAGAGTAATTATTAATAGACCGTGTCTAAACATTTTCCTGTAGAACGGTTTGCAGCAGATTGGACAAAAGGTGGCTACGATTCTGGAACCGCCGCTCAACTTAGAAATGAAACCTCAAAGTGTTCATCTAATGACAGCAAACTTTTTACTTCAATAAATGGTTTGTTTTTGCTTACGATTGCTAATTTAGTAATACTAAATTCAGTCTTTTTTAGTCGTTAAGTAATTACATTAAATACATTGTTAATGTAATGATATCGTATCAATATTTTACTACCCCGTAAAAAGTTTGATTCGAACACTGGGTTTGCGCGTGATTATTATTAACTCTAAGGATTAAGCTCGATTTGTAATACGTACCGCTTGATAAATGTTAGGCAGGCAATTTTAAGAAAAGCACGTTTTTGTCGAGATAAGAGATCAGATGTAAGTTCCGTGCGTGCGTGCTTGTGTGTGTGCGCTCGTGTGTACATGCGTGCTTGTGTGTAGGTTGGTGTGTGTGCGTGCGCCACGTCCTAGCGCGTACGCTACAACAAATACGATAATTATATTACTTAAAGATTACAATAGCTAAAACCAGCGGCGTGCCGTTAATGGAAAAGATGGAGGCACCACTTCCCTTGTTGTTGTAGGTACAAAATGAAATTCCGGGAATTAACAGTGTATTCAACAATCAATACAATTCTCCTTGCTCCTCAGTATTCAGAACTAACTTGCTCAAGCCAAGCGCAAAACACTAACAACTAACAACAGGAAAGCGAAAGAGAATTTTCTAAATTCATTAATCATGACGCCTTCACAATCTGTATAAGACCGTTCGTGGACAATCACCCGTCCTCGTCTGCCTGCACACAAATAAATGAATACTCCCCGAATGTTTGCTGTGGTTTGTTTAGCATTTTCTTAATCTTCTTTGGGAACTAAGTTACTCATAGTTTTTAAAATCATCTTTATTTACGTTTTGATCATGACCTAGGATCGTTGTCAAAATATTAAATTAATTTAACATTTTACATAAATTGAAGGTAACTTATTTAGGACCACTACCTTAATTGAAATAGCCGATTATTTGTACCACTTTGTATATAAACTTTAAAAAATTGCTGTTTTTGAACATGAGAATTCCACCATAGGCTGAAGTGAACCTTCCCAACCTATAATTTACTATATTGTTGCTTTAAACACTATCGAGGATATTCTCCTCACCTCAGGCTGGTGTTCTCAACAACAAACAAGTGAATTTGTTGTTGAGAACACCAGCCTGCGGGTGAGGAGAATATCCTCGATAGTGTTTAAAGCAACAATATAGTAAATTATAGGTTGGGAAGGTTCACTTCAGCCTAAGTGGTGAGGAGAATATCCTCTGAAGTGTTCCAGAACAACAGCTAATTTTTTTTTTTAAGAGGTTTCTATGATGATGACCACATAGTGGTCGAAATACGTATCTAGTAATTTAAATATTTTTGTGGTTAAGGTTTTATTTAATTTTATTTAAATCGTGCCACAGTGTTCCTATAGATTATTAATTTGATGATTGTAAAACATTTTTTAACAGCAATTGGGCGGATGGTTATTAAAGAAGTGTGCGATTACGTTACCGTAAGGCTTAAGCAGTCGTTCTTTTATATTTATTTTGAGGGGGAAAATTATTATGATTTAGGCTATCTCTTGGTAGATTTTAACATGATTCTGAGGCGACCCTATGACGGGTTTACACTTGTCAGATACCAATGCTGTTTTACAGGGGTTGCTAATATGCTTATTGTTATATAATTAGTCATTGTCTGTATAAATAGAAATTGGCCTCATAATACAGAACTAATTAAAAACTTTGTAGAGTCAATTAACAAAATAGAACCAACTATTAAATTCACATATGAATTAAAACAACATGGAAAACTTCCGGTTTTAAATATTCTAGTTAGCAAAAACGATACAACAATTAATACATTGGTATACAGAAAGCCATCGAACACAAACAGTTAAACTTCAATTCAAACCACCAAAACTGTGGCAAACGAGGTATTATTAAAAGCATGTATGATAGAGCAAAATTAATATCATCAAACGAAGAAATTTTAAAGAACGAGAAAGACCTAATCAGATGTACACTAATAGAAAACAAATATCCTAAAAGAATAATAAAAAAAGAAATGAATAAAAATCCAAAAATATAGAAAAAGAAAACAAAAACAACGATACACACCAAAAAATGTTTTCAATACCATACATAAAAGGATTCTCCGAAAAAATCCAAAGAATAGGAAACAAATTCAGAATTAAAACAGTATTTAGAACCAACAATACACTAAGAGCACAATTAACAAAAACAAAATCCAAAAACGCAATACAAAGTTCAAAAAACTGCATCTACAAAATACCGTGTGAATGTAACAAGTTTTATATAGGGGAAAGTTCCAGACCATTTGAAGTTTGATTAAAAAAACATAAATCATACATAAAAATTAGAAAATTTGAAAAATCCATGATTTGCCAACATGCATGGGACTCCGGCCAAAAAATAAAATGGGAAGACGCAAAAATTATTGACAAAGAAGAAAACCACCAAAAACGCAAGATCAAAGGCGCTGCTTTTATAACCCTACGTAAAAATAATTGCGCTGCAAACGAATCCGTGACTTTCAGTAAACAATGGATTCCATTACTAAAAGAAATAACAAATGAAAATCAAATACCCACTATATCTAGGTAGCATTGCAAGTTTTGCTTGGGTTTCCTTAGCGATATGAAATACAGTTTACAGATATGATTTCTATTTATACATACAATAGCTAATTACATAACAATAAGCATATTAGCAAACCATGTAAAACAGCATTGGTATCTAACAAGTGTAAACCCGCCATATGGTCGCCTCAGATCCATATACAATCTTAA
Source organism: Platerodrilus igneus (assembly GCA_036346225.1). NCBI lineage: Eukaryota > Metazoa > Arthropoda > Insecta > Coleoptera > Lycidae > Platerodrilus > Platerodrilus igneus. Next base: position 1,155,028 of record JARFIW010001480.1, read on the forward strand.
TTGAACAATATTGGTATCTGACAAGTGTAAACCCGTCTTAGGGTCGCCTCAGAACCATAATAAAATATTCATAGACAACATTGGTATCTGACAAGTGTAAACTCGCCATAGGGTCGCCTTAGAATCGTGTTAAAATCTACCAAAAAGGTAGCCTAAATCAAAATGATTTTCCCCCTCAAAATAAATATAAAAGAACGACTGCTTAAGCCTTATGGTAATGTAATCGCACAATTCTTTAATAACCATCCTCTCATCTTATATAAATAGAAACATGTTAAAAAACAGACAATTGAATACAAACGAGAGTAATAATAGTGGTTACGTGATGTGTAAAATTTTAGAAAAACGATTTTCTCAGTACAGTTTTCAAGAAAAATATAACATAATTTTCTCAGGTAGACTTACCTCGTCTATCAATTTAGAAACTAAAATTAAACACTTGTTACGTGCCAAAGTGGCCCTTAAACATGTATTAGGTTAATTTTGATGTGCGGAGGTTTCGCGCCATAATTTCAAAAGACGCGGTGCGCGAAATTTTAAAAGACTAGGGGCGTACTTTCGATACGTTACAGTGCGTTTGCGCAGATCGCGCGACGCGAGAGGGTTGGACGAATAACTTCGCGCCGACGTGAAAAAAGACAAGAAGTGGGGACAAGTTTTCTGTTCTCTCTATAACGTGGCTGTTTTGCCAGATTTTTCGAGTGGAGTGGACGTTTGAGGTATCGTATCGTGCTTATCTTATCTATGTAGATTTCCTTTGCCTAATTGCTTTTGTCTGTTGCTTTATACCTGGTATTCCTGTCATTCCCTGCATAGGTAGGTGATAATTAGAGCCGTAGGCGTACCGTACTACACGACCCTGGGAGAACGAGCTCGTGATTGCTGGAGCTGGTCCGAACGCTGTGGAAGAGCGTCGGGCATACCATCTTTATCTATCCGGAAGGACGATAGGCGTACTTCGTGGAAATCTGGACCTATCATGTGAGTAAATTATGTATTACCTGTTGATTTAACTTTTTATATTTCCGATTATTACGTAATATCATTTATTGTTTTAAATATGTAAATTTCCGAAGTATTGCGCAATATAAATTGTGCATTGGTGACGTCATTGGAAGTTGGCAACGCGGAATCTGTAATAAGATTGTCGTTACCATCCGCCAGGGGCGTTGCTCGCTTTTTATTTTCGCGCTTGCGCGATGTATTTATCAACCTTTTTAACTGTATTATCAACTTTTTAAACTGTAAGACACTTCGTTAAACAATTTATTAGACACTTTGAAATGGACTTGTATGACAAATATAAATGGTTAACGGGATGTGACAGACTAAAAAAAGTATTTTGTTGGCCTTGTTTGCTCTTTAGTGTTTTTGAAAACACCTCTTGGAATTCCAACGGCTTTTCGGACTTAAACAACTTCCATAAAAATGTTAAAAAACACAGTAATGGCAAAGGACATTTGACTTCGTTACTTAAAGAAGAGATATTTGGTAAGTCTCGTATTGAATATAGTTTGGACAATCAGTTAAAACTTAGTCATAAGCAACATAATAACCTAGTGAGTAAAAATAGGAACATCTTGAAGCGGTTAATTGACGTTACGTGTTTTCTTGGAAATCATGAACGAAGTTTTAAAGAAGATAAAAAATCCAATAATCGTGGAAACTATATCGACTTTGTAGAGTTCTTTGCTAAGTATGATGAAACCTTAGAAACCCATTTAAGGGATTCAACTGTTTTCATGATACATATAACCGAATCCAAAATGATTTAATGAAATGGGTATCCGACATTGTACTGGATAGTATTAAACTAGAAGTAAAGGATGCATCTTTTGTATCAATTTTCTTAAACGAAACAACCGACATAACTAATTTTAGTCAGCTAGCTGTGGTAATACGTTACGTAAAATTGGGCAAAAATGTTCAAGAACGGTTTTAAATAATAATAAAACATCCGCCGACAGAACAGCAGATGCAATGTTTATAAAAGTATGCGACATTATTGAAGAACTACTGTGTGGTACAAAACTTATTTCTCAGAGTTACGACCGAGCTGCTGTAATGACAAGACACCTGGGCGGTCTTCAAGCTAAAGTAAGACAGAAGTTTCAAAATGCCATTTTTGTTCATTGATTGGTACATAGATTAAATTTAGTCTTATCACAAAAGCGTTGGATTTAGAAAAGATTGTAAAGTAAATACTCCTGTATGTTTGTTGTTTTAAAATCATTTTTATTTACGTTTCGATCCATGACCTAGGATCGTTGTCAAAATAATAAAACTTCAAGTTTGACATTTATGACATAAATTGAAGGTGACCTTGATTTATTGATGTTCGAAATATTTAGTTTGAGTACACTAAGCAAAAATTTTTAAAGTTTAAAGAATGATTGCTTTCAATTTGTGTTGCGGTCTGGGACCGACTTTTTAGGTATCCAATACGCTTAACGTGAAATCAACTAATTAATTTTTATTTAAAATCAATAACTCATCAAGTTATTGAATTTAAATAAAAATTAATCAGCTGATTTCACGTTAAGTCTATTGGCTACCTATAAAAGTCGGTCCCAGGCCGCAACACAAATTGCAGGCAATCATACTCTTAAAACTTTAAAAATTTTTGCCCAGTGTACTTAAACCAAATATTTCGAACATTAATAAATCAAAGTCACCTTCAATTTATGTCATAAATGTCAAACTTAAAGTTTCTATTATTTTGACAACAATCCTAGGTCATGGATCTAAGCGTAAATAAAAATGATTGTAAAACCTATGAGTGGTTTAATTCCCAAAGAATCTTAAGAAAAAGATTGTAAAGTGTTTTTTTCGACGTTAAATGGAATGGCTGCATTTTTCTCAAAATCCACTAAAAGAACTCGCACTTTAGATACATATGTTCAAAAAAGATTTCCTAGAGTTGCTCCCACACACAGGAATTACAGCATCCAACTGGTGTCGCAGTATCGTGAAGCTCTAATAGAAATGTTTAAAATATTCTAGCGCATAAAGAAATGTGGGATCCTGAAACGGTAAATTCTTCTAGAGGCTACTTACAGCTGATAGAAACGGATTGTAATTTTAATTTTGTGTTCAATGTGTGTTCAGAAATTTTTCCTTATACGGACCTTTTGTTTGATATTTTGCAAACTAAATCGAATGATATTAGTTTCTGCGTTCAAAACATCAATAATTTTGAAAAACAATTAAATCAAAAAAGAAAAAACTTTCATGAAATTTGGGACAAAACGCTAAATTTGAGTTTAGATCCACAAGGTAAACGTATTAGAATTGACAATATAGGTGATATGATAACTTCCTATCGTAGATTATATTTAGAAATTTTTGGTAATATTTGTCAACAACTCAGAAGCAGATTTCAGAATTTCAGTGAATTAAAATTCGTCGAATTATGTAATTATAACAACTATAATAAAACCCGTTTTCACACACGCGCGCAACACATACACACGCACACGCACCCACACACACCTACACTGGGTGTCCTTCAAAATGCGGAAAATAGAATTTACTTATGTTAAAAAAAGAGGAGTACTAAAAATCTAAAATTCAAAAAGAGATTAAATAGTATAAGTGTCAACTTGAAACGCTACCCCACTAAAAAATCTCTCGGCACGCCGCTGGCTAAAACAACGTTTCTTGCAATTGTATAATACTACATTCAAATTCTTGTTCACATACACAACTTTCTAGAAAGATACTGTGTAATTACAAATTCTGAATTAGTTACAGACAACCGTGTTTTTTATACTCTTTCAAACCTAATAATTAAGCCAAACTCTAAAAGATCCGCTCATACATGAAGTAACAATAGCTAAGACTTTTCTTTAATGATACGATTTCATACGATCACAATACGTGGCCAAAAGTACCACAAGATTAAATTTAAAAATATGCATTAACCCAAAGTTTATGTTGATTTCACTCCATGAGTTTAGCATTGGTCTTCTTCATAAAGCGTTTGTCGACTGAAGCCCTAGACCCACGAATTCAGCAAACGGCTTACAAAGTATGAAAATTTAAGTATAAAAGGGGAACCATGCAGGTAAGCACTAGTCAGGACAGTAAAATGTCCACGGTATTAAGTTAAAATAAGTTTTATTCCAACAGTTGGCACATTTAATAAGTAAGGGATTTGGCAGAGGTGTATACTATTGTAGGGTAACAAGCAATTTGTTGAACCTTTAAACAACTGCAGTTCAAGCATTTCTTTATTTTATTTAATATTACATAATAATAGGTTTCTATTAATACAGGAAATACATTTCAATAAATAGATAATGCTCCTGAAAACGACACAATAGCTTTGAATGCGCCTACATAATACACAATATGTGTAGTAAACGTAAAACTAAAGATTACAAATTCAACCAAACCTCCAATTTGGTAGATTTTAACATGGTTCTGAGGCGACGCTATGACGGGTTTACACTTGTCAGATACCAATGCTGTTTTTATTGTCTGTATAAATAGAAATTGGCCTCATAATACAGAACTAATTAAAAACTTTGTAGAGTCAATTAACAAAATAGAACCAACTATTGAATTCACATATGAATTAAAACAACATGGAAAACTTCCGTTTTTAAATATTCTAGTTAGCAAAAACGATACAACAATTAATACATTGGTATACAGAAAGCCAACGCACACAAACAGATATTTAAACTTCAATTCAAACCACCCAAACTGTGGCAAACGAGGTATTATTAAAAGCATGTATGATAGAGCAAAATTAATATCATCAAACGAAGAAATTTTAAAGAAAGAGAAAGACCTAATCAGATGTACACTAATAGAAAACAAATATCCTAAAAGAATAATAGAAAAGGAAATGAATAAAAAACCAAAAATATAGAAAAAGAAAACAAAAACAACGATACACACCAAAAAATGTTTTCAATACCATACATAAAAGGATTCTCCGAAAAAATCCAAAGAATAGGTAACAAATTCAGAATTAAAACAGTATTTAGAACCAAAATACACTAAGAGCACAATTAACAAAACAAAATCCAAAAACGCAATACAAAGTTCAAAAAACTGCATCTACAAAATACCGTGCGAATGTAACAAGTTTTATATAGGGGAAAGTTCCAGACCATTTGAAGTTTGATTAAAAGAACATAAATCATACATAAAAATTAGAAAATTTGAAAAATCCATGATTTGCCAACATGCATGGAACTCCGGTCATAAAATATAATGGGAAGACGCAAAAATTATTGACAAAGAAGAAAACCACCAAAAACGCAAGATCAAAGACGCTGCTTTTATAACCCTACGTAAAAATAATTGCGCTGCAAACGAATCCGTGACTTTCAGTAAACAATGGATTCTATTACTAAAAGAAATAACAAATGAAAATCAAATACCAACTATATCTAGGTAGCATTGCAAGTTTTGCTTGGGTTTCCTTAGCGATATGAAATACAGTCTATAGATATGATTTCTATTTATACATACAATAGCTAATTACATAACAATAAGCATATTAGCAACCCATGTAAAACAGCATTGGTATCTAACAAGTGTAAACCCGCCATATGGTCGCCTCAGATCTATATACAATCTTAATTGAACAATATTGTTATCTGACAAGTGTAAACCCGTCTTAGGGTCGCCTCAGAACCATAATAAAATATTCATAGACAACATTGGTATCTGACAAGTGTAAACCCGCCATAGGGTCGCCTTAGAATCGTGTTAAAATCTACCAAAAAGGTAGCCTAAATCAAAATGATTTTCCCCCCTCAAAATAAATATAAAAGAACGACTGCTTAAGCCTTATGGTAATGTAATCGCACAATTCTTTAATAACCATCCTCTCATCTTATATAAATAGAAACATGTTAAAAAATGTTTTCCAACACTCAAGTTATTGAATATATATAAAATTCACCAATAAAAATTAATCAGCTGATTTCACGTTAAGCGTATTGGCTACCTAAAAGTTTGACATTTATGACATAAATTGAAGGTGACCTTGATTTATTGATGTTCGAAATATTTAGTTTGAGTACACTAAGCAAAAAATTTTAAAGTTTAGAAGAATGATTGCCTTCAATTTGTGTTGCGGTCTGGGACCGACTTTTTTAGGTAGCCAATACGCTTAACGTGAAATCAACTGATTAATTTTTATTTAAAATCAATAACTCATCAAGTTATTGAATTTAAATAAAAATTAATCAGTTGATTTCACGTTAAGTCTATTGGCTACTTATAAAAGTCGGTCCCAGGCCGCAACACAAATTGAAGGCAATCATTCTTTTAAACTTTAAAATTTCTGTGTAATGTAGTCAAACCAAATATTACTAACATCAATAAATCAAAATCACCTTCAATTTATGTCATAAGTGTCAAACTTGAAGTTTTTATTATTTTGACAACGATCCTAGGTCATGGATCGAAACGTAAATAAAGATGATTTCAAAAGTATAAATGGTTTAATTCCCAAAAAAGATTAAGAAAAACAAATAAATGAACTTATGGCATTTTCTATCGCTTCCAAAGTTCGAGCAATTTCAGTTCCGGTTCATCCCAGACGTTGTGTGCTCATCACTATCGTGTATTGTCGAATGATAATTATATCAGCCGAACTGGAAGCGCTGTTCGCTGAAGCTTCTTGCAATATCGTATACGTACTGTGTTAAAAGTAAAACGTCCGTTATTATTGATGGTAAAGCGTATTTGGAATTTGCATTATTTTAATAATAGCATAGCTTAATAAGTAAAGTATTAGTCAATTTTATGTGTAGTGATAATTATTTTGAAAATTACTAAAATTCATCCATATTTTAAATCATTTTTAATTGGAATTACGAAATTACGAAATAATTGATATTATCCCATAATTAGATAGTGTTTGTATTTGTTATCAGTGCTATTTAAGAATAACTTGTGTTACAATGGAGCAAACTAATAAACCGTCTTGTTCCTCAGTGCCGGGAAACAGACAATTAAAAACAAACGAGAGTAATAATAGTGGTTACGTGATGTGTAAAATTTTAGAAAAACGATTTTCTCAGTACAGTTTTCAAGAAAAATACAAGTTGAAAATGCAAGGCATTGTCGCAACGAACTTCAAATGTAGACTTACTTTAAAACAATTTAAAGAAATTAAAATTATTATGTTGTAATAATTATAAGTATTCAGATAAAATACAAAAATTTATAAACAACAAAAGAGACATTTTAATACATTTTATTTTATTGAATAAATATTTTAAAAGCTATATATGTGTGTGTGTATGTATGTATGTATGTATGTATGTGTGTTGTGTGTGTGTGTGTGTAAATAAGGGGCATCATATTTCGATTCAGTTTTTCAGAGGATTCTAAATATGTATCGCACATTAATTTTGGACCTATTTGAAATTTTTGATAAAATTAATTCCCCAGGGGGTCGGGTATCCGTGGTCAGATTTTGTGGGGGTACCATATTTCGACTCAGCTATGTTAGGGGAGTCCAAATATGTATCGCACATTCATTTTGGACCTATTTGAAATTTTAATTTTCCCGACGGAATATCGCGGGGGCACGGCGTCCCCGTGGCCCGATTTCAACTGACATCAAAACTTAAGCTCAGGACACCGAGCTGAATCGATTGATGTATCACACATTGATGTCCGACCATTAGAAAGGCCTCGGACGGACAGACGGACGACAAATCGATTTCATAAACGAACGAAGTTCGTTGATATAACATAATTTTCTCAGGTATACTTACCTCGTCTATCAATTTAGAAACTAAAATTAAACACTCCGTTAAACAATTTATTAGACACTTTAAAATCGACTTGTATGACAAATATAAATGGTTAACGGGATGTGACAGACTAAAAAAAGTATTTTGTTGGCCTTGTTTGCTCTTTAGTGTTTTTGAAAACACCTCTTGGAATTCCAACGGCTTTTCGGACTTAAACAACTTCCATAAAAATGTTAAAAAACACAGTAATGGCAAAGGACATTTGACTTCGTTACTTAAAGAAGAGATATTTGGTAAGTCTCGTATTGAATATAGTTTGGACAATCAGTTAAAACTTAGTCATAAGCAACATAATAACCTAGTGAGTAAAAATAGGAACATCTTGAAGCGGTTAATTGACGTTACGTGTTTTCTTGGAAATCATGAACGAAGTTTTAAAGAAGATAAAAAATCCAATAATCGTGGAAACTATATCGACTTTGTAGAGTTCTTTGCTAAGTATGATGAATCCTTAGAAACCCATTTAAGGGATTCAACTGTTTTTCAATCCAAAATGATTTAATAAAATGCGTATCCGACATTGTACTGGATAGCATTAAACTAGAAGTAAAGGATGCATCTTTTGTATCAATTTTCTTAAATGAAACAACCGACATAACTAATTTTAGTCAGCTAGCTGTGGTAATACGTTACGTAAAATTGGGCAAAAATGTTCAAGAACGGTTTTTAAAATAATAATAAAACATCCGCCGACAGAACAGCAGATGCAATGTTTATAAAAGTATGCGACATTATTGAAGAACTACTGTGTGGTACAAAACTTATTTCTCAGAGTTACGACCGAGCTGCTGTAATGACAAGACGCCTGGGCGGTCTTCAAGCTAAAGTAAGACAGAAGTTTCAAAATGCCATTTTTGTTCATTGATTGGTACATAGATTAAATTTAGTCTTATCACAAAAAGCGTTGGATTTAGAAAAGATTGTAAAGTAAATACTCCCTGTATGTTTGTTGTGGTTTGTTTAGCATTTTTCTTAATCTTCTTTGGGAATTAAACCACTCATAGTTTTTAAAATCATTTTTATTTACGTTTCGATCCATGACCTAGGATCGTTGTCAAAATAATAAAAACTTCAAGTTTGACATTTATGACATAAATTGAAGGTGACCTTGATTTATTGATGTTCGAAATATTTAGTTTGAGTACACTAAGCAAAAATTTTTAAAGTTTAAAAGAATGATTGCTTTCAATTTGTGTTGCGGTCTGGGACCGACTTTTTTAGGTATCCAATACGCTTAACGTGAAATCAACTAATTAATTTTTATTTAAAATCAATAACTCATCAAGTTATTGAATTTAAATAAAATTAATCAGCTGATTTCACGTTAAGTCTATTTACCTATAAAAGTCGGTCCCAGACACAAATTGCAGGCAATCATACTCTTAAAACTTTAAAAATTTTGCCCAGTGTACTTAAACCAAATATTTCGAACATTAATAAATCAAAGTCACCTTCAATTTATGTCATAAATGTCAAACAAAGTTTCTATTATTTTGACAACAATCTAGGTCATGGATCATAAAAATGATGTTTGAGTGTTAATTCCCAAAGAATCTTAAGAAAAAGATTGTAAAGTGTTTTTTTCGACGTTAAATGGAATGGCTGCATTTTTCTCAAAATCCACTAAAAGAACTCGCACTTTAGATACATATGTTCAAAAAAGATTTCCTAGAGTTGCTCCCACACACAGGAATTACAGCATCCAACTGGTGTCGCAGTATCGTGAAGCTCTAATAGAAATGTTTAAAATATTCTAGCGCATAAAGAAATGTGGGATCCTGAAACGGTAAATTCTTCTAGAGGCTACTTACAGCTGATAGAAACGGATTGTAATTTTAATTTTGTGTTCAATGTGTGTTCAGAAATTTTTCCTTATACGGACCTTTTGTTTGATATTTTGCAAACTAAATCGAATGATATTAGTTTCTGCGTTCAAAACATCAATAATTTTGAAAAACAATTAAATCAAAAAAGAAAAAACTTTCATGAAATTTGGGACAAAACGCTAAATTTGAGTTTAGATCCACAAGGTAAACGTATTAGAATTGACAATATAGGTGATATGATAACTTCCTATCGTAGATTATATTTAGAAATTTTTGGTAATATTTGTCAACAACTCAGAAGCAGATTTCAGAATTTCAGTGAATTAAAATTCGTCGAATTATGTAATTATAACAACTATAATAAAACCCGTTTTCACACACGCGCGCAACACATACACACGCACACGCACCCACACACACCTACACTGGGTGTCCTTCAAAATGCGGAAAATAGAATTTACTTATGTTAAAAAAGAGAGTACTAAAAATCTAAAATTCAAAAGAGATTAAATAGTATAAGTGTCAACTTGAAACGCTACCCACTAAAAATCTCTCGGCACGCCGCTGGCTAAAACAACGTTTCTTGCAATTGTATAATACTACATTCAAATTCTTGTTCACATACACAACTTTCTAGAAAGATACTGTGTAATTACAAATTCTGAATTAGTTACAGACAACCGTGTTTTTTATACTCTTTCAAACCTAATAATTAAGCCAAACTCTAAAAGATCCGCTCATACATGAAGTAACAATAGCTAAGACTTTTCTTTAATGATACGATTTCATACGATCACAATACGTGGCCAAAAAGTACCACAAGATTAAATTTAAAAATATGCATTAACCCAAAGTTTATGTTGATTTCACTCCATGAGTTTAGCATTGGTCTTCTTCATAAAGCGTTTGTCGACTGAAGCCCTAGACCCACGAATTCAGCAAACGGCTTACAAAGTATGAAAATTTAAGTATAAAAGGGGGAACCATGCAGGTAAGCACTAGTCAGGACAGTAAAAATGTCCACGGTATTAAGTTAAAAATAAGTTTTATTCCAACAGTTGGCACATTTAATAAGTAAGGGATTTGGCAGAGGTGTATACTATTGTAGGGTAACTTAAGCAATTTAACCCAGTAATACTGAAAGATTGGGGCGCACATTCCATTAGTAATACCATGAACTACAAAGCTACTAATGTACTAGTTAATAGTTGTTAGCGTTGTATAATTATGACATTTATCTACTTTATGTTTAAATAATATGTGCAGTGCCAAACTGAAACATAAGTACATGAGATCTATACTCATGTAGAAAACGGAAAAAGATAAGAATACCATAAGAGCAGAGAATGGGATAAGGATATTGTAATAAAACGAGTTAAAGATGTGAGATACTAAGCATCCTGGTCTAAATTATCGCCAATAAATGAATAGTAAATGTAGTTCGTTTTGATTTAACTAGCTTGGGTAAGAAGTCAGATGGCGATATAAATTAAATAGTAGGAACAGCATGATACTATTGTTATAGGAAAACTACTCCAGGTTCCTACGGACTAAATTTGCTACTAATTAAATCGTTTTACTACCGTAAATAGTAACGAAATCTATGGTTCGATAAGGTTATAGTCAAGTCAAACCAGACTTCCCCACGTCTACGCCCGAGTATGACATAGCAACAAAATCAGTCTTATCATCATAAACTTATTAGAAACTTTTAAATCCAAGCCCTGAAATACTACTTAAAAAAACGTATGTAGCAGTGCCAATAAATAAAAGTGCTACGTTGACACGAGTTCCTAAAATTTACGCTCCACCTATTTACTTTACGTCATTTGAATGGCCAGAATCTTACAACGATCATCGCGATATCATACTCATTTTAGGAGAAAAGATGTAATGAATGGTAACAATCAACAATTGAAAGCATCAATAAAATAACTGTCATAGCAAGAAGTTACCCAAGTAGGCACGGGATCGATTCCAGCTATGGCTAGAATTTTTGTTTGAAACTTTTTGCTAGCTGTAATTTGTGTGGTGATCTTGCATAATAGATTATCGTCACATGACCTTAGTAGTTGGTGTCCGAATAATTTGTCTAATAGAAAAAAATTGACTGTGTTGTTTATTTTAGAGAACGCTGTGACTAAATCACTTTAAAAACTGTACTAAGGATGGGGTGAATAGTTAAACGCGTAGTTGTTTAAGGAAAATTTTATCGTTTTTTGATTTTTGTTTTAGTAGGTTTAAACAAAAATGACTTTCCGAAAAAACCTTAGAGCAATGTAACCAATAAGACACTAGTGACGGTTTTGAATTAATAGCCATGCAATGCTTTTAATCTCAACGTTCCAAACTACAAATGTTGCTCAATTTTCTAATAAATATTGAACGCAAGCGTTTCCAGAAATGAATATATTTAATTTCATTTCCATTTTATAAAGGATATAGATACTTTTATGCTTATTTTTTGTAATCGCCTTTTGTATACGTATATAAATTTAATGTACATGCGTATTCAATATGGGGCAGTAACGTTAAACAGTCTGTTAATATATCACAGATAATTTATAATAAAGTTCTATAATAACTATATATCAGACACAGGTGGCGGCGTGCGCCCCTGGGGCTTTATATCAGACGCTACGGTGATGAGTAATGGTCGTAGTGGCAGTTGGGGGTGGCGCCTTACTCATTCCGCGACGTTGATATCCTCCTGACCACTGCAGCGTTCTTAAAAGCGTATTCCGGAAATCCTCCGAAAACATACAATAGATATAGAACGTAATTGAATAATTCGTTACTTCCAGTAAATTGGCTAGAGCACGGAAAACCTGAAATAAAAACAAAGTGTAACTTATGATTCCTCAAATTCGTAATTATGTATAATTTAATTTTCCAAAATAAAAAATTTAACAGAATGTTGAGCAGTTGACCATTTTCCTAGATAAATTCAGGTTTGTGTATTATAAATTTTGCAAATCAATTTGATACAAATTTTGACTATTCATTTCTAACAATGTTAAGGTTTGAATAATTTGTTAGCTGAATGAACCAGTCAAGTTTAAGATAAATGCACTGTGTCGTACTTACTGACACATACAGTGTTTTATTTTAAATCTTTCCATTCTAAATATTTAGAAGATTTAAAAAAAAATGGAAATTTATAAAAATATCGTCAACTGGGATGTGGTTGGACAAAATTTTGCGTTTTCTTAAAATACTGCAACCAATCTTAGTTTCAAAAATATGCCAAAACTCACGGAGGTAGATATAGCTCATATCTATGATATGACGTATTAATGGATTGCAAAAAAGTAAGAACGTGTTTCCTTTTAAAAGTGAGTGTCCAACTTTCCCTGCAAGTTGGGGTGAAGTTGGAATTAGCTCTAGACGCCCAAAAAAACCAATAACGGGTGTCCATATAGACACAGTTGTACACCAAAGACGTTTTTAAAAGTACAAAAAAATTTGAACTGTAAAGAAATGTTTTCATTCTAAGTGAAGTCGATTCAGTTGAGTATCAGGTCTTACAGGCTGGAACGGTGGAAGTTTTTGCAACGCGAAACTTGGCCGTTTGTGGGTTGTGAAACAAATCCGTTTCGCAATTCGGCAAAAATAACTCACTCTTAAACACAGGCCGCTGGCTGCTACCCCTAGATTGATTACACCAGGATCCAACTGGTTGCTTGTGGTGAAAAGGAAATGACCCCAAACGGATCTCAAAGTACGTGACGGGTAAGACACAAAATGTTTGTAGACTCAAAGATGTATTAGGTTTGAGGATACATTTCGACTCGATGATGTTTGTTGGGTCGATGGCATTCATTGGCTCGAAGGCATTTTGTCGGTTCTAAGATATGTTGTTGATTCGAAGTTATTTAGTTAGCCCAAAAATCAGTGCCGGCTATTGTATAAGTGCAGCAGAGCTGCAGAACCACCAACAATCAGCAACGAACAAACACATTCACTAGTATAAGAGAGATCGATAACCAGCCACTAAAAGTATTATGAATTCCTAAGTTGGATGTCCATAACAGTCGGTCAATAATACAGGAAACATGCAACTCTAAACGACAAAGAAAATCCATAAAATCACTGTCTAACTACGTTGTTCTGCAGATCTTATTTGCGAGTTCGGGTAAGTGTCGGAACATTTCGCGCAAGTACGAGTATAAATGGCAGTGTTATTTGTTTATTGCTATCAGAATCGTTCAAGTTTTGTGTGCTTTTCGGTTCTTGTAGACAACGCGAGTTATGTATCCCCCAATTTACCTATATATATTGAATCTAATAGGAATTATTAGAAATTGTTAAATAAAGTATAAGTTCATTGCAACAATGTAATACAATGATTGATTACAATGTTATAAAGTAGAATTAAGTAGAATTAAGAGTAAAGCAGACATAAGATCTGCAAGTTCCCACAGCCATGTGAGGGGCAGGTTATTATAAAAAGCCCGAGAGCTCAAGGCCCGGCAGTCAGTCTTCGAACTCCATACTTCGTTGTTCGAACTACTCACATTATTACAATTAATTAAATGTTTTCGAATTAGAGTTATATTTTACAGTTATTCAAAATTCCATGTTAATTTCTGTTTTAAGATAAAATAAATTTGTTAAGAGTTTGGAAACGTTTTTTAAAAACACCGCTCCAAAGGCCCGAACCTTAACTCGCGTCACGGATTTCATCTTTTTTATCTTTATAAATTTCAGATCCACTACTTTAATATCATATTCACTCAACACCAGTTATTCACAGATAAAAAACTGAATAAACATTTGCGTTAGAAATTTGAGTGTATAGGTAGTAAGATTGCTTATTAGTTTAGTTATAATTAGGTTCACCAAAAATAAACCTTTACACTGTTTCCTGAGGACGTTTGCTGTATTAATCGTTTCTAAAATGGATGTTATTTTTAATTTAAGTGAAAAAAGGTTTTCTCAGCTTACTTTTCAAGAACAATTAACTATTAAAGATCAGGGTCGTCCTATACCAAAACTGAATATTGAAATTCCTGGTACAAGTGGTGGTAAAACTTATGAAAAGCAGTTCAATACAGACATTTATCAAAGAAACAGTCGGATTTGTGGGTGCAATCAAAAAAATACATTTTTTTGTTTTCCGTGCGTGTTGTTTTCAGATGATCGTGATGAAAACTTTGGCCGCTAACAAGTGCACAGGATTTGGTTCACTTAAGTGAAAAAATTAAAAAACATGAAAACTGTAAATCGCAGGTTGGTAGCGCAATCCGATTAGCCTTGTTTGGCAAAATAAATATACAGGCTCAACTTAATTCTACGTACTGTATAAATATTCAGAAGAACAACGAAGAAGTAATCAGAAATGGATATATTTTATCTAAAATTATAAACCTGGTCATGTTTCGAAACGTTCTACTCGTCCTAAAGTACTCCATTGCTATGGTTGCGGATATAAGGGAATTTCTCGCCGCAACTGTCCAGACTGTCATCCTACTACTAATACGTCTTCGAATTCTAATTCAAATTCTGCCCTCACCTCTAGGTGCCTAATTTCTTCTGCTTCTCACTCTACGTTCTCTTTTGTCCCTCGTCCAGGTCATCCTGCTCATACTATCAAAACATACCCTTCTTCGGCAAATATAGCTTTGAACAAAATTTCTTCCGTCTCTTGTCCTACATCCTTTTCTACACCACCTTCTGCTCGCCCTACGACCATCAGCTCATACCCTTTTCAGCCATATGACCCTTTGAACTGTAATATTGATTTCTACGACTATCACGCCCCTACTCACCGAACCCTACCAACAAGTACCAAATTTCTTCTGTCCTTCGCGATTCAAAAGATGACCAACCAGATCCGATGTTTTCACTTTCCCCCCAAACTGTGCATCCACCACCAGTGCAAGCCATACTTCGAATTAATGACTTACAACTAGCTTCTAAGAGGTTCTTCCCGTTTTCTTAAATGATTCTACCCAAGAAACTCCTGTCGTGTCTACAAGCACAAATGTCGCTAAAGCGACGATAATTGTTAATTAAGTTAGAGAGGGCACTGTTGAAGTTCATGAACCTGTATCTTTAACGTCTGTTGCTGTCAAAATTTTACATGTTCTGCTTTTTTAAATGGTTCTACTCAAGAAATTTCTGTTGTGTCGACAATAACAGCTGTAGCTGAAGTGACGATCACTCATAATACGAATAAAGAAGAATTTGTTGAAGTTAGTGAGCCCGTAGCTATAGTATCTGTCGTTGTAGTCGTCAAAGTTTTAATTGATCCTGTTTCTTTATCTACTAATGTCAAGGCATCAGTTTCTATCATGACTGAAGTTTTGTCTGTTCCTAGTCCGTTGTCTAACATTGATGAAATCTTACATGATTCTACTCCTTTATCGGACGTTGATAAAACGTTACCTACTCTTACTCATTTTTCTCATGCTGACAAAATGCTACTTGCTTCTGTTCTTTCAGCTAAAGTTGGTAAAATCCTAGCTGATATCCTGTTATCTAATGTTTATGTAATTCAACCTGATTCTGCTTCTTTATCTATTGTGGATAAAGTTCTTCCTGATGCTGTTTGTTCTTGTAAAGTTAATGAAATTCTGTCTGGAGCTGCCCCTTTCTTTCATGTTGATAAACTACATTCTACTCCTCTATCTAACATTGACGAAGTTCTACTAGATACTGTTTGTTCGTGTAACGTTGATGAACTTCAACCTCATTCGGTTCCTTTATATAATATGGTTGAGGTGCTATCGGATTTTGCTCCTTTTCCTAAGATGGACACTCCTTCAGCCAATGCCGTTTTCTTTCCTAACTGTGATACTGCTAGCATTTTATCTGTTTCCATTCCTTAATCTAACGTAACTGCAGTGTGCTCTGCTTGTGTTTATTTTCGTAAGGCTGATTCTCTTATAGCCATTACCATTTCTTTTTCAACCGTTGATATTCGGACATCGGACAACCCATGATGTTTCCTTTTCTGCCGTTCACTTTCTTACCACCAATCCTAACAACAAACAACGTCTTTCTATGACGCGTGTTGAGTTTTCTAAACTACCATGGTCACCTCCTAAGCTTCGTGCTACAACTATTACACCCTTGGTGTTCCTGTCTGGCAGAAAACTGCTCAAAAGAGGCAGGCCTTAGTCTATGCTCCTTCCGAACTGGAAGATGTATGTCGGCAAAGTTCTAATGTCCTTGATCTCGTTTCATTTTCCTACTGGCGGGCCAAAGGCTTTGAAGTCCAATATCTAGTCCTCGCGCCACAGAATCTTATGCCGATTTTGCTCCCCTTAGGTTTTGATTTCTGGACTTTAAGTTTTCTTTTTATTTTACTTCCCTGTTTTGCTGGGTTTTCTTTCTTTTCCTTGCACCCGTGTGGGTTCAAGAATAGAATAGCCCCATAGTACGACCTGTCTGTCGTAAGGGGCAACTACAGCGGTCCAACACACACGCACGCACACTTTATACACACACACTACATACACACACAGTTTATACACACGCATACACACACATACACTCACCTACTCATCCATCAACACACACACACACACTCACAGACTCATACATCAACAACACACACACACACACACACGCACGCACACGCACACAATACTCATTCATAACTACACTGGGAATCTGTTTTTTTGTGCGATTCTTAGGTTTTTTTGCAGTTCTTGTACTTTGTTGCTTGGATGTTACTCTTTTTGGTTTTTCTTTTTTTCCTCTTTCCTTTCGTTCCACATTCCTCGCCTTTTTCTTGTGGCTGATTTTACGTTCTGTCGGTCTTCATGCTGACAGTATATTTTTCGATCCACTTCCTGTGGTAGGTGCTTTCTAGTCCGTTTTTCTTTTCTTCGGAAACCACGTTTAAGTCGACTTTAGGACTAGTTAGCATTTATTTCTTTGGTTCTTCGGTTGTTGCGATTCCTGGTTACCACAGTGTGTAGTACATCGTTTTTTTTACCAGCGCTTTTCCTTTCTTCCTCTCGTTCTTTCTTGTTGCTGCTTTGCATACTTGAGACTTGACCCTTGGGTCATGTTTTGACTTGTACTGTTGGTTTCCTTCCTCGTTCCTTTTCTTACTTTGGGTTTTTCTGCAAGAAACCAATTTTTTCTCTTGAGATTGAAAATTTTACTGTTATTTCTGAGAAACGTCCGTCCTTTGACGACTCTGCAGTGTCGAGGCCGTTTCATCTTAGTTTCCGTTGATGGCTTATTACCCGTCTTCCCTTCAATTTCAATTTTTTTTGGTTCGTCCAGTATTTTGGTTCTTTAAACCAGATGAGGGTTCTTTTTTTTGGGTGGTTCTTTTTTTTGGTTTCTTTTGTTTTCGTAAACGAATTTTTCTTTAGTTTTTAAGCGAATTTTTTTGTGTTTAGTTGTTTTTTTCGGTACTGCTCACTCCCGCATTTTAGATTTCCTACCCCGACCTGTTAATTTTGCTGGGGAGGGGGAGAGGGATTTGTTACGTTCATTTACGGCCGATGAATTAAAAACTACATTGATTCCGTTTCTAATCTTCTATACGTCAATAACATCCTATATATTTTATCTGTTTATAATAAATACGCTTGCGAATAATTTTAATTTCAATCTATCTACTCTAAAAGGCGTGTTTACGCTATAAATTGTGCTGGTATGTGTTCCGATGTTGCATGGAGTGTAGCAGCGCTTCACATCTGTCGACCGTGGTGACGCTACATTTGGACACCAGCACCTGGGCGCTTCGTTGGTCCACCTCCGTGGATGCAACGGGCACACGCTAATATCCCGGCACTTGGAGGTATGTTGTATTAGTCTTCCCATGTATCGGAAACACCTCTTGTATTCCTACTTTTGTTGTTCGTGCGTCGCTGGTGCTCCATAGTACTTTACTACCTGATTATTAGAATTTGTTCTACCGTAAATAATAACTTTTTTTACTTTAACACCTTGGTGTTATGATCAAGTATAGACAGTAATTTTATTTTCTTTCTTTTATTAATGAATACTCAATGTTGAACGAAATGCGCACTTCGTACGTAAATTTTTAAAATTTGTTCTTTATGATACAACTATTTATTCATTTTTTCTGCGACGGGAAAAAAATGTGACATTTAATATTTCTTGACAGGTAACAAAATGTCACTTTATATAAAATTACTTTTTTCCCCGGGAAAAAAATGAGTACTTTTTTCCCTGGTAAGTGCAAATAAGTAAGAACACGAAGATATTTAATTTTAGAATATTTTATTATGTATAAGTTACGTTTCCTTAATGTTAAAAGTACAGTTATTAAATGTACATTGCCTGAAAGACATGTTTTTTGAACAATTAGGAATGTCTGCTACAGTGGAATTTTCTTGATTTGAAATAATATTTTGTGCCACTGACACAACTGCCGTTGATGTACTTGTTCGCAAATTGGATTCTGTTTCAGCTGATGCACTGCCACACAAACTAAACAGTTTCTTAGCTATTTCTGTCTTGTGCACTATCGATTCATCAACATACCCTTCAGCGACCATTGATGACTTCCAACCACCATGTTTCTTTAGTGTCATCAAGTCTCCCCCAGATTCAACTAAAAGTGTAGCAGACGATCTTCGAAATGCATGACCTGTATATGACTTAGCATTTTTAAGTCGAAGAAAATTGGCTACTATTTCAGGTACCTTATAAAACTGATTTCTACCCACAACTTGATTGACGCATTTCCCATTGCGATATGCATAAAACAGGCGGCGATCCTTTGCTGCTGCTGGACGAAGTGCCATGTACATTCTGTAAAATTTAATATATTCTTCAGTAACTATAAATCTCCTATTTACATCATTCTTTGTTTGCTTAAGTTTCACAATTAATGACGTTCCCACGTCTTCAATATCATCTAATGTTACCTGGCTAATTTCACATATTCGACAGGCTCCTGCAATCCCAAATACAACAACAACCTTGACCAATAAATAAACTTCATCAGGAGCATTATTTAAAAATCACTAATATGTGTACTCGTAAATATTGCAGATTTTTTGGGCATGTAACCTTTCCCATTTTGTTTCAGAAACGTAATTAGTTTGCAATATTTTGAAATGTCTACGTTATTATTGACTTGTAACATACTTTTTATCATTGAATAATTCGACCACACTGTTGATGGCTTTTGTTGTTGCGCTAGTTCCGAAAAATAAACCAATAACACCGTCTCCGAGTAAGAACTACATGTCTTTTCGCCTTCCATTCCATGAATCTTGAATACGCAGTTTCGTAAATTTTTCGTGATTTAGCTGGCAATAATTTTATTGATGCTACTTTCGCTGCCTCTACCAATTCCGGTGGAGTAAGAGAAACTTCTGAATCAGTACTGTCCATTTTGAATTTTGAATATTCAAAACAATCGATATAAACAACTTAAGTTCGCAATTTTGTAACCACTGCAAAATTAAATTGACAGATATTTGATTACTTTAAAGGTTTCCTTAGCAACGCAGATCTAACTGTCCCTATAAGTACATCAGCCTACCTGTTTGAAACTTCAAATTTGACATAGATTGATTTTTGACTTATAATATAATTAATGGTAATATTTTTTAAATAATTTGTAAAATTTATATACGGTAAATTTATCTTTTGTCATCGTTGTCGGACAAACACACTCGACTAAATGATTTTCTAAAATAAATAAGATGTTTATATTTGTTGTAACGAATCTCTTGTATTAGATTGTAAATAAAATGCACTGAGTGTATTTCTCTCGTGTTGCTAAGAATCTGGTACCAACTAAGTATTAGCCGATAAAATCTAGTACTTTTTTCCTTTAACAAACTGATTGTGTTGTCAAACTTAGAATTCTTTTATTTCTGCTAAACTAGATTCAAACATGCAATTGTTGATAGATATCTCCTACTATATTATATCAAGGTTCAATTTTTTTGGTTCGTCCAGTATTTTGGTTCTTTAAACCAGATGAGGTTCTTTTTGGGTGGTTCTTTTTTTGGTTTCTTTTGTTTTCGTAAACGAATTTTTCTTTAGTTTTAAGCGAATTTTTTGTGTTTAGTTGTTTTTCGGTACTGCTCACTCCCGCATTTTAGATTTCCTACCCCGACTTGTTAATTTTGCTGGGGAGGGGAGAAGGATTTGTTACGTTCATTTACGGCCGATGAATTAAAACTACATTGATTCCGTTTCTAATCTTCCATACGTCAATAACATCCTATATATTTTACCTGTTTATTATAAATACGCTTGCGAAATATTTTCAATTTCAATTTATCGACTCTAAAATGGCGAGTTTACGCTATAAATTCTATAGTTGGCACCTTGTTTTGAGTATCTTTTAACTGGCTACACATGACTATAGCATATAATTAATCTTTATACTGCTACGACCGAAAGACTCGTTGAAATAGTGTATGGTATTATTTGATAAATTTTTGGTTGAGTTTTCTAATCTCCTTTTTGGTATGTAGATAACGCGAGGATTGAAGCTCGAATTCTTGTGATTTAAAACAATTTTCAATTTGATTGTGCAGTTCGTGCTCATATGCATTTTTCTAAACTACTCGTTCCGTTACTCCAACAGCGATGCACGTTTTTTTTTTATAAGAAGTATAGATTTTGTGTGTATTGGTAAGTGCTCCTGAGTTATTAATACTAGTAAGACTCTCTTTATAGTTTTTAGCTGAAGGCCAAATTGTTTTACGTAAGCCGATTATTCTTCTTATGTAGAACCAACCAATTGTGCTGGTATGTGTTCCGATGTTGCATGGAGTGTAGCAGCGCTTCACATCTGTCGACCGTGGTGACGCTACATTTGGACACCAGCACCTGGACGCTTCGTTGATCCACCTACGTGGATGCAATGGGCACACGCTAATATCCCGGCACTTGGAGGTATGTTGTATTAGTCTTCCCATGTATCGGAAACACCTCTTGTATTCCTACTTTTGTTGTTCGTGCGTCGCTGGTGCTCCATAGTACTTTACTACCTGATTATTAGAATTTGTTCTACCGTAAATAATAACTTTTTTTACTTTAACACCTTGGTGTTATGATCAAGTATAGACAGTAATTTTATTTTCTCTCTTTTATTAATGAATACTCAATGTTGAACGAAATGCGTACTTCGTACATAAGTTTTTAAAATTTGTTCTTTATGATACAACTATTTATTCATTTTTTTTGTTGATTCAAACCGAATTCTTCTTTTATTTAATTGTAAATAAAAAATCGATGACGATGTATTTTTTGTGTTGCTAAGAATCCTCCCTCACCACATTGGTAGTTAGCCCGATATGTCTAGATTTCTTGTGTTTTGTTTCGTCATCGTGATTCGTGCGAGTCCTCACTGTAAGTATCCTTTGTATTTCTGTCTGACCCGTACGCTTCATAACGTAGCATACTGTATGAATATATATTACTATTACTTACTATTGCAAAATTACAAGGGCCATTTTTTTTAAATCTCTGATCGCTCCGTGCAGACGCTACGCGGGTAGCAAAAAGCGGGCATGCGCTGTAGGCGACTGCGCAACTCTTGCACTACAAACTCCGCCATTGTTGACATTCAGGCGTCAGTCGGTGTTGTGCTACAGCCACGTAAACGTGTCCGCTATTATTGATGCTTTCACCAAGTATTCAGTGCGAAGTGTGATTCGTTTTCTACAGGCTGAAGGCTATAGTGCTGTAGAAATCCATCGAAGAATGAGTCGGGTGTATGGGAAAATCTTTATGAGTGCTGGTGTTGTGCTTGAATGGTGTCGAAAGTTTAAAGATGGCCGTAATGATGTGCATAATGAAGGGGGCCAAGGACGCAAATCTGTCGTTTCAGATGACCTGGTTTAACGTGTTGACAGAATGGTTAAAGAAAACCTCAGATTCACCATTACTGCTTTGTCTACGGAATTTCCAGAAGTTTCAAGGTCTGTTTTGTACTCTATTGTTACTCAACGGTTAGGCTACAAAAAACTTTGTGCACGTTGGGTCCCAAAAATGCTGACGGACGGCCACAAAACTCGACGAATAGCGTCAGCGTTAGACTTCCTTAAGCATTATCATGATGAAGGAGACAACTTTTTGAAATTAATGTGACTGGGGATGAAACCTGGATTCAATACGACACACCGGAAACAAAACTACAATCACAACAATGCATGCATTCAACTTCACCAAACAAACCAAAAAAATTCAAACAAACCTTCAACAACAGAAAGACCATGGCTACTGTGTTTTGAGACCAATAAGGTGTGTTGCTTGTGAAGTTGATGGAGCTCGAAACCACAATCACTGCAGCTATTTATTGTGAAACTTTACGACGGTTTGCTTAGAGCCACTCAGAACAAACGAAGAGGAAAGCTGACCGCTGGAGTTGTTCTGATCCCCGACAATGCCCGTCCACACACTGCTGGAGCAACTCAACAGCTTCTCGAACAATTTGGATGGGACATTTTCGATCATCCGCCATACAGTCCTGACTTAGCACCAATCAATTTTCATCTTTTTCCTGACCTGAAGACGTGGCTCGGTGGGAAGCGCTTTCAAACCAATAAGGACCTTCAAACCAACGTCAAGGACTACTTGAATTCATTGGCGGCAACTTTCTTTGAATAGGGTATTGAAAAGCTTGTCCACAAATATGACAAATGTCTTAATCTCTTCGGTGATTATGTCGAAAAGTAACCGTAAGTGTACCAATCTTTTGGTAATAAAATTATTGTTTTATATGAACTTGTCTTTTATTTATAGCCTATCGGAAGTTGAAAAAAATTGCCCTCGTATTATTATTTGATATTCTTAGGTTTTGTGCCGGCCAACTGTTGTGTACGTACACCCAGTCCCTTATGTCTTTTTAGAAATCTTTAAGTGGTAAATTTTAATAGTTAGGATTAGATTAGATTGAAATATCCTAATTCTTTTTGATAAGTTTGCAAAAGACGAAGCAACCGCACTGTCAAAATAGGTTGCTGCTTGTGTAAATACTCGCCGTATAAAAAACCTATTACTCAGTACTGTACAGAACACGTGGCCATCAATTCCAAAAACTGAGTCATTTCTGGGAAGAGCACCGAGCTAGCGTCCTATAGGGCGTGGCTTTCCAAAAATAGTATGCTCTATGTTTATTGGCGTGACTACTTGAAGAAAACAACACAAAGAAATACTGCGTGTCTGGTGCAGCGATTTGCAGTTTGTTTAACCTATATCTATCTAGATACATCCCTAACAACCTCAGAATGCTCCTGCTGTCTCCGTAGAAATTCGCATAAACAAGTGCACTGAATTACACGAGACTTCCAGAATGGTTGTTCTATCGTGCATTGTGCGGTTTGCTACGAAATATTGTAACTTGAAAGAGCAATTTACTTTTTAAGTTTGAACGAAATTTTAACATCATAGATAAATACTGGATGTGGCATTGCTGTTGATGGAAAAAGAAATGAAAATAATACATTTAACTAACTATTGAAGATGATGTATCCAATTTTACTTGAATAGGTGCTTCACTTGCTTCACTTGCAAAATCCCCACTAGAGATAATCAAATGTGTCTTACATCTTTATTTATATTTTACTTTATTTTTTTTACGTCGAGATCGTCGGTTTGCAGCATAAAGTTACTATCTGACATTTTTGTACAGTTATGTTTTATGAGCGGTAACTAATCTTCAACAGTTTTAAGTAAGCATAAAGTCGGTATGACGGTATATGTAACTATAGTCAATATCATTACACATTTCAATACCTTAAAATCCGTAACTATAAGCAAGAATAATTTTAACAAGCATAACTTCACTAAGATACTTAATGATTTATTAATGTTTGTCCAAACAGTATTATGCATGTATATGATTTTATTAACTCACTTAATCATTTTATTAATAAATTGTTACATGATCTGACCTATATCGACCTTGTCGAGGTTCTAGATTACTAGAACAGATAAAATGGCTTGCGTGTTCTAATGAGATAAAGAGCCAAACTACAGGTCCAACCAAAGTAGTAGGGTCGTTAGTGAGGAACCAGACTAAGACAGGTCCCCGAAAGAGGCAGCGGCTCATTCGGTACCTATATTGGCAGAGCCTATAGGGGTCGGTATGGCAGTCTAAGACACACTACCGCGATGTGGAAAGCAACGCCAAACCACTACATTAGCTCCCAAGTACACAGCGTACCTAAATTATAATAAAACGATGGTATTCTCTGGGGTAAAAGATTCCAGAGTTAAAATAGTCCCCCATTCGGATCTCCGGGAAAGAACTACTTCGGAGGATGCGATCGGAAAGTCGGAGTGTAGAATGTTAGAAGCATGAAGCAAGTGGGTAAGCTAGAGAACCTAAAAATCGAAATGAATAGGTTAGCACTAGACATAGTAGGGATCAGCAAAGTTCGATGGTAAGAGGAGGGGGATTTTTGATGTGGAGACTTCACGGTAATTCATACAGGAGCAGAGGAAGAACATTTGGGTGATGGGATAGTTATGCGGAAAAAGCATACCGTTTAGAAAAAATACTTATTCTAAGAACGAAAGAGTACTCATGGTTAGATTAGAATCTAAACCGGTAAGCACAGTAATAATACAAGTATGCATGCCCACCTCTAGCTACAGCGACGAAGAGGCAGAAGTGATCTAAAAAGATATGGAAGACATATTTTGATACGTAAGAGGACATGAAAATTTAATAATTACGGGGGATTTTAATGCAGAGGTAGATGAGGGTATTGAAAGAGTGGAAGTAGGTTTATTTCGTTTAGGCACGAGAAACGACAAAGGAAATTGGCTGTTAGAATTTTGCGACAAGAACAATTTAATCATCACAAACACATTATTTCAACATCATGCTAGAAGACGATATACGTGGAAGATACCAGGAGATATAGAAAGATAACAAATAGATTACATTATTGTTAGACAACGGTTTAGAAGTCAAGTAAAAAAACTGTAGAAGCTACCTAGAATCAGACATAGACACTGACCACAACATCGCAATTATAAAAGCCGCACTTAAATTTAAAAATTTGAAAAAAGAAAAAGAAAAAGCACTTTAGCTTTTAGAAACCAAAAGATAAAGATATTCACGAAAGACTCGAAGAAGTCAAATGAATTGCTGAAAGATATCGGAAAAATATCTGATACTAAGGAAGTAGAAACAGTATAGAATTACATTAAATCCTGCCTAGACATGGCGGCCAGAGATATTCTGGGGTATGCACAAAAAGAAAATAAGATACCTTGGATAACAAAGGATATCCTGAATTTAATAGAAGAAAGACGAAAATACAAAAATAAATGAGACGATACAGGAAAACAGAGATACAAAACAATAAAATGGGAAATATATTCGCAAATGCAGGAAAGCTAAAGAACAATGGATTGATGAAAAGTGCAAAGAGAGACAAACTAAGATGGAAGTAGAAAAACAGATAAAGCATACATACTAATTAGAATCAATTTTATATATATTATATATATTATAATTTTATATATATAGTATAGTATAGTATAGCAAAAATATAAGTTACGCCAGGAGATACGTCATGATAGAAAATGTAGAGAAAGTGGGTAGATGTCAAGAATATTTAGGGAATTTATATGCAGGAGAGGAACTAACAGCATTAGAACAGGTATCAGACATTGAAAATGATAACTTGGGATATCCTATACTTAGAGATGAGTTTGAATTAGCATTAAAAGAACTGAAAAATGGTATGGCGCCGGATACATAGAAGGTGCAAGCAGAAACTCTAACTCTGTAAAACGTAACATGTTTATTTTCTGTCCCTGTACACTAATACCTATCTCTTTTCTCTCTCTAACTAAGTTGAAAACGTTCTCAATGTAAACATTAAAAATCAAGGGAGATAGTATACAGCCCCATTTAACACCATTTCTTATCTTAGCATCCTTTTCTATTTGATCAAATCTAATTAATACGTTTTGGTTTTTATATAGACTGTAAAAAATTTTTCTATCCTTATGAGAGATTCCTACTTTTAGCAAAACTCCGAACATAACAATCCAATTAACCCTATCGAATGCTTTTTCTAAATCAACAAACGCGAAATGAGTCTTTTTATTTTTTTGTAAACTTTTTTCGATAATTCATCTAATCATTAGTATTGGTTCTCTAGTCCCTCTGTTTTTACGAAAACCTTATTGGTCTTCGCCTAAATAATTTTCAGTCAAAGCTTCTACTCTATTTTTAATTATTATTGTTAGTATTTTGCAAGCGTAGAAAGGTATACTAACCGTTCTAAAATTCTCACACCTATCAGCTCCTGACTTTTTTGGGATTGGGATAATAATATTTTTTTCGGAATCTATTAAGACCTAGTATGATATATTACTTTTACTAGTTCATATAATATGTCTAAAATTTTCTAACCTGAATATTTTATTAATATTGCGGGTATATTGTTTATCCCCGGCGTTTTATTTAGTTTAAGATCCCTAAAAGCTCTATCAAATTCCTCTCTTAATATTGAGAACCCCATTTCTACATTCCTTTATTGGCCGTTCTCTAACTCGTCGATATTGCCTCCCTTATACAAATCTTCTAAATATCTTCTCCATCTATCTGCGTCCTCAACTTTCTTTATTAGAAGCTCAGTAGGGTAGCTAAGCCGCTTTGGCAACAGAGATCTACAGCAAGATATGTATACGCCGATTCGAGAACAATATGAACAGCTAAGCCGCTTTGGGAAACAAAACGTGCAGCAAGATATGTATACGCCGCTTTGAGAACAAAATTGTCTTTGTGTGTAAATTTGTTGTGTCGGGGGGTCGTTAGGTCTTTGGGGTGTGCGTTCGGCGGGATCGTTAGATTTTTGTCGCGGGGTGGTGCGCGTGCGCTGGGGTGGAGATATTTTCTTAAGAAATTTTTTTAGCAGCGTTCCCGACGTTAAATATTAAATTTTAAAAAAATGTTGTGTGTGTAGAAAATGGAGTTCACGTGTTGGTTCGTATTTTTCTGGGGTAGGTTAAGCTAAAAATTAAAACGCCGCGGTGAAGAATTTTTTTAATATTAGGCAAACGCGTGCAAGTGGTAAAGAGTGTTTTAGCTCTCCTCATAAGCTGCGTTTTGTACGAAGTAGCAAATAAAATTAAGAAAATATACGAAATGTTATATGATGGAGGTCAAATTTTAAACGTTTGCAGGTACAATATTGTAAAAAAGAAGTCGTTCACTTCTCGCAATTTCAATGTCACGATAAAATACCAATAATTTGCATGCAGTCGAATATAACCTCGTGTTTTTTATCTGGTAATATATATGTAAATCACGTCGACATTCGACTTTTAATATAATGTATTTAATTAACATAAGGTGTGTTGCAAAAACATTTCAAGACAGGTATGTCGTAAATTTCCTTTTGGTTACATCATTCCAAAATAATTTATACAAGTACACTGAACTTGCAGTCGGATCTAACATATAATCTTTTAATTATACCCGCATGAATTTAAAATATATGCAAATTATACCACCTTTCATCACGATTTATTTGACTCTCAAATTATTTGATTTGATCTTATATCAAGGCTTATGTATTAACTTTTACAACTCAAGGTGTAGCATCAAGGTTTTTACGTCACTCTCAAACTATAGAACTTAATAAAAATAGCTTTCCTTAGCACCAATATCATTTAGAAAATATGTGTTTTATTAACATATACTTATTTGTTAAATATTTCCTACCAAAATTTATTCAAAAAATTTAAAAGTTTTTTATTTTCATTTTCATATAGGTAAAATCACCACTTTGCTATGCTCTCGGCTACCTAGTTCCGGCTACTTTTCCAAGGTCGTTGTGACGTCATAGCCTTTTATAAATATAGAGCAATGTAATACTATTCTAAAATTCTAAAAAGAGTCTTTCTTACTAACCACAAATACATACAGCTTGCAGAACGCGGATGTATCCAAGTTAGTCCATCGGCACATAAAATAATCTTTTAATCCTTTCCTCTTTCTCTAATAAGATGTTCTTTGTCTAACACATCTTTGTATTGTTCGCGTATTGTCGCAGTGTCTTCTATTTAGTCCAACTTTCGCCTTTTTGCATGCATTTCCTCTAATTCCAGCTGTCTTTTTCTTCCACTTACAGCGTATGGCGTGCATAATTGGGCAATTTCCTGCAGCGTCAACGGAGAGAGTTTACTGCCAATATTTACGCGTTGTCGTACAACCTCTGGGCGAATGTTAGGCGTACTTATCAACCCCGATACCGAAATGATTATTTCTTTTGGAATTGTAGAATATGGTGTTACAGATTGTGTAAAATATGTTACCTGCTTTAATGTAGCACTTGTGTAAGATTTTTATTTTATCTTGGCTGTCTTCCTACTCTACTATCTCCAAATAATTTACAGGTAAATAGTTAAAACTAAAAGCTGAAAGCACATACTTTATCAATTTTTCCCTTTTCTCTGGTTTTTCTGACAACTTAATTTGCAAGCCCGTCAATTTCTTTGTATTGCCGTTCCCCCAATACATGTACTGTAGCAGGTTATTATACACTAAACAGCAGCTATTCTGTAGCTTGTCCGATAGCTTACTCCACATTTTAGCGATACCGAGTACATTGGCGCCTTTAGGAAGTATAATTTACTATTTTCCAATAAGGTTAAACAGTCTTTTAAGGGATTATACACCCGTTCCGCACTGACATAGCTTTCAATTGTACAGTTTTATATTGTCGCTTCCAATTGCGTAATACCGTGTTCTTTGGTCAAAGTAGACGCGAATGTTGCTCTTAAATGTGCATCTGGACAACGTAAAAAATCTAGTATATAATTTTCAAGTTGTTTATTAACACCAGGATTTGTTATCTGACACACGAATTTGTTGTATATCTTAATTCTTGCATTGGTTGTTAGCCATGTTAAACAATCGAATTTATATTAAAATTAAGTTTAAATGGCTCCATGCTTGGCATTAAATATTTTTAAATTTTGTTATGTATAATGCCAGAATAAAAATATTAGAATAGTATTACATTGTTCTTTATTTATAAAAGGCTATGACGTCACAACGACCTTGGAAAAGTAGCCGAAACTAGGTAGCCGAGAGCATAGCGAAGTGGTGATTTTACCTATATGAAGAATTTTGTTATGTTAAGTAAAAACGTGCAAGTGGTAAAGAATTTTTTAGCTTTCCTCAAAAGCTGTATTTTGTATGAAGTAGCGAATAACATTTAGAAAATATACGAAATGTGATATAATGGATCTAATTATAAAGTTTGCATGTAAAATCTTGTAAAAACATGTTGTTCACGATTTCATTACCAAGATAAAATAACAAGAACTCGCAGTCGAATATAACCTCGTGTTTTTTTATTGAAATTGTAGCTCTCTGGTAATATATATGCAAATCATTCAACTTTTAATATAATGGATTTAATTAACATAAGGTGTGTTTGCAAAAACATGTTAAGACTATTTCCTTCTTGGTATGCAAATTATACCACCTTTCATCACGATTTATTTGACTCTCAAATAAAAAAATTAATTTGATCTTATATCAAGGTGTTCTTGCTTACATTTAGCAATTACAATATATATTTAATATGTGTGTGTATATGTAAAAACATGTTAAGACAGGTCACTCGTTATTTTATTCATCATTGCATCACCAAAATAATTTATACAACCACACTAAACTCGTACCCGGATCTATATAACTTTTAAATGTATGCAAATAATGTCGTTATTTAAAACGTGGTGAAGAATTTGGATAGGAATGTACTCATTCTCAAATGCGGAATGGTACTCCATAAGGCGTTCTGAACGGAGGCTTTGCACGCATTAGGTGATTGAATACTTCGGAGATTTTTAGGTTAAGCAAAAACGTGCACGTGTTGAAGAATCCCCCGAGAATTTCAAAAAATTGTTTTTGTATTAAATATATAATATTAAAAAGAAACACACAATATTTTAATGTTTTATTTACAAAAACTTACATTCTTTAATTGTCCCTATCTTTTTGTAGGTGGCGGTAGCAGATTCTTATTTGAATAAAATATA
The DNA here is from genome assembly GCA_036346225.1 of Platerodrilus igneus. Lineage (NCBI taxonomy): Eukaryota > Metazoa > Arthropoda > Insecta > Coleoptera > Lycidae > Platerodrilus > Platerodrilus igneus. The sequence continues at coordinate 1,185,626 of JARFIW010001480.1, forward strand.
GATAAGACTTCCACATAAAGAAAAATGTATCTTAGTTAAATGTACGGGGATTTTATTAATTATAGTTTAGTAAAGTGCATGGTAGTTAATGACCTCGAGGTTGTGATATTTATAACAACATACCGATATATGTAAATTATATATGGAAACTGCATAACTTCAAATCATTTTAGTATAATTGTTAATTACCAAAATTCATAATTTCTACTTCCGTTAAAAACACATTAAGTAAGTAAGTTTATACATACCGATAATACAATGGTAAAAATTCTTCTACAACACATTAAACAGCTTATTTATATTTGCTACCTTAAACAACTATGCGGAGTGCATATAAATGTCAGAGGAAGATTTCTTATCGTTCCCTTCCAATCTTAAAATTTATATCGTCAATAAAATATTAAACAGATTACTAATAATAGGTCGTCAATGGAACTAAAACAACATATACAAAATGTGTACAAATAAAAAGACCACTTATTAATTAATCATGACTGTAAATTCCTTTAAAGATTTGATATTCATAGGTAGTAACAATGTTGGTGCTATATATATAAACGACTTTTTATGAGCATAGTTTAAATTAAAATAACACCGAAATTTATGTAAATTTAATAGTTCTGGTTTATAGTTGGTTGATCTTTGGAGAATAAATTTTATGAAACTTAGTAATCTAAAGGAACAGTGTGGCACGATTTAAATAAAATTAAATAAAAACCCTTAACCACAAAAAATATTTAAATTACTAGATACGTATTTCGACCACTATGTGGTCATCATCAGTAGAAAAAAAAATAATTAGCTGTATAATTTACTATATTGTTGCTTTAAACACTATCGAGGATATTCTCCTCACCCGCAGGCTGGTGTTCTCAACAACAAACAAGTGAATTGTGACATTATAACTTAAATCTACCTAATTTATACTAATTCTAAGTCTACTGAAGCGCAACCAGTTTAATCTTGCTTTCTCATTGGTTGTTGACCAATAGGGAAAGCAGAGCAGATGACTCTATTGGCCCTTTATCGGTGTTTTGAGAGGGGTCCTTTATGTTTAACAATTTTAATTGATTCATAGCCATTTAAGGAGGAAAACGTCGGTACCGCTTTTATCAATTTAACATTTTCTAGTTTAACGGGGTGGCTGGTTTCAAATATATGTTTGGCGACCTGAGACCTTTCATATTTACCATATTTGAAGTGAGCAATGTGTTCTTTAAATCTTGTTGTTATATTCCTCTTGGTCTGACCAATATATTTTTGAAAACACCCTGGCTCTGCACAACTAATTTCATAAATCCCCGACTTTTGCAATTTTTCCACCTTGTCTTTTGGATTACCTAGCAAATCTTTAATTTTATTAGTATTAGTGAAAGCAATTTTGAAATTACACTGTTTGAATATTTTATCAAGACCCTTTGTGGTTTTGTGAAACGGAAGTTTAACATATTTAACATTATCGTTAGAGGTGGTTGATTGCAAAGTCGTTGATTTACGGATGTTGATCCTATTTTACACTTTCTAAAAATATTATCTATAATATCAGAAGAGAAACCATTGTAATTCGCTATTTGTTTAATAAGAGCAAATTCCTTATTAAATCTGTTTTATTTAAAGGAAATTCAATAATCTATTAATTAAAAAGTTAAATGAAGCCAACTTATGTTGTATGCTATGATTAGAGGAAGACAAAATAAAGCGATTTACATTGGTTTCTTTTCTATAAATGTCAAATTCTAATTTATTACCATTTCTAATTACTAATGTATCTAAAAAGGGTAATTGTCCATTATTCTCTAGTTCATACGTAAATTTTATGCTTTGAAATTTTGAATTCATTTCTTTAAGAAAATCATCAACATTTGATTTAGAAGTGTCAAAAACTGCAAAAATATCATCCACGTACCTTAACCATATTCTTGGGAAGTATTTGGAGTTTTCTTTAACTCAGTCTCAAAACGAGACATAAATAAATTTGCTATGAAAGGTGATAGCTATTTCCATTGCTGTGCCTTCATGTTGTTCGTACAACTTGTTGTTGAATTGAAAACAGTTCTGGGACATGCAATGCGAAACAAGCTTGATATAGTCCTCAACTTTATCATCATCAATATCACTATCTATAAGAACATCCTTTAAATATGTTAAAGTACGTGGTATTGGAACACTAGGAATAATGAACTGACATCAAATGAAATTAAGATTTCGTTCTCTTCTAATGTGATATTTTTAATTTTATTAATGAACTCTAAAGAGTTTTGTACAGACAAACTATTAAACTTTAAATTCTTAAATTCATTTGACAGCCATCGTGATAAATAGTAAGTCGGTGAGTTGATACCTGAAACTATTGGTCTCATCGATTTATTATTTTTGTGAATCTTTGGTAAACAGTAAAGCTTTGGCATTTCAGGATTCGAAATTTTTAATTTTAATTTTAGTGTGGGCGAAATTAGGTTTGGACATTCTTTCAAAACAGACTCTGTTGATTTAATCATTTTATTTAAAGGAACTTCATTTTTACGTTTTTTGACTATTGGTCTGTAAGGACCCTCATTAAACTGGTTGCGCTTCAGTAGATTTAGAATTAGTATAAATTAGGTAGATTTAAGTTATAATGTCACAATTCACTTGTTTGTTGTTGAGAACACCAGCCTGCGGGTGAGGAAAATATCCTCGATAGTGTTTAAAGCAACAATATAGTAAATTATACAGCTAATTTTTTTTTTTTCTACTGATGATGACCACATAGTGGTCGAAATACGTATCTAGTAATTTAAATATTTTTTGTGGTTAAGGGTTTTTATTTAATTTTATTTAAATCGTGCCACAGTGTTCCTATAGATTATTAACTATGACTTCCCGGTCTTCGGAACTTAATAGGTATCGGAGCTTAGCTCTTAAAATTAGTTTTGTAAAAGCAGATATTCGATTTCTAAAAAGTTGTAAAGCCCACAAAGTTTTTCCAAATTTCATTAACGTAAAAATCAGCAGTAATTGTAAACGTAGTAACGCAATAATCAATTTTGCAAAAGATAAATGGCTTAATTTGGAAATCAAATATCTGTACAGTAAGCTTAGTAGATTGGAACTGGAAACGTATAAATCGCACCTAGCACTAACGTGCAATTTATCCGAGTCCGGTTTTCAGGAATGGAATAATTTCCAGAGATTTGTTTTTGAAGTCAACAATCATAAATTGTTAGACAAAATTAATAGGCAAAACACTAAGTTGAAGTTTCTTTTAAAGAAACACAATGTCAATGTACCTCCTAAAAAACTGGAAATTACTTCACCTCAATTAGAGTCAATAGTTGTTAACGAATCGTCGAAAATCTTTAATAATGAAGAGTTGACTTTCCTTGATCGAGGCCTAAAATTTGGAGTAGATCATTTGAAAACTCCTTTGGAAGACATTATTGCTGGCATTGAAAAATCCATTTCAAAATTAGATGACAATTCAAAAAACTTTATTAGAAACGCGTGCAAAATTCAACTTTCAAACAACTTACGCACTTGCGCAAGGAATGCCTCAGAACAAACAAGGAAAGAACATCTGATTATTAAAGATTTACGACAAAAGAATTGTTATTATTTAAAGGCTGATAAGGGGAATAGGTTGGTTATTCTGGATAAACAAAACTATGTTGATAGAGTAGAGACTTTGCTGTCTGAGGGTCCTTACAGACCAATAGTCAAAAAACGTAAAAATGAAGTTCCTTTAAATAAAATGATTAAATCAACAGGGTCTGTTTTGAAAGAATGTCCAAACCTAATTTCGCCCACACTAAAATTAAAATTAAAAATTTCGAATCCTGAAATGCCAAAGCTTTACTGTTTACCAAAGATTCACAAAATAATAAATCGATGAGACCAATAGTTTCAGGTATCAACTCACCGACTTACTATTTATCACGATGGCTGTCAAATGAATTTAAGAATTTAAAGTTTAATAGTTTGTCTGTACAAAACTCTTTAGAGTTCATTAATAAAATTAAAAATATCACATTAGAAGAGAACGAAATCTTAATTTCATTTGATGTCAGTTCATTATTCCCTAGTGTTCCAATACCACGTACTTTAACATATTTAAAGGATGTTCTTATAGATAGTGATATTGATGATGATAAAGTTGAGGACTATATCAAGCTTGTTTCGCATTGCATGTCCCAGAACTGTTTTCAATTCAACAACAAGTTGTACGAACAACATGAAGGCACAGCAATGGGAAATAGCTTATCACCTTTCATAGCGAATTTATTTATGTCTCGTTTTGAAACCGAGTTAAAAGAAAACTCCAAATACTTCCCAAGAATATGGTTAAGGTACGTGGATGATATTTTGCAGTTTTTGACACTTCTAAATCAAATGTTGATGATTTTCTTAAAGAAATGAATTCAAAATTTCAAAGCATAAAATTTACGTATGAACTAGAGAATAATGGACAATTACCCTTTTAGATACATTAGTAATTAGAAATGGTAATAAATTAGAATTTGACATTTATAGAAAAGAAACCAATGTAAATCGCTTTATTTTGTCTTCCTCTAATCATAGCATACAACATAAGTTGGCTTCATTTAACGTTTTAATTAATAGATTATTGAATTTCCTTTAAATAAAAACAGATTTAATAAGGAATTTGCTCTTATTAAACAAATAGCGAATTACAATGGTTTCTCTTCTGATATTATAGATAATATTTTTAGAAAGTGTAAAAATAGGATCAACATCCGTAAATCAACGACTTTGCAATCAACCACCTCTAACGATAATGTTAAATATGTTAAACTTCCGTTTCACAAAACCACAAAGGGTCTTGATAAAATATTCAAACAGTGTAATTTCAAAATTGCTTTCACTAATACTAATAAAATTAAAGATTTGCTAGGTAATCCAAAAGACAAGGTGGAAAAATTGCAAAAGTCGGGGATTTATGAAATTAGTTGTGCAGAGCCAGGGTGTTTTCAAAAATATATTGGTCAGACCAAGAGGAATATAACAACAAGATTTAAAGAACACATTGCTCACTTCAAATATGGTAAATATGAAAGGTCTCAGGTCGCCAAACATATATTTGAAACCAGCCACCCCGTTAAACTAGAAAATGTTAAATTGTTAAAAGCGGTACCGACGTTTTCCTCCTTAAATGCCTATGAATCAATTAAAATTGTTAAACATAAAGGACCCCTCTTAAACACCGATAAAGGGCCAATAGAGTCATCTGCTCTGCTTTCCCTATTGGTCAACAACCAATGAGAAAGCAAGATTAAACTGGTTGCGCTTCAGTAGATTTAGAATTAGTATAAATTAGGTAGATTTAAGTTATAATGTCACAATTCACTTGTTTGTTGTTGAGAACACCAGCCTGCGGGTGAGGAGAATATCCTCGATAGTGTTTAAAGCAACAATATAGTAAATTATACAGCTAATTTTTTTTTTTTTTTTCTACTGATGATGACCACATAGTGGTCGAAATACGTATCTAGTAATTTAAATATTTTTTGTGGTTAAGGGTTTTTATTTAATTTTATTTATGAAACTTAGGTTTAAGAAATTAATCATTTTACAGGTGGGATTAAATAAAAATGTACTACTTTGATGATAAAAACCTATGCAATGCATTTTATGTTTACACAACTATAACATACTTTAAAATTTAATACCTCGGTAGTAGAATATAATTTTTTAATTGTATTATTGTAACATAAAGTTTGCATAAAAAATGCAAAATACATATTCGTTAAGAGGAATTTTTCAATATGATACTTACAGATTCGTTAGTAAGTTTTACAATTAAACTTATTTCAAGACATTTTTTGAAACACATCTTACTAGTCTCAAGGAATATGTATGTATGTAGGTATAAAATATACAAATAAAAACACTACTTAATGTAAACATTATTCTTTATTAAAAATGAATAATTGGTTATATGTACAAACCAGTTTTTGAGTACAATTACATCTGTGGTTGCGCAATTGAATGACGAATGTCGTGTGGTATGCTAAAAACACTTGTGTGAATTGGTGTAATACTTTAATTTATGTAAAGGAGTACACCCTAAATCTTCAAGGTTAATAACATTTAGGTGTGGAAATTCATTGTAAATTGCTATCATCTCAAGATATACCGTGAAAGTTTCTGCTTAACCATACCTTTTGGTATTTGAAGCGAGCTGATAGACAGTTCTAAGAATATGGTGGTTTCAGCACATATGTTATTGCAACTCCATTCGATAGGGATAGTTGTAAAACAGCCATTTCTTTAAACACAAAGTTATTATGTGCAATTTTAAACCTTTGAACGTCGACAACTAATGGACTATTAATTTTAGACTTCACTCACAATATTGGTTGCAGGATTGTAGCGGACCAAACGATCGTGTAGAATGAGGCAGTACGCTGTAGTGTGAGCTTTAAGCGCTTCTTTCATTTGAAATTCTAATCGTACGTCAACCGCTCCCACTTTCACTATTTGGTTTTGATGGGAACAATCGATGACTACAAGTGGAGCGTGCGTTTGAAATTCATTGGGTGTTAATATCGGCTCGCTGATACCCCCGTAGTACGATTGTTGAAACTGTGCATACATCTCATATAGTATAGAATAGCGATTGGTATCGAAATCAATGTTAAGATTATCGTAAGGATACATAGATGAACCCAGATGTAATTTCATATTGGTCAACTTACAGTGGTCGAACTGACTGCGCCCCTTTTTGCGCGATTTATCGGTTTGAAAGCAGACAATAACAAAACGTGGTTTCTCCACTTGAGAAGCCGTCTTCACGGCCCACGTATGCGTGTGTGTTGTATGTAATTCTGGATATTCGTGTAGTTCCCAACTGCGAAAGCTTATGTCCATGGTGGCATTGCGTTGAATATGTTTGAGTAGTTTTAAGCGCTCTGCATCTGCAACGGTTATATGTGGAATCCGCCATGATATATGTGTAATAGTAATTTTGATTGACTCTTTGGTATCAGAATTCGATATAGCTGCATCGTCAGCACTACTTCTAATAAGAATAAGCTCCTGTTTGATATTCAAAAGAATTTTTCGGTAGTCCTCCGCAAATCCTAAAACCATGCGCAAGGGAATGCATACGTTGAAATGACCATTAGCATCAACGAGATTAAGCTTATCGATGGGGGACCAACCGGCGTTTCTAAAGCGACGACTTTCGCTATAATCGTAGGATAGGAAATTTTTAATAGTCGTAGTTATACCTGGATTACGAACGCGGTCAATAGTCTTTCCACCAAGTTCATAACGAATTTCATAAAATAAAAATAAAACTCCGTTGTTGACAAAATCGGCTGTAGGCGAAACGCCACCACCTGACTTATTCATTGTACCCTCAATATAAATTACGCTGTCCCATGGTAGTGTATAGACATCTTCGTTTTCTATTGGAATCCGTATAACATCGTTCTTCTCATACGTGGTATTGGAGTACGGAGTATGCATATGTTTGTCGGCATTGATGATGGTTGTATCAAATATAGCACGTTGCGTAACATTTAAAATATTACTATCCATTTTAGCTATGTAGCACTTTGAGTCCTAATGTTTGCAGAAATTTAACGTTTTCCGGTGTTAATCGGTGCACTGGTGTCTTGTAACTGGTAAAGGTGCTGACAATGCGTCTATTAATAGGTTTTGGTGGTTTATGCTCATAGCGCAAAACCATTGTTTAAAGACGCTTTAGATAAAGTCTAACGTGATGGTTTCCCGACGAAAAGTGATGAGATTACCGTTTTGATCAACTATTTTAACAATGATGAGATCGATGATTCGTGTATTAAGTGGCATATAGGTGACGTTCACGGGGTTTTCAATAATCTTGTACCCTGCAGCAACTGCAGGAAAGAATTGATGCAAAATGTGTACAGGTTTGCTATTCCGATACGATCCGACCACAAGATTACCTTCAATACATATTGAATTGATTGGAAAGACTTGTGCCGGATGGTCCGAAATAGCAGTAGTGAGAGCTGGTAGTTTACGTTTCTCAAAACCCAGGAACGAAGCAAGTGAATTCGGTTGTGTAAAATCCACTATACCTGATGCTTTGATTTCTGTATGTAAACTGTTATTATTGGCTCGAATATCAATAAGATAACGTTTGGATGAAGTGCGTTCACGGGGATTGTTCAGATTACGTCGTACGAACTTATTAATATCTGCCACTTCATAAGTTCCTTCTGGTAAAGTAAGCACGATGTCATCAATGTAAAATTTATTGTTCGCTTCCGTTACATTGGGAATTGAAAAATATGTATCAAGGTTTGTAAGACCAATAACGTATTCATGGTCATCATCGAGAACAATTGGTGGGTTGATGATTGCGGTGAGCGTAGATTCAGTTCCAGTTAAAGTAAATGTGTACATGTTCGGTGGTTGACGATAAACTAACAACTAGTCGTATTCGTAGTTGGGATGGGGTAATAAAAAGCAAATTCCTGAAACACTTGCAATATTTGGTTTTAATTAAACACTTTTATACAAAACAGTTAAAAATACACTAAAATCAAATAATATATAACGTTGTTAGAAACTTAACGGAGGACTATTTTGCAGTAAAAATTTCAATACGAAGTGTCCACAGGTGACAGTGTTAAGCGGTTGAAATTGTTCATAATTATAATAGAGAGTGCATGGTCCTGATGAGGTTAAGTATTTGACAAGTTCCTCGGAGGTCGTAGATTACCAATGCTATCATAATAGACTGCCCTTGAACCATCTTTTTGTACGCGGTCCAATGAGTTCCACACCACGTGTAGTATCATGATTAAGAATACCACATTCTCGCCAACGAATTGTGTTTGGAAGTGAATTGCATGAATATTCCACGAAAGTGGGATATTGGTAAACGTTTTATGTATTTGTTCAAGTCAACATTGGTCAACGCTCGCATAGGTAGGTTTAACGAATGCGTTGAGTTTTTTCGTTGTCTTTGTTTACGCAAACCTTGCCCGTGTGTAAGAAAAGGCTTTAGGTACAGTCCATGTCCACGGCGATAAAGTTTCAAATAGAGACCCTTTCCAAGTGTCACTGCCTCTTGTGCCATATTATGTCGTTTCGCTTCATCTAATTGTTGTTGTCCAAGTTTAGTATCGTTGACAGCTTTTGCAATCCCAGCTGCTCCACCCGACAACGCTCCAATTGCGGAAAGGGCTGCAAAAATAGGTAGCAAAGGTAGGAAACCACCAGTTTTGGGTACAGGGATTACACGTGGGATGCCACGAATTTCATCTGTTATTTCTTTAATCGGTGCCACTGCAAGTTTAGCAGTTTTAATAAGATCGGTCGGACGAACGTTTTTAATGCGTTCCCAAATGGTGCGAATTAAACGCTTGAATGGTATACCACTTCCTGTACGTAGACGCTGACCACGTCGTTTTCCTTTACACCTTATCGTTTTTTGCGACAACCCATACCAAATTTAACTTTGGCATTCATTGCAGAACCAACAGCAAACGCAGCAAGTTTTCACTTAACGAAGCGTCGGGTGCAGTACGACGTTTTTGTGCTGTTTCGGCAAGACGTCGATCAGCTTGGTGTCGGGTTGTTAAGTCTGTAGAAAGATCGTAGGCGATGTCGTGTAGTTTGCAGGCTTCGTCTAGGGATTACGACCTATATCACCACGCTCGAGGCGTTTCTGAAGCTTAGTACCCGGTCCACAGAAGCGATAGCCTGGTAAATGTAATTCTACCGGTAAACGATTGATAGCACTATTGAGTAACCCGTAGCCACGATAGGATTTCATTAATCTTGTCAGTCGAAAGGTTTAAAGGAGACTGGTCATGCGTGTAGAATTACTCGCTTAAATGCTTACCATACTGCAATTACGTTTTAGTATATGGATAGAATGCGTCTGGTAAAGCAACAATTGGCGTTGCCAATTACGGACCACAACTGCAGCAACAACACTAACGTGCAAAAGCATGGACTACTATTACCATCAACAATACGGTGTATCATTACAGGTCCATCCAATTGTGGTAAAACTAAAGTCATCGGTCTCTTGAAACATCCGAATGGTGTACGCTTTGAAAACGTTTATCTCTACTCAAAATCCTTGTATCAACCAAAGTATCAGTACCTAGAGAGGTTATTACAACCAATAAAAGGAATAGGATATTTTGCGTTTAACAAATGGGATGCAATTGTTACTCCAGCGGATGCAAAACCTAATTCGATATTTATTTTCGATGACGTGTCGTGCGATAAACAAAATGTAATGCGAGAATATTTTTCTTTAGGTCGACATAAGGCCATTGATTGTTTTACCTATGTCAGACCTATTCCAAAATACCTAAACAATTGATTAGAGACAATGCTAATGTCCTAGTGCTATTCAAACAAGACGAACTCAATTTAAAACACGTATACGCTGACCATGTAAACACGGATATGTCGTTTAACCGGTTTAAAGAATTGTGCGGCGTATGCTGGCGAGATCGGTATGGGTTCCTGATGATCAATAAAGATGGCGATTTGCAGAACGGTCGCTACCGAAAAGGTTTTGACACCCATATATACTTATAAAGCACATAAATAGCATATCACTTCCTACCCGTTTCTAGACGATGGCAGACGACGTGAAAACCAAACAAGAACTCATAAAAGTACGAAAGGCAGTCAAGAGGAAATTACAAGCGCTAAAAGCAAGTGTGGTTGAAAAGGAGCTTGCATTAAGTAAAGTCCATGCACCTATTACAAAACGTTTACAAACACTTCAGACCGGTCTGCTGAAAGATATTAAACAGGAGTCCAAGATCGAAAGCCAGCACTGGTTACCACAACAACATGACGTACAATCTACTCCTAAAAGACGCCCTTAATTTCTCGATCAGGTGCGCAGTTCAACACCAATCGCCGCACCACCAATAGAGGAGGCATGGGAACACAATCCTCATAGCCCAGTCCAGTCTGTGGAGTCCACTTTCGAAGAATCGGAGAGTAGCGGCAACACTCCAGAGACCCATACAGAGTACGAACGGTACCTAAACAGCGAAGAACATCAGGCCTACTTACAACGATTCTTACCATCGGTAAGATACTATGTCGATAATCTGTTTTCCAACTTTACTGGTAATTATAACAATGACACGGAGCACTTGCGCAGGGATAAAGTACGTTTTAATCCGGAGACAGGAAAATTAATGATTGGTGATTCGGACATTATCTTCGGGATTGGTGAAAAGGTGTGTGTAGAACGATTTTGCTACAACGGTAGCAAAGGGTTGTACGAGCAACTGTTCCTTCTCAATCCTTTCGGTAAATTCTCACTTAAAGAAATTAACGATTATGCGGACATTAAAAAAAGAAGTAATGCAATGTATAGCTTACGACAGCAAACTATAAACCCGAGTGGTCGTGGTCTACTCATGGATTATAACGAGAAGCCACTAGAGTATGTATACTTTGATGATCCCAACGAACTGTGCGAACGGCTCAAGCTTCTGGTTACCTCGCAAGATGCAGGTAACACCGGTCACACAAACGAAATTACATCGATTATGGAAGAATTACGCGAATTGCGTATAATAGCGTAGATTGTGCGACTTGTTATTCATTATCACGATGGTTATCGACAAGTTTGGACATGCGTCTGACTGTGCTTCATATATTTCTTATGATGATTACTACGATTTTGACAACATGAGATTAGCGCGCGTCGCTACACCACAAGAAGATGATGATGCAGTCACGAAAGCGTACTTAGAATCGCGGTTAGCAACGCTACACCAGCAAGAGGGCGAACCAACGCTTGGAAGTGGTTCCACTATTCAGCAGTATATAGACACGCTTGTGAAGGAGACAACAAACAGTATGATAACACAATTCTCGAGCGAGTATGTTACAAGATCAGACTTTAACCATTTTGAAGAGATGATGCGTAACCTTGTTCCAGCCACTGTGAACGCTAATGTTGCACAAATCGTAACCAAACGGATAGATGATTCTATGAATAGCATATATAAGACATTAGACGCTGCTATTCAACAAGTGAAAGCACAATTTAGAATAGACATTGCACGAATTCAAGCAGATATTCAACAGTTGCAAGAGAAACTTAAAACGCACGCATATAGCCGTCAATCATACACACACATATATTAGCAATATGTCTGTAAAGGAGCAAATCGTCCACGAGTTACATAAGCCTGCTCGCATTAACTTTCCTAGAAGACATGTAATCACAAAAGGATTAAACGAGCTGTTTCAAGCCGATTTGGTGGAAATGATCCCATATGCAAAGATGAATAAAGGATTTAGATACATTCTAGTTGTTATCGATGTATTTTCTAAATACTTATGGGCCGTACCGGTTAAGCGCAAGACGGGTAAGGCTGTTTCAAACGCTTTTCAATCAATTTTCAACAAAGACCATCGTATTCCACGGTACATTCAAACGGATTTGGGAAAAGAATTTTATAATTCAACATTTAAGGCTTTAATGGAAAAATATGAGATTACACATTATAGTGTGTACAGCAATAAAAAAGCTTGCGTAGTAGAACGCGTTAATCGTACCTTAAAGTCAAAAATGTGGAAACAATTTAGTTTGAATGGTTCGTATCGATTGCTGAATATACTATCCTCACTCGTGACTGCATATAACACCAAACATCGAACAATCGGCATGCGACCTGTAGATGTGTCAAAACGCAATGAACGCAAACTCTTCAATACAGTGTACAGTACGATCAAAACAGTTAACTTAAAGAGTAAAAAATTTTCTGTTGGAGATCATGTTCGCATTAGTAAACATAGAAGTCAATTTTCCAAGGGATACACACCAAATTGGTCTAACGAAATTTTTACGGTGTACAAAGTGCATTTGACTAATCCTTTAACGTACCTATTGCGCGATAGTCGAGGACAACCAATATTAGGCGGCTTCTATGCAGAAGAACTTCAACGAACACACTATCCGGATGTATATTTAGTGGAAAAAGTATTGAAGAGAGTTAAAAATCAAGTATATGTGAAATGGTTAAATTTAGATTCTAGCCATAATAGTTGGATATCCAAAAATCATATTTTGTAGATCTGCTGTTACGTGTTTGTTTACCATCATATGTCATTCATCAATAAAACATTTTTTACTGTTATATGCCTTATTATAGCGACACACACACATACAAATTACATCTATGTACTACTAATTACTACACTAGTTCTACGTCAAGAAAGTTGTTTATAATTCCTCATGCCCGAAGCGCAAAACGTTGATGTAGATTGATTTTCGCTGTTTTGGTTGAACTTGAGTATTTCGATGTCCGTGAATATGTGTAAATAACAAGCAGGTAAAAACACATTACCTTCTCAGCTAACAATTTCTCCCCGTACTTGACCAACACTCGAGGTATATATATTTATTGTAAAAGGTATGCGACACGTACAATAGCATCCTCCATTATATCTAATAAGTGCTATCTATAGCGCATCAGGTAGGATTACCAAGATGACATGATTTACATACAAAAAATAGTATTAAACTAAAACAATAACTTTAATAGCATATACACTTTTTTATAATCATCTATACTATTTGATGGCCATTTTCCCGAATCTGGACCACACGTCCATCCTGGTTGCTGTTTTGAGCCCTCCATTGCCAAATTCTTGAGGAGCCAGTTATATGTTGTTCTATGAGGGCCAACTACATTAGGTTGGTACTTATAATTTACCTTATACTTTAAAATTAACTTCAATACTTTTTTTAATACCATAGGTTGTGCGAAATATACAACATCTACAATCATATCGTCAATCGCTGTGACCAGTGATTTATAGTTGCATTTTATATTCATGATAGGATATGCCTTCGTACTCAATACAGCTCGGTTGGTTAGTAATTCTTCAAGGAAATATACATCGCTCAAACTATAATTACTCTCTATTGCGTCTAGTACACCGCGCACCTGATGACATTTTAACTCTGTTTTGCCGTTGCAAGCATCAATGAAGTTTAATACAAATTGATCGCACCTACTCTGTTGATTAAACAGCATGTCCATTACATCAATGGATGTATCATTGGTCAGCGTTAGCCATTTGAAGGCTTTAAAGGGAACATGAACACCTACTCTGAACAGTATACGTTTGATTTTGTCTACATCATTCAATACTATGGCATGTTTCAGATGTTGGTGTAAAATGCGTTGTTCACTCTCGAACAAATCGTACAGTACATTGTCCATGTTAACTTGAAAACTTCGCACCACTATCGTCACTATCGTTGTTGTTCCACTCACTGCGAGATCTATCCAAGTACCTAGCTTTTATGGCACATTCATCAAAATAGGTAATGCTAAAGTGTTGTGATACTGAGCATCACCTAGTTATTCGTCTGATAA